>JACCIC010000010.1:2587500-3237500 GCA_018907035.1 Sycobia sp. Sy_11 | reverse complement strand
AAGATATCAATAAGGTGTGAGAGAAATGTCAGATTAACCTGGAGAACAAAAAAAGTAATACCGACTAACGTCACACCTCCTTTAGAATACGAATCCCATCCACGAAAGTTGGATATCAACATTCGTTTGAGCTCGCCTGGTATTAATACATTAAGCGGATTATTTTGAGTTGATGTTCGTGATTCCAGACGCCGCCTAGTGGCCGCTGGTGAAACTGATTGTTAAAACCATTAAATAAATTTATTGATGAAAGTAAAATGAGTTTCAATAAAAAAACATAGACTATGTCCTTCCCAAGATAATATAGAATCTGTATGTCAAATTTCAGAACCATCGGTTCAGTAGTTTTTTCGGTTATCGTGTACAAACAAAAACACGCTTGGTCTTTATAAATTAGTATGATATGATGTGATATGATATGATATGATATGATATGATATGATATGATATTAGGTTGTCAAATATCTCCCTATACAAATACTATACAACATTTGAAAGGTCTTGACCTAACGTACAAAACGACGCTATGCATGATTAGTTTAGATATTGCGTTCAAAAGTTATAGACGTGTAAACATATTTTAAAGTTTTCCTTCGTCAAAGGCAAATCCACTAGAGAAAAGTTCCGTGAGATTAATGGTGTTTTGGGGGATGACACACTATCATTTCGAACCGCAGAGGAATGGTTTCGACGATTCAGAGCCGGTGAAAACGACACCATGAATAAGCCAGCCGGCGAAAGACCTACGACGATGAATACCGATCAAATTATGGAATTTATCGAGTTAGACCGAAATGTGGCATCTCTTGACATTGCCCAGGAGATGAGAGTGAGTCACCAAACCATTTTAAACTATCTGCAGAAGGCTAGATACAAAAAAAACCTTGATGTTTGGGTGCCGCATGATTTGACGCAAAAAAAACCTTCTGGACCGAATCAACGCCTGCGATGTGCTGCTGAAACGGAACGAACTCGACCCATTTTTGAAGCGGATGGTGACTGGCGACGAAAATTGGATCACATAGGACAATATCAACCGAAAAGCCGGGATTGCCGGCTAGGAAGGTTTTGCTGTGTGTTTGGCAGGGTTGGAAGGGAATCATCCACCATGAGCTGCTCCCAATCCAATATTAAAAAAAGAAAAATTTGAATCAATTCAGAAAGCAATTCAGACCCAAATCCCAATGCCAGCTTTATAATGCAGACGAGTTTTTCATTCTGCAAAAAATCAAAACGTTCCTTTCTGCCATTGTAGAAATTTCAAATTGAGTCTTATGAGTTTGTGCTAAAATGGATATTCCATAATTAGTTTAAAAAATTTATTTTTAATATTTTATGTTTATATAATATTGTAGGAACAGAACGAGAAAATTCATTAATTGTTTCAAATATTAAAAATATAAATAATAATTTAAACCAAAAATTTAACTTTTTAATTTTTAACAGTTATACATTTTTTCAATGATAACTACAAGATATAAGATTTACATTGTATAACGTTATAAAATAGGATATAATTTGAAGTTTTGTATTTTCTATAATATATATTATCAATAAAAAAATGTATAAGTATTTTAAATAATTATAAGTAATGGCACGAGCTTAAACATTAGGTTTTTAATACATACTAACAAAAGTAGTTACCAGAAACGGTTAAACCAGAATTAATGGAAAATAATTTTTTTATTTAAAAAACTGTTTAGACCATGCTAAAGCATTAACTGAAAAATTTGCAAAACTAAGTAAAAAGTTTAAAATATTGTGTCTAAACCTTTTTTTACAGTTTCATTTTTTAATCTTTTGGTTTTTGATTAATTAACATAAAATATTATTCTGTAATTTTGTACTTTTACCTTGCCTTTTAGACGTAAATGAATGTAAATTTCTATAATGTGATACAAAAACCTTACTCTCCTTCAATTGCCGACATCAAATAAAGAGTTTTTCAGAAAAAAATCCACCTTACAGAACATCAACAAGATCGAGTTTGAGGTCATCACTAATTATAATTAAAAAAAATCACTAAAGTAAGGAATTTTCATCAACAGCATTCATTGAAAATATTCAGTCCTCAAACTTAAGTAGCCTTTCAATGATCTATGAAAGGTAAAACGTACTTTATGACCTTCGAACGTTTTTGGATGTACAGTTTCCGGCTGTTTTGATTACTGATGTCAAATAGAGGCTTTCCATTAAAAAAAAATTAGGATGATCTTCAAGAAAACCCTTCAAGGTCATCGTGAAGGTCAAATCCAATGTCACCATTGGATCCTCGTAAATAGTCACTGCGAAAGTGACCTTAACATGTATTCCAATAATAACGCAGGTTTACAAAATACAAAAAGTTAATGTTTATTTGACCAGACCATATAACTGTTATGTATATCGATGCGCTGATCGTGAATCCGAGGTCCGTTGGTCTCCATCACGTGAGGTTCAAAGTCATATAAAGGTCAAATGTGTTTAATACAACGGAATTTAATATTTGACTACGGAATTGGAAAGAGCGGTAAATTTTGCGTTTAAGTACATATTCTTGGTTTTTTTCCAACATGACTTTGGAAGGACACCTGGAGCCCAAACAAATGACAGATAGCCCACGTTCGCTTCTGATTAATATGAACCTGCTTTTAACACTTCTTGTGGGCTTTTATCGTATATTATCATGTATCTTTGTATCCTGAATGCAATCCTGGAATAAATTTGACCCCATCGAGTTCGGGTCAAGGTCATATGAGGGTTAATTCGTTCAGTTTGCAAAAAAAAAAACAAATTACCCTAGCCTTGGAATCCTCGAGCCCTGCATCTCTGTATGATTACAACTCTCGATTCTCCACCCCTGATCTCCACGTTTTGATTTTCTCAACCCTGAGCCCGATAACCTGCAACTTTACAACTTCCGACCTTCACATCCTAATTTCCGCAACCCCAGAGACCGGTAACCTGAAACTCTAAAAGCCCCGACCTTGACACTCCCAAAATCGAATCGGAATTCAATCAAAATTTAAGACCTTCGAACTTTCCAAAGTTAGTTAGAGGTCATGAAAATTATAAAACCTCTGAAATTTATATTTAGATCAAGAATTTCAATGCCGTGGTGAAGCAATAATTTTTTATTGTAATCTCATAGGGGTACTTCTGAACAGTGAGGTTAATGCCTCTTACTCTGTTAAGCCATGACTCTTCAATGTAAATGCGCTTTCTTGCTAGGTCTGTATCTTTCATGAAATGTTCTTTTCAGCGCTTCTCTGTTGTGTTTAACTAAAGTATCTCTTTTAAGGTTCCAGCAGTAATCAGACATCATATTGACATCCCAAAATCGTTGATAACGCCTTTCCATCTCTAATGTCTTGATGCAATCTTTCACCTTGCTCTTCACTATAATCTCTTAGATTTTCTTGAAATTTGTCCAAATTGTTACTTAAAAATTTCGTACAAACATCAACAAAGCTCTACCAAACTTATCTTTCATTCTCTAACATTCAATTTGGAAATTCGAGATTTTTTATGAATTCTCTTATTTGAGGTCCATCAAAAACTCCCTCATTGATTTTTACTTCGAATAACTTTGGAAACTTCACGAAGAGATATTAAAAGGCTGTACAATTTCTTTTCTTTAAAGCTCTCATTAGCCGTATAATCAAGCCTAAATTTTATATTAAAGCAGTATTCAACTTTAGACCCTTGAAAAAAACGTTATTTTTGTGAAAATTTTCTGAGAATGCTATTGAAGATATGAATGTAGGATTTGAAATGCTTAATAAATACACTCTTGAAGTAAATAAAACATTTTTTTATTTATTTTATGTTTTTTATACATGTAAAGTATGGTCAAAGCCAACACCTCAAAAAGTAGGTAAAGTTGTCGTGGTTGTAAAATCTTACCGACGGATGGTCTGAAACAAAAAAATCAAATAGTTGTATGTTCAGTATTACTCCAGAAACTAACCTAACTAGAATATTTTAGGTACGTGCAAAATCAACAAAATGGCGGTTCAAATACGAAAGAAAAAAATTGCTTTTTTCCGTCTTTTTTTGCAATAAAAATATAGTTAGAATTAAAATTTTAAGTTGATTGTAGTTAGGACAGAAAATAAATTAAATTAAGAAAAATAATACACCCAATGTTCGGGAAAGTCAAAACGGTGTAACAGATACAAAGAGTAGTACCCTAGGTATCACTGTTAGAGGAGATATAATACATCAACTGCACTTGATAACCTCAATGACAGTATCAGGGAATAACAACAAACAAGACATAAAGAGAAAATAAACTCCCCAGATGAAACAACATACCAAAGAACCATCGAGTCAACATTATCTTCTATTTCGACAATTCTTTTACACTTGTGTCGCTATCACACTTTAAGACTTCTATAAATCACGCATATTTGCTGATATCGTTCTTGGAGGTTTTATAAGGCTGTTCATTTGCTACGGTATTAACTTTTAGTGAATACCATTCGGAGATTTATCATAGCCTATATGATTAGCAGACCAGCTCCTTATAAGAATGGTCTATTCTTTCTAGAATACATACTCGACCTTCCGAGCTCAACATACCAGTTGCATACATGTTTATTTGCTTATGCGGTTACAAAATCGAGTAAAATGAATTATTTGTTTGAAATTTATTAAAATATTAGTTGATACGCTATTGAACTTCACATGTTAGGTTGTCAAATATCTCCCTTTCGCCTTTTTCTCTTATGAATTTTTCGGCTATGTACAAAGCGCTATAGAGCTCGTATCTGGCAATACTATACATCATTTGAAAGGTCTTGACGTAACGTACAAAACGACGCTATGTATGATTAGTTTAGATATTGCATTCAAAAGTTATAGACGTGTAAACATATTTTAAAGATTTCCTTCGTCAAAGGCAAAGTCGCTAGAGAAACGTTCCGTGAGATTAATGGTGTTTTGGGGGATAGCACGCTATCACTTCGAACCGCAGAGGAATGGTTTCGACGATTCAGAGCCGGTCAAAATGACACCATGGAACGAACTTGACCCATTTGTGAGGCGGATGGTGACTGGCGACGAAAAATGGAACAAGGCCGGTGGACCATCCCAAACAGTGGCCAAGCCGGGATCGACGGCCAGGAAAGTTTTGCTGCGTGTTTGGTGGGTTTAGAAGGGAATCATCCACTATGAGCTGCTCCCATATGGCCAGATGCTTAATTGTACCATCTATTGTGAACGACTGGACCGCTTGAAGCGGGCTATAGACCAGAAGCGTCCACAATTGGCCAATGAGAAGGATGTAGTGTTCCACCAGGACAACGCCAGACCACACACTTCGTTGATGACTCGTCTGAAGCTACGGGAGTTCGGATGGGAGGTTTTATCCCATCCACCATGTAGCGCTAAGTGATTACCACTTGTTCCTGTCCATGTCGAACGTCCTTGGTGGTGTAAAATTGCACTAAAAAGAGGCTTGTGAAAAGTGACTGTCCGAGTTCTTCGCAAATAAGGAGAGGGATTTCTGCGACAGGGGTATTATGAAGTTGCCGTCTAGTTGGAAACAGATTATCGAACAAAATGCATATTTGAAGTAAATCCGACCACTGTAACACTTTTTTTAAAACATTGAATGAAGGGAGATACTTGACAACCTAATATTTAACTACATTTTAATTTATTATATATTGGATGTACAAGTAAGTTTTCAGCATTTATCAAAAAATGACATCACCAGTGAATCCCGAATAGAAATGTCAGACCTTATGTATTATGTTTCTAGGTTGTGTATCTGTCAACAACTTTGCAGCATTATATATATTTTTTTATGTTATTTAACTTCGCTCTATTTATGCTTTCAATTTATGCATCCTGGGTGCTAATTAGCAAGAGAGGTCTACGAAGTGTTTATAAACAAAGCACATGTAAATTATTACAGCAATGCCTGTGTCAATCGGCCGAGACTGGGATATGAACTCCGATCACCAAGAGACTAATCCATCGCTCTAGCAATCGAGTCATCATAGACCTCAATAGCATTATATTTGAGAATTTCTTTTGGTGGCGTATTTTTCCATCGAGAAAAAGCATGCCAAGTTTCCAGCCAACTAGACGTCATTTGCGCAAATCGCTGCTTCTATTCTTTAATATGAGGAAAACTGCGGCTGAGGCCTATCGTTTGCTTTCGAAAACTTATGGGATGCAAGATATTCGTAAATCGACGTGCCGTGAGTGGTTCAATCGGTTCAAAAGTAATGATTTTGAAGTCAAAGACAAGAGTTGCTCCGAAAAGCTGAAAAGTTTTGAAGACAAAGAATTAGATGCTTTGCTAGATGAGGATCCGTGCCAGGTTCAAGAAGAACTTGCTGCCTCATTGGAGGTCATGCAACAAGCCATTTCTTTGCGTTTAAAAGCATCGCGATTCGTTCAAAAGCTTAGACACTGGGTGCAGTACGAATCGAAGCCGGGAGACGCCAAATGGTGATTTTGTATGTCTGAAATGTTGCTGCAGATGTATAAAAATAAATCATTTTTGTATCATATCGAATAGCTTTCGATGGACAATAATTCGAATAAAGGATATGCAAAAATGTTTTCATAATAAAACCTTACATTTTGGAAAAAAAATCTCTAGAAACTTAATTATGCACCGAATATATCAAGATTTATTATTGAAAACAAAATAAAACATTATATCAAACTATTCATAGATGATTATAACTATTTATCTAATTTGATTTACGCGCCATCTTCATTAAACTGTGGCTACTAATTATTACAATCTTCTTTTACCTCTATACAAATTTCAAATTCATTACATACAGCTGTTCAGTAATAGTTTGCGTGGAATTATCAAAGTGATCGCTGTCATTATTTAAGATTGGTTAACTATCGTACAACAAGAGCAACGAGTTTTTCACGCACATGGCTTACTGAAAATGATTAATACGTAATCAAAATTTTTTGAAACTATTATTATAGGTGATGCAAATTAGTGTGTTTCATTCGCCCTTGAAACGAAATGCGAAAGTGCTGAGTAGGTTTGTAAAAACTTGCCGCGATCAAAAAATTGCGCTTTCATAAATCAAAAGTCCAGACAATGTTAATAATTTTATTTATTGTAAGGTATGATCCACAAATTTTATTGCTCAACGTACTACTGTGAATGCTGCATTCTGCCAATAAGTGCTCGATCGCTTCTGGAAAAGAATAGCGCGTGTTAGACCCGAGTTGTGGAAAGACCGTTAATTTTTCCTTTTGCATGTGAATGCACCAGGACATACCGCGACAACTACTACTCAAGTTTTCGCTAAACAAATGGTTCCTGTACTCAGCCACTGACTATACTCGCCTGATTTGAGTCTCTCTAACTACTTCCTGTTTCGAAAAATGCACATGAAAGGGAACAGTTTTTTTTCGATCGACGAGATATAGCTGTGGCAACGAAACTAAAATGTATTTCAAAAGAGGAGTTTTTAAAAGACATGAAAATACTGGAAGATCGTGCCAACTTATGTATTATTTTTAATGGAGACTATTTTGAATAAAATGTTTGTTGAATAGATTTTATATATTTATTGTATAAATGAATAAAACATATCGTATAATTTGTAATCTAAGTCTTAAAATTTTTGAGACATCGTGTGTATACAGAACTCGCAGAAAGAAAAGTAGTCACTGTATGTGTATATATATAGATGATACCACAGTCGCCTGCAATAAATACGTGAAGTTATTTTTGTTTAATTCTACAAGTTTCGACGAGGTTCTGAGGGACCCTACCACGTATCTCATTTCTGATATTTCGTCTTTTTCATATTTCAATCTTCCCCCTACTACCCGGCTCATAACCACACTGCAGACGTGTATTCTGTGTCGCATTAAAATATTTCTCTTACTGCAACATCCTACCCTTAACAATCCTAAACATGCTTGTTCAATTTTCTGTTGCAGAAAAATTAAATGTATGATAGCTGTTTCGGAACTAGATCAGCCTATGTTTCTGGTAATCTCTATTTATATCTATTTATACGACGGTCGTCCCAGCAGTACTTGGCCCAACAAATAAAACTCAAAAATTTTGGAAAAAAATATATTTACTTTTCAACTTTTCCCAGCGATGTTCAATAAGTTCGATACCCTTTTTATAATAAGAATTGTCAAGCTCCTTATAATAGCCATTAATTGCGGACATCGCCTCTTTATTGTTGGAAAATCTTTAACCAGCGAGCCATTTTTTCCCAATAATTTCAATGATATTCAAAATAATGTTCGTAAAGAAAAATGGAAACAAGCAGTTAAAGATGAATTAAATTTATATTTTTTGCCTAAAGCTTGGATACTAGTATCAACGCCACAAAACAAAAATATTATAGATTGCAAATGGGCATTAACTATTAAAAATGATGAACATGGAAATCCATTGAAATATAAAGCGCGTCTTGTTTAGATTAAATATAGCGTTTGAAAAAAAATATATTTTGCTTATTCGCCATATGGATGTAAAAACTGAATTTTTAAATGGTTTATTCCAGGAGGAAATTTACATGAAAATTCTTGAAAGAATTAAATACAAAACAAATCAAGTTTTTAAATTAAATAGAGCGATATATAAACTAAAACAAGCAGTAAGATGTTGGTTTGAAACTTTTGATACAACATTAGTAAAAAATGGTCTTAAATATTCATTAGTTGATCGTTGCATATATATTTTAAATAAAGGAGAAATATCTCTGAATATATATGTTGTACTCCACATGAATGACTTAGTAATTCTTACAGCCGATATTCAAACAATGAATAATTTTAACAACTATTTAATGAATAAATTCAGAATGACAGAATTCAAAGAAATTAAACTATTTCTTGGAATAATAATTGAAAGAAATAATGATGTAACTACTATTGAGCAAAGTTCATATATACAAACTATTTTAAATAAATTTAACATAAGCGATTTTAATGCTGTAAGCACAACACATAAAATAAATTACATTGATTTAAATTCAGATAACAGATACGATACCCCTTGCAAAAATCTTATCGGATGCTTAATATATATAATGGTTGGTACGCGGCCAGATTTGAGTATAGCAATAAATATTCTAAGTAGATATTGAAATAAAAATAATACAGAACTATAGAAATGCGTAAAAAGTGTTTTGAGATATTTGAAAGGTTTGATGAATTTCAAATTAAATTAATAAAAGGCAAGAGTGAAAATATATTAAGTGGTAATGTTGAGTTTAATTGGGGTGGTTATAAAAGTACTGATAGAAATTGTACTACAGGCTACTTAATTAAGTTATTTGAAAAATGCTCGTTTTGCTGGCATACTA
This sequence comes from Sycobia sp. Sy_11, assembly GCA_018907035.1. Classification (NCBI taxonomy): domain Eukaryota; kingdom Metazoa; phylum Arthropoda; class Insecta; order Hymenoptera; family Epichrysomallidae; genus Sycobia; species Sycobia sp. Sy_11. Next base: position 3,228,198 of record JACCIC010000010.1, on the reverse strand, counting down.
AAAGACAAGCATCTGTAGTAGCTTCCTCAACAGAAGCTGAATATATGGCCTTATTTGAAGGTGTTAAAGAAGCATTATGGCTAAAGTCGTTAATAAATAGTATAGAAGTTAAAATCAGGAATCCGAGTGTAAATTTTATAGACAATAACGGTTGTATAAGTATAGCGCACAACCCAAGTAATTATAAACCATCCAAACCTATAGATATTAAATATCATTTCTCCAGAGAGCAAATTGAGAAAAATGTAATAATATTGAAACATATTTCCACAGTGGAGCAGATTGCTAATGTACTAACAAAGTCATCGCCAACTATGAAATTCCTTGAACTCAGGAAAGGAATGGGCATGGAGAAATAATAAAATATAATTCATATTGTTTTTATAAATATATTTTATACTAGTAATAGAGACCGTTTGAATAGGTTTTGCTGGGTTTCCCTATTCCTTACAACAAATTTTGGACCGCGTGTAATTTCCCAGAACAAACGAGGAATGAATATAGACTGGAAGGAACTGTCGTATATCTAATTTTAAGACATATATTACTGTATTTACTGAAATAATTTTTGAGGGGCCGCGTTACATTATTTTAGCCCCCTATAAATAATAAAACAAAAAATACTTGAAACTAAATATTGGACCGTATCGTAAAAGGTATGCAAACAGATGTGTCCAATTGGTCTTATGGGGGTCTGCGTCTTTACTGCCCTGCGCAGCAAATGGTTTATTGTTTAGATGCCTAAAGTTGTTTATAGATTTTAAGCTTCTCACAAGGGCTTGCAGAGTTTTCAATTTCAAGTACTGTAGTTAGTATTGTGTCGTCCTTTCATTTGAACAGACGTCTTTTCTTTCCTCGTTTGAAATAAAGTTCATGTTAAAAGATTATTTCGTGTATTTTTATTTTAATATTCCACCTACTATATTTAATAAAAATTTAATAAGACTTCACAGTCACATGTAAATATTCTTCATTCTTAAAAAAATATCATAAACTAAGATAGTAATATATAACATTTCAGGGTTATATTCAATTATTTCTAATTTAAACAAAAGAAAGTATTGAAATCAATTTTTATATATTCGAGTATATGTAAGTATGTATGAATACAAATTCGTGCAAATTTCGAAATTATTACTTATTATTATTCAATAAAAAAGCATGCACTCACTAATTTATAACATGTCAATACAGTGTAATGCTCCGTCTCCGCTCTGTTTATGGTTTTTTTTTATTAATTTTGCGACGGCCAAAAACATGGCCGCGCAAATTTATTGCGAACAAAGAATCTATTATACACGTTAAAATTTAAGATGGTGTTACATCTAATTTGGTGGATGTATTTTACAATACATACACGGACTTAAATGTATAAACATCACAAGAAATAATATCAAGTATCATTAGAAATAATATATTAAATATATTATTTCTACAATTATAAAATTAAAACTCGCGTCTACACCGAATAAACACCGAAAACCGGGCAAAGGTCGCGACGACTACTGGAGAAGGTAGTCGTCGCAACTGCCGAAACTCGAACAAGTAGAGAGAGAACGCGATATCTAGTCTCTTTCTCTAGCATTAAGTTAAGTACAGAGTATGCCGTAGAGGGAATACACTGCGCGCGGCAAGAGAGAGCGCGTTCAATGTATTAATACGGCGGCCGCTATCCCCTTTAATACGTGCCGCACACACACTACTGCACGCTCTCACGAAACAGCCTGAGCCGCAACGAATGTAGCGAACGCGCGAATTCCAGTATATACAACGGGTGTCCGAAAACGAATGCACCCGCTGTATTTAATTAAATTAATTAATACAAACGATTTAATATACACATAATATATAAATATATGTAAATAAATGTTTAAAATTGTACACATGTATATTATTACTGTGCGCAGCACACCGGCTGCAAATAATAATAACAAAACATAAAACAATAATTATTATAATTATTATTGATTATTATTATTATAATTATTATTATTGTTAATATAGTTATTATAATTCGGCACCTCGTCCGAAATTAAACGAGCGGCGACGGAATTATCCGATTATTTTATTATAAAAGGGCCTGCAAAAGGCAAAATCGGCAGTTCGCCCGGTGAACCAACTGCCCCGAAGTTGTTTCACACGAACTCCTCCCGGAGCTAGAATCTTTCCACAGCTCAAATTAATCCTGACTTTTTCCTCTCCGAATTTATTAACTTGATCTCTGTTGCGAGGCGCTCCTCAAAAGACAGACGGTTAATAATTTACCTTTCCTAAGTAAACGTGATCCTGGTTGCGAGGCGCTCCTCAAAAGACCAGCAGTTTACTTATCCTGACTAGAAATTCTCTCCTTAACTCTTGATCCTGGTTGCGAGGCGCTCCTCAAAAGACCAGCGGAGTTAAGTTTTCCTTATTCTTTTATTCCACTTAAAATCAACCTGTCTCGGTTCATTAATTCCCCGCGTGGAAAATAACACCGGGTATTCGTGCGGTAATTAGCACCGAATATTAGAGACATTGCGGAAAATAGCGCAAAATTAGCTTAAATAAAAATATAGATCTAGCGGTAAATTACTATTATTAATTATTTTTTGTGTTTATATTTATTTGTTTCAGAATCCTGTAAATAGAGAAATTGGTATATTTTTTCAGATAAATAAATTAATTTTTGTTATAAAAAATTTATACTGTGTTGAAATAAAATTATTTTCCTGAAACCGCCGCCCGATTCTGAAAAACTTCCTCCCCTCTCAAACTACCCTGGGAAGATACCGCGTAGGCTATCCCGAGGGGGATAGGAATGTTACAATTTTATATTAAGGTTCAATTGAAGAGCGAGGAGCGTATCGGGATTGGTAGTCGAAAATTAGGTGAATAAATTTGATCTCGTTTTTTAATTTTAACAAATAAAACAACAAAAATTATATTCTATTTAATTAAATACAATAAATAAAAAAATAAATAATTAAACTATTTGTTAATTGGGATCTCCTGGTAGATTCCCTTCAACGTATAATAAAAGAAATTATTATTTCGCTTTTCGTATATCTTATATATATACATATATTTACAAAATGTCGCACGTTAATTATATTATTTCGCGTTCTGAGATTTCGAACGGCCTTTACCGATATTCTTTCTGTTTCTATTATTTTTGTATTTACGTGACCGGCTCGGCTCGTCCATTTACAAGAGCTTTTGACAATTTTATTTCGGAACGAACCTTTTTCGTTTTTATATTACTCTATGGTGTGCCTTAATTAATAATATAAAAAGATCGAAATTTGAATAAGAATAAATTCAATTCTGATTAAAATGATCGCTTCCAATTACATCTTACATAAATTACATAATTTATTTAATCAACTAGTTCTATTTACATGACTTGCAATTTCAGCGCTCTGCCTGGAAGACTTTTGCCGGCGTATTATAATAATTTAATTCGAAGAAAAGGGGCGTGTTTTCACCGAGTGAATTATATTCGGTCTTCGAATTTAAATGCTTTTATTTCGCTGATTTTTCCTTATGCCTTTTTTTAGAAGAAATATAAATTACTTTTTAGAAAATGGGTGTGCCCGTGTTCCCGAGCTAGTAATTTTTATTAATTCTTTTTTTACTAGTAAAGGTGCCTTCCTTTTGCCTCGAAAAAGAATCTTTTACCAGAAAAGGGAAAGAATTGATCATTACATTAGAGGTATCCTTGCTCAACAAGTACTGAAAGCAAAGCTGCCCCAGAGAAAAGCAGAATCGGTTGGAGTTTTGTCGATTCGTTTCATCCCTCGATAGGATCCTTTCTCAACGAGTGCCGAAAATGAATCGCACTCCTGACAAAATTTAATGCTTTTTTATACATGGTAAAAGTACGTTACCAAAAATCTGATTGGTTAAAATTTAATTTAAAATAAGTTAATATTATTTCTATTGGTTAAATTAATATTATCTATAATACATGATTAGTTTATTATATCTATTTTACCCTACGTCTGTGTTTGTTTATTATCACGTATATATTTGTATGTTTATTATTTTCGATTTTATCTAGTTATAGAAGTAATTTAATGTATATATTTATCTAGTATAATAATTTAAACGCTTCACTTTTCTTATAACTCATGTTATAGCAGTGCTACGAAAATATAATTTAAAAATTATTTTGACATATACTTGCGGACCTGTCTTTGAACCATTATCGTAATATAAATGGTTAAAAATATTGTGGAACAATATCTTTTACAGAACAGTACGCAAAATAAATTATAGTTCCCAGTCCATCGAATGAATTAAAATTAGATCATTGTAGGCTGAATATTTACGAATGTATTCTGAAAAGACATTAAATAATTCAATATATTTTTATCAACGTAAATACGTTATTTCATCAAAGAAACTTAAATCTACTACAGCATATGTTTTAATTTACTAACTATATCAATTCATAATTGCTTGAATATTTCAAACTTTTATCGGTAAGTCCAGTTAAATTACGAAACAAAGAAAATAATTTCTGTAATATTTATTGTCATCAAAATTTTTAAATATGGATCAATTTTGAAAATGTGTTTCGTTATACTGTCATTAATAAAATAATTTATTGTCAATAAATAAATTAACATTATTTTCTTAAGTTTGAGTATTTCACTATCTTCTACTTGACGTAATCTATCACTTATAAGATCATTACGATCACTATTAAGAGCCACTAACATGAACATTTGACAAAATCATCATTACTCGGATCCACAATTATATTTTCATAACATTACAATTACCTTATCAGATAGATTTTTAATATTCTCACAAAATTCTTTTATAAGTGATTTGATGAAAAGTACAATTTATTGAATCTGAAATTTGGTTTTCAATTGATTTCCAAATGATTTCCAATAATTTTAAAAATGAAGATAAAAAATTCAAAATAATTTTTTAATTTGCTGTAGTATGAAACCATTACACTTTCTATCAATCAAATAAAGGTTTAATCAATGACATATTTTGATAAGAAATATTTAATGGGAGTATATTTCTGTATATATCTTATAAACTAAATACATTTCTGTTTATACTAATTTGTTTGTGTTGTTACAGTTTCCTTCTTCTATATAATATGTTTTTCTGTATCTTCTATATATATATATATATATATATATATATATATATATATATATATATATATATACATATATATATATTGTCATGCGGCGATTTCGATGCAGAAAAATTTAATTTTAAATTAAATTTTTTCCAATCATTCGCGCACACACAAAAAATAGATTTATTCTTCACTCTCTCTTACCTCAATCCTTTAGAGGGGGTTCCGCCAGCCTGAAAAAAGAAAGGGATTTCGGGAAAGGGGAGAAAAAATAGATTAATTTTCTCGCGATGCGACAATTCTTTCTGCTATCCGGAATTTATTTAAATAAATAAATATTAGTCAACCACTACAGTTTGCACATCATATACTCTCCCGACCGCGCGCCTATTTCACTCCTGGTCCGCGTGCCCGCCGCGTCCCGACCACGATCCACCACCCGGTACACTCGCCGGACCTGGGGAATTATGTCTGGGGGAAGGGGAGAGAATGGAGTAGGTTCCGGTTGTCGCGTACACGCGGAGACCCGCTGACGATCGCGGCTTGCTCTCGTCGTGGGGGTTACTCACGCTGCGATGGTCGGAGATCCTCGGCAGTCACGTGGCCCCCTTACTCGATTCTTCTTCCTTTTCCTTCCTTTCTTCCAACTCTTCCTGCCTCCACTCCGCGACTCTCCACCCTGCTGTCCTCTTGGATCCTCCTGCTGTCGTTCTCTCTCTCTCTCTGTCTCTCTCTCTCTCTCTCCAGCTCACTCTTCCGTACTCACGACACCCGTACTGCTTCCGACCTCGCTCTCCGTCTCGCTGCCTCTCTTTACTCCAACCAACCACTCCCACAGACTCACTTTCTCCGTTCCTTTCTCAATTTCCTCCGCTGCCCTTTCCTTCGTATCGCTTCTCTCTCCGTCCTGCACAACTCTAACCACCTCCCGTCCTCTGTCTCTGCTCCCCTTTTCGATGACCTGTTTGCTCAGTGGCCGACAGCGGAGTCCCGCGCGTCTGGCTGCTCGCAGGGAAGAATGAAGGGATAAGGGGGGGAAGGCACGGCGGCGGCCGACGACGGCCGACCGCGGTCGTGACGCGCCGAACACGGCCGTCGCGCGTAACAATGATAATAAGTTTATGCCTAAAATTAACAATAGTTCACGAGCTTGTAAAAACTTACAGAAGGCCTGTACCAAATCAAATAAAAATTTCCTTAACTAAACAAGTTCTTATGAAATAAATATCAATTTAATTCAATATTAATAAAAATTTGTGAAATAATAAAGATATTAATATACAAGGGTTTCATATTATTCAGTTAAAAAAAAATTATTCAACTTCATAAAGATAAATAATGTTTGAATTTGTCTTGATATTTTTCCTCTTTACAGCACAAGTATGATACCAATTATGTCAAACTTATATATCTCAAGCATTTCAATTTATATGAATATCGCTTTTATTCACATTTTACGCATATAGATAGGAGTACTGCTCTCCGTAATTATGGTCATTTAAGATTCATACAAAACAAAAAAAATTCGAGTTCAAAAGTCCGTAGCGCAGAGATTTCTTAGGAATGAACCGAAGGTGCATCAGTGTGATTTCCAAATAATATTGTAAACGTAATCATGGTTTTAGAAATAAATTCGTTTTTCGATTAACAATAAGTTTTTAAAGAATTACTGTAAATAATGACTGTTGATTATGATTATGACTGGTGATGGTTTCTTTATTGGTGATAAAATATAATTCGAATGATGGACTAACTTCGATATGATTTGTGAAAAAAAAACTTATTTATCAAGTTGTCATGTATTAGTTATATACTGCGGGATGATTTAATTAGTTTGTATACTATTTTAGGATAACTAAATAGTTTTTGATTTGTTAATCCATCAAAGAATTATAAAAATTGGGCTTGTAATCAAGAATTCGATATTAATTATTTTAATATGCATAAAAAGTACATCATTGCCATCATAAAAAAATTAATATTATTTAAATGCAAAAAAATATTTTTTTTTTTGATTTAATAAAGAAAAAAATAATAATTTAATAAAAAAAAATTTAATAAAGAAAAAAACCTTCATAATTTATCGTGACGTCTCTAATTAATTAGTCTCTAATTAATTAGGACTTTAACTCTAACTAAGACTATCTATTATTATAAATTTAATATTACAACCACTAACTTATTTGACAGGCCTGTAATCAAACTCCAAGGGAGTCAATGCCGTTTGTAATTTACATAATGTCTTTTACCATTGGTGACAACTTTATAAAGGTTAAACGCAAACCAAAATCCTTTCCTCTTTTTTTTCAAATGAACAATTTTCTCTGAAAGGATGAATTTTGAAATAGGTCATCTATTCGCTACTATCAAGATCTCTCAGTTTTTTTTTCTTAAATCACACTGGAAATTGAGATAATGAAATTAATATATTACTGATTCTATGTCTTACGATTTTGAATACTTAATAATATTTTTAAGAGGATACTATTAGATCTGCTATACTAGTAACTGCATTCACATAAATTCTCATTCGCACCACTTAACCTACGTTTACATAAAATTTCATTCGCATCACTTCACTTGACTATTTAACTTATTCATGCCACTAGTTCCTCATTCCCTTTTCTTCCATCACCTATTATTTCTATTATATCTATTACATTTTATATACTATTATATTATTTTATTTCTATTATCTCTATACCTACTATTATTGCTTATTAACTATCTTATTCTATTATCTCTGATTATCTTCTATTATTTATTATTAACTATTTTATTCTATTATCTTTTACTTTATTATCCTCTATTATTTCTATTATCTTCTATTATATCTCTTCTTTCTTATTTCATCTTTACTTTCACTTTGTCCTGTTCATCTATTAAATTTATCCTTATCTTATCATCATTCGTTATTATTAGTATCGCCTTTAATTTGTAATTATTCATTTTTTGTCCTTTTTTTCATTCATTATTTTACTTAAATTTATCATTAAATTCTATTATCTTCTATGATATCTCTTATTATCTACCTATTATTCTATCTTAATTTCTATTATCTTCTATGGTATCTCTTATTACTTTCTATTATTCTATATTATCTATATATTATCCTCTTCTTGATATTGCATTTGCTCATTTCTACTTTTTCCCATTTAATCGTCTTTGTCATCCTTACTATCCGTTTCATTTTTTTTTCTTCTTCAGATATATCACTGTTAGAATTATTATTATTTTTTTTCTTCAATTTAATATCTAATATTTTTTTCAGCGTCCGTAGATTCTTTCCTTTATCAATACTTGTTTGTCTCTTCTGATTTACCTTGTTCTCTTTCTCTTCTCATCATTCCTTGGTATCTGTTCTCTACCTTCCCTTTCTCAAGTTATCATCACTACTCTTTACCTTTACAATTAACCATTATCAACTACTCACATGTTGTCCCATCTTTTTCTTTTTGTTATTAATCGTTCTCTCCTTTTTTTCCATCTATTATTTCCTTTCGTTCCTCGTGAGTGCATATCAGCACTCGTTTGTGCCGTGATGTAGGTTAGGTCTCCTCGCCGTTCCATCAGCCGACGGTTATGCGCCGCTCGTGGTGCGGGGAGGTAAGGGGAAGGGACCGTGTCGAGCACAAGGCGCGACGGCGCGCGCGAGCGCCTTAAGGTTTTCTCGTCCGCGGGATGACGCGCGTGTCGTCGTTTTCTGGACAAGTCGGCGCGGGTGCCTTGTGACTCTTGTCACAATATATATAGATATATGTTTGCATAATTAACAAAATTTTCACATACAGTTTCTATGTATGGTTTTAATATTTTAATTGTTCTATATATATAGTTATAACAGGAACTTTTGTTATTTCAAGTTAATTTTGTATATTTACATCATATAATTAATGAAGGCCTAGTTTAAGATTTTGATGAAAAAATTATTTTTCGAACATATCCACAAATGAATTTTGAAAATTGGTAGATTTACTCTGAAACCTTCATACTAGAAATTAATTCTCTCAAACTATATTAATCGCATCTATGCCGCACTTTGTTCATTTACATACTTTGTTATGTAATTTTTGAGAGCGAATTAAGAAAAAGGTTTATAATTAAAAACTTAAAAGTATAAACAATGAAATTATAAATAAATGTACATAACTTGCGTGCACCAAACTGAAATCTATTGCTATAGATATTATTGTGTTCTGTATTCTTTAATCTACAAAATCCATTTTTAAAAAAGCTGGGTGTATCTATTCGATCAAAAGTTATTATATATTTTCGCATTCAAGTTATGCAGCGTGCCAATACGCGACCAACGCTATAGTTCTCAATCTCCCAGTAATAGGAAAATCATCTTCGTTGCGATTGTAAGTGACAAGCTCAACCAATTTTGAGAACTCAAAAAGCCTTTTAATCATCCTACTTATAAACGTAATCAATAAACCTATCCAATCTATTATATAATAAATATTAAAATTAAAAAGTATATACGAGCATCTGAGACATTTTAACACACTTTTAGTGTGCTGTGTCTTAGATATTTAATAACTGTTGATCTAACATAGACACAACATTTTTATAAAATAGATTTTTGAGATAATTGAATGAAGAACACGTGCGATACTCTAAAGATTAAATATCTATATATTTGTTTAATTGGCTAAATCAATCACTTGTAAAATTAATCTGTCTACCAGTATAGGAATCTTAAGGACAGCGTGGGCCGCGCGCTACAAAACTTATATATCCTGAAAATATTTGATAGCTTCTGATTTAATAGTCGCATCATTTTTAAAAGTAGACGCGAATATCTGATTAAAATAGTTTTTTCAAAATTAATTTCAGTTGAGAGACGAGCATGTGTCAATTATTTCAACGATTAAATTATCAATGTTTAAAAATTTTACCAATGAATATTCTTTTTAAATTTACCTTCACATTAGTTTATACAATAAACTGTAACCTGAATAATTTCGAAATAGATGTGATCAACATACTCTCAGTGAATCAATTTAATGTATGAGATTTTAGAGTAAATTTAAGAAATTTTAAAAAATTCATATTATCTTGGCGAAAAATAATTTTTCAAGCAAAATCCTGAAATACGTATACATAATGCCTAAGAATAGAACTATAAAAAATTACATACTATTATAAAATATTAAGTTCAAATTGGTTCGTGATTTGTTAAAGAATGATTTCATATAAATATATTTCGAGCTCAATTATTTAATACAGTTGCCACGCTTTATGATGTGTAAATACAAGTTCTTGCAAAATATTTTTACGAACTGTTAAACTTTTAAATAATGAAATTCTATCCCTCTTGTGCCTGAACTTCCAAAATCCGACCACATTCTACTTACATTTTTCGAGATTCATTGAAACAGTCTTTCGTAATTAGTGCAGACAGTTTTAATTTCTATACATTGTATCAGTAAAAAAGTATAGATATTTTCTAAAAAATTAAAGAAGTCGTTGTTTTCATGCAGCCTGTCACTGTTACCGCATGGAGATGAATGAAGAGTGTGCAGAACAAAATACATAAAAGGCCAATAAATTTTTTCTCTATCATTTGATTTTATAATAATATTATTGAAAATAAAACCCTTTTTTGATTTTTTCCATTTATTAATAGTACATGAATCGCTTTTCAAATGCATTTTTGAAAATGAATTTACCGAAATTTTTCACGGTTTTCACTATATTATTTTTATTAATGGTATAATTATGATTTTAAAAAATTTTTAACTAAAAAATTTTTATATTTTTAGGCGTCCCTATATACTTTATCTGTTGATAAAGTTAGTACTATTCTGATGATCAAAATAATTGTATTCTGTATTATAATTGTATTATGTATTATAAATATTTGAAATTCCGACATCCTTTGTATGAACAGAGAAGTTTTGAAGACAGCATAACGAACACAAAAAAATAATAAAGGATTGGCATTGTCTCACTCACGTAAGTTAATTTTCTTTATTTTTATTTATATAAATATCTAAATTTATAGAAAGAAATATCACAAAGTTCGATGAACTATAGACTTTTATCGTGTTTCGACAATGATTGAAAGAAGCCTAACACTGATATAATTCACAGCAGCTCAGTGTTGCAGTATTTTAACTGAATTTCCCAAAACATTCTCAAGTTTAAATAATGAAGTGGGGGCTAAGCAGATGGGTTTAATATTCTATTTGAAAATTTCGAATTTTAAAATACTAATAACTTAGTATTTAAATACTTTAAAATTCAAATACTTCGAACTAATAAATAGATCATGTGGGATATCGAACCTCCACATGCATACGCATCGCCGTGTTAGTGCACACGTATACGGAGAGAAAGAAGAGCGCCACCTGCCAACGCCTTTAGCCGCCACCACCGCGCTTGTAAATCCGCACGTGCGCCAGTCGTAGAAAGAACGAGCTAGCGCCGAGTCGCTACCCCGTCCCTTTTGTGCCTAGTGCGAGAGTTTAATTGTACGCTTCTTGATAAAACGCATTTGTGTTTTACAGGTTGTGTGCTTGTTTTAATTCCTCTCCTCCTTATTCGTTGGCCGTACACACCAGCCACATTGGTGACCCCGACGCAGCAGTAACCAGCACCTCCAGGAGCCGCGGCAGTCGAGCCTGCCCTCCAGTATCATCTACGACAGCAGCCGAGCCTGCCCTTCAGCATCATCTCCGACAGCAGCCGAGTCTGCACTACAGCATCAGCGCCTTCAAGCAGCCACGCGCCCAGCCACTGATTCCGAGAAGCGGCGCAACGTTTTCTTTTTCCAACATCGAAATGTTTCAGATTTCGTAAAATTTTTTAAGCGTGCGTTTATTTCCGCCCTGTTTTTGCATTATTGCATTAATTAAATTCATTACATTATTTTATTAATTAAATTCATTGCATTATTTTATTAATTAAATTCATTTTTTTTTAATCAATTCGTGCGATTAAATGTAATATTATTTTTCACTTTCAATTTAATATTGATTATAAAATTTTCATTCTTATCTTATTAAATCGATGTAATTGCTACATAATCTGGATTCTGCTAAGTAAAATTTAGACGTTACATACTAACTAAAATTCCTTATAAGTGCGAGTGTGCGAAACAAAATCTTATCGCCATTGTTGTCAGCGAGGCAACACACGCTAACAAAAGCGTCGCAGGAATTGCGTATTCTAGTTTTAAACTCAGTGCTGGTATATTCCCTCATTTTCAATACTCTTAAGTTTTTCTCCTTTTTAAGCAATTAACAATAAATTATGAATTTATTGATTTAATTTTATGGACTGAAAGCCTCAATAATATATCTTTTGTGCGTTGTATAACTTCATTAATACTTAAATTTTTATCTAGCTGATTTCTTTAAATTTTCCATTAATTTCTCTTAAGTAATTTTATTTAATTTTTGTTTATTTTTACAGTTAACTATTTTCAGCATATTATCTTAATAAATAAAAATACAATTTAATTAATTAAATTCCCTAAATTTACAATTTCTATTAAATTTTATTTTGGTTAGCTCCCTATAAATAATTAACCCTCCCACTCCTTGAAGGAGTTTTGCAGATCTCAGGAAGATTTAATAAAAACTTGGTCTTCTAATAATATTTAATACTATCGTTTTACATATATATACACATATTTTCTTAAATATTTCCCACCATTTCGCTAACTTCACCTTTTATTTTTATAAATATCGTTTTATTAATAAATAAATTTTAAAAAAAACAATAAAATATTTTTTCCCTAATTATTAAAACAATTTTGTTGTAGCATATATTTTTTTTATGTTTGATTCATAAATGGTATAATTATTTATCATATAAAAATTGTTTCATTTCAAGAATTTATTATAATATCTTAAATTCTTGGTCAATTGAAATAATAATTTTCAACAATTGAAATTTATAGCAGAATTCATATTTCAAATAATTATTTTCTTCTTTTTTCCATTCAATTTAAATTTAATAAAAAATTTTTGTGCGATTAGGCCCCTAATCAAATTAATTAATTTTTGCTACCACCTTGTCCCTCTTATCAAGACAACTGCAGTGATCTTCAGCTGATTATTATATTTATTTATATATCAATATGTTTATATATTTATTGCATATTTCAAAAAGTTATACATTCACATTTCTCACTCACACGAGCATTTCCACAGATCATTTTTTCATTATATATACAACAGGTAACTCCTGTTGGTTTCATATTTACCTCTTTGCCGATTTAATTTTTTAAATTGTGTAAATATTACTTGACCCCTTTGATTTTTTGTGGTCATACTCGTCATCTGAATACATACACAAATATACACAAGTGTTTCACGTTTTTTTCCTAAATAAATAATACGTCTAACGAAAAATTAGAGAATATATCAGCGCACGGTGACGATACCGTAGATAACACCAGTAAAACCCGCAGCGTTACTAGTTTCCAAAAAAACACTAAAACCAACGCGTTCGGTGTAAATAACAAAATCGAGAACGACCTCCAGGCGCAAGCAAATAAAATCCAAAAACTGGAAGTACAAATGCAATCAATTCAAGAATTATTAATGAAATTGAACGCAATGACCGAATCAAAAGAGAAAAATAATATGCTAGACATTGTAGAACATCCAAAACCTGCCTCAGAAACACAAAAAATAATAAACCGGGCATCTAATTTTATGCCAACAAGCTCTTCAAATTCCAGTCATAGGAATACAAATATTTACAATTTAGAATACATAACAACGAGAAACACGTATGAAAGTTATGATTACGCGGGGAATCATAACTATAATCCGCAAAAACCAAACATAATACCTAAAAAATACCACCGCGAGCATTTTCGAAGATGCGGCTTTTCAACACTCAATATCAAGTCCAGTAAGTTCTCAACGGCAGAACTTCAGACAAAATTACGATCAGCAACCTCGCGATAGACACTTCGAATATCATAGAATACAAAAAAAATTAAAATGCAATCGTTATGGGCCCACGACCCGGAAGCGTGGTTAATTATGTTCGAAAAACAATTAAACTATTACAGGATCACAGAAGACGAACAAAAATACCATATTTTAATAAATAATATCGGCCAACTGGCAATGCAAAAATTAACTTATTATTTTAAAAGATTAACTCCGGGAAGACAATATGAAACGATGCGTCAAGCCATTAGGAAAGAATTCTGCATTGGTCCAGAACAAAAGTTTGAAAATTTTTACAGGGATTCCCAATTGAGAAATAAGAAACCCTCCGAACTGTTTGATCAGATGCTCAATCAAGCAGATAATAGTATTGCGCGTAACGCCGTAATAACTTTTTGGAAAAAGCGGTCGACATTCAAATCGCGATCGAAAGCATCGAAGACGAGGAGCGCATGATTAAACATAGCGATCTCATTGCGGACATAATAAAAAGAAATTCAAAGATAGATTCGGTAGACAATAAATACAGTTTTAATCAGAACGATTTTTACAACCCGAATGTTAGCGCAATAAACAATAACCACGGAGGTTATAGAAACTCTAATGCGCGAAGCCGATACGAAAATACGTTTAATTCATTTAATTTCACCCCGAGACAGCGCTCTCTCCGCCGCGGTAATTCGCCTCAAAGATAAATCCGAAATACCAGTCCATACAGGACACCTACCTCTTTCAACCGCCCGCATACACCATCTCCACAAAACCGCGCTCGTAATTCATCTCCTCAAAACCGTCCGCGTTCTCCGTCTCCACAAGGACACGCGAGTCCTTCATCTCCGCAGAATCATCCACGAAAAAGCTCACAAACGGCTGAGTTTAATTTAAGTCCGGAATTCTGCTTAACTAATAATATTATGTTCGGTAATAAATGCTATTATCACAATAAATTTGCATCGAAAGCAATTAAATGTTACGGCCCGTGCGCCGATAATAAAACAAAACAAAAACGCGCATTCTCTCCGATTAGAAAATCTAAATCGGGAAACTAAGCGAGCCGTTCGTACCGGTGACTCAAGGCGACTCTGTCTTTTCCGTACGTCTCCACGTTAAAGATTTAAATACACATCGTTTATTTCTGATCCATACAGGAGCCGAAGTCTCCTTAATACCCAAACCTAGCAACGTAAAAACTACTCCAGCATTCCTAAAATTACATGCGGCAAACGAAAAGCGTATAAACACTTACGGAATTACGAAATTTAAAATTGATATCGGGCTAAATAATCCAATCGAATGGAACTTTATTATAGCAGATGTTCCCTATGCGATAATAGGAGCAGACTTGCTTAAACATTTTCACCTTATCCCGGATTTGAAACGTAAAATACTGCTTGATGGTAATACTAATCTACCGCTAAAAACGGAAAATAAACAACCTAAATACTCTCCCGTTTCATTAGTTAAAGATAAAAACGAATACTCAAAAATCATAGCGAACTACCCACGTGTAATCGGTGCGGGAAAAGCAAAACTAATTAGAAACGTAAACGTCTGTCGTCACATTCGTACCTCCGGACCTTCTTTAAGCCAACGAGCTAGCCGGCTAGCACCGGATAAAATAGAAAACGCGAAATAGCAATTTGCAACTATGTGTAAAGACAGTATTTGTCAATCTTCCGACAGCCCTTGGGCAAGCCCCATTCATATGACACTAAAAAAGAATAGTTCATGGCGTATCTGCGGCGATTATAGAAAATTCAATGCGGTAACAGTTCCGGATAAATATCCACTACCTTACTTACAAGACTTTGCGACAACACTTCAAGGAAACTCTATTTTCAGTGCTCTTGATTCCTATCAAGCTTTTCATCACATCCCAGTCGCAACCGAAGATAAACCTAAAACAGCGGTAATAACACCCTTCGGTCTTTATGAATTTAATGTTATGAGTTTCGGCTTCCGTAACGCCCCTCAGACGTTCCAAACATTCATGGATAAAACCTTTCGCAACTTAAAATTCGTTTTTGTCCACGTTGACGACATAATTATAGCGTCTAAATCTCCTAAAGATCACGAAGTTCACCTAAAAACTGTACTTGAGAGACTTGAAGCGCACGGCCTCAAATTAAACGTTGAAAAATGCGAATTCGGTGTTAATAAATTAAACTTTCTTGGTCATACGATTGACAGTAACGGTTTTAAACCCACCGCAGATAAAACTAAAGCAATTTACGAATTCCCTCGTCCTAAAACTGTCGAAAAACTTCTATGGCAAAATTCTGCCACACGCGGCAGAAAATCAAGCGCCTCTCAATATTTATTTAAAAAACGTGAAAAAGAAAGATAAAACTCCAATCAATTGGACAGCGGAAGCTATTAAAGCATTTGAGAAATACAAACAATCGTTAATAAATGCAACTTACGTAACTTTTCCCGATGCAAACGCGGAAATCCGTCTCATCACTGATACATCCGATACGGCTATGGGTGCAGCCCTTGAACAAAAAACGAATAACGTATGGAAACCTTTAGCCTTTTTCTCTAAAAAATTCAACAACGCGCAGAAAAATTACGCGACATACGATCGCGAGCTAACAGCAATATACACCACAATTAAACACTTTCATTATTATTTAGAAGGCCGCTCGTTTGATATATTAACCGACCATAAACGGCTAATTTACGCACTTCAACAAAACTGCGATAAAGCTCCTGCCGTTCGAAAACGACAGGTAATCTATATTTCACAATACAATACGAGTATTAAATACCTTTCCGGTTCCGATAATGTCGTAGCAGACACACTTTTGCGTATTGATACGTACACTAAACCAAATATTTTCAATCTAAATAATTCCGAAGTTAAAAACGACATACAATTATGCAAATTAATTGATAATATAGACGCGTTCCATCTACCAACCCTTTTTAAGGCGGAACAACTCGCGGAAGAACAACATAAAGATGAACAATTATATCAAATAATGAGGGATCGAAATCACCCTCTTAAATTACGCGAATTAACAATCGGAGAAAATTATACTCCTTTTTACTGCAATATTTACAAAGAATACATCTGTCCATACCTTCCGACTCAACTTCGTGAGGAGGTATTTAAGCTTTTCCATAATAAATCACACCCGAGCGCTAGCATAACAATTAAATTAATCCGAAAATAATACGTTTGGCCGGATATGACTAAAGACATCACGCAACGTTGTAAAACATGTATTGATTATCAACAATCTAAAATAATTTGAAACCCCTTCTTCTCGTTTCTCTCATGTCCATATCGACATCGTAGGCCCTCTCAGAACTCATCACAGCCAATCTTATCTATTAACGATGATTGACCGATTCACCCGTTGGCCCGAGGCCATACCAATTGAAGACATTACCGCTTCAACTATTGCTCGAGTTTTCTTTGAGAACTGGGTGTCTCGCTACGGCGTACTCATCTACATCACTACTGATTAAGGAGCCCAATTTGAGAGCCAACTCTTCGGAGAGCTCTTGAAAACTATAGGTAGCGAACGTATCAGAACCACGGCGTTCCACCCCCAGGCAAATGGAATGATCGAGCGGTGGCACCGCGACGAAAAAGCAGCGTTAATGTACCAGGCCAACAATCCAGACTGGCCGCGACTTCTCCCTACTGTTTTGGGACTTAGAACTCGTCTCAGATCTGATATTGATGCTAGTCCTTCCGACCTCATTTATGGTACCGGCCTTCGAATTCCCGGCGTCTTTTACGCCGACGAGGACGAACGTCATGACCCACGCCTTTTGCTAGATCAATTTCATGAACAAATGAATTCACTTAAACCAATTTCCGTTAAACATAATATTTCACTTAAACCATTTATCTTTAAAGATCACGCGCAGAGTTCATATGTATTTCTAAGACGTAAAACTGATAAATGATTGGCCGTATACACCGGCCACAACCACATCAGATCTTATATGTAGAGAATAGCATTTAAATTTAAGCAAGAAGAGGGCAATGAATGTTTAGAAAAACAAAAGAATGGCAAGAGAAAACAATAATATAATTATTGAAACAAGCCTAAGTGCGCGCGCGCGTGTGTGTGACACGCACAGATACATATGATTTCAAAAATTTAAGTGTAAGATTCTTTTTATAAGTATAGTAACCGGAGAGAAGAAAATCTAGAATCCACCTAGCGAGAAAGTTTTTGAAGCATTTTTATTTGTAACTAACCAGCTATGAAAATTAATGATATAATAATGAAATTAAGTTTAATGCATTTAAAAAAATGAATTTGATTTAGTCAATTTAAATAAATTCTTTTTAGATAATTAATGATGTTTTTTTATGAAAAAATATCGTAACGACTAAATCAGTTAATGCATTCAAATATAAATTTTTTATAATTAAAAATAGTTGTTTATATTAAACAAATATTTCGTTTTTTCAATTTCAAGAAATGTATTTATTTAAAATTATCAAATTTTGTTTTAGTGTACTTAAAATTACAAAAAATATTTCAAACAATAGTTTTCTTATGAAAATATATTTTTGTTTATATTATGCGGTTTATTTATACGTTTATCTTCTACAATCAGTATTTTTCGAAAAAAATGGTCCCGAGACAGAGATATTCAACTTAACTCAAAAAAATTTTTTTGTGGTTTATTTTATAGTCACATCATAAATTTTCTTGCCCGTCGAATGGATACACCCTGCATATCGGCTCTGCAGCGGTATACCTGACCTATCTGTCACGTCGACTCGACGAGGCCATATGCTATTGCATTGCAATGTCTTTATATACAAATCTTCATATATAGACACACACACACACACACACACACACACACACACACACACACACACACACACGGACTCTAATAGATATAGATGTACCTGAATATGGTTTACATGACATACATTACTTGTATATCTATATATATCTGGTGGCGACAGTGGCGCTTTCCAGAGGTTGAGCAACCCAACTATGAAAAGCTACCAAAAACTGGATCCAACGATTTGTACAGAAGTGTTCTTCTATAAGCGTCTATCTTTTTTTATATAAGTCTATGGGAGTTTCCACTCCTTCTCTCTTAGCTCAATAGTCTATGCTCGAATTGCCCGCGTCAGAAACCGTTTCATGACGGCTATATAGGTTCATAACGGAAAAGAGACCGTTTATATATTAAATTGAAATTGCGCCATTGTCAAATGTATGTACTGGAACTTACTGTTTTACTTTCATAACATACTCACAAAAATCGTGAATAAAATGAATAAAAGTAATTTAAAACGAAAACCTCAAAATGTCTTCGAGTTAGAAATAATAAATCGACTTAAACGTATGAGAATTGAAGAAATAACTTTAAAGGTAATGAAACAAAATGAGCATGCTTATTTAATGAGAACATTTTTTTTTTTTTTAATTAGAATCGAATGAAAGTTATAAAGCTTATGATAATAAAAAATTATTGTATTTATTTTATTTGTACAACCTAGGAAGATGTATGTAATGGACCTAATAAATTTTTAACTGTTTTACCGTTTAAAAAAAGGTACGAGTATTATTGTAATAAGCATGATGTTGCGTATTTATTAGAAAGAGTACGACAGAACAAGAATAAATATTCGAAACAAAATCGCAACAATCTTGTTTTTAGTTTGCGATTTCATAATGTGTTTTCAACTTCATTTCATTTTTCAAAAAAAGAACAATGTACAAACCTTATTGGAAGTAGTAATATTAATTATATTGTGAAGAAGGAGGTATTTAATTTTTTTTATATTATTTGACAATAGATTGTCAATTAGGATTATCTGTAAAATTGAGGAAATTGTGAAAAAATTATTGATTTGTATTATTTAACATATTGTTATAAAACAATATCCATCTCTGGAATTATTATTTTAACTTTCTCTTTCAATTTTTGTTTATAATTTCTTGTATTAAATATACATTAAATTATTTATTAAATTATTATTTACATTCCTGAATAATATGATTTCATTTTTTATTTGTCTTAACCACAATTTTTTATTTGCATAATACAATATATAAGGTTCTTATTTAATTAAGAAAATTAATTTGAACCATTTTATGAAAGAAATTTTCTTATATGAGTCATTTTAACAACTTAAATTGATATATCTGGTACCAAATTTAGAAATTTAAAATAGTTAAAAAAATGAATATACAAGTAAATATATATCAGTACTTTATTATATATATATATATATATATATATATATATATATATATATATATATATATAGAATGTATATAATATATTGTATAATATATTGTATATTATATAGTATAATATATTGTATAGTATATAATATATACAGAATGTATATATATATATACATATAATAAATGTAGAATAATATATCATATATATTTATATGATGTATATAATCTTCATAATACATTGTATATTTTTTAAATATATTTTTTATTGCATTTTATTAAATATTGAGCATATTAAGTCAGAAAATTAATCATATATTATAATACCTGGGAGTAAACAAATGTTTATTAGCTAATGCACCCTTGCTTCCTTGTTTGTACCATGCTTTTTTCATACATGAGTACATGATACAATTTCAAATAGCTATCTCAAAAGACAACAACTTTATTAAAGGTTTCATGTAAAGAGAGCTTTGTACACTTAGTCCTGCTAGTTAGTTCAGCAGAAGCACCTTTGTTTTGTATAATATATATATTTTATTTGTTTTCCTATCTTATATAAGTAACATTTCTTACTTACCAACCACACTGAAGAGAGTATATGTACCTTATGTGGTGTGGAACAAAGTTTATACGTATCAGCCCATTAAGGAATACAGACTCTGTGAGTCTTAAAAAATAAATGAAACAGTCTAAGATGTTATTAAGGTTCTTCATGCCAGTTTATTTTTTGTTTATAACTATATTTCTAAAATTTTAAATATTTCTTTTCTTTACAAAGAACCGTACAACTTTAATAAAACATTTTTATTTGTTATCAAAATTTAGCATGTATATATTTACTAAAAAAATATAACGTACAAATACATAATTTTTATTTTCTAGCTAAATTTTAATATAGAGGGTACTTACAATGATGAAAAAGAAAAAATTATTGATAATGATAAAGAAAAAAATACAATAAAAAATGTTATTTTTCATAATATTGAAAATTTCAATTGCTTTAACAAAAGAGTTAAAAAAAAGGTTATAAAACGATTAATTATTAGAAAAGATTCAGAAAAAAATGGAATTATTTTTAGCGAGACTGAAGATTTTACAGAAAGTGATTTTGATAATGAAGATATTAATAATGATTGCTATTATCAAGAACATAAAATAGATATTTCAAATTATGAATATTTTTCATCTTCAGAAGATGATTAGATTTTTAATTATATTTAGTTTATTAAATAAAACAAATTGCAATTATTGTACAATCAAAATAAACAGTAAATGGTTAAATATTACAGAATTTTATTCATATATTCATTACATATTCATATAATTATGTAAATTTATATCAAAATACAAACAATAAACATGATTTTAAAATATTGAAACTGATGAACAAAATGGCTTTGTTATTATAAGAAGAAGGTATAATGGCACGTGTAACATATTGAGAAATGTGTTTTAAACAGTTTAATTTTCTAAATTTCGTATAATAAAATCACGACAATTTTCATTTGTAAACTTATAAAATAAAAATAATTTTTGTTCAGTAATAACAAATTTTAAATTGTTTATATACTTATCAAGAGTACAATCTCCAAGAGCAATTAATTCATAAATTACATATAACATTTTATGTAATAATATAATATGCTATATAATGTTTTATACCGCAAATCCATATATTTATTGATATCACAATTGACTGAGACTGGCGCATCTTTAATTATTTTGTTTTTATCATTGTATTTCCCTTTTTTATGTAATCTTCCATTTAAATACATAATTGAAATTCATTTAATATGAGAAATAGTATTATAAAATATTTGGGTTAACTGATTATCAATTTTCTTGAATTGGATTCTATTCACATATTATATTTAGTAGACTATGTATATATGTCACACTGATCTTTTTTAATTTATACATTTCACTACAACTTATTATTTAGAATTTTCATAGTTTCAATAAAATAATTATATATAATGAAAAATAAGAACAAAATTATATTTTAATATTGTAGCATTATAAAGTTTCACAAGAATCTTCAAAATTTCTATTTAATCTTTAATAAAAAAGTATTGTTTAGCAACAAAATAATGATTAATTTCAAATTGATTTATAACTTTTCATATACCTGATCAACAAGTGTTACAGATAAACATATTTAATTAACTAATGCTTGAAAATATAAACTTAGACAATTTATTAGATTTATTAGTATAATAATAAAATATTAAATGTTGTGTTGCAACATTATTAATTAACAAATACGAGATTAGAATCATTCATAATTACATTTCGACCTTTCATTTGCTGGTTCTCTTAGTCAAAAATATATTTATTATGCTAAAAGATTATTAATCACGGGATTGTATATCTTTATGGTGATTCAAAACAGCACAAGTGTAATATGATTTGCAGATCACCATGTTACAATTAAGAAGACTCATTTAAATTAATCAGTGTCACACATTTCATCAACATTGTTAAAATGTAGTTGTTGATAATTGTTCCTTATTCATGTTTCTAATAAAAATATCGAAAATTTTGCATATAAAAATGACCTCTTTCTAGAATTAACTGTTCTATTACTTAACCATGCATAAAAAATACTTAACTATTCTCGATTAATATTTCAATTAAAAAGTATAATCATCCTTTAGTGACTGTTTAAATATAATATGCGATACTAGTGACGAACAGCAGAACTAATAAAAATGGCAGTCATCAGTGCATAAGTACGCGAACGCATATTGCTTAGATTAGTATTAGGAGTGTGAATAAGTCTTTCCCGTTTTTTGTAAGAGATGGCGCCACCAATACTGTGCGAGTATTCAATGGTTACATATGTCATAATCAAAGCTTATTCATATGTCAACAATTCCATACTAACACATTAGTTAAAATTTTTTCGCATCATAAATTTTTGATATCGTGAAAATATCGAAATTTGAGCCGCGTCGACGTCATTTGCGGGAAGTTTCACTTTATTGGTTCAATTTGAAGAAATCTGCTGCCGAGACGCATCGATTGCTTCAGGAGGCTTATGGAGAAGGTTGTGTCGATGATTCAAGTGTTCGCGGATGGTTTCGACGCTTCAAAAGCGGTGATTTCGACGTGGAAGACAAGGAGCGTTCCGGGCGGCCGCAAATCTTTGAAGATCGAGAATTGGCGACTTTGCTTGATGAAGATTCTTGTCAAACGCAAGAAGAACTTGCTGAAGCATTGGGAGTTGACCGAACAACCATTTCCAAGCGTTTGAAAGCCATGGGAATGATCCAAAAGCAAGGAAATTGGGTGCCGTACGAACTGAAGCTGAGAGACGTCGAACGGCGTTTTTTCACTTGCGAACAGCTGCTTCAGCGACATAAAAGAAAGGGTTTTCTGCATCGTATCGTGACTGGCGATGAAAAGTGGATACGTTACGATAATCCGAAGCGAAGAAAATCATGGGGACTACCCGGCCATGCATCATCATCGACGGCCAAGCCAAATATTCATGGCGCCAATCTCATGCTCTGTATATGGTGGGACCAGCTAGGTGTGGTTTACTATGAGCTTCTGAAACCGAATGAAAGGATCACAGGCGAGGTCTATCGACGACAATTTATGCGTTTGAGCCGCGCACTGCGAGAAAAATGGCCACAATACTCCGACAGGCACGACAAAGTTATTTTGCAACATGACAATGCTCGCCCACATGTTGCACCGCCGGTGAAAACATACTTAGAAACGCTCAAATGGGAAGTCCTACCCCACCCGCCGTATAGTCCAGACGTTGCTCCGTCTGATTACTATCTCTTCAGATCGATGACGCATGGCCTGGCTGACCAGCACTTCCATTCCTACGAGGAAGCCAAAAAATGGGTGGATGACTGGATAGAAGCCAAACCGGTCGAATTTTTTCGCAACGGGATTCGTATGTTGCCAGAAAGATGGGAAAAAGTTGTAGCTAGCGATGGCCAATACTTTCAATAATTCATTTGTAACCATTTTTTCACAATAAAGGCTCAAAATTTGAAAAAAAAACGGGAAAGACTTATTCACATACCTGATAACATTTCGAAATTTTTTCAAAATTAAAAAAACCAATACTAAGACTTACCGAAATACATCAAAGTAATGTATAAAAATTTTTATAGTAGTTAAGATTGTAAAAAAACAATGTAATTCTCTATGCATCATCAAAAACATTTCACAAGCTGAAACTGCTATAAAAGATTTAATTTTTTATAAAAGTGTTCATACTAATCTAAGTTTTCATTATATACCTCAACCCGAAGCTGCTAAAATTTCAAAATTTAATTTATTCTATGCTATTGAAATGTTGAACAATCATAAAGAGAGGACCAAAATAATGAAAATTAAATGCGATAAGAAAACAGTTTTTTACATCTGATACGATAGTTATGTTTCTAAGCAAAATACATATATTGACATTGTTAAGAGAAGTACATCTATCTAAAAAATTATTTTAATTTAATTTTTTTATTACATTATGTTTTTAATGAAAATGTAAAGAAAATAATTATATCATATTGATTCTGCTTTTTAACATCCTATGGAATTACAACATATATTACAAAATATAAATAACATTTTTTAAGTATAAACACCTATTGTGAATTAAAATATCAATTTTTATTGAATTTGTGTTATCTGTATAATCGGCTGCCGTTATTATTTTGAGTAGTGACACCCTCTTATACGCAGTAGACGTTTTTCTTGTAAATTATGTCTTTTTTTTCATTCCATAACATTCCTATCCTGTATTACATTTCGGTTTCATATTATTATAGTCTTAGTAAGTAGCTATGGATCTGTCATCTGTCAGTAGATTTTTCAATAGTTGAGTGATAGCAGAGATGAATAGGGAGACCGCTGGCGTATATCGGCGCATCTTTGACCAGCTACAGCACCACCGTGACAAAAAAGTGCGTAATTGAGGCACACAGGTATCTAAATTGTAAATACAGACAAAACAATGTGAGACAATATATATAGATGTATGAAATACTTGTTCGTGGCTTAAATCATAGATAAAAGGCGTTCTCTACCAAGATTAATAATACTAATATCAATAATAATACTACTAATAAGAAAAATAATATAGGTACCTAAGAAACAGGCTTTTTCCTCCACTCAATAAGTGGAGGTTTTTTATGCCTTGCGGCATTGCGTATTAAATATATATTTTTACTTTTAAATTTGGCATCATTAATTTATTACTAACCCAGAATATCCACTCCAATCACGATCTAATTACATTTGAATTAATCATTACTTTTCTCTCTTTCTATTTAATAATATCGTTAAGAATTATATGTAATGGTAAACACTAGTAGATTTACGACGTTTCGGAACCTGCAGTAATGAAAATCTCTTACCGCAAAGAGCTGCTGAACATTTGATTAGCAGACTGACTCAATTTTCATTAAAATTTATGCATTTATATTTTTTCGGATTCTGATTACCGAATCAGGTACCATAATGAAATTTAGTGACCATTTTTAAAATCATTTTTCAAAAAACCTAGTAAAAATATCGTTTTTTTAAACTTATCTCGTAAAAGATACAAAACTTCAAAAAAAATTTGCAAATGAAAGTTTCAAATCTGATTAAAAAAAGTATATTTTAAAGAGTCTATATATTTTTTATTTATAAGTATTTTTCTTAAAATTATTTAAAGAGACTCAACCATAATATTTTAATATGTTTATTCGTCTTGATAAAATTTATAGTACTATGAAAATATTGAGTGTCAAGTAAGTTTTCAGCGTTTTTTTTTTTAAATGTGAGATTTTATTATGAAAACATGGTTACATATCATTTATTTATAGTATCGTGCATTCGAAGCTATAACTTTTTTGCAACTTTCTGACAATTTATGAATTCTGAACCAAACAAATTTCTTGTCTTTCGAGCCCAAGAACGTATCGAGCTAATTTTTGCTTCCCTATACTGAACTCAAGCGTATTTCTGTAAGAGCGTTCTGCATTGATCAAAACAAGTAGTAGTCACATTGTGCCGAGTATGGACTGTAAGGTGGCTCAAGCAGAATGTCCCATCCACTATTCTCCAAATAGTTTTTGACCGAAGCCGCAATATGTGAACGAGCGTTATACCGATGAAAAATGACGGATTCATGCCTGGTCTCGTATTGTGGCCGTTTTTCTCGTAATGCTCGCTTCAAATAAATAAGTTATATTCGATATAATGGTCGTTTGATGGTGTAACTACTCGGAAACAGTTCGTAATATATGACATCCTTTTTATTCCATCATATGCAGAATATTTTGTTTCGAAGTTCATTGGGCGATCGCCGGGCTTTGTATACGTTTTTCTGCATTTATGGCTATTATAATAAATCCATTTTACATCAACGTTGACAGTACGATGGAAAAATGATTTATTTTCATACCGCTGCAGTAATATTTCGATATGCAAAATCGCTGTTTGACGTCTCTCGGCTTCAATTTGTACGGTACCGAGTTTCCAACCTTTTGAATAAATACCAATGCTTTCAAGCGTAGGGAAACGATTTGTTGCGTGACGCCCAACGATGCAGCAAGTTTTTCTTGAATATAACACCAGTCCTCATCCAGGGAAACGTCTAATTCCTTGTTTTCAAAAGTTTTCGGCTATCCGGAGCGATCCTTGTTTTCAACTTCCAAATCAGACATTTTGAACTGTTTGAACCATTCCTAACAAGTCGATTCACGAATACATTCCACCCCATAAGTTACCGAAAGCAAACGATAGGCCTCAACCGCACTTTCCACATATTAAAGAATAGAAGCAAGGCTTCCCGCAAATGACATTTCTTTGTCTGAAAATTTGCCATAATTTTGCACCATAAAATAAACGTTATGAAAAGAAATGCTTTAGTATAATGCTACAAAGCTGTTCACAAAATATAATACACTAGGTCTCATATTTCTGCACGAGGTACATCGGTGGCAACATCTTTTGACGAACATTGGAAACTTACTTGTACACTCCATATATATATATATATATATATATATATATATATATATATATATATATATATATATAGTTGTATAAAAAGGCTATATCTTAGCGTTCGTTTCGAGAAGATGCCAATTTTGTAGACCATTTTTTGCATCGATTACAGTATGCACCACTAACTAAATAAAAAAATAATTTTTTAAATTATATTTTAATCATACAGTTCATGTTATTTAAAAAAATGTAATACAGTTTCTGTTAAACATTTAAATATTTAGAAAAAAGTTGTTATTATAATCAACTTTTATAGAATATTTAAAAAGAAAATTTTTTATTAATATATTATCATTATTAATATCGCTGACTCGTAAATCGTTTTTCAGTTTAAAAATATATTATGTAGAAAAATTTCATTTTATAGTTATAGATAAATTGCGTTTTAAGAACGCAATGGACGATCAAATAAAAAAATAATTTCTAGAGGATTATACAGTGTTAACACGGAACTTAAGCGTAAAGAATAGTAATTAATTTTTATACAATAATTAATACGATAATTAAATATAATATAAAATTGCTTAAACAATTTTGCCCTGTAATTGTATTAATTTTCATTATTCAAATTTCATTTTATATAGATATACAGTTAAGTAGTCCAATTCTATTGAAAATAAATTGAGTAAAATAATTAATATATAATAATTTATATTCTACAATATAATATGAAAACTGAAAACAAGGTTAAGATCATCTATGCATATATGATTTTCGTTAGTAAATATATATTTCAATAAAGAAATAGATTTAAACTTCTTTATAGAAGTTGGTGAAACTCACTTTAGGATAGATTTAAATTTATATTATAAAACAATTACATACTGCAAGATTTTGAAAAAATATTTAAACAAATAGTAGGATATATATCACAGGCTCAGTTTATTGAAGGTGAAACATGGTTGAAATAATAGATTTGTTTTTTTTTTTTGTTTCAGTCAAAAATTTCAAAGAGAGGTTAAATAAAGGGAGTTTTTAACAGGTGCTGGAAATTGGTATGAAACCTCTAAAGATAGATGCCAGTGAGATGCAAATAAAAGGAAAACTCAAGTTAGAGAATTTAGCACATAACGAAAATATAGAATTAATGATAAAAAAGAGGAAAAAACTACAGAAGCATAAAGACACATAAAAGAAGCCAAGTTAAATATAAATTATAAATAGAAAAAAGTCGGAGTATATAATGAAGAAACAGAAAAAAGAAAAAAAATGAAAGTTTCAAATAATAACGAATGGAGCAAGAAAGTAAGGAGGTCTATTTGTTAACATGGAGATGGATACTTATCTAATTATGCAGCCTTTCTACTATGGGTTGTGAAAATTTCGTGCATTTTCACTGAGAGATATTCAGTGGGTTACAATGTTACTATTAATGCTACGTGTAAGTTTAGATATTGTGTATAAGTTATATTTATATTTATATTAGGTATATGTCATAGTTTACGTATAAGTTATATATTTTATATAAGTATGTATATTAGGGGTTATTGTTTGTATGCTTATTAATTGAAATTATTTGTATGCGAGAGATTGATAGTGAGATTGCCGACTGTATCATTGAATAAATGGAAACAGTAACTTTTGGATTTGTGACAGAAACAAAGCAATCACATCTCGATATCAGAATAATTAATTATATAAAATATTAGAGATTAGTGTGCGAGATTAGGATCCTTTCAGTATAAAAATTATAATGTGTGTCATTTCTCAAAGGAGACGTATTTCTTTAAGCTCGTTGAAATTTAATTGTTCATTTTGTATATCTCAATTGAAGAAGTTCAATAGTGCATAATCGGAAGTTATGAACCAAATGTAATAAAATAAGGACAGAACTGGGTGATATATTTGTGTAGAGATCTAACTTAACATTGGTAAACAGCATTACGACTTAAGTGAATCTCAATTTCGTATAAGAATAAGTTGACTGAAATCGAAAAAATGAGTTTATTTCATGGCCTTGGTTGCGGTTGCATATACAGTGCGTAGCAATGGTATTACATAAATTTAACGAAAACACTAATGAGGGAAAAAAATAAAGAGGGAAAAATAATACTTTATAATGATAATAATTTCAAAATAATATATATAAAATAATAATTTATAATCAGTGGTATTCTTTAATATCGCAGTTCTTATGTATAAATAGAAAAAGGGAGAAAAGGATTTTTTTGTTTATTTACGAGAAACAATCGACACTTTATCGGTGTATTTTGCTGTTCAATGAACAAATGTAATTTAACTAATTTCCATTGTAAACAAATTTATCTGTTATAATTTAGTTAGCTAGAATTATCCAGAGAGGTTTTTTTTCCTCATATTTAATTTGTTTATATGGTTACTAAGAGTATCGAGCACATGTAATTTTTTTGTAATTTTTTTCTTTTGTAAAAAGTTTGCGACGAGACAATAGTCTCGCGCAGAAATTTTAATATTTGTAATAAGTCGCGAAGTCGTGAGCGGCGCGGCGCGGCGCGGGGATAAAGCGCCGGCAGCGGAGAGGATGAGCGAGCGCTCTCTGGCCGCAGGCGGCTCGAAGAGCGGCGGGGAGCGATAATTCGCGAATCAATTCGCGAATTCTCGCGAGCGGCGACGGCGCTGCCCAAAAACTACGGTGCGGTACAGTGCGGTAAGGGGAGAGCGAGCGCTCTCTTCTAATTCTCCAATAGAGCCGCACTGACTGCGAAAATTCAGTGTGCCACGACCTCGAAACTGGCTTTTCGAGGGGGACCTGTCGTCGGCGCGATAGCGGGCGACAAGTCTCCGCACACTCGGGGCGAGACGCGAAAAACGAAATAAATAATAATTAAAACTTTGTAAATTTTAAATTAGAAATAAATTATTTAAAATTATGTGCATCATAAAATAAATTTATTTTATGATATAATTTGTTTATTTTGTTACAGCGGATAATGGCGACAAAGCGGGCGTTAGAGAAACGGCTGATAACTAAGAGCCTTTTATTATTAATTATTTTATTATTGTCATTATTATTAAGTTTTTTTTGTTTATAAATTTTTGTTAATTTTCTGTTTTTTGTTAAATAAACTTATTTAATATTTAACAAAATTTAAACTTATTTCAGTTTCCCAAATCCAGCAACGAAAGAAATAAAATGGTAAATAAATTTAATAAAAATTCAATTCAAACTCTGGCAGGTTGAGCGAGAGTGAGAATTGGATTTTCGCGGGTTCGCGTGTAGTAGAACAAACTTGGTGGCGGGTTGAGCGACCAAGGGCCTAGGCGTGTTGAGCGTGGGCCAAAGTACAGTACACACCGTAAAAATTAAAACAAATATCCTTGCACAAACGAACCTAGTGGCGCGTTGAGCGACTAGGGGCCGAGGCGGGTTGAGCCGGAGCCATTCGTTTATGCAAGTTAAAACGAATTGAACATAGCCTTTGGTGGGGTGAAAAGAACCCGATGGCGTGCTGAGCGATCGGGGCCGAGGCGCGTTGAGCCGGAGCACGAACTAGCCCACACCAAAGTGCTCATGTTACAAGTTATAGCTTCAGGGCCTTTGTTATTTGTAGATTACAAAGCCAAAATTATTATATTGATTATCTACGCAAAATGTACGTCACTTGACTAAATTTTTATTTAAGTAACTTTCAGTGTTATGTAGCTAGCTTTATGCGGATATTTTTATTTCTGCATGACACTATCGTCAATTATAATCCCCAGCTTAAAGTAGTTACAACTTTAATTTACGTGCGAGGGTCGTGTTCGGTACGTCCTGATCGCGGTCGGCCGTCGTCGGCCGCCATCGTATCTTTTTCCCCCTCTTATCCCGTCCTTCTTCCCCGGCGACGTGCGAGATGCGCGAAGACTCCGTTGTCGGCCGCCGAAGAGAGCATTTAGGAAGAGTGCGATCGATAGAAAAGGAGAGAAAGGGAGTGAGCTCCGAGAGAGAGAGAGAGAGAGAGAGAGAGAGAGACAGCAAGGAGAGGTGCAGAAAGAAAGGATAGAGGAGGCAGGGTGTCGGCCACGAATCGGCGGAGACGTCGGCAGCGACGAGATAAGTACACGGACCCGAAAAAGAAGAACGGCCCGTACGTGGACGGTGGTCGCTCAAGGGGCGCGCCTTCTATCACCAGGAGCCGTCATAGGCCTCCCCCAGCATCGCCGCGGTGAGTGTGCTCCGTAAGGCGACGAGTTCTGCGGCTCAGCTCGGTCTGTACCGCGCACGTGTGCGGTGATCCGGACCTTTTTCCCTTCCGTCCCGTCCCCTTATCTCCCCCCGGGTGAGTGCGCCGGGTCGCGGATCGCGGTCAGGACGCGCCGGGTATGCGGGCTGGGAATAGGGTAGTTACGTAGTCGGGGTTAGTGGCTGTAACTGCGGAAAAATCTGTGTGTCAAATAAATTCTGTTCAAAAAGAAAAAAATTTTGGTCGTATAGAGCGAAACATTTTTCTTTCCCGAATTCCCCTTTTCAGGCTGGCAAGACCTCAGAGAGACACAGGTGAGTAGGATAAATTTAAGAACGTTGTGTGCGCGAATAAATAGGTGAGACAGATCTATAAAATTTTTCGCGGCATCACAATATACACACATATATATATATATATATATATATATATATATATATATACATATGTGTGTGTGTGTGTGTGTGTGTGTGTGTGTGTGTGTGCGTGTGTTTATGTATTAGGTGTACAAGTTAGTTTCCAGCGTTTTTCCAAAATGTGAGGTTTTATTATCAAAAGATGGTTATATATCCTTTATTCAAAGTATCATCCATCTGAAGCTATAACTTTCCCCATCTTTCTGATAATTTCGAACCAAAAAAATTTCTTGTTTTTGGAGCCCAAGAACGTATCGAATCAATTTTGGATTCCCTCAATCGAATTAAAACTTATTTCCGTAAGAACGTTCTGTATTGATCGAAACAAGTAGTGGTCAAATGGTGCTAAGTATGGAATATAAGGTGGCTGAGGCAGAATTTCCCATCCACTATTCTCTAAATAGTTTTTGTCCAAAGCCGCAATATGTGGCCGAGCGTTATCCCAATGAAAAATGATGGAGTCATGCCTGTGCTCATATTCTGGGCGTTTACCTCGTAATGCTCGCTTCAAGCGAATATGTTGGGTCCGATATTATGATCATTTGATGGTTCCACCACTTGGCAGCAGTTTGTAGTATATAACACTCTTTTGATCCCACTATATATAGAGCACGACCTTATTTACGTGAATGTTTCGCTTCGGTGTCAATTAGGCGGACTCGCCGGGCTTTCTATACGATTTTCTGCATTTAGCGTATTCATGATACATACACCCATTTCTCATCACCAGTGATAATATGATGCAAAAATGATTTATTTTTATGCCGCTGAAGCAGAATTTCCGACATGCAAATCGCCGTTCAACGCTTCTAGGCCTCAATTCGTATGGCAATCAATTTCTAAACTTTTGAATAAATCTCAATGCTTTTAGACGTAGGGAAACGGCTTAAAATATGACGCTCAATAATGCAGCAAGTTCTTGAATCTGATATGGATCTTCATCGTGCAAAGAATCTAATTCCTCGTCTTCAAATCTTTTCGGCTTTCCAAAGCGATCATCACTTTTGAACCGTTTGAATAACTGACAGCACGTCTATTCGCTAATGAATTTCGCTCCATAAGTTTTTCATGCAAACGATAAGCCTCAGCTGCACTTTCCCTGATATTAAAAAATAAGAGCAGCGCTTCCCGAAAAAGACGTTTATTTATCTGTAATCTTGCCATGATTTTGCTTGGTGAAATAAATGACATTGAAAGAAATGCTCAAATATAATTCTGTAAAGTTGTTGACTGATTCACAACCTACAAATATAACGCAGAGGTCTGACAAACGCTGGAAACTTACATATATAGCCGATATATATATATATATATATATATATATATATTGTCACGAGGCCGCATCCGAAATGCGACTCGCTAGCCGCGGCGCGTGCATCGATGTAAACACCGCACGACCTCAACGCGGCGGCCGGCGGAGGAGAGCAGAGCGGGGAGATGAGGAAGCCAAGATTCGTCGCGGAAAAGCGCGTAGTACGGGAAGTTTGTAATAAGCAAACTACGTGCGTCAGTTATATGAATCACACGAATGCACCAACGCATCGATCTGTCTGGCATCTTATCAGCTCCTATTGTTCTCTGTAGGCTATCTTTTATCTGGACCTGCAATAGACTAAACATCCCGCACGGATCATCAGTGAAGAAGAACAGACAGACACTGAAGGGCATACATGAATTAATAATCAGCGATTCGACATTCTGTGTCGGGATTTGAAGCTGTAAAGAAGTGTAAATAAAAAGTATTTCAATTAACTCTTCTCGTTCAATTGCTTTACTTTCCTTTATCAATATTTTGTGTTTCTTGCGTATTTGTTCGTAAATTTTGGACTATAAATACTGGTGCTCAAAATATAGTTATTTAACTGGCGCTGGGGACAGGATACTGCGAAGCTGCTGAATTAGGATTTAACTTCAAACACAGCAGTGACTCACACTATCAGAACGAGAGACGATCACTCAATATATGTCAAGAGTTTTTGGTTCATTTGAAGGAGGCTATACAGGAGGAAATAAGAAAGTTATTAAACGACGAAATAATACGGTCAAGTAATTCACCATACGCTTTGCCCGTTTGGATTGTGCCCAAAAAACAAGATGCAAGTGGAAAAAAGAAGTGGCGGATGGTGATAGATTACCGAAAAGTCAACGATAAAACCATTGAGGACAAGTACCCTCTCCCTAGAATGTATTAGATTTGGCGCAAGGTTTCCATCAAATACCGCTTGATAATAATTCAATAGAGAAAACAGACTTTACCGTTGACTGATTTCATCTTGTAACAAGTGATGAAATCGACACCAATAAAACACACTATGCTTACCAGCAAGGAACAGGAAGAATTATTGCAAATTATCATTATGTACATTTTCGGATAAATTTAACAACGTTAACGCAAACCTATGAAGAATTTTTAACTAGTTATTCAATATTATCTTCTCGATCAGAACTTTAGGAATCCAACTTGTTAAATAAGCCTCCATATTATGTAAAGAAATACAACAGGATATACAACAAATAACACCACAAAGCGAAAGAATGAAGAGAGGTTTCTTTGATGGGTTAGGTACAGCAGTCAAATATATTTTCGGAAACCCAGACGCTACAGACCTGGAGAGAATAAATAACTATTTAAATTTACTTGATCATCAACAAGAGGAAGATATCATTACATTAAATAAATCAATAAGCATAGTGAACAAGATAAGCAAATAGATCAATAGCAATACCGATGTTATTAATAGAAATTTATTAAACATGAAAAGGACGCTGAAAAATGAAAATACAAAAACTATCAGGTATGTGAATAAGTCTTTCCCGTTTTTTTTCAAATTTTGAGCTTTTATTGTGAAAAAATGGTTACAAATGAATTATTGAAAGTATTGGCCATCGTTAGCTACAACTTTTTCCCATCTTTCTGGTAACATACGAATCCCGTTGCGAAAAAATTCGACCGGTTTGGCCTCTATCCAGTCATCCACCCATTTTTTGGCTTCCTCGTAGGAATGGAAGTGCTGGTCAGCCAGGCCATGCGTCATCGATCTGAAGAGATGGTAATCAGACGGAGCAACGTCTGGACTATACGGCGGGTGGGGTAGGACTTCCCATTTGAGCGTTTCTAAGTATGTTTTCACCGGCGGTGCAACATGTGGGCGAGCATTGTCATGTTGCAAAATAATTTTGTCGTGCCTGTCGGAGTATTGTGGCCGTTTTTCTCGCAGTGCGCGGCTCAAACGCATCAATTGTCGTCGATAGACCTCGCCTGTGATCCTTTCATTCGGTTTCAAAAGCTCATAGTAAACCACACTTAGCTGGTTCCACCATATACAGAGCATGAGCTTGGCGCCATGAATATTTGGCTTGGCCGTCGATGATGATGCATGGCCGGGTAGTCCCCATGATTTTCTTCGCTTCGGATTATCGTAACGTATCCACTTTTCATCGCCAGTCACGATACGATGCAGAAAACCCTTTCTTTTATGTCGCTGAAGCAGCTGTTCGCAAGTGAAAAAACGCCGTTCGACGTCTCTCAGCTTCAGTTCGTACGGCACCCAATTTCCTTGCTTTTGGATCATTCCTATGGCTTTCAAACGCTTGGAAATGGTTGTTCGGTCAACTCCCAATGCTTCAGCAAGTTCTTCTTGCGTTTGACAAGAATCTTCATCAAGCAAAGTCGCCAATTCTCGATCTTCAAAGATTTGCGGCCGCCCGGAACGCTCCTTGTCTTCCACGTCGAAATCACCGCTTTTGAAGCGTCGAAACCATCCGCGAACACTTGAATCATCGACACAACCTTCTCCATAAGCCTCCTGAAGCAATCGATGCGTCTCGGCAGCAGATTTCCTCAAATTGAACCAATAAAGTGAAACTTCCCGCAAATGACGTCGACTCGGCTCAAATTTCGACATTTTCACGATATCAAAAATTTATGATGCGAAAAAATTTTAACTAATGTGTTAGTATGGAATTGTTGACATATGAATAAGCTTTGATTATGACATATGTAACCATTGAATACTCGCACAGTATTGGTGGCGCCATCTCTGACAAAAAACGGGAAAGACTTATTCACCGAAAGCACGATCAAAGGAACACATAAGATACGAGGAAGAGATATCCAAATCCAAGATTATAAGCCCCATGAAATATTTGGAGAAATTCAACAGTCAAATTTAATTTTACCAGTAATAATTAAAGATCATGAATTAAGTTTTGAACCATTAAAGGAGTTAAATTTTCCCACAATAATTGCGCCTGTGCATAAACCATTTGGAAGAGAGTTTCATATGTCGGTATCTGCGATTACGCTTGTTTCGCTCGCCTTATTGATGCTTATGATATACTTGACATCTAAACACACAATAAATAAAAGAAAGCAGCATTCTCCGCCTATCAACGACGAGGACGTCTTTGAACTTCGCCAGGGAGGAGTTCTATGAATCACACGAATGCACCAACGCATCGATCTGTCTGGCATCTTATCAGCTCCTATTGTTCTCTGTAGGCTATTTTTTATCTGGACCTGCAATAGACTAAACATCCCATACGGATCATCAGTGAAGAAGAACAGACAAAGATACTGAAGGTTATAAATGAATTAATAATCAGTGATTCGACACTCTCTGTCGGGATCTGAAGCTGTAAAGAAGTGTAAATAACAAGTATTTCAATTAACTCTTTTCGTTCAAATGCTTTATCAATATTTTGTGTTTCTCGCGTATTTGTTCGTAAACTTCGGACTATAAATACTGGTGCTCAAAATATAGTTATTTAACTCGTTCGAGTCGCGTAAAAAGAAAAAAAGCAAGACTTATACACGCGGTTCGGACGGTTCTCGGAGGAGGAAACTTCGCGATAGGTTTCGCGCCGTCTGCAGCGGCGCATCTCGAGTTCACGAAGGAGAGGAGTGCGCGAGACCGAGCGGAGTGCCTGCGAGAGCCGACAACAGATGGTGTCGCCGAGATCGGGAAGGAGGCCTTGCAACTCCCGCCGTCGGCCAGCGCCTGCCGTGCGTCTCAGCGTGCCGCGCTAGTGCACGCGTCCGTATCGAATCTGCGCAGACGGTGTGGACGGATCGCTGCCGTCTGCTGCCCGTGAGTGTTCGCGTGTGCCACCCTGCGCCTACGTCCGTACTATTGGGGGACGCCCCGCCATGGATACGAAAAGGTCAGTCCACGCGAGAGCGCCCTTGCGGGGCGCTCCGCCGGCGAGCGAACGAGAGCGTGTGTGTAAGAGAGAGCGAGGGTGAGTGAGAGAGCGTACGCGCGTATTGCAGCCTGGGGGATTCTACGGTTATTCTAGTAGTTTGCCACGCTGCAAATAAACTTTGTAACTTAAAAGCACGTTCGCGTTTTTTCATTGTTCTTCCTCGCAGTCGATCTCCACCTTCCCTGTTTTTTTCCGCATCGCGTTAATATCGCGCGTAGGATCCATCCGCCTCCGCGGGCACGGCGAAGTCCTTCCGCTTTATGGACCTCTTTGGGAAAGGAGTCGCCTTGCTGCAGACGTGGTGCTCGTTGCCAAAGCACCGCGCACGAGACACGTGAGTAGGCTCGTGTATTCGCGAGTCGATTTGTGTAACGGGCCGGCGCGTCATGTCGCGCCGAGACTCCGCCGCCGACGAGCGCTTATTCCCGGCGAGAAGAAGGATCGACGTGGGTTGCGCGCGGGCCGTGAGGGAACGGTCGTGCGTCGATATTCGAACTGGAGTCCGCCTAATCGAATCCACCCCGTTACAATATATATATATATATATATATATATATACATATATATATATATATATATATATATATATATATATATATTTCAAATTACAGAGTAATCGATTAAGAATTTTTTTGTTTAATATGTATAAATAAAAACCTGCTTTGTTTTGATATAATAATATGATATGATATAATGATGATAGAACGATATAATGACGTTGAGATTATATATAGGAGTATGTTGCCGACTAATGAATTTTAGTAAATGCAGCACTATAAAACTTCCACATTCATCCGCACACCTGGACATACAACCGCAAGATAAAAATTAAATATTAGACATGAGACCTTAGAAGTTAGACATTAGACATTAGTCCTTACATTATACTTAGGTGACAGAAGCTAAATGTTGAAATCTATACCATTTTCCGAATTAAGTTTTCTGATACCTTGAGCTTCTACACTTGGCTGGCACAGCTATACCGATGTAGATAGGAACAAAGATAGTACGGAAAGGCACTCTGTAGTATGCCCGGTTCTCATTTAGTACTATTTATTTTATTTAATTATTCAAAAACATTCAATCCGTAGATAATTCAAACATAACCAAAAGATATGTTTCCATAAATTCTTAAATAATGCTCAGATGAACTTTTCATAAACAACCAGGAGTGAGCCTTCCAAGATAGGCAAAAAATAATCGTAGGTAATTCCAAGATAAGCAAAGATAAATAAAGATAAATCCTACATTTTTCCAGATAACCTTGAGATGAACTTCACATAGATAATCAGGAGCTAAACTTTCAAGACAAGCAGAAGATAGCCGTAGATAATTCCACGCTGATAAAAAATAGCCATAGGTAACACCACAATTTCGGAAAACCGCTTAGCTACTATCTAGACCATATACACAAAGATGTAGAAGCTCTCTGATGGAGAGCTCGTATCACAAAATAGAGAGAGTGTTTATAATACTAGTATATTATTATTATCTTTCACCATATTTCATTCTACTGTCTTATACCGGCCTACAATTTGACAGTCGTAACATTTGTAAGATAATAGTAGAATATTGACACAAACAAAGTGTTACGTTTTTACATTTTAAAGTACATATTAGTTATTAACTGTAATAAATTAACGAATCTGTGCTGACGTTATCTATTTCATAAGGAGAGAGAATAAAGTTTGAAATATATAAATATATATTACTCTGTAGATTACGATACGTATCTTTTACAGAAAGGACAAAAAGACTCGAAGTGGTATACTTTTAGTGTATATTTTATCAAATTGACTAAATAGTAGTTATGATATAGTTTGCCACCGGTCTAAGCGTTTAGCTAGACTTAAACTCGCTATAGTGTATCGAATATTGCTCTTTCCATAATTATAGAGATATTTCCGATTGGTCTGTTGTCCAAGAACTGAGATATAATCTACCGTTTGAATAAAATAAACTCGAATGAAATGGAATATGTAGAATAGTAAAGACTGAGTTAAATGGTACTATAGAGGAATAGGAACAAAGATGAAATGTTGATCAGGTTTTGTAGGTGGACTCACTGGATCATCCCGATCGTCATAGAGTGGTTGGACTTGCATCATGAATTTGTCGCCTTCTATCTTATACACGAGTTTACTGGGTACGGCTACTTTCACAGCTATCTACGTTTAATCTATGAATATGATAGTTCGGTGTGCTCGGAATGTCTTGGAATTGATGAAAACATTGGGTACTATCTACTCTACTGTCCAATATTGTCTGAAGAACGAAAGCAGATTCAGAGATGCTGAAGAGGCCCTCTGTCACCTAAGAATACAGGTAGATATATATTGACATCGCACGACGGATTCGGTACAGTGCGTACATTACCTAAAGCCATTATAGTGGAAGTTAATACCATCAAAATAACTGAAACAAGGAATATACCTACGGCGGCATAATATTATTATTGCCAATACGACTGATATAAGAATGATAGGTGGTCCTGTAACATCAGAAGATTTCACTCGCGAAGTATTACCTTAATTGGTAGTTTCTATGGGTGATATATATGGTGATAGAATGCTTTTTAGTCGGCAGAGGTAGTGGAAGAAAAATGCCCGCTTTCGAGTCTGACATAATCGTACAGCAGTACACCTAGGTCTGGAATATTTAAGATGTATTTTTTACCTCTTTTAAAAACATAAAAAATTTATCTAAGTCGTACTTATATTATGTATACTACAGATCACTATAAAAACCAAGATAATAGGTAGATATTGCCAATTTCCATGGTGAGACTGCAAACATATTTTGGCTCTTAGCGTCATGACGGCAAATCTAGGTTATTTTATCATCTATCATTAGTTCGAATATTATTAAAGTGGACCAAATTATTCTTTACTAATAAAAATAATTTTAATTTTTGCTTTAAATTTACGATATATAAATTTATTTTAGAAAATTTTGAATTTATTGTAAAAGACGATAATAACTGCTTTTCTATTTCACAAAGCTACTATAAAAAATATGTAAATTTAAATTTGTGATAAATTCAAGTGTTTTATACTAGAATAATGAATAAACAATGTTTTAAATTCAATTCGTTCAATCTATATTATTATATTTAATGATTGTACACAATAATGAACTGTATTTTCGTATAATTTTTTAAACATTTTTAATTTGTTAATCTAAAAATTCTATGTACATCAAAATTGATTAATATGGAAAATGGATATATGGTTTGGGCTTATAGGCTAGTAGTTCCTTATGCGCTGCGATGGGAAATCTTAAAAGAATGAAGATGAATGCTTTAATGCGTTCATTCGTATAATTGCTGAACATAGACCAAGAAATTGAAAATATTGTAAAGTCATTTAAGTTGTGTTTAAAAGAGGGCAAGAATTCGTCGAAATCGGTTTTACATGTTTTGCTGTGGTCAGAAGGGCCTATTCACCGTATGCAGATACTTTTGCGGTCCAATCGTTGGTTGTATGTATTTAGTTATAATTGATGTGTACTCGAAATGGATTGATGTAAAATAATACGTAATAGAATAACATGTGCAACAATAAAAGATTTTAAAGAATATTTTAGTAATTGGGACTTATAACAGCATATACTTATAACAGAGAATGGTCCGTCATTCATGGCGGAAGATTTAAAGTTTCCTTACAAAAGAATGATATAAATAATTACCAGACAACAACTTATCATCTAGTATCTAATGATGCAACCGAAAACGTAGTGCGCAATATTAAAAATAAATTTAAACTGTTAGTGAAAGATAAGTTATCGTGATATGATGCATTAATAAAATATTTATTTAATTATAGAACAACACCTTATTATTTTATAGAATATTCACCAGATAAGTTACAAAAAGCTAGAAAATTAAGAACAAGATTAAGTACATTTTCTGATGTAGCTTGCAGTAATGTAAAAGATGGTCAGTCTAATTAGAAATACTACTTTAATGGTAAATTAATAAATATTTTTTATCGCTCTTACAGTTTTTATAATATAATATATTAGCTAAAATAATGACAGTTAGAATGTCCTTTTTTATATAGAATTAGTACTACAATATTATATTAACAATTAAAAAATAACAATAAAATAAAATTAATAATGAAATAAAATAAAAATAAAATAATAAATAAAATAAAAATAGTAAAAATAATATTCTAAGTTCGTAAAGGACAACCTGACTGTGCCCACCACCTTAAATTTAGATTCACCTTTGGTGTCTGACGTTTCGAACCGCTACAGTTCATTCATTGGGGAGTGACGGAACGAGGGATTAGCAATACGTGATTCATGGAAATTCCTCCGTCACAACATCAATATATCAATTTTGGAGTTAGAATTGTGATAAAGATATTTTTTAGATTTAATAGAAATTTCTTAAATTACTTACAGAGGGCTACAAAATTTTAGTTTCCACTTAATGAATACGTAGGAATGTATATTTATGACTTATGTATTCACTACCGAGCGTTTGAATTACAATAATATAATCAGCACTCACAATATGCTCACACATGCAAAGCTATAGAAAAATTATATATATATATATATAGTGTAATGCGATAAGTAATTTTAACTCGAAAAAAGAACTTTATGATAAATTAAAATTTTCATACTTTTTATTTATGCAAACACAAATCATTTTTTTATGGACGACACATCTGTTTCGTCCTCAGGGGAAAATCTACCAGCCTGTAAGAAATAATACAAAAGTAATTGCGGGAGGGAAGATGCAGTCGCCGGAAAGAAATACGCACGCGACCTTCTGTGCACACGGGGATTGTCCCTTTTGATTTATGTAACTTTATCCACACCTATACAGCTTAATATAATGACGTATTCAAACAAAAAAAATTTCCTTACTATTACAAAATGCCTAAGCATAGGAAATCGCGTCCATATACTACTCGGTGACCGTCGTCTATACTACAACATAAAAAAACAACGCGTCGGCCCGACCACGTACGCGCACACCGATCGCGACGCATTCACCCCACTCTCAGGACAGCCCTTGAAATTGGATGGAAGATACCGTCGTTTATTGTCAGTCTCTTTCCTTCTCTCTCTATCTCTTCTACGTACTTTCAAGGTGGTGCAATGACGCGCTTATGATATCTGAATCTCGGGTCCCTATTCTGAAGGCTAGCTGTCCCTCGCCTCTTGTCAGCAGTCCAGAGAAAATAGCACAGCACAATATCATATAAAACTCCAACGGGAAGTCGCGAGAACACGATGCCATGGTCATTTCTGACCTGGTCTTAAGGTTTAATTTTCCTTTATGAATACTCAACAGATATTGATTCCCGTTCGAAAATCGCGACGTGCTTTGCCGTCCGGAATCGTTCCACGGAGACAGGCGTTGTAGGGCGAGAACGAAGGCGCATACGTATGACAAATTTATGAGACAAAACGGGGTATTTCGAACCGCTTATTATTATAATTAGTCAATAATAATCTTCAAACAAGATAATAAGAAATTATGAATAATCTGGTGAGTACTTACGAATTATTTAGCCTAGAAAGGATCTAACTATAAAGAAGCAAGTAAAGTCCAAATCTAGTTTTCTATACTACTACAGTCACTGACTCGTTCAAATTATCAAATTAATTCTTATTTATTTTTCAATTCTTCATTTACATCTTCTTGTAAAGGCAAATAACGCAAGAGTGGCGGGCAGGAGAATCGGAATTGATTTAAGCACAAAAAAACAGATGTCATAAAACATATTAATTTCTATAGAAATAATTATAAACTGAATTATATATACATACATGTGATTCAAATTCATAAAAAATTTTAATTTTTAATGAATTTTGATTTTGTTTGGACTCTATACTCGGGGAGCGGTAACGGTCTTTTGCACTCGACGAGAGCCGGAGTATTTCTGATCGTTGCGGCGCGTCTCTGCGTCGCGTCGACCTCGCGCTTGATATATCGCGCGAGATATCGACTCGCTAGTATATCGACAAAACAGGAAAAAATACAGGACCACTTTATACAATAGGGCGCCATTTATGGCTTTACATTCGTAGATACATCATTGATATAATGATAATGTAAAAGTTATTAACAGTAATTGCTTACTTACTAGAAAAGAAAAAAAAAACAAAAGTGTGTCTAAAATTAGCTAATCCTATTTAATTCTTATAATATCTATATTGTCTATGCTATGAAACTATGGTTAATCCCACATCTAGTTATTATTCTAATCTTACTAAAATTATGACCTATGATTACAAAATTTTTTCTAAAATTCTATGTACTAACAGTCCTATGTTAAACTAAACCAAAGATGTTTCGTAAAAACTATACTTATTATAACTTATTATTATATCCTATAATCTAATTTTTATCTCTATTGCGTTACATACTATGTGCTTAAATCTAGTCTTCTATAATCTTCCGCCCGTCTTTTTCACTCTTCAATTGAGGCGTCAGAATATTTCTGTGGTCATCTTTTATATATATTATATACTTCGTATCGTCTTTGACTCTTCATTGTGGCGAGTGTCTGACAGAAGTGATTTCTTTCACCGGCTCCGCTGGAAACAGAGAACGTGTGAATATGTGTATTTTCATCCCTTGCATTTGTTAACTTTAATGAGCTATTGTCCGCTTTTCCTGTATTTCTCGACCCACACTCGTGCCGTCACAATTAGTGACACGATAAGGAGTATATTTGAGGTGGCTCTATTTGTACATTTTCTGATGGTCCGTTATGAGTGGTGGCTGAGACGATAAGGATCATTTGTAGACATGAGACGGTGATTATAGCTAGAACAGTAGGGGACAGTTATATATATGGGTGAAGCTTCTGGTATTTACATGGTAGGGCCATTTATACTATTCGTCTACTGGCTGGGACGATAGGGGATATTTTCTAGCTATAGGACGAGGGGATTCGCTTTGCACTGGTGCTGCTGTCTACTTGTTCATGTAGACAGACGCCCCAGCATGACCAGTTGCGTCGTGTGTAGGAATCTTTCTGCGGGAAGGCTCTAGTGGACTAGTCTTCTGTGAATCATTGCTCTCCGACTGTCGACCGCGATCTTCTCTCCCATATCGTCGTATCTTCTTGTGAAAGGTTTGTAAATCAGGTCTGTATCTGTAGTATTTTTTAAGGTGGGGCGTCTTAACGGCTGATATGGTTTGAATGGATTGCTGAATGGGTGGAATAGATTTTCCTATTCTCGGGATTCCGATGAGGGATTGCTGGTATCCAAGAGGGATAAAATAAATGAGATCTTGTCGATTGGTATAACAACCTCCGGTCGTTGCTCATCGTCGGCGATCTCTTGGGTCGAATCTGGGTTAAATTCGATGAGATCGCCTCGAGCGCAATTCTCCTCCACCTGGTATATGATGGAGGATATACTTCCTTTTGATCGGAGATCATATGTCTCGGGGGTACGTGCATCGCCGGGTCTACGCGATGAGTCGCTCTTTATCCACCGGTGTAGTCCTCGGCCTTATCCTATCCCTTTGTACATCATTGATC
Organism: Sycobia sp. Sy_11; assembly: GCA_018907035.1. Taxonomy (NCBI): domain Eukaryota; kingdom Metazoa; phylum Arthropoda; class Insecta; order Hymenoptera; family Epichrysomallidae; genus Sycobia; species Sycobia sp. Sy_11. Next base: position 3,183,706 of record JACCIC010000010.1, on the reverse strand, counting down.
ATACCTGTGAGAAAAAATCGTTGTTCGTTAGAAGGGTGGTACTGTTTCATATCAGAATATGTACTTTTGTTCTCCTTCTACTGACCACATCTTCCAGTTCGTAATAAACAGGAGAAATTCTCTTTACTACTGCTGGCTTTAGTCAGGTTTTTCTTGACTAGTGAGTAGATAGCTGGCAACCGTTTCATACGGTTCCACCAGTCTACTTGTGTCAGCGATCTTATATGTACATTAATTTCATGTGTACTGTGGTATGTCGGTGCTTCCCTTGGATTTCATCCAAAGTTGAGGATGGCAGGTGATGCCTATCTACTCGCACGTAATTACGTGTTTGCTGCCAAAGCAAATTCTTGTCGGTGGGGGTCCCAATCTCGATGAACTTCTCGGATGAAGATTGAGATCATTGACTTGATGGTTCTATTACTCTCTCCTCTGGGTTCGCGTGCGCGTGGTATGGAGCGACTAACTGCTTGATTGTACCCTATTTTTCAAGTTTGTCTTTCACGAACTTGTTCGCGAATTCGGTGCCGTTGTCCATTATTAGAACTTTGGGATAGTTCCATTTGAATATTATCAGTTTGTAGCGGATTTTCCTTGGCCAAGTCTCGCTATATTTATATTATACTATAGTTGATATTCAAAATAAGCGTACATACTGTTAAAGTATATATAAATTTCGGTTTACTTTGCTGAAGGTTTTATCAACTCTGAAGTGGCCTGCTGTTGGTGTGTTATGTAGATGCTCCTCGAAGGTATTACTTGCAATGATTATGTGATCCATATATACAAAAATGGACAGCTACGATTGTGGCCCGGAAAAAGGTTCATAGCTCACTAGAAACTTACGAGGCCATAGCTATAGCAAAGACGGTTATTTTTTGGTTTTGTTAGTCTAGAAATATTTGGTGGTACGCCTGGCTTAGATTGATTTTTGATAAGTACCTCACATCGCGGAGACTATCGAGTAACACATCCATCTGGGAAAGTAGATAAGCATCCTTTTTGTAATTTGGTTGATTGTCCGGTAATACAGAGGTGTATTTTGCCATCTTTTTTTCGGAATGCTGACCGGACAGCTGCTCCATGAGCTCTCGGATGGTTCAATGATCTCTTCGGATAGCAATCTGTGAATTTCTTCGTGCGCTTGTTAGAGCAAGCGATCCGGTATAAACCTTAGCCTCCGTTTGATGAGACGATGACCTTGTACGGCAATATGGTGTAGAGCCAATTTCGCTAATTGGTGTCGAAAAGAGAGTTACTCTCTTTTCGTCCTCGTTAATCTTTAAACTGCCGGCATTTTTGCCTTATAAATTGATATTTTTGATGTACAAAATTTATACATAAAAATACCTCATATCTCTAGAGCAGCTGTCAAGGTCACAGGTGGCTCATATATGATACAGTTCGGCAGTCTAAAGGTCAAGCGTTGCTACGCCGTCTACGGTTGTTAAAGCTGTGATATACTGCGGCTGATTCGTTTCTTTATTAGCAAAAGTCCTTATTATATTCCTAGGCGTGAGCAATATTGCTTCTCCAAAATTCATGCTGATTTTGAGCTTCACCAATATGTCTATCTCTAGAATGGTATCATACGTTACGGCATTCGATACTTTGATGCAGGCGGTGCTGAGTTGTTTATCAATATTTAATCGTAAATCAACTTCATATTTATTTTCTGTAAATATATTCTTTAAATATTCTGTAATACGCGATTTTTATGTAGTATTAAGTTTTATTATTATTTTAATATAATTTAAGTATTATTATTAGTTACTTGAATTGGATTTTTTATATATTGTTTATGTGATCTTAAATATTGTGATTGGGTTTATAATTTAATAAATTATTTAAAATAAAAAATATAAAAATGGTTATTTAAATTTTTGTATAAATTGTTTATGTTGTTCAAATTTTCTTAATTTATTATAATTATTATAATTTCCATAAATTTTATCTCTATTTTTTTAATGTAAGTTATTATAATTATTATTATTAATCGTTATAAGTAGGTTCATGATATATTGTTATTTACATATTAATAATATAGTAATATTATAGTATTATCGCATATATAATACTATACTAATATTACTATTTACATACATGATTTTATAGTTGAATTTCATATATAGAAAGTATTATGACATTATATTCTTATTATCTGCAACAAAAGTACATGTTATTCTATTATCAACTATTTTCTTATATGTTATCTTATTATTAATTACTTTATTATTATTAATTATTTTGTTATTAATTTTATTGTATTTATTTATTTTATATTATTCAATATCATTTATTTTACTAAAAAGATTTTGGTTATATTGGTACCTGATTATTATAATTTCAAATTTTCCTAATTGTATTAATTATTCTCATTTAACAAAAAAAATTAATCAAAATATTATGAATTGTTTAATTATTTATTTATTTATTTACTTAGTTGCTAGTTATTAAATATTATTTTTGTGTCTTGCTAAACTTATGAGTTGGTCAATAAGCCGTTTTCTCCATTGATTATTGGTGTAGTTATACCTATTTTATTACATCAGGTTAATTTCATATATGCTTAGTTTGTTTAATTATTATTGCTGCTATGTTGACTTAAGTATTTTAACTTTCTTCTTGTTGTTTTAGGTTATTATTATGTTTTACGTGTTACATGAAAAGTATTTCCATTTTTTTAAGCCAGTATTCTTGTGTAACTGTCAATGGTCGACGCTTCAGATTTCTCATGAGTTACGAGGGAAGGTCAATAAGTCCTTAGAAAATCTAAGAGATGGCGTTCGTAGCATTGCAAATGATCTGTTTAAGTTAGCATCATTCCTCTGTAGATATCTGGCAAAGTTGCAGCCATATTCATCTAGTGGTTTCGTTTTTATTGTCAGTTGAAGTAAATAACTTTTGTTTGCTTAAGAAAATGGAAAAAGGCGAGTTTAGAACGATGATTAAACATTTCTATTTAAAGAGCTTAACAGCAGAAGAAATAAAAGCTGAGTTGGATTCAGTTCATGACACATCTGCCCCTGTTTTTGAAACAGTTTACAAATGGACAAATGAATTTAAACGTGGTCGTACATCAACAGAAGATGAATATCGTTCAGGACGTTCCGTAGACGTGAATACCCCGGAAATGATCGATAAAATCCACGATATGGTTTCAAGTGACCGAAGAATAAAATTGCGAGACAGGTGCCGCGTTTGTTCTCAGCTGAAAACAAACGCAACCGCGTGGTCTCTTCTAAGGCTCTTTTGAAGCGCATACGTTGCACCGCAGATGAGTCTGCGAATATTAATCACTGTAGATGAAACATGAATACACTACTAGACTCCCGAGACGAAAGAACAGTCTCAACAATGGATTAATAAAGGCGAACGGGCTCCAAAGAAGGTAATGACCGGTCAAATCAGCTGAAAAAATTATGGCTGCTGTGTTTTGGGATGCACGTGATATTTTCCTTATTACTATTTGGAAAAGGGACAGACGATTACTGGAAAGTATTATGCGTCATCACTAAGTCAGCTACATGAGGAAATAAAAGAAAATCGTCCTCATTTGAAGAAAAAAAGTCCTCTTTCTCTAGGATAATGCACGAGTGCATACGTGCGCAGTTTCGATGGCTAAAATTCAGGAATTGAAGTTTGAATTGATAGACCATCCACCCTATTTCTTAGATTTGGCACCGAATGACTTCTTATTTCCAAATTTTGAGAAATATCTCAAACATAAAGCTGAGATGGGGAACAGAAGTACACATATCAAAATAATAACAGAGGAAAATTAAATACATGCGGTAGGGAATGATATGGATTGCATGTATATATGGACGTATATAAAATACCGGTAGAAATCAAGCATATATATATATATATATATATTATAACCCCAAATTCGGACTATTACTTACTGTTTGCCGGTGTGAGTGCATGGACACTTCTACGCCGCTGCTTGAGAACTCCGCTGAAAAGGGGACAGGGAACAGGGAATGATTCACGCGATATACTTCATGAGATTTTAACAATATAAATATTTATTCACGCATAAGACTATTTCACAGGGGTAGACTAGTACATACACAATGTACTATTTGCGGGTTCCGCGACGATACAATAATTATTTACACGGATACGCTATCACATAAAATACGCAGGGACGGGGTACACGGAATGGGACGCTTACTATCTACGACGCAGAGGAATACGGTATATGGCGGAACGTTACATTACGGACTATGCACTTTAATACAATAGCATTTACAAAGTTACGAAATTATGAAAAGGATATAACAAAATACGCCAGATGAACAATATAGGTTACGCGCACCTAACCGCGAAGCTGCACGGGCGGTAATCGCGACGCGTGAACGCGGCGGTGGGCCAGGAGCCTAACTCTACACACTTATAAAGTGATACAATAAAAAGAATACAAAGCTACTTGCCGCCGACGACGATGCTGTCGCTGGCCTGAAGCTCGTTGGTGCTCGTGGCCGTCGCCTGGTGTCAGAGCGGCCGAGTACGCGCTCTCTCTCTCACTCACTTGCGTGGATGCGCAAGGACGAGGCGGCCGCGCCGCTTGGTCTTGCTTCTCGCTGGTGGCTCACGCGGTTGCGTGTGGCTGCGGCTCGTAGCCGCTGATGGCGTCGCTATTCGCGACGTTACACGGACGGCAGCGCATGTGCGCTTCCTCAAAATATCACGCTCACGTTCCGGGACTGCTGCGAGGATATCGCCGCGTGTCTTTTCCGCTCCTCCGATGTGCACGCACGTAGTTTATACAATTGCAAACTCGAAAACCGTCAGCCGCGAAGGACGCTCAAAAGGCGACCTTAAAAGTGCTCCATACCGCGATCCCAGCGCCACGATGAGCTATTGAAACGGAAATGAAAATGTGTAAATCGTAGATTTCGTTTTGCGTCCTCATTTTACGTTTTACAATGTTGAAACAAATTTTATACGATTCTTTGAAAAATTCTACAATTGGGGGTATCCCTTACTGCTTTCATAATATGTTTCAAAGTTACTTTAAAAAAATAAGAAAATGTTTATCTAACTGTCGTCTGCACTATAGACATCGCCGCTTTGCAGTAACATTAAATAACAACAAATATTATAAATTTTATACGTATAGTACAGATCAAACTTGGATAGCCCCGAATGTAGAGTTGAATAATGAATCGAATGAACTTTGTTTCATCTTTCTATTCATAGAATTGAGGGAGTAAAACGAAATATAAGATTTCATTATAGTTATAATGCAAGTTGTCAAACGCTGGATGTCGAGCTGATGTTTCTTTATTACTGCTCGTCTCCTAGTATCCTTATCTTCTACACTTAAATATACTATATATATATATATGCATGCATAAATTAATAAATATTTCCATCAGTGTTACAGTCCAATATAAATTAAAATTAATACATAATAATATCAATACATATACATATCAAAATTAATACACATATATATGCATATCTCTCTCTCTCTCTCTCTGTGCGTTTGTATGTGTGTAAATTTATATATATATATATATATATATATATATATATATATATATAATAAACTTCTTGTGACAAATGATCAACTACTCCGCTACTTATTTCATAAGAATATTATAAAATATAAATTTTGTATGAATCATTTATAATTTACATATTTAACTTGGGCTACTACGGCCCTGATTAATACTAGAACAATCGATAAAACAGAACAGCATTTTTTGTACACTTCAAGTTCCGTAAACTTCCACAGTATATTAAAAATCAGGCGCTTCAATCGATTTTAACTTCCGCCAGAGGTATGGAGCACTCTTAAACTGCACGATTCGAATCGATGAAAAACGAAAAGAGAACGGTGTTAAAGAAGGACGGATAAAACTACGTCGGACTATCTGAAGATCAGAAACCAAAGTGAAGTTCATTTCGAACTTCATGCCTATCGTTGTGCTTCCAACGCCATCGCGGCTCGCGCGTACTATTCCTCAAACTCACGCGAACAATCGCGGTTTCATACGAGCGCTCTAACCTACCGCCGCCGTTCGGGCGGTTACAAACTCGCCCTCCCAAACCGCAGGTGATCGCGTGGTCGCAAAGGGGTTTGAATGGTGGCGGTTTGCGAGACGCGAACGTTGCGGGTCCCATTGAATCGCCATTTAATACGCGAACGTTCCGGGTATGCATTGGGAACACAGTAGGGGATAATAAATAATTTGACGAAATACAGTAGGGGATAATACATGATTTGGGGAAATACGACGAACATTGGTTTACCCTTCGCAAGGGTATTACAGAGAAACAAAAAAAAGTAATTTAGGATAACGAAAAACGAAAAATGTGATTGCACCTGCTGGTGTGCAGTTTGGTCGTCGGTTGCTCGCTGTGACTCGATACAATTATATTTATTTTCCTATTGCTACTTCGCTACATGTAATAATAAACTAAGCCCTATTCTAACCTATTGCTAACGCGGAACTTATCCTAGAAAAAGTAAACTATCATTGCGTGAGAAAAAAACCTATAACTATTATTAATATGTATCCTAGCCTAAGTACGTAATCAAGTTCCTAACGCTCGCTTCTGCGTTGTTCTCGCAAGCATCTCGCTTTCTTTCTTGCGATTCACTTCTTCTTCTGCTTGACGCATGTTCGCTGGAAAAAATTGTCGTTAGTGACGTTCCAGTTATCAGGGATTGGTACGCCGTTGGTGGGGCGAGCAAATAGCCTGGTTATTATGGGAGCCATTGTGTGCTTTTCTAACTAGTGCTGTTGCTTTCGTCCTCACCCACCGACGCTACGGTTGCCATGCCTTCTGGCATCTCCATCTCTTCCGACACCTGTCGTGTCGTGTTCTTAACACCTCTATCGTCTTCCCCCTCTCAAGACGGAACGGTAGGGGTCGACCGCCGCAAGCAGGACGTGCAAATGCGGACGTCGATGTTCGCTCTGCCACACCTGTAGCAGAATCTCTTGGATCTGAGTTGTGGGCAGGCGGAGTAGTGGTGACCGTCTTCGCCACAGTTCCAGCAGTGCGTTACTGCTGACTCGACACTCCGAACCTTCTGCCCCTGCAGGGTCCGTGAAAGACCGTTGTCGCACATTTCCCAGACCTGGAAGTGGCGTCTTGGAGATTGAAGGATGGGACCGTATGGGTGGAATGAAATAGGGTGGTGGGGCGACAAGGGAATCCATTAAGCCTGGAATCTTGCTCCGGTTCGCGGGAATAATTGCCTCTATAATTTCTTCTTCCGTTGAGTTGTTCAGGCTAGCCATTGCGCTTGTTTCCATTATTTCTTTTTCCTGTAGTGCGCTATTTATTTTTAATTTATAATTATATACTCGCAACTTTGTGGTGGTATTGCGAACGGGTTAAATCCCTTATTGATTCCGGTGTTTTGTTTGGGGTTGTGGGGTGGTATAACGGTATGTGGGCACGATATGGGGGTAGTTTCTTGTGGTGGGGCAACTTGGGGGGATTCTGCGACATTATTATCTGCTGTCTTCTTGTATTTCGACGGAATGATGCATTTCTCCTTGGTGGTGTTGTGAGCATCGTGTGCGGTTAGGTGGGGTTGTTGCATCTCCGACTGCTGTGTCGCGACAGACCGCATGAATGTATATCGGGCTCCGCGATATAATTTAACGTCACCATGTTCCGGGGTGCTCACATACACTACTTTTTGCACACTTCTAACTGGGTGTGTCTTTCTAGGAGGTGGTCGCTTGAAAATCCTTGGCCCTGGCCTATAGGGTAACGGACTGACCGATCGTATCTGGTTATGCTGGGTAAACTCTTTTTGTAACCTAAACTTAGTACGAGACGATCCGAGTGGTCCTGTTCTGTACGAGGCCGCTTCTGATACATAGCCGTCTTCCTCCTCCTTTACCGGCGTCATATCTTCCAATCTTTGCGGATGTTCTTCGATGACTTCTTTTTTGTCTTCTAGATCTAACTTCTCTCTGAATTCTTCAGGTGTTGTTGTGATAGATTTTCGTCGTTCCGAACGGGCGCACTGTTGTTGTTGTGCGATTTCCGTAGCTTTACGTCTTTGCGAACGGTTGCAGGGGATGTCATTCCCTGCGTTGTTGGTAGTTTTACGTCGTTCCGAACGGGCGTGCTCATCTTGAGCTAACTCCTCTATATTCTCGGTATTGGGGTGTGGTTGATTTTCGGTATCGGTATGTGGTTGGGGCTGGGTGGGATTTTCGGGGTCCTCGAGACAATTTTCATTGTCAGTTCCTCTTCGGCTAGCTCCTGCTTTGTATCGGCGCTGAATTGAATTAAGTTCAGCCGCGATTTCTGCACCTCTTCGAGGGCCTCGGTTAATTTCTCCATATCGAGGGTAGTGTCGAATCTGTTGGGGGAAACTATGCATATGTGCACCGTAGGTGCGGTTACGCCTATGGGAATTGGTCCCCACATTTCTTTTGGGTCGTACGCGGGGGATGTAGGGATTTGTGGGTCCCCAGGTCTTTTAGCCTGATCGGACATGACCGATCGACGCAGTCCTTTGCCTCGTCCGTTGACTCGGTACATGCTGCTCGCCGTTGGTACCTGTGGATAAATTACTGTTGTTAGGTTGATGGTATCTTTTGAGGTCTGATATATGTGCCTTTGTCGTTTTCCCGTCAGTCATGTCTTCGATCTCAAATATGACGGGGGCTATCTTTTTTGTAATTTTGCAGGGGGCTACGAATTTTGGAGCCAATTTCGCCGAGAATTGGTCTGGACCTGATGACAGGACATGGTTGCGTCTACACACCATGTCACTGACCTCGAATTTCTCCTGTCGGCGTCCATTATTATAGTATTTGTCCTGTTTTTGACTTGCGGTGCTCAGGTGTTTTTTAATGAGATTGAGGATGGCGGGCAATTTCTTCATGCGATTTTGCCATTCCAGTGGTGTTAAGGTTTGCACTTGCAGCGTTGAACCTTGAGACTGACAATACGTCGGCATTTCTCGGGGATTCCGGCCAAAATTTAAAAATGCCGGCGACGTCTGGGTGCTAGCGTGCACCGCTGTGTTTGCTGCAAATGCAAACTCTGGGAGGTGGTTTGCTTGTGCGTGATACGGCGCAATAAATTGGTGTAAAATATCTAATTCCGCGAGTTTGGTCTTGAGCCAGTTGTTGGCAAACTCAGTACCATTATCCGAAATTAGGTATTTTGGGCAATTCAACTTGAAGATGATCTGCTTTTCAAGTGCCCGTGTGATTGCTTGGCCATTTGTTTTGCGCAATGGGCGTATCGATGTATTTGGTGAAGAGATCTTGAAACACCAAGAGATACTTATGTTGTCCCTTGCTGGTTGGGAACGGGCCCATAATGTCTGCGGTTACAGTGCTCCAGCGATCTTCGATGTTTCGTTGAGACATTAAGCCCGTGGGTACTCTCTGCGACACTTCGTGTATTTGACACTCAGGGCAGTGCTTGACATGTTTGTGTATGTTTCTTTTCATACCTCGCCAGTAGTATTGCTGGCCGACTTTGTGAGTGGTTTTATCCACTCCAAAGTGCCCTGAGGTCAGAGTGTTATTACACTCGTGGAGGACGCGCTCTGTGTCGTTAGAGGGTACCACGAGTTTCCAGTCATCCTGGTCGTGACCTAGCGCTTTAGTAATTTCGTTTGGACGATTTTTATGTAAGCGTCTATCTCTAATCGACCAATCGGGATATAATTCCGGGTGTTTTTGGATTTCGACACTTTTTTGATGGTACCAGTCGTCCATTTCAAGGGTTGTGAGGATGACGGTAGCGGACTCCGGGTGTTAAGGGGGTCTTGATAGGGCGTCTGGCACGTGGTGAAGTGCTCCCTTTCTGTGGATGATTTCCATGTTGTATGCTTGGAGTGCTGTTGTCTACTTAGCTAGGCGTCCTGTTTTGTCCTTTAATGTATGTAACTACTTAAGGCTACTGTGGTCCGTTATCACCGTGAACGCCGAGTAGGTACCCGCGGAATTTCTCCACTGCCAACAGGACGGCTAGGCACACCTTTTCGGTGACGCTGTAATTCACCTCCTCCGGTATCAAAGTCCTGCTTGCGTACGCAATTGGGTGCTCTTCGCCGTGGTGCTCTTGGCTTAGCACCGCGCCTAGGGCGTAATAGCTCGCATCGGTTTACAAGACGTATGGTTGGTACAGGCGCTTGCGTCAACAGGATTCTGAGCTTATCGAAAGCTTCCTGTTGCGCTGATCCCCAGTGCCATTGGATGTTTTTCTTTAATAGTTTTGTGAGGGGCAGCTTTATTTCCGCTAAGTCCTTTATGAATCTAGCGTACCACCCGACCATGCCTAGAAAGGCCTTCAATTGTCTCAGGTTGGTAGGCCTTGGATATTCGCTCACTGGGGGAATTTTGTCGGGGTCAGTGTGCAGACCGTCCGCGACTACGATGTACCCAAGGTACTTGACCTCCGGGCAGCAAAACTCGGATTTCTCCTTGTTTTTCTGTAACCCAATTTCATTCACGCGGGTGAGTATCGCTTTCACCTCGCGAAGGTGCTGCTCGAAGGTCCTCGTAGCGACTATAATATCGTCGATATATACGAAAACGTTCGGTTGCCACGCTGGCCCGAAAACAAGGTCCATAAATCGCTGGAATGTGGCCGGGGCGTTCATTAGCCCATAAGGTAATTTCGAGTATTGGAAGAGGTCTTTCTGCGGGACCGCAAAGGCGGTGACCTCTTTGCTGCTCTCTTCAAGCAGTATCTGATGGCAAGCCTGACTGAGATCTATTTTAGTCAGGTACCGCGTGTCACGTAAATTATCCAGCAGAACATCCATATGCGGAAGAGGGTATGCGTCCTTTTTTAGTGATGACGTTGACTGTCCGGTAGTCAATGCAAAACCTTATTTTTCCGTCCTTTTTAAGGACTATTACCGGGCAGCTCCTCCACGAGCTTTCTGATGGCTCTATGATAGTCTCCTCGAGCAGTCGATCAATTTCCGCATGTACCTGTTGAAGGAGTTTGTCTGGTATTCGTCGGAGACGCTGCTTTATGAGACGGTGCCCTTGGGTGTCAATGAAATGGGGCTGCATGCGTGCCAATTTCAGCGTTCCTGTATTTTCCGGTATTAAGTGCCGTAGCACTCGGACCACTTCTCTTTTGTCCTCTTCTTTTAATTGGACTACCCCGTTGACGGCTGCGATAGCCGTAATAGCTTCTGGTGAGTCAGGATCTTGTGTGACGAAGTACCTGATGATCTTCTTAGGTGCCACGTAGCGTCCGCAAAATTAATAGTCATTTTTATTGACGTAAGTATGTTCATGCCAAGTATCATGGCGTATTCAAGGGGGCTTATACCTTGAAGCAGGCTTTCTGTTGTTGACTGTCTACTGTTGATAACAAATTGACCTCGCCTTTGTCGGGACATACTTTACCGTCCGGCATCTCCAAAATGAGCTTAATGGAATTCTTGCCGATTTCACCAGTTTGCCTGGATCAGGGCCTACGTAGAATTTTCGAGCGCCAGGGTCGATAAGCGCTGAAAAGATTTTCCCCATCAGCTCTATGTTGAGGAAGAATCTATTTTCTTCCTCAGGTGACTTGATGTTGGGATATGTGTTTATCACATCCCTGGCTCTGGGGCAGTCATCTACATCGTTGATGTTAAGTGGAGTCATATCTAAGGGATGATCGAGATCGACTCCAGTGTCCTTGTCCCTTACTCGTTTCCCGAGCTTCTTCGTGGGCTGCAGCGGGGACAGTTCAGTGTAGTGACATTGTTTTCGCCACAGTTGTAGCAATAGATTTTCCGTCTATCAGGGCATCTGTCTACCCAGTATCCTGGTTTCTTATAGGTCCAGCAGGGCCTGTCACCCTCCCGCTACGACTCATCTCTGGAACGCCATACGTTCTCCCGTGCCGGGGAACGATACTCCCGATCTCGTCTATCAGGCGATCTGTACGAACGGTATCTATGATCGTCTCTGCTAGGTGATCGGTACTGACGATCAGGTGTCCTTCTCTGTGATTCACGGTCTTGGATACGTGGTGGGCTTCGAGAGGGGCATCTGTGTTGGTATGGCGGGGATAGAGAGGGGTTGCTGGGACGTGATGCCAATACAGGTAAGGGGTATCTCGGTGATGGGGTGGTCTTCTATGATAAGGGGACGGCGACCGATACCGTGACGATCGATATTTTTGTCGCCTGCGCTCTTCTGCTTGTTTTCCAGTTGGTTCCCTGTTGACTATAGGAGACGGAATATCTCTCCGGAGTTGTGGGAATGCGATCGTACGAGGTCGCCCCTGGTGTCTGCTGAGGCAGATGGCTCACTTATCGTGACCGCTTTCTTCGAGGCCGTTGTTTTTTCATTATGAATTGCCGCCAGTCTCGATCGGTGCTCACCATGCATTCGTCTTCTACCGGCGGTTCTTTGTACCGCTTCGTGAGCTCGTTCTTCAGCTCGATTTACTGACCCAGCAATTGCAGCTCGTCGATGGACCGGAACTCGTTTCTATTAATCTTTTCCATGTACGACGGATGCAGGTTTCTGTATATCCTGTCGAGCTGGGTTTCCAGTGTTAGTGCAGATGCCATCTTATATAGTAGGGCGCGTATGCCTCTGAGAGATGAGCCCATGGGCTCTTTTAAGCTATGCGTTCTATCACGCATTGCCTCCTCTAGGCGTAGAGTATAATCGATAGAGCGGAATTGACGGCGCAGCGCTGCTTTGAATTCTTCCAGGGTATGCCACTGTTTGTATACGGGTCTGGCCCAGATACGGGCTGAGCCGCCCAGTATCCCTGGAATCAATTTTAAAATATCAGCCGCTGGGATGACGAGGCTGTTCATAGTTTCCTCCATCCTATCGATAAACTCCTCCACGTCTTCACGAAGGGCTCCCATGAACTGTACCTTCCACTGGCGTAGCAATTGCCTGGTCCGTGTTTCCTTCAAATACGTGTTTTCGAAGGGTCGGCTTGTATTCATGTTGGAGCATGTTGTTTGTGTCGCGTTAGGCGTGAGCTGCGCTCCAGGTATTGTGCAGGGCATACCCGGGTGTGGCATCCCGGCGTAATGCTGGATCAGTGCCGGGTAAGCATATGGCCATCCTCCAGGCAGATGTTGCCAGCTGTTGGCAGCAGTCGGAAGATGGTTATCTCTAGTGGTGTTCGTGCTGTGCGCTGGTGGTGATGGCCATGGCCCGTACGGGTATCCCATGTATGGAGCTGTATTCGGTCAGATCGGTGCCATTCGTCGACATGGGGTTCCGTGGGGTTCTTATTTTCTGCAGTATCGCTGTTATCTGCGTCGTGTTGAATGTGTTCGAGTGCGGTGGAAATCAAAACTTTTGACAATTCTACAATATCTCGGTTTGTCTCTTTTGCTTCGTCATCTTTGGCGTGCCATTCTGCTGCTTTTGGTCCGAAAAGCCACCGCATTTCGAAGCGCAGTAGTCTGTCTTTCAGTATAGTTAGATCTTCATCTATTTGAATATGTAGCCGTTCGGCTTCAGTGAGCAGCGCGTCTTTTTGTAGTTGTAACATTCCTATCCCTCACGGGATAGCCTACGCGGTATTTTCCCAGGGTAGTTTGAGAGGGGAGGAAGTTTTTCAGGATCGGACGGCGGTTTCAGTAAAATAATATTACACGAACACAGTATAAATTCTTTATAACAAAAATTAATTTATTTATCTAAAAAAAGTCCAATTCCTCTATTTACAGGATTCTGAAACAAATAAATATAAAACAAAGAATAATTAATAATAGTAATTTATCGCTAGATCTATATTTTTATTACAGTTAATTTTGCGCTATTTTCCGCAGTGCCTCTAATATTCGGCGCTAGTTACCGCACGAATACCCGGTGTTATTTTCCACGCGGGGATTTAATGAACCGAGACAGGTAGATTTTAAGGAATAAAAGAATAAGGAAAACTTAACTCCGCTGGTCTTTTGAGGAGCGCCTCGCAACCAGGATCAAGAGTTAAGGGGAGAATTTCTAGTCAGGATAAGTAAACTGCTGGTCTTTTGAGGAGCGCCTCGCAACAGACATCAAGTTAATAATTTCGGAAAGGATTTTTACAAGTCAGGATTAAATCGAGCTCTGGAAAGGTTTTAGCTCCGGGAAGAGTTCGTGTGAAACAACTTCGGGGCAGTTGGTTCACCGGGCGAACTGCCGATTTTGCCTTTTGCAGGCCCTTTTATAATAAAATAATCGGATAAGTCCGTCGCCGCTCGTTTAATTTCGGACGAGACGCCGAATTATAATAATTATAATAATAATTATAATAATAACAATAATAATCAATAATAATTATAATACTCAATAATAATTATAACAATTATTATTTTATATTTCGTTATTATTAGCAGCCGGTGTGCTGCGCACAGTAATAATATACATGTACACAAGTTTAAATATTTATATACATATATTTATACATCATGCGTACATTAAATCGATTGTTTTAGTTCATTTAATTAAATACAGCGGGTGCATTCGTTTTCGGACACCCGTTGTATATGCTGGTATTCGCGCGTTCGCTACATTCGTTGCGGCTCAGGCTGCTTAGTGAGAGCGTGCAGTAGTGTGCGTGTGGCACGTATTAGAGGGGATAGCGGCCGCCGGTCTAATACATTGAACGCGCTCTCTCTTGCCGCGCGCAGTGTATCCCCTCTACGGCATACGCTGTACTTAACTTAGTGGTAGAGAGAGAGACTATATATCGCGTTCTCTCTCTACTCGTTCGAGATTCGGCAGTTGTGACGACTACCTTCTCCAGTAGTCGACGCGACCTTTGCCCGGTTTTCGGTGTTTACGCGAGTTTTAATTTTTTAATTGTAGAAATAATATATTTAATATATTATTTCTAATGATATTCGTAATTATTTCTTTTGGTGTTTATACATCTAAGTCCGTGTATGTATGTAAAATACATCCACTAAATTAGATGTAACACCATCATAAGTATTTTAATTTTAACATGTAAAATAAATTCTTTGTTCGGAATGAATTTGCGCGGCCATGTTTTTGGCCGTCGCATAGTTTCTCGTAGACGCTACTAAGTCTTGCTCTCTCCTCATCTATATCACTTTTAGTCTCTGAAGGGAGCTCCATTGTTCCTTGGTGGGGTTCTCAAAAAGGGGACGACACAACGATACAAGTGTATAAAAACGGCAACGGTATATATACAATAAAAACGTAAGAACAGCTACTTGACGTGTTCTTGTTTAGGTCTACTCGGAGTAAAACCAAAAAGCGTATTTTTCTAGAGGGGATAAAATGGTATTCTCTTCTCTTTTTGGAAATTGGAATTTCCAACAATAATCGTAGAAAAATTGTTCTTCTTTCAGTAGATTTGGTACTCGTCTATACGTGTAAAAGAATTAGTTGTTATACGTAGGAACGGACGAAGTATATACCGTAGTAAAATGCTCTTGATTATAAAAAAAAAATGTTAAGTGTAAAAATCTGAATTTAATTTTTAATGCAGATAGATAATAAAAGAAAATATTATTATGCTATAATCTTTTTACAAATATAATTATTTATAAAATTGGTTATGATTGATTAATTAAGTCGTATAAAAAATTATTATACTTTGTACTATGATGCTAATTTTTTTTTCTAAAAGTGAAGTAAAAATTTTCAAAGAGAAAAAAAATTTTAAAATTGGTTTATTTTAACTTGAGCATCAATTCCAAATTTGTTGATAAGAATTTTGTTTATATAAAAAATTATTTATTATTTATTATTAACTATTATTATTATTATTATTATTGTTATATTACTCTTTTATTGTTTATTATTGTTAATTATTATTGTTATATTACTATTCTAAGTTGAAGTATGGTTGTTATCCAAGTTATCTTCACTATGATTATTTATCCGTTACTGCAATTGTTGTTTGCTACCCCTTATTTTAGAGTTCAGTATTCCTGACAGTAATAATCTAAATAAGACATATTAAAAAGAAAGAGAAAAGATAAGATTTTTTTATGTAACGCTGAGTTAAATAGTAAAAGAAAACACTTCTATAATTTCTTGAGGCAGGTTTTCCTTCTTATATAGTTTTCTCCTGTTGCTTTATTTATTAATAATTAAAATGTAATAACACACTAAAAATGTAAAAATATAGGCAGTATATTTTCTCTCTTTTTTTTTGTTTTATTTATGTTTATTTAATTATTATTATATTAATGTCACTTTGTTATGTTACACGTCTAATTTATGTTTACTATTGTTTCAATTATATACAATCACTTGTTTGTTATGGTCCTTTAAAGATGTGATCAATTGTTCGTTGTTATGTTCCTATTAGTTTTTGTTTTTATATATATTTGTCCTCTCGCTATATGGTTCCTTGCCTTATTATTAATAATTTCAGCTATTATACCTACTAGGTTATTTTTATTTTTAGGTTACATTATTGCTAAATTGTTATCTATACTAAGTTGTAGTAATAATCACTAATTGGATTATTATATACTGATGGTATTACTATGCAGTTTATTATAATGGTTATTATGATATAATGGTGTCGATATCACTTCTATAAAAATTTCATATAAATGCTTACTATTATTTAATATTGTTTAATATTATTTATATGGTTATTTAGTATTTAATCGTTTAGTATATAATAGCTGAAAATAAAAAAAAATACCTACAATATTAGAATGTTATTGTACTTCAGCGTGTAATTTTAAATTATATTTGTTATGATGCTCCCAGCAGCTATTTGTTGAAATGAATAGCTTAATTATGAATTTTTATCAACATATTAATTAAATGATTAAATTGATCAAAATGTTTTCGAAAGATAAAAAGAAACTAGCGGTATTTGCTTTTTGTTTTCAGTTTAACAAAATTTTTAACTGTATTTGGCTACAGTTAAACTACCACAATCTTTTATTTGCAAAAATCTTTAATTTTCAATAAAATTATCTGAAATTAATTTCCACCATTGTAGTGAATATTCTTAACTATCTCCACTTTAGAAAGTTGAAAAATTCTAACTCCTTCCTGAAAATTGTTCTCTTTCAAATTTCTTATTCTTGTGCCCCTATATGTCAAGCGTATAGGTTATGCCTGTCAATAGAAAGAGAGAGAAGTTCTTCTGCTACTTGAGCCAATTTCTTCTTCTTTATAAGGTGGTATTGTTTTTGTTCTTTAATTGAACGTAATGGTGAAGATGATGTGATACGATAATAAAGGGTGAAAGTGTCTTACATACACTGAGAGTATTATATTTATTTATTGCATATGTATCTTTTTTTTCAATGCTAAAGTTTTTTTTTTTCAATGACGACAATCTTTATTAATCTCTTCTAATTTCCAGATTGATATATTTTATTCCTTCTGAATATACCGATGAATTATTTGTAACAATATATATTTCAGATAAAACTATCTTTTATGTGCTGCTCAGGATCATATGTGATATGGTAAAAAGTACAAAAAAGGGCAGGGACAATACGGTATTTATGTGCTTTTATACATAATAAGAATGGAAACGATACATAAGATATTTTATATACTACTTTAATAAATATTGAGGGACATGAGTAACGAGAAAGGACTGACAAAGTATCAAAATCAGTGAAATGTATAAGATATATATTTGGAGCATGAGAAGAATATACATATAAATTTCAATATAATATCGATAATTTAGTATAATATATGAATAATATGTGAATAATTTGTAAATAGAAAAATATTCGAATAACTGGTAATATATAAAAATTTTCAGAAAAGGCTATTTACCTTATATGTAAGCACACTAAGTTTAAGAGGTATTTGACCTCGACCTTCTACCTTTATTTACGTAATTACTAAATTTATCATTTATTTCGCTGTTATTTCAATTTGAAATACCAGCATATTTCACTAGAAAAAGAGGAAGTTGTTCTCTCTTGTGTGTTTACACTTCAGACAAAGAATAGCGTATATTGTTACTGTGTGAAATTATAAGTAAAATTATAAATATACTATTACTTACAATTCCATCATTATAAATACACACACACATATATATATATATATATATATATATATATATATATATATATTCATGTAACATATAATATAAATACATAAGCGCAAAATTTTTGTGAATATAAAATTGAGAGAAAATATTTTCTATATATCACCTTACTTGTTTCTATAAACTGTATATAAAAGGGGTAACGAAAAGGGGTTTACGTGAATTGACTTCAGTCCGATAAATCAATTAATTATGAATTATTAATTAATCCATTGATACATAGATCTGACAAAGAGGGAGAAAGAGAAAAAAAACTTTTAATTCTCAAAACTTGTCAGTATATTTTTGACAAGCTTATGCCATTGCGCATTCTTTTGCGCACAATCCTAGATACAATCGTCGCATGTCCGTGTATGCACGTGTATGTGTGCTGCGTACTTTTCGCTTGGCACGGCTAAGCTAAAGGGGATAGCGAAAATGAATGGGTGAACGGTTTAGCTCTTCTTCGGGAATTCTTAATCATTCTCGTCGCGGGCTCCGCGTTCGCCACGCCATTTTATAACCCCAAATTCGGGTTATTACTTACTGTTTGCCGGTGTAGACTGTTTTACTTACTGTTTTTACTTACTGTTTACTTGTGCGTGAATACTTCCACGCCGCTGCTTGAGAACTCCGCTGAAAAGGGGACAGGGAACAGGGAATAATTCACGCGATATACTTCATGAGATTTTAACAATATAAATATTTATTCACGCATGAGACTATTTCACAGGGGTAGACTAGTACATACGCAATGTACTACTTGCGGGTTTCGCGACGATACAATAATTATTTACATTTATATGAAATTATGAAAAGGATATAACAAAATACGCCAGGTACACAATATGGGTTACGCGCACATAACCGCGAAGCTGCACGTGCGGTGATCGCGACGCGTGGACACGGCGGTGGGCCAGGAGCCTAGCTCTACACACTTATAAAGTGATACAATAAAAATAATACAAAGCTACTTGCCGCCGACGACGATGCTGTCGTTGGCTTGAAGCTCGCTTGTGCTCGCTGGTGCTCGCAGCCTTCGCCTGGTGTCAGAGCGGCTGGGTGCGCGCGCGCGCGCTCTCTCTCTCTCTCTCTCTCTCACTCGCTTGCGCGGCTGTGGCTCGTAGCCGCTGATGGCGTCGCTATTCGCGACGTTACATGGACGGCAGCACGTGTGCGCTTCCTCGAAATATCACACGCACGGTCCGGGACTGTTGCGAGGATATCGCCGCGTGTCGTTTCCGCTCCTCCGATGTGCACGCACGTAGTTTACAAAAGTGTAAACTCGAAAACCGTCAGCCGCGAAGGACGCTCAAAAGGCGACCTTAAGAGTGCTCCATACCGCGATCCCAGCGCCACGATGAACTATTAAAACGGAAATGAAAATGTGTAAATCGTAGATTTCGTTTTGCGTCCTCATTTTACGTTTTACAATGTTGAAACAAATTTTATACGAATCTTTGAAAAATTCTACAATTGGGGGTATCCCTTACTGCTTTCATAATATGTTTCAAAGTTACTTTAAAAAAATAAGAAAATGTTTATCTAATTGTCGTCTGCACTATAGACATCGCCGCTTTGCAGTAACATTAAATAACAACAAATATTATAAATTTTATACGTATAGTACAGATTAAACTTGGATAGCCCCGGATGTAGAGTTGAATAATGAATCAAATGAACTTTGTTTCATCTTTCTATTCATAGAATTGAGGGAGTAAAACGAAATATAAGATTTTATTATGGTTATAATGCAAGTTGTCAATTCTGTAAATAAAAAAGTGAGAACTTTAATTTCTGATTTTTTGAATAGGTGGCGCTGAAGAAAATATTCAATGCCGTACAAATCAAATAAAGAATTATGAAGCCTGGTGCAGAATATATGTATATGTATATATATATATATATATATATCTATATGCACATAAATACACACATGCATATATGTATGCATGCAAATACATTGCAAACATAGTAACGTAATACGGAAATTTGAAATTACAGGGAGGTGCAAGATGTACGAGCTTGAGCCAATAAATATATATAAAAATATAATAGGAAAGTAATTGTTCTTTTCCTAACCTAAAGTATATATAATATTTATGTAGGCAAAAATGTTATTATTGCCTACGCAGATTTAATATTTATATACATCCTAAAAAATTTTTATAATCGTTTTTTATGACAACTAAAGCACTTTAATTCCCAAAATTTCAAACATTTTTATTTTTTTTGCAGGATAGTCTTTTAGCTACAATTAAAACTCATAATTTTCGGAGGAAATGAAAGTCTTGAGTATTCACAACGTGTAATTGATGCATTTGAGTTATTACTTCGATACGCACTCCTATTATATAAAACGGATAAGAAAAAGTAACGTGAAAAGAACATATAATTTTTAATTCAAATGTAAAATATCATAAAACCATCATTATTTTGGAATGTAGAAGAGTATGATTGTGTATTTATAGTACTGAATTTTGTGTAAGGAGTAAGTACAACTCCTAAATTAATATATTATATTATAAATATTTAAATATATAGTTATCTATATAAAGCAATTTTTAAATTTATTCTTACATTATACAGTGATTGGCACTTTGTATTAGGAGCGTGAATAAGTCTTTCCTGTTTTTTGTAAGAGATGGCGCCACCAATACTGTGCGAGTATTCAATGGTTACATATGTCATAATCAAAGCTTATTCATATGTCAACAATTCCATACTAACACATTAGTTAAAATTTTTTCGCATCATAAATTTTTGATATCGTGAAAATGTCGAAATTTGAGCCGAGTCGACGTCATTTGCGGGAAGTTTCACTTTATTGGTTCAATTTGAAGAAATCTGCTGCCAGACGCATCGATTGCTTCAGGAGGCTTATGGAGAAGGTTGTGTCGATGATTCAAGTGTTCGCGGATGGTTTCGACGCTTCAAAAGCGGTGATTTCGACGTGGAAGACAAGGAGCGTTCCGGGCGGCCGCAAATCTTTGAAGATCGAGAATTGGCGACTTCGCTTGATGAAGATTCTTGTCAAACACAAGAAGAACTTGCTGAAGCATTGGGAGTTGACCGAACAACCATTTCCAAGCGTTTGAAAGCCATGGGAATGATCCAAAAGCAAGGAAATTGGGTGCCGTACGAACTGAAGCTGAGAGACGTCGAACGACGTTTTTTCACTTGCGAACAGCTGCTTCAGCGACATAAAAGAAAGGGTTTTCTGCATCGTATCGTGACTGGCGATGAAAAGTGGATATGTTACGATAATCCGAAGCGAAGAAATTCATGGGGACTACCCGGCCATGCATCATCATCGACGGCCAAGCCAAATATTCATGGCGCCAAGCTCATGCTCTGTATATGGTGGGACCAGCTAGGTGTGGTTTACTATGAGCTTCTGAAACCGAATGAAAGGATCACAGGCGAGGTCTATCGACGACAATTGATGCGTTTGAGCCGCGCACTGCGAGAAAAA
The DNA here is from genome assembly GCA_018907035.1 of Sycobia sp. Sy_11. Lineage (NCBI taxonomy): Eukaryota > Metazoa > Arthropoda > Insecta > Hymenoptera > Epichrysomallidae > Sycobia > Sycobia sp. Sy_11. The sequence goes on along the minus strand of JACCIC010000010.1, from coordinate 3,162,264 downwards.
CGGCCACAATACTCCGACAGGCACGACAAAGTTATTTTGCAACATGACAATGCTCGCCCACATGTTGCACCGCCGGTGAAAACATACTTAGAAACGCTCAAATGGGAAGTCCTACCCCACCCGCCGTATAGTCCAGACGTTGCTCCGTCTGATTACCATCTCTTCAGGTCGATGACGCATGGCCTGGCTGACCAGCACTTCCATTCCTACGAGGAAGCCAAAAAATGGGTGGATGACTGGATAGAGGCCAAACCGGTCGAATTTTTTCGCAACGGGATTCGTATGTTGTCAGAAAGATGGGAAAAAGTTGTAGCTAGCGATGGCCAATACTTTCAATAATTCATTTGTAACCATTTTTTCACAATAAAGACTAAAAATTTGAAAGACACGGGAAAGACTTATTCACATATCTGATATAATTTATACAATTTATTTTAATAAACAGCTTTTATAGAAACTTTTTGTAAGAAAACTGTTACAGATTCAAATATTAAAATAATTTTTAATGAAGTAACACTATTTGACAATAGCACTTATATATTAGAAATTACTATCTTTTTCAATAAGTATCTTTTCAATAGTTTCATTACTATCTATTCAATAGGTAATTATAAAAATTTTATTTTAAAATATATTCTTGTATGGCTAAAGTTTTCTTTAGTATTTCATACATTGTAATTTTTTGGAATAAATATGTCAGATTAAATAAAGTCAATATGTCAAAATACAAAAATTATACATATATTCCCGCCAAAAATATCACGATATATAATATAGAAATATTTTTTGTAAAACATATATATATATATATATATATATATATATATATATATATATTGTTTTTCAATAATTATAATGTAGAATATAATATGCCATTATATTTAGAAGCTGTACTTGCTCTCTATGTACAAACCAATCCTATTAAATATACAATCATACTGTTCTGCTTACTTTCCCAGAAGATGGTGATTTTATATTTTTCATTTAAAATAAAAATTAAATATTCTTTCCACTCTAATTTTTCACTATTTTGCATTTTGGATACCTTGCAACTAAAATAATAGTTATCTTTGTTGCATTAACATCAGATTATATCTATAATATTAATATTATCACTTACGAACAATCAAACCGCCCCCTTCAAAACTCTAATTTATCATTATTTTTATAATTATTTATACTTTAAATGACCCTTTAAAATTAAAAATAAAGAAGGCCATACGTATTATACGATTTGTTTAATTATTAATACGTAATAAATTAATATGTTTGTACTATTACCTTATTTTTATTTTCTTTACATATAAGAATCTTATTATATAAATATAAATACTTCATATCCTCGTGTCCCACTCCGGGGAAGGGGAGATGAAGCAAATTGTCTTTTGGGAAGCTTTACATTTTTGATGATTGATGAACTGAACTTATTTGAATTTTGGGTGCCCGTCATGTCTCGTCTGTATATAACCGTTTGTCTCTACTTTTTTAATGAAATATATACTGATATAAATTATATATATATTAATTTGCCATTAATAATTAATAATTTATATTGAATTATTGTTTACATGTTTATTTAATTAATCATTAAATTACAATTATTATTGAAATAAAATTTTAATTAGCTATTATTTTTAATTCATAAAAAGTTAAATATGGAGATAATTAACATTTTAGGAGAGAAAAGAATAATCCATTAGAATACATGACCAAGAATTGTATCAAAACCCATCTCCATTCATCAGGTAATCGTTATGTTGATACCTGAATTATATATATATATATATATATATATTATCGGATCAGCTGTACGACATTTGTCGAGAGGTTGGGTCGACTCTATTCGGATTTGTGGTTCATTCGTTTAGAAAATCGTAAACACTCGCATGCTGTCTATCAAATCGTATACAATGCGATGTTGCCACTACTTTTTACACGATTTTGGAAACAGTGTTGAACGAATTGATAGAATACACCAGCTGCCAGCGCAATGATACGATTTGCGCGAACGTGGACCGTGATGCCCGTAATACAGTTATTGACCATATACTCAAATACATGATTCCTTTATCTGATCATTACAGTTTTAGTATGACAAAGTAATTTATCAACACAAGCTATTGTATTAATTAAAAATAATGATTAATTAAATTTTCATTTAATTGAAAATAATACCTTATTAAATATATATATATATATATATATATATATATATACATATATCGATAAAAATTAAAAAGTAATTATAAATTATTACAAGTTAATTAAAAAATATCTCAACCCTGAGATATGTATACTTAAGGGTATATATATTTTAATGTGGATTCATAAATACTTTTATCGGTCTTACAGCCTTTATACAATAAAATATTATACTAATAGAATGACAGTCAGACTCTCCTAGTTTATAGTAACCCCCATAAAATTGAAAATACAAATTACTAATAACAGATAAAATAAAAAATCAATTAAATTAAAAATTAAAAATTAAAAATAATACAAATAAAGTAATCTATATTCTATGTTAATAAAGGAGAATCTGATTTCCCCCACCAGCTTAAATTTAAATTTACTTTTCATTTCCGACGTTTTGAACAGTTCTGACTCATCTTCAAGGACTAAACTCTAATATAATTTACTTCATTCTAACTTTTTTATTTATTTTTTATTTAATTTAATTTTTATTTTACTATTTAGTTGTAACTTCTATTTCAGATTGTACGGTGGTGATTATAAATAAGGATGGCCCGATACTCATTATATTAGTATATTATATTATTGTAGAAAAACTGTAAGACCGATAAAAATTTTTATCAATTTACAGTCGAATTCTCTACCTTTTCAACTGAAGCATTTGCTTCAAATATATGCTAAATACTTCTTGGTATCAGATATGCTCAATCCACTCGACACAGCTTCATCTTATATATGTGCATATTCAAAATGTGTACTAAATTCACTGCACAATCTCAGCGCCAATAATTAAGAAGTTAATGAAATGAATTATAAACTCATAAAATTCAATAAATCAAGAAAAGAAATCAAAATAGAAGTCTTAAGGACATCTGCTCATTCAAACAGCACTGAAAATCGTATTGCCAGCAAAGCAGCCAAAGAAGCAGTTCTAATACAGCGTAAAAAATAAAATATAACAACGCCGCAAATATGTTAATACGAAAAAGAATGGCGCTACATGCGACAGAAAGATATTGCAATAACATATGGATAGAGGAAAAAAAAACAATAAAGAGAAATTTTTTTCGAACCAAGTTAAATTTTACAATAATAGTTATTTATTTTTGGAAGTTCTTAATATTCTAAAAACATATCAAACTCGCCTAGTTATTTTGCTTTTCTTAAAAAATTTATTATAAATGTATACTTAGTCATTAGTTTTATTTTTTAAGTAGTTAAAAATTGAATAAATTTTTATTATTTATTAGACCAAATTTCTGAATCTAAAATTTATGTTCCTCGAAAAAAATTCTATTTTCGTAACATAGATGGGGGCTACGCTGTGATTTTATCACCAAGCCACGTAGAACCTAAACTTGCGAATGTATCTTTTTATAAAATGTTCTATATCATATTTAATTTTAAATAAATGAAATATACAAATTGGTTTTTAAACGTAGTATTTTTATTATTTATAGTTATTGTATCATTTTCGTATTGTAATTAAATTTTTGGTCATTCTTACTGTTGCAGGTTGAAATTTTAATTGCAATATTTATTGTAAAAACTAAGTAAGAAAAAATGATAATAAAAAATCAACTACGACTCTTAAAATATTAATACAAAGATCTTATTTAACCTATAATTAAAAAAAAACAATAATTAAGCATAAATAAATAAAAAAAATGTTAAAAACCTATTTTTAAAAAAATGGTTAACAAGTTTAATTAAACGGTAAAAAAAGAAATAACAGAGAAAAATTTAACTAAAAGTTAAAACATAAAACTATGCCCAGAAAATATTAAATATGAAAAATATTAAAATATAAAATATAAACAAATTATACTCCAATGAGCAAAAACATCCGACTAAGTTTAGGTAATCTGGAGGTATCCCCGCTAAAACGATCGATTCAATTTCAGGTAACATTATATCATATTATGTTGCAAAATTCAGAAGGGATTTTATATAAGACCTATATATATATCTATATTTGGAACACTGCATCAGACAAATGACACAATCTTTATTCGAATTTGTTTTTTAAATTTTTTAATATAAATCGATAAAAACAATTGAAATTTTTTTTCAAATATTATATAATTTTTATTAATTTATTATTTTCTAAAATACGCCTATTTAGAATAAGTAATTAAAAAATAATTTAATACAATAAATAAAATAATCTATTTTAGATAAATATCAAATAATGATTTAATTATTTTTTAAATTACGTAATTTTATATTAAGAATAGTCTAGAGTGCCATTATGTTCCATATAATTAGTATTTTTATATTCTTTACCCGATAGAATCAAGTACGGTTCTGTCAAATTATAGATTACCATACCAATTTTAGATTAAAAATACATTTATAAGATAAAATTAAAAAAAAAAATAATACAATAAAAATGTAATTGTAAAGAAAAAAGTGCACGGCAATCCTGACAAATTCAAATTTATTTAGATAATACGCAAAACTATAAAAATTTAATATTTTTATTTACTACTTTCATATTATAGCATTGCAATAACAAAACTAATATTTTATACATAAAGCCAATAAAATGAAAATATTGAATTTCTTTATATCTAAAAATTATACGTGTAAAGAATGTCAACTTGGTTTTCTATAAAATGACGAAGAAAAATTCCTTAGATTACATTCCTGGTACTAAAAAATAATTCCAAATTTAAGTGTAGAAAAAAGAAGTTATAATGGCTGATTTATTGCGCAAGAATAGATTAAAAGTAGAATTTCACAGGAATACTAAAAAATTAGAAACAAATCAAAGAATGACCAGCAAAAGCTGAAAAAATACTTTCAGAACAGAATCGAAAATTAGCGTTATAAATCACCTCGTAGGCATCTAATAATTTTGAGTAAGCTGAAATCTAGTCACTACGAACTAAAAATAATTGAACTATTATGGTTATAAAATAGACAAATCTTAGAATGAAAAATTTCAACATTGTTATAGTAAAATTAAGAAAAAGGTATAAGCTAGGTCCTTTTATTTCTGTCTAGTAAATAATAATTTTATTTCAAATGCAAGTTTTAATTACTATACTGCAAGAAAGTAATATTTATAGAATAATAATTTATTATGTTATTTGTTTAATAAAAAATAATTTAATAGAATACATAAACTAACAGTTTGAAAGAATTATAAAATAATAAAGTCTATTGTGTATTGGATTTTGTCATCCCAAAAATTAAGTATAATAATTAATTTTACAATTGTTGACCTTAAACAGACAATTTTGTATATCTAAATTTTCGAGAAAAAAAATTAATTTGAAAATATTATTCGCTGTTATCTTTATACTTATTTCAATATTCATAATTAAGAGACCCCATTCTATTCATTAATGAAATAATTAATATCATTTAATTTTTTATCATTTTTTTTGTAACATTCCATAAACCAATGTTTCGTATAAAATTGTGTAAATCATTGGCAAACAAGTTTTGATATAAACTCAATATGAAGTTACTATATATATATATATATATATATATATATATATATATATATATATATATATATATATATATATTAATCGTTTGCGACCACCACGGCCCTTGACATATTTGAGTAAGTAATTTGGTTAGAAATTAGGAGTATGGAGATTATATATGTTAATGTGTGTGTAGATACGCATACATATATGCGTATTTCAATCAAACGCTGGATGTCGAGCTGATGTTTCTTTATTACTGCTCGTCTCCTAGTATCCTTATCTTCTACACTTAAATATACTATATATATATATGCATGCATAAATTAATAAATATTTCCATCAGTGTTACAGTCCAATATAAATTAAAATTAATACATAATAATATCAATACATATACATATCAAAATTAATACACATATATATGCATATCTCTCTCTCTCTCTCTCTGTGCGTTTGTATGTGTGTAAATTTATATATATATATATATATATATATATATATATATATATATATATATATATATATATAATAAACTTCTTGTGACAAATGATCAACTACTCCGCTACTTATTTCATAAGAATATTATAAAATATAAATTTTGTATGAATCATTTATAATTTACATATTTAACTTGGGCTACTACGGCCCTGATTAATACTAGAACAATCGATAAAACAGAACAGCATTTTTTGTACACTTCAAGTTCCGTAAACTTCCACAGTATATTAAAAATCAGGCGCTTCAATCGATTTTAACTTCCGCCAGAGGTATGGAGTACTCTTAAACTGCACGATTCAAATGGATGAAAAACGAAAAGAGAACGATGTTGAAGCGGGACGGATAAAATTACTTTGGACTATCTGAAGATCAGAGACGGAAGTGAAGTTCATTTCGAACTTCATGCCTATCGTTGCGCTTCCAACGCCCTCGCGGCTCGCGCGTACTATTCCTCAAACTCACGCGAACACTCGCGGTTTCACACGAGCGCTCCAACCTACCGCCACCGTTCGGGCGATTACAATATATATGAATAGTCAGATATAAGCGACAACAATTACAAATAGATTAAATATATTTATTGGAATACATAGTAGATACGTTTGATATGTGTGCGTGTGTGCGCGCGCGCGTGTTTGTGTATCTGTGTGTGTGTAATAAAATATTCTAGATAAAAGTATTGCAATATATTGATTCCATGAAACATATATATGGATATATTAAGTGAATTACGCGTGTTGAAAGTTTTTAATACCTATAATATAATTTCAATTTGTAACGTGTAATGTTTCGAACCGCTTCAGCTGCACGTTAGTGACTATAGTGACAGACTGTAGAAAGACTGTAGAGGCTTATGAAGAGCTGAAACAGTTCGAAACGGAGAAGATTATAGATGGGAAAAGCAGTTGATGAAATAAGAAGTTAGATTGTTCTTTACAACAAAGTTAATTCCAATTTTAAATATTTTATAATAATATAATAATAATAATCGGATTATAATTATAATAATTATAATGCTAATGTGCGAGCTTGCTCTTAAGAACGCTTATATTCCTATAATATAAATTACACTGATAATAATTTCGGCGCTGTCTCGTAATCATAATTATTACTTTAATTTTCTATTATTATAAATAATATTGATTTATTACAATAATAATAATTATTATTATAACTAATAATAATAATAATAATAATATTAATTATGTGAATAATAATTAATCTGATATTTTCGTCCTTGGAACGCTAGCACACGTGTAATTACTTACATATTTATAGTAATATTCATATGCATGTACCCTTTCATATATGTACTATTTACTAATTAATAAAAAAGTATCAAAAGCAAGAGTTTTATATTATTTAATTAAAACGGGGCATCCGAAATATATTGATGTGCGTGGGGCCGGTATATAATAATATTTACGCTCGTATTATTTTGATTTTCACTCATTCGATCGCTAATCAGAATAATTGCCCGGTGATTTCAATTTCGAGTATTATTTTTAAATTTGGACTCTTGCGTGTACTAGTCGATTTTGTTTGATCGTCGCAACATACCCTATAAGTTTCTATGTCTATATAGCGCTATCGATCGTACAAGGGGCGGGTGATATGCCGTGTACTTTCTCAATGGTTGTTTATTAGAAATTTCACTTTCTGCAAACATCATAAAGAAAGAAACTTTCACCCGAAATCGTAACATATCTTTTTATCGTTCACCGCAATAAAATTTAATTACTTCGAGCATACTAATCTGTTTGTACTTATGAAATACATTCTGACTGCAAAGATCGGCAATGATGACCCTCAGTATCACTTGTTTTTCATTCGTATAGCGTGGTTCGATTATTTCACGCCGATCGAAGATTTTCGTAGGGAAAATATAGCCCACATAAAGGTCGAAAGACAAATGTCTCGTTTGAATTCACGAAACGTCTACATTATTGACTTCCGTTCCATCTGTCTTTACGCTCCGCCAAGTCAAAGTATGTATTTATTTGTAACCATTTCATTTATATTTATCAATTAACTTATACGTAGTTTAATTATAGTCCAAAGTACATTTATTTTACCTGCACTGATTACAAATATTATGCTATATTTTCATTAAATTATCAATTTGCATTAGATGATCAATCTCTATTTAGGGGATGGAAAGATAATTTAAAGTACTTAATGACACCGCAGGCCAGGCCAACCAAGCCGGCCGTACGTACATAGGCGGACAGGAAAGAAAAGTCAAAGAACGAGAGAAAATGAAACAGCAAACTGTCATTTACAATTAGACGTCACGGAGTGAAGTTATAATCGCGAAGATATTGGATGTTCCCTGGGGGGGGGGGGTGCAAAGATTCATCTAGTCGAAGTTGACCGGGGTATCTTGGACCACGTGTCTGCAAGAGGATAGGGTGGCTTCAGAGAAAACTATCTGGAGCAGTGCAACATCACATAAAAATAGGTACAACTTCGGTACCACAAATATTCAGGAACGGTGAAAAGAAACAGAGAAGCAGACAACAAAAATTATGCCAGTAAAAGAAACAAACATTTTTTAAAATCGGCATGATACGGAAGCACCTGACTACGACTCAGGGCATCACTACCCCACACTTTAGGCACTTTTTCATAAGTTTCTTTCGCGGTATCGCCGAGTTTCGCACAAAATTTTATCGCCTTATATTTTATATATATATATATATATATATATATATATATATATATATATTCATATAATGCTAAGCTTCTAAACAACGGTGACAATCGATACCGTTAACATCTTGTTGCTTATCTCATCATTCCCATCGTAACATGTGTATGACTCATTGTTGCTTGGAAATCCAATCCCGTACAACCTACATCTGAATGATTACTACACACACACACACACACACACACACACACACACACACACACACACACACACACACACACACACACACACACACACACACACACACACACACACACACACACACACACACACACACACACACACACACACAATAAGCTACGTCCCTGAAAAGTCGGTAGTGTAGAACATTCTGTTTAGTTTTGCAAACCATCATTATTAACTTCTCTAGTAGTCACTGCGATCGATTTGGACTTCCTTCGAAGATATGCAGCATTCTTAAACTGACGCTCTGAAGTCCATATTGAAGGAGGGAGATGGATCTCGAGTCGTGCTTTCTCTCTTATTCCTGGAGACGAGCAGGAAGGCAGTCCATAACAATGGTATAGAATATAGGATAAACTTATATTTCTACTGGGTATATTTCTACTGCTACTGTTCCACATACTTTCCTTTTCTCCCCAGTTCCTTACTTGTAAGAGAGAGACAGCACGACTCCCTGTACTGCTCTCTAATCTGGTTTAAGCTTCAACTCTGTTTCCAGAGCATTAGGTCTACACTATGGAAGGTAGAGAGAAGAAGTGAAACCTATAAAATCATGTGAAATTACACGGCCGGACTTGGGGATAGAATTACCCGCAAGGCGGCGATAGCATATGAGGTTGCTCGTTCAAATGCATATATTTGAAGAAATGAAAGTGGGGGTATGCAGTGAGCGTGGAGAGAAGGGAAACTTAAATCTCTGCCCCCTACGTTTGCTTCTTTTCTTCCCCTTACTCGCTTTGGCTTTTAATTTCTCTCTCTGTTACACGCAGAAGCATTGAGTGATTTCCAAGGCAGCGACATCTATCAGACAAATGTGAACTACCATCTCCGCCTAATTTTTTAAAATAAATTAATAAATATTTCTATTGGTCTTACAGTCCAATAAAATAAATAAAAATTAATAGATAATAATATAAATTATATATATTTATATCAATATTAATACACATAAATATATAAGTAATTGAAAATTATAATGACAGTCAGACTGTCTTTGTTTAAAATCACCTCCGTAGACTAATCTGAAATAAAAATATATTAGCTGACAAGAATTCTTTATTAGTAAAGTGTAATCTGACGGTTCCACCACCTTTACCTACTTGAAGATTTGCCGAACTTGTCCAACGTTTCTGACCGAAATGTATATTTTCAAAAAGGCTGCAATGACAGCAAAGCAAATATTCAAATATGTTCATGTATATTCATATATATATATATATATATATATATATATATATATATATATATATATATATATATATATATAGCACGTTTTACCCGAGGGCCTTTACGATACAAATATAATGCATATAATAAGCTGATTTTGTTGCAGCAGAGTATAAACGAAATAAAATAAGATGTAGTCAATATCTTCGCTTTCTGTCTCACTCGGACGTGTTACAGCTAGTACATGATACTTTGATAAGAAGGCGTACGCTGAGATGCTTGCTACACTCATAGAACGCTGTATATTGTGTGTGTATAAATACATGAACTACGTAATTGCACGCTTCATGCAGTTTTGAAAAAATCTCTTTTATATGTAAAAACTACAGTAAAGTGCATTATATAAAATACAATATACACATTTTTAGTTGGGTTGCTTAATTTTTTTTATAATTACGTAAAATATGGATTTAAAATATTGCAATAAGCATGAGGGTTCTTTTTATTTCGATAATGTATAGACGGTACTGATTGTTGCTTCTTATGACATCTCTTCGAATACATTGAAACTGAATTTCTCTCTTTTTTATCTACAGAAATAGTGATTATTAGTTGCAGTGAATTTCTTGCAATATAAATTTACTTCGAGGTCTCATTTTGTTTGTACAAAACGTAGAACGGTGAAACAAATTTTATTTTATTTATTATTTTGTTCTGCAAGTGGCGACATTCGAATTTATGTATATAATGGCACCTAAAATTTATAATAAATAGTTTCTTTGAAAGCACTAGCACCATGTGAAGCAAAAGACAAATTTGTACGAACTTTCATTTTTTTTACCCTACATCGAGAAATGAAAGGTTTGATACTTGTAGATATATTTTTTTAACTATCTACAATCAAAATTGAGGGAATGAGACGTCGAAGTACATTTATTTTCGTTCTGGTAGTTCAGCGTGGCACTATTATCAGGGTATGCAGCACTCTTAAGCACGTAGTCTCATAGATAAGTCTTTGCGTAAAGCCCATATAAAAAGTGTCAGGTGTTGCTACCCCGACATACAGACGACACAACCATTTCGAACCACGATGGTAATAGTTTTGTGCAGACTACGAGCCCCTGTTTTACCACTTCACATAACGACGGGAATTACAGTTTTTTTCCAAACTGCACTTCAGCAAGGTAATTCTTAAGTATTTTTATTGAAGAATTACGGTTCTTACTTACTGCACTTCAGCAAGTAAATATATTACAGGCTAACATGCAGTTAAGACAAAACTGTAATTCCCGTCGATATGCGAAGTAGTAAAACCGGGGCTGGTAGTGTGCAAAAACTATTATCATCATGGTTCAAAATGATTGTGCCATCTGTATGTCAGGTTGGTAATTCACCTCACGGATGTGACACTCTTTATATGGGCTCTACGCTACTATCCATGTCTATCGTCGTTGGTTGACTCATTGTCGCTTGAAAGGGATGTGGCCCCTCTCTTCTCTCGCCGCCGGACTCACCTCACCGCCGCTTTCGTTCTCATTCACGAGAGTACTCTGACGTCATCCTCCCTCATTTGCATACCACGCGCCACTACCACCCACCCTCCTCTGCTCCTACTTACAATTTATATATATATATATATATATATATATATATATATATATATATATATACACTAGCATCCCCCGTCTCGGCTTCGCCCGAGATAATAATTTAACCGATTTCATAAACAATTCAATAATATCTAAGTAAAAAGTACTCATATATACAAATATATATTTCTATAAATAATTGACCGTAATTTACCTATCGTCACTTCTTTACAAAAAGCTGCTTCAATGTAGCGTCCACTTCAAAAATACGGCTTCAAAGGAAAAAATTGTACTTTCGAGTTCGAGCAGTAGAAAAAAATGTGCAAGTGTCTCGAGACGATAATTACAGAGGGCATCATGTTCGGACTATGGAAACTGTCTTGAGACGACTCTTACTGGGAGTGTGCGTGTTTGAATGATAGAATACTAATTTCTTCATAGAAGTCGTAATGTGATACCTGGATATCGTTTTCCACTAACTATACATGACACTCTCCATAAAAGTAGTCTCGTCATACCTGGACATCGTCTTCTACCGTCCGATCACGAAATTCCCCAGAGAAGTCGTTCCAAATCATCTGCAAATCGCATTCTATCATCTGAACACGAAACTCCTCGTAGAAGTTGTTCCGACATACCTAAACATCGTTTCCTATCAACTAAATCCGATAGTCCCAGTAGAAGTCGTCCCGAGAAAGCTAGCGTTGCTTCCTAACGACTAAACACGATACTCCCCGTAGGAGTCGTTCGGAAAGAGTACCGTCTCAATATGAATCTTCCCATAGAGGTTGATTTCCTCATATCTGGATGTCGTTTTCTATCAACGTAACATAATATTCCCCGTAGAAATGGCCCAGAGAGACGTGGACATCGCATTCTATCATCTGAACACAGAACTGCCTATAGAAATCGTTTTGAGGCAACGTGATATCGTAATCAACCGCCCGTACACACCAATACAATATTTCTCAGTAGAAACCGTATTTAAAATGTGTATATATAATATATACAATATAATATACATACAATATCTATTTCATATTTCGTATATTTTGGTTTTTTCAATTAAATACCGTGAATATTTTCGTAGCAGACGATGGATATTTCCTTTTATGCAGAAGTGACGGTATTATATATATATATATATATATATATATATATATATATATATATATATATAGTTTCGAGGTTATTGGTAAAAGAACCCTAGTTTGCAATCATTTCTTTTGTTCAAACTAAAAAAAACAGTCTCTTGTCACAATTCTGAAGTTAATATAATGTATAAAAACAAAAATATAATTGTCGTCACAAATTATATTCATTACGATTTGGCATACAGAAGCATTTTATAAGAGAAGAAGAAAAAAAGATAGATAAAGAGAGAGAGAGAGACAGAGAGAGAGAGAGATTTTCTCACGTAAGAGAAAATAAAATTTACAAAAATCAAAAAATATCCATAAGGTGTGACTGTAGTGTCAGATTAATCTGAAGAACAAAAAAGGTAATACCAACGAACGCCACAACTTCTTTAAGATACGAATCCCAAATTTAGATAGAAACATTCGTTTGAGCTCGCCTGGTATTATTACTTTAAGCGGACTTCCTTGAGTTGATGTTCGTGATTCAAGACGCCGCCTAGTGGCCACTGGTGAAACTGATTGTTAAAACCATTATCATAATTTATTGATGAAAGTAAAATGATTTTCAATAAAAAACATAGCCTATGCCCTTCTCAATATAATATAGAATCTATATGTCAAATTTCAGAACAATCAGTTCAGTAGTTTTTTCGGTTATCGCGTACAAACAAAAACACGCTTTGTCTTTATAAATTAGTATGTTTTAATCAATATGACTGTAAGAAAATCTACGTTCGATTTCAAGAATTAACTTCACCTAGTTGTACAGTTTGCCAAATCCATTAGAATTGAAAAATCTTGAAATTGCAATCTTGAAATCCATTTTTGAATGGTAGAAAAATTTATTGGAGCTCACCAGTTTAATACAATTGAAAACAACATTTACAAAAGTAATGTCATTTTTTGACATATAGCACTTTTTTAAAATAAAATTTTCAATTGCACACTGTACTGCCAAATCCCATCAGATAATTTTAAAAAACCAAAGAAATAAGTTTGTTTTAGATTCGAAAAAAAAGAACTACAACATTGATCAAACTAATGTAGTAGAAAATTTAATTGATATAAAGAAAAGCATAAATTCATATAGAAGTAGTAGAATCGCTGATAGGATTAATGGCCAAAATAAATATATCAATTTTTATAATTATAAATTAACATTAAAATTTGTATTGAAATTTCGAAATTTTGTCATGATTTAAATAGGTTAAATAAATAATAGTTTTAAGGAGGTTGTACTTGTAGACGTATCAAAGAGGGGACCGAATAGAAATTAACTTCAATTTGTTTGCTTAAATAATTAAAAATTCATAAATGTATATTAATAAAAAAACAAAACACAATTTATATTGGATACCACTTCTAACAAATTATATTGAAATTTACATTTTTGGTTATATGAAATGGTATATATAGATATATGTTAATTTAAATAATTTTAATTATTTTTTAAAATTAATTTTTTTAAATAAAAATCGATAAGACCACAACTCTACATATATACTGAAAACCCCTCATAATATTAAAATAATTTGATTTATATTTGACAATTCAATAAGCAAGGGAAAAATCTGAAAATTGACGACTTTAAACCCTTTTCAAAAATTATTTGGTTATTTTGAGGCTTTTATTTGAACATTCTGTATAATTTATGTTTCAAAATAATTATACAATTTTCTTTTTGCATGGAAAAAATAGAATATCCAAAAAATTATCAAATTATACTTATAATTTGTTTTCACGAATAATTTTTAGTATGATATGGCATACAACCATCTTATAAAAGAAGACATAGACAGAGAGAGAAAGCATTTTTCACGGGACAAAAATTCAAAAATATATAAAATTCAAAAGATATCCATAAGGTGAGACTAGTGTCAGATTAAATTTGAAGAACAAAAAAAGTAATACCGACTAACGTCACACCTTCTTTAGAATACGAATCCCAAAGTTGGATGTGAACATTCGTTTGAGCTGGCTTGGTATTAAAACTTTAAGCGGACTACTTTGAGTTGATGTTCATGATTCAAGACGACACCTAGTGGCCGCTAATGAAACTGACCACTAAAACTGTTAACTTAATTTATTGTCAAAAGTAAAATGGTTTTCAATAAAAAACGTAGCCTATGTCCTTCCTCAAGATAATGTACAATCTATATGTCAAATTTCAGAACAAACGGTTCTTTCGTTTTTTCGGTTATCGTGTACAAACAAAAACACGCTTTGTCTTTATAACTTAGTATGATACGATATAATATGAAGTATGATATGATATGATGATATTATTTGTTATGATATGATATATATATATATATATATATATATATATATATATACATAGATTGTGGGAATGTAAATACAATAATAAAATTAGCTTCAAGTAGCTTGTTGTTAGTTTTCAAGTTATTAACCAATACTTAGTAGCCGATCAAGAACGCAGGACTGAGATTTTCGGTCAAGAGGCAGTAATTAGAAAATAAAGGCGTTGACTCTCGCGGAGTTCGAAAAAAATGGGCGAAAATGAGCATCGATTGTTTTTTTCGATAGCGAGATAGTTTGTCGTGGTGCAGTCATCGGGAAGAGAGAGAGAGAGAGAGAGAGAGAGAGAGAGAGAGAGAGAGAGAGAGAGAGAGAAGAAATATCAAACATATTTTTTTGCACTTTTGTTTCTATGCTCGCTGTGGTGTGTATATAAAAACTGTACGATGTAAAATCAATGTTTGTTTTCTTGTATTTTAGATATTCTTGCTGAACATCGTTTGTTTGTTTTAAAGCAAACCGCAAGGAATGAGCGTCCTGAGCGTAAAATTTCATTAGCCATAGCAGTGTCTATACGTTAGGAATATATATATATATATATATATATATATATATGTGCCTTTGAAAATGATTCTGAATTCTCTTGAACAAGTTAGTCATATTTTTGCACATGTTTTTGTATGCACTTATTTCGGTGCAAGACATGTCAGAGCTGCGTAAATCCGTTTGAGGGAGCCACAGATTAATTTTTACCTCGAGTAGATCAGATAATTTTTATTAAAATGTTATGTTTATCATTCTCTGTCGATAAGCACAAAATAATCTTTGCTATATTTGTAAAGAAATTAATTATCTATTATATAATTTTAATATACTTCTAATTAGTCAATACCGAATTCGGATGTTACCTTTCATTTAGTTTTTATCAAGAAATGCTGATTGTACAAAAATATATAGAATAAAAATGATATATTTTTATAAAATTTATATATTTTATTAAAAATATTTTTTTATATGTGTAGTAGATTTTGAAACAAATTTGCAAAACCAGCATTTTATTTTTTTTTTTCTGATTTAATCTATGAAAATACAACTAGGCAGAAAGCGACTATGATATTCGCAATCAACAACCCAAAATGCATAAATACAGAAATTGTGAGCAAAAAATCAAAAGAGTAAATATATTTACATTTATATTGTTAATGGATATATTAATAAATTATATTATATTCATAATATTAGGTTGTCAAATATGTCCCTTCCGCCTTTTTCTCTTATGAACTTCGCGGCTATGTACAAAGCGCTACAGAGCTCGTATCTGACAATACTATACATCATTTGAAAGTTCTGCACATAACGTACAAAACAACGCTATGCATGATTAGTTTGGATATTGCGTTCAAAAGTTATAGACGTGTAAACATGGAGTTCACTAACGCCGAAATTCGCGCTATTTTAAAGTTTTTCTTCGTCAAAGGCAAATCCGCTAAAGAAACGTTCGGTGAGATTAATGGTGTTTTGGGGATGACATGCTATCGTTTTGAACCGCAGAGGAATGGTTTCGATGATTCAGAGCCGGTGAAAACGACACCATGGATAAGAAAGCCAGGGGAAGACCTGTGACGACGAATACCGATCAAATCATGGAATTTATCGAGTTAGACCGGCATGTGGCATCTCGTGACATCGCCCAGGAGATGAGAGTTACTCACCAAACAATTTTAAACCATCTGCAGAAGGCTGGATACAAAAAAGCTTGATGTTTGGGTGCCACATGATTGAGCGCAAAAAAACCTTCTGGACCGAATCAATCCCTACGATGTGCTGCTAAAACGGAACGAACTCGACCCATTTTTGAAGCGGATGGTGACTGGCGACGAAAAATGGATCACATATGACAATATCAAGCGAAAACAGTGGCGAAAACAGTCCCAAACAGTGGCCAAGCTGGGATTGACGGCCAGGAAGGATTTGCTGTGTATTTGCTGGGATTGGAAGGGAATCATCCACTATCAGCTGCTCGCATATGGCCAGACGCTTAATTCTACCATCTACTGAGAACAATTAGACCGCTTGAAGCAGGCTATCGACCAGAAGCGTCCACAATTGGCCAACAGGAAGGGTGTAGTGTTCCACCAGGACAACGCCAGACCACACACTTCGTTAATGACTCGTCAGAAGCTACGGGACTGCGGAGGGGAGGTTTGATCGCATCCAGCATATAGCCCGGACATAGCGCCAAGTGATTACCACCTGTTTCTGTCCATGTCGAACGCCCTTGGTGGTGTAAAGTTAGACTCAAAAGATGCTTGTGAAAAGTGGCTGTACAAAATATAGTACAACTAGGTGAGAATTTCAATTAAACAAATAATTATATATATATAAAAAAACGATTATAAACATTTAAAAAAATATAGAAGATTTTGTTATACTAATATCTTAAAAATCTTTATTCTACATTTAAAAATAACATATTAGATATTTTAAAGAAATCACAATCTCTTAAAAACAGAAATTATATTGATAAAATATAGAAATAGATTTATTGCAAAATCAATAATTGTATAAAAATAATAATAACACTTTAATTACAAGGTCAGATAAAAGTAAGACTACTGCGGTTTTGTTGAAAGATGATTATAATAAAAAAATGTATAAACAGTGTTCTGACATCAATTATTACGAACGAGTGAATAAGCACCACTTGTCTGAAGTAGAGAGAAATATAGACAATATTATTGAATTTCTTATTAATAAAAAATTTTTTATTCTACATTCAAATTTAATATAGTTTTTAATTTATCCCATGAAACTCTCATTCTCAAAGTGTTATAGCTTAGTTAAGATTAATAACATTAAGTATTCTCTTCGTCCTATAATTTCAAATGTTAATTCACCTACATATTTATTGTTTAAAGTATTCTTGAAGTTTTTGTACAAAAATGTAAGCAGTTCGTTTTCATACATGACAAATAGTTTCGAATTAAGATCAAAAATAGATCATATTATATATAATACCAAGCAAATATAATACCAGATGGTTTTAATTTGATTAGTCTTAATGTAAAAAGTTTATTCATAAATATTCTTGAAGAACACAGCTTTAGAAAGATGTTGGCAAAATCTTCATAACAATATTAATTTTATTTAACAGAATATTAAAACACTATAAAATTTATCTTAAATTATAATTATTTCAGCTTTAATAATGCTATCTATAGAAAACTTTTTTGTACTACAATGGGCAATTCTATGAATGCACTTTTTGCCAATATTGTTATACAAGTTTTGGAAACTAAATGTTTAAACAAATTATATTTCCCCATATCACTCTAATAAACATATCTCGACGACATTATAACAGTTCTCCCAAAAAATTTGATTAATTACATCATAAATATATTCAACACATAAATATATTTTTACACTTCTCGATCAAAAATTCTATTCATAACTATAAATGTTATAAATGTTACAATTCTTACTAATAACATAAGAAAAAAAATAATAGAAACTAATTGGTTTAGTTTAGTCCCAGATGAGGAGCCGTAGCGAGCTTGAAATGTTGGACAACTATAGCAGATCTTCAATTAGGTAAAGGTGGTGGGGACAGTCAGATTGCACTTTACTAATAAAGAATTTTTTCAGCTAATATATTTTTATTTCAGATTAATCTACGGGTGTGATTTTAAACAAGGACTGCTTAACTGTCATTATAATTTTTAATTAATTATATATTGATATAAACATATATTGATATTATTATGTATTAATTTTAATTTATTTAATTGGACTGTAAGACTAATAGAAATATTTATTAATTTTTCTAAATACAGTCGATACAAGCACAATTAAAGCATTTTAAGTAGACACTTGGAACTTAAGGAGAGAATATAAATCCTTTCTTAATAATATTGTACACACTCTGTAAATTTTTTCATATATGTGCTTCTTATACAGTCTTATGCATATATCATTGACCTTTCTGTATTTATTCAATATTCTTCGTGCATGGTCTCGTATTATTTGACTAGACTTGCTAATGTTCGTTTATATATTTGTAAGTCTGTTTTTTACAATATAATTGTGATCGTCGTATTTATATTTAAACTATATATAATTATATAGTAAACTAATTTGTTTGTAGTGACACTGAAGAGAATGAACTATTATAGGTTGTAAACGTTTATTTTATCAAAATATACAGTAAACGTTTATTATCAAAATATAAAAAAAAAAGTTTTTTGCCAGAAGTAATACAAGTGTCAATATTATTGCTAATACGATGGTGTCATAATAAACTTTAATAACGAATGCTTGAATAAACAACAGCGAACCAGGATTCCTTTACGCCACCTCTTTTAATATTCAATTACATTTTTCTCTGTTTTTCTGACAATTATAGTATTTTTTTAATATATATGCTTAAATTGGAAATTTAATGAAGTTTTTCTGTTTTCTCAAGCTGCATGCTACGTAAAAAGGTAGCATAAACTTTATAAGGCTTATTATTCTATTGTACAAGTGGAAAAGCTAAGGATATCGTTTCTATGATAAAGCAAAATGATAATCGAATCAGTGAGTTTAACGATTTTAACGATTTTATATTGTTAAAATATGATGGGAATTCCCGTTCTGGATTTTGTTAAACTTGATGGATCGAAGGGCATGATAGAATCGTATAGATGAGACTTTTACGTCATATAATGATTGATACTCTTGATTTTGTATTATTATGCTAAAACAGTCAAACAGTTAGAATAAAAACTCCTACCAGGGGTTGTAACCTTCCGACGTACCTCGCGGGGTTTGGTGTGAAGGCTCGTATGGCCAGAACTACTGACCCGGTCCTCGCTTGTGGGAGTCTGGTGACCTAGACAGGGTCATCCAGACATGGAGATGAAATAAATCTGATGCCAAATGCCGCCTCTATGGTTTCACAGATGCCCCCTCGGCGGATTTCCCTATAAACGGGCTTTACTCGTCATGTCTCTCCGCAGACTATGACTGGCCTCGAGGCTCTCGAGAACAGCGACGCAGACTGCCCAGAGGCTATGAACATCCCTTCGTTGTGTTTGAGAGGAGGTGCAATGGATATTACATCTAACTACCAATCCCAAGGTGGGGACTATCGTGTCGAGGGAAATCACTTGATCGCTGGAAATGTAGCGGTATCAAATGATGCCTCAGACACATCGAGCGACCTTCCAGAGTATATAGTTTACTGGCACATGTGGCCATCTATGTCGGCGGACAAATATTTCCCTAGCTACTCGTGGGATCAAAATAGAAGTATATGAAAACACCATTTTAGTTGAAAGAGGTGGAATTAAGGAGGCAGAACTGCCTCTGAACACACCAGATTCTGCAACCGCTCAGGGAGGCGAGCAGGACGCAGCTCCAGGTTCAAAGCCTGGAGTCGTTGTCACTACTCGATTCCTGGCCGGCAATGAGGAGGAATGTAATCCCAAAATGAAGAGACTGTGTGGCGCAGTCAGAAAGAAGTTGGCCCGAAAGCGGTACGCTACCATAGCCGGCACTTCTGTATTTTATAAAATAAACGTTTATAATATATTTGTATCAAAGTAGGAATCAAGAAGCAATAAAACTTTGATAATACTCCACCCCTGACTAACCGACAATTGAAAAGGCTACGAGAGGTGGGCGGAAATTATACCAGCTTTAAGCGCGGTCATTGTCCGCCTCTCCCAGGGGGAAGACTGACAGGTGCCGGTATTACCTTGAACGCTCAGAAGTTCAACCCCCTGACATGTGTGGTCATGAAAGAAGACTACCTGGAGATACTAATTACTCCAAAAATATTTACAGCACTTCTGGAGGCGACGGCGAAGGTTATTTATAGTGCGCCACCTGCCAAATGGTTCAGATTTGATACCTCTTCTAAAGGGGGAACTATCGTGGTTGTGACGAATGACACAGATGCGACGATGTGGCTAGCAGAACGACTGACGATGCTGGACTTATCCTGAGGGGGTCTTAATTAATGTCTTAAGATAGGTATGTGGAGTCCGTCTGCCTTGGAAAGGCTGAAGGGGTACAATCTCCTTTTTCGAAATAAAACAAGATCATGAAGGGCGATAAACGCCTAGGTCCAACCTTTGATAGCGAGGGGCGCGATTAGATGTCCAGAGCCTGTGGTTACCTGCAATAGGGATCCAGGAGAACCAAGGCCTAGAGTCTGCATTCTGGTTAATAGAATCAGTGCCTTAATACTGCTCGGTATCTGTATTGGCGATCTAGCAGTGGCTTTAACGGAGGTAGAAGGGATTTGGCGCGTTGTCGTAGCATTGGGCTACCTCCCACACAATATTATTGACAACCAAATAGGGGAGGTTGGAAGGCTGATGGAGTATTGTTGGATCAGCAATCTTCCACATCGATCACATGTTGGGAAATTGGATTCTAGCAGGCGCTCAAAGGCGACACGACCCTGAAGGTCATAATGGAGTTGGGGTGTCCACAGAGTAGGGTTCTATCTCCACTAATCTGATACCTCGTTGTGGACGAGGTCCTGAAGCTGCCCAATAGCATTGGCTAAATAACGATCGGTTATGCTGATTACATCATGGCAATCGCCTGCGGACTCTTCCATGAACCACCGTTGAATATTATGCAAGATGTGCTGAATACTATGGACAAGTGTAGGTAAGCCGGTTTCTCTGTCAACCCGGCGAAGATTGAGGTTATTGTTTACACTAAGCGATACTAAGAGAGTGATCCAAGAATGAATCTCGACACCATGAACAAAAGCTTCTTCTTTGACAACAAATACAGGGTCAGTATCGCTTTCAGATAGGAGTCTAATACTGGTAAATCAAGCCTACCGAGTTTTACAGAACTGTAGTTTACAGACGGTTCTAAACAGGACGGTGATACAGGTGCAGGAGTGTACCGACGAAGCAGTAGGCTTAATCGTCCCTATGAGACGTTACTCTACCGTATTGCAGGTGCAGGTGATGGTCATTTTGCGGGGAGCGGAGATGGCCGCAGACATGGCTCCCGGTACTTGCATTTGCATCTGTTCTGACAGCAAGAGCGCACTACAAGTGCTGAATAGTTTCACGACGAAATCTAAGCTAATTTAGGACTGTTTCTTAGCCTTGAACAGTTTAGCTAAAAAGACGAAGGTCATGCTAATGTGGCTTCTGGATCACAAATAGTCCAGAAGCCAGCGATATATTTTAGTGACCAATTTATCCTCAGCCGAAAATTAGTTCAAATAATTTATATTTTATTAGTTTAAACGATCTTATCATAATAAAACGTTCTAAAAACTTTATATACAATCATGAGCAAATGATAGAATATGAAACAACAGAGAGTTTGTTAAAAATTATTTTAAACAAAATTTGGAGACATACAATTGTAAAATGATACATATATATTGTACTCTATAGTATATGCGAGAATTGCAATGTGCAAAAAACTATACTTGCACAAATAGATGTACATTACAATACATGCTATTGGCCAGAAATAATTTGCACGGCTGCATACTTAAAAAATAGAACTTTGAGTAATACTGTAGAATAGAAAACACCGTATGAAATATTCTTTCAAAAATGCCCTAATGTTGAAAATTTAAAATTCTATAGCAGTAAAGTATTTATTCGCATACCAGAAGTGAAAAGAATCTCAAAATGGGATAAGAAAGCATCCATGGGAATACTATTAGGGTATAGTCAAGTAGTATATAGAGTTTTAGTGAATAGGAAAATAGTAGTTGCTAGACATGTAGAAATAGTAGAAAATGATGAAAAATGTATTGGCCTCGATGGTGAAGAGATTAAGTTCAAAAATTCTTCTTTATCTAAGTCATCACTCAAGTGAACTAAAATAAAAAGAAATAATAGTGATAGCGAGTCAACTGATGATAACGTTTTTGAAAGCGCTGACGAAAGCAAAAGTCAAGAGAAAGATAAAGAAAATATTAAACGCAAAATTCCACGCAGATCTGAAAGAGATAGAAAAAATACTGTTAGGTATCCTGATCAAGAAAATAATAATATTTATAAGATATTGTAGGATAGATACTCCTTGTACGTTTGAGGACGCGATAAATAGCATAGATCGTAAAAATTGGAACAAAGCAATGAGAAAAGAATTAGACTGTATAAATAAAACCAATACTTGGAAATTAGTCGACAGAGTAGAAAATAAAAAGGTATTGGATGTAAAGTGGGTGTATACGAGAAAAGCCAAGGACACTTTTAAAGCACGGTTAGTGGTAAGTGGATTCCAACAAACTGATATGATTGATGATATATACTCTCCTGTTGCTAAAAATCAAACAATAAAAATTTGATTTTGTTATTGTTGTCAAAATGGTTTAATAATTGAGCAAATGGATGTTGAAGCTGCCTTTTTAAATGGTAAAGTAACAACAGAAGTCTATGATAGTCAACGTAATGGTTTTCAGGATGGAACAGATAGAGTTTACAAATTATCGAAAGCTTTATATGGATTATGAGAAAATCCAAAAGCCTAGTACGAATGCTTGGATAGGTATTTAATAACATTAGGATTTAAATAAAATAATGTTGAACTTTGTTTATACACTCTTGTTAAAGGTCGCGGTATTATTTATTTGTTAATGTACGTTGGCGATTTATTAATTTACTGCAAAGCCGGACGTAAGATTATAGAAATTAAAAAATTATTATCAGAAAAATTTTAAATGAAAAACTTAGATAATATTAAAAATTAATGTAAACTATGATTATATTAAAAATGAAATGAGACTAAATCAGACAAAATACATAAACTCCATAGCAGAACATTAGAAAATAATGAATAGTAAATTGTAAAATACACCCATAGAAACAAGTTTAAAAATTGAAAAGGCTCAAGAATGTAAATCTGAAATACAGTATAGAAACTTAATAGGGGCCTTATTATAAGTTCGCGTACATGACCGAATATAAGCTATAGTGCGAACTACCTCAATCAATATCAAAATCGCTATAATGAGACGCATTATAAGTATGCATTGCGTGTACTGAAGTATCTTTAAAACAAGATCTGAATTTATGCTATAGAAGAAATGAAAATAATGATATTATGGAATGCTATGTAGATGCTGATTGGGCAGCTGACTGTATTGAAAGAAAATAAACTTCAGGATACGTAATTATTCTATATGGGAATCTGGTTGGTTGGAAATCTCGAAAACTAAAATGTATTACAAAAGTGTCTAGTACGCAGAGTATTTTTCGTTACCTGAAGCTGTGAGTGAGTTAAAATAGATTATAGAATTATTAAAAGTATTTAAAATCAATTTAAATAAACCAGTGAAAGTGTATGAAGACAATGCAAGTACGATAAATATATTAAACTTTGCTAACTTTACAAAAAACTCCAAGCATATTGAAATCCACTATCAATACGTACATGAAAGTGTAAAAGAAAAGGAAACAGAACTTGTTAAAGTAGATTCGAACGATAATGTCGCGGATATACTTACGAAAGGACTATGTAGAGAAAAATTTGTTAAATTTAGAATGCTATTGAATATAAATTAAAAGGGTACAATATAATGTAAGGAGGCGTATTGTAAAATGGCACATATATATTTTACAACATAGTATATGCAACAGTTACAGTGTGCGAGAAACTATACTTGCACAAATAAATGTACATTCCCCTCTACATACATACGCGAGGGCACATTATGAGAGCGCAAGATGCTACCGTTTTCGCAGTAGTCTCCGACTCTGACTCGCGCTATATACTTATATACAAAAACAGACAGTAAGTTTAAGTATTAGTATAATAAATGTACATATTAAAAATAGATGCGTGAACTCTTCGTTTTCTTTTTTCCAACAGATGCCTAAAATAAATTTTTGACATTCGATATATATTTGCTTTAAAACTAGAATTTTATAAGCAAAATTTAAAATGAAAAAGTACTTTACCATGTATGATCTGAGTGGAAAAGTAGATCTCTGATATATCGACTATGACTTGGATTGATAGCAGCTCGATATGCTCAGAATTTATTGCGTTATTATATAAATATTATTATCGATAATATTAATTATTATTATCGATAAATATTTGGTTTAGAGCAAAAATGGATAGAGCATAAAAAATTTGTTTCAACAAGATCTACAGCTTTTGTTTAAACAATTTTTTTTCCTAAACTCAAAATTATTCCATAAAACCTGGTTTTGATAAATTTTTTTAACATTTTCACAACGTTTGGGTGTAAGGGATTAAGGGGATTAAGGGTCAAATTAAGGGTAAAAGGGATTAAGAGAATACAGTGGCTGATGACCTTGCTAAACTGGGAGCCAAAACAAGCTACATAGGCCCAGAACTGGCTGTAGAAATCTACAACATTCTCATCAGAATAAATATAGAGAAACGGATATCAGAAGAGGACAACCAACAATGGGAGAAAACCGGGATATAAAAGCAGGTGAAAATCTTTATATCTCACAGAAAATGCAAAGAACTGGGCCAAGGCTATTTTTGACTTCAGTAGATTAAAGATCAAGTAGCTAGTTCAGATTATTACGGGTCACAGCAAGCTGAATGCCGACATGCACAGAATGGACCTCATGAAAGACCTGTCCTGTCGCTTCTGTCACAAGTTGTTTTGTGAAGATGAAATCTTTTATGTTGCTAACCTGTTGTAATGAAAGGAAGACTGCGAAATTTGGGTGCTGCCTTGATGGATGCGAAGGACATTGGGGCCAATCTGGCGAGAGGAATACTTTTATTCTGGGACAAATTCCACTTATAGTGACTGTTGGCTTTTACAAGGAGGGGCGCAAAGGATTACCCATGTGTAGAAACTATTTCTGCAGAAACATTTTCTATTTTTTCAAATGAATCTTTAGTTTTCATCAAGGTGAAGATTATTGCTGAATGAGAATGCCATCTTGGTGTATTAGGGGGCGAACTTAGTTTCCGACTTTCAACGTCCTGCAAAGTTCGAAATGACTAAAAGTGTAATATTGTTTCCAGTTTATTAGTTCATCGTAGCATCGCAAACGTCTAAAAGAGCTCTTTAAACAAATTTCCTTCAGGTTGCAAATTATAACATACACTAAAAAGTTCAGCCCTCGTAAAGGAGTAGTGCTAATGTAAACATTTCCTATTCAGAGATATATCCCTCTTCATACTGAAAAAAGTATCCATCACTTATACGAGGACGACACTACATGAGAACAAAAATCCCAGCAAGCTTATATAGATAATACAGTATTCGAATGCACAAAACCGAAATTTTATGATTTCTAGTCGTCGCAATTGTGTAGCAAGCGCGCTGTCTGTCGTAAACTCTTGAGGTTATTTCTTAGTTAAAAAAGTGTATGTATAGTAGAATTTAGGTCAAATAACTGCTTCTTAAAGTTTTTAGGCACAACAATTCATTTTTTACCTTTTTTCTTATACATATTAAGGTTGATATTTTTGATTATTTTAGATATTACCGTATTCAACTGCCAATCTAAAAAAACGAAAAACTCAAAATTTATAAATCGAGAAACATTGATGGAACTTAGGAATAATTTTCTATATATATTGTATACATTCATTTATCTCATATACTTATAAATAAAATAAAGTATCTTAATAAAAATAGTCTGATAAAAGTAAATAAATAAATAAGACAATAGAAGTACCTTGATAAAAAATTAAGATAAAAATATGAAAACATTACATTTTTTTCCTAACCTAAAGGTTATACTTAATTACTGATTAACTGATTCTCTTGTGTAAGAACCAATCAACATAGTCCGTTTTTATTTGGAATATGTTTGGAGAGAAAATATTGGATAATTGTTTGGTGACGTTTGACTAGTTTGTTTCATCTACTCTCGCCATCAAGCCCTATTTAACTGTTAGTACGATCTTAAATTATACCAGATAAAATTATGCACAGTATGATGATGTCATATTTCCATATATGTTAGTCAATAAATTATGTTTTTGGTTTACTTTTTACTTTTTATTGTAAATAATATGGCACGAACGTTAAATATTATTAGAATTCTGTACTTTGTATTTTTGTTGAAATGAAATACAACCTTAAATGGTAGCTTTCTAAATAGCTGTACTTTTAATATTCGTATGTTTGTTTATTATAATTACATATTATAATATGGATTTTCTATGGAGTACTTAATCTGATTGTACTATATAAGGATGATGGAAACAAAGACAGAAAATGTCATTTGTTTAAATAGGAAGTTATCAAGCAGATTTCGTCGAATCAAGTAGATTTCTCCGAGAAACGATGTCGGCTTAAACCCTTGTATCGAAGTCTGTAGCACATATAATATAACGCAAACTTGTCAAACTTTTATTATTTAAATAATTTATCTATCTTACAAATTAGTAACTCTTACTAATTAAAACTTTTTGAAAAAAGAGAAAAATCTTAAAAACGATATGTAACACATAAATAATCCGTGATTTGTGTTGTAAATTAAAAGTATTTGATGAAATGACTTCTAAAAGCATAGTAATGAGAATAATAATGAAATTTTCAGAAGAATATAATCATTTTATTTTGGCTTGGGAATTAACAGAGAAAAATAGACGACAATAGATAACTTCATAGCATGTTTAAACATAAAAGAAGTAGACAAAATTTAAAAAATGGTAGCGAAGTGTAGCTTTATTCTATTCATACAAAATAATAGCCTCAAGATAAATACAAGAACGAACGATATAGGCAGTTATCATTGCAAGAAGAAAGATCTTTTATAAGGAACTGATATTTTCTCGAAGAGAACAAATATAAACATCTAAATCGTAAAAATCAAAGATGAGGACAACGGTTTCATCGTGACAGAAGAGGCTTTGTTTTCATAGACTTACACAAATTAAACAACAGTAAATCAACTTAGCTCGTGGATTCTAATAAAATCGAAAACAAAATACAAATAACTAACGTTGAAATATTTGGTACTAAATAAGAAATGAGATTTCAAAAAATCTATTTGAAACGTTTCACGAAAAATTTTCGAACATTGACAATCGTCTTCCAGGCAATTAAAAACAGACTGAGTAGTAAGTAGTTCTTCATTAAAATTATTTTTAGATATCAAAGGTACTCTATATATTTCGGATTTGTCTATTTATATTATAATTTTACAAATTGTATATATCAATGTATTTGAAAAATGGAATAAAAATGTTGCCAAAATTTAAATCAACAGAAAACGACATTTTACATTTTACATCACACGATTCAAAGCAATATTTCTTTTCTCCAATCAAATTTTATATATTTATATTACAAATTCTTTGGTTTTTGAGCAAGCATCGAACGCTTAAGATTAGATCACCTATTATCTTATTGATAAACTCAGCAGATCGTCTAGGGCGCAATCTTTAAAATTCGTTGTTTTCAATGGATTAAATTTTTGGCAACATTTTTATTTTATTTTTTAAATATTTCTCCTCGCATGTTTCTTATAAAATAAAGTTTTCACATTCGGCTTAATCGCCTGGAAGACGATTATTAATGCTAGAAAATTGTTTCGTAAGATAACTCAAATGGGTTTTATAAAATTTAATTTATTATGTAAATTTGTTTCATAAAATTTTATAGCGTTTCATTTTCTATTATTTATTAAATTCGATTAATAAGCTTAAATCGCTATATTATTATATAAAGTGTATACAATAAGAAATTTTAAATTAACTATTTCAAAGTAATATTTATTTCCCACAATTCAATTATATATCTTTGCATTATAAGTTTTTTGGTTTTTGATCAAGCATTGTACGCCTAAAATGAAACCACCTGTAATCTTACTGAAGAGCTCACCAGGCGATCTAGGGCGCAACGTACAAAAATAATTATTTTCTGTTGTTTTAAATTTTGGCAAAATTTTTATTCCATTTTTTAAATACATTGATATATATGACATAATTTACGAAATCATATTAGGAGTGTGAATAAGTCTTTCCCGTTTTTTGTAAGAGATGGCGCCACCAATACTGTGCGAGTATTCAATGGTTACATATGTCATAATCAAAGCTTATTCATATGTCAACAATTCCATACTAACACATTAGTTAAAATTTTTTCGCATCATAAATTTTTGATATCGTGAAAATGTCGAAATTTGAGCCGAGTCGACGTCATTTGCGGGAAGTTTCACTTTATTGGTTCAATTTGAAGAAATCTGCTGCCGAGACGCATCGATTGCTTCAGGAGGCTTATGGAGAAGGTTGTGTCGATGATTCAAGTGTTCGCGGATGGTTTCGACGCTTCAAAAGCGGTGATTTCGACGTGGAAGACAAGGAGCGTTCCGGGCGGCCGCAAATCTTTGAAGATCGAGAATTGGCGACTTTGCTTGATGAAGATTCTTGTCAAACGCAAGAAGAACTGGCTGAAGCATTGGGAGTTGACCGAACAACCATTTCCAAGCGTTTGAAAGCCATGGGAATGACCCAAAAGCAAGGAAATTGGGTGCCGTACGAACTGAAGCTGAGAGACGTCGAACGGCGTTTTTTCACTTGCGAACAGCTGCTTCAGCGACATAAAAGAAAGGGTTTTCTGCATCGTATCGTGACTGGCGATGAAAAGTGGATACGTTACGATAATCCGAAGCGAAGAAAATCATGGGGACTACCCGGCCATGCATCATCATCGACGGCCAAGCCAAATATTCATGGCGCCAAGCTCATGCTCTGTATATGGTGGGACCAGCTAGGTGTGGTTTACTATGAGCTTCTGAAACCGAATGAAAGGATCACAGGCGAGGTCTATCGACGACAATTGATGCGTTTGAGCCGCGCACTGCGAGAAAAACGGCCACAATACTCCGACAGGCACGACAAAGTTATTTTGCAACATGACAATGCTCGCCCACATGTTGCACCGCCGGTGAAAACATACTTAGAAACGCTCAAATGGGAAGTCCTACCCCACCCGCCGTATAGTCCAGACGTTGCTCCGTCTGATTACCATCTCTTCAGATCGATGACGCATGGCCTGGCTGACCAGCACTTCCATTCCTACGAGGAAGCCAAAAAATGGGTGGATGACTGGATAGAGGCCAAACCGGTCGAATTTTTTCGCAACGGGATTCGTATGTTGCCAGAAAGATGGGAAAAAGTTGTAGCTAGCGATGGCCAATACTTTCAATAATTCATTTGTAACCATTTTTTCACAATAAAGGCTCAAAATTTGAAAAAAAAACGGGAAAGACTTATTCACATACCTGATAATATAAAAAGGCAAACCCGATAGATACACAAAACCTTTGATATCTAGAAATAATGTTGATGTAGAAGAACTACTTATTACTAAGCTTGATGATCTTAATACTTTTGATGAAGCTATTAAAAGCGATAACTAAGAATCATGACAATAAGCAGTGAAAGAGGTAATAAATTCTCTAAATAAAAATAATATATGTGAATTTAACTATTCTCGTGATAGTACAATTTTGAAAAATCGATGAGTATATAAAACAAAATATCATCGCTTCCGTATAAAAACGTACTATTTCAGTGCCCGCTTAAAAAAGGTTCTATCTGAGCGTCCGGTTCAAGAAGGTGCTCGTATTCGCTGTATTTAATTTAAAATATGAACATAAATGATATATATATATAAACCTTTTCCAAGCGAGCGCTGAGACAGTACCTTTTTATAAGGAAACGACGATATGACAAACACAACAATAAAAACATTTAAAAAGAGAGATTAGTAGTTTAGTAGTAGTAGACGGTTTTACAAATGACAAAAACAAGATATAAACATTAAAAAAGAGCTTGTATGGGTTTAAACAAGCTGCTAAATGTTGGAATCAAAACTCAAAATCTCTAAACTCGTTTCATCTATTAGCAGTTTACATATAATATGCGATCCTAACGACGGAACTTAGAACTAAAATACAGAAAGTACACGAAAGCATTGCTTAGATTAGTAAAATTTCAAAGTGTTTTGATAATTCCTTAAAAAACAACTAAAAATTATTAAAATACATCAAAGTAAATCCAAATAAGTATTATAGTATGATAATATATTAACAAATAACATAAAAATATCAATTTAAGATTTAAACATATTCCTAGATATAAAAATGACTTATATAAATCAGATGGATATTTGTTTATTAATTAAAAATAGTTTGCTGAAAAATTATACACTGTTTTAATTTGTATGCATTGTGTGTACTATATGATTCACAGACAAAATTTGAAAATTTTAAGAATAGTAAAATATTAAACATTATGCGTTATGATGAAGCTATAGGCAATTTAATGTTTCTTGCAATTGTTAGTAGAGTTGACATATCATTTTCAGTGGGAGTTTTAAGTAGATATGTCGACAGACCAACACAAGCGCATTGGAATGGTGTAAAACGTATAATAAATTATAAAGAAGGCACGCTATATATGTTTTAATTTACGACAAAAATGGCTCAAGTAATATTAGATTTTCAGTATACAGTGATTCGAATTGTGCTGGTATTTGTAAAATATGCAAATCAACGTTCGGCGATGTTTTAAAATCAGGAAATGATTTAATAGCTCGGAGCTCAAAAAGAAAACAGTCGGTTGCCTCATCGAAAATTAAAGTCGAACTTACAACGAAAGAATTAATAGTTAGATCGATTTTTAAAGGCTCTGACTAATTAAAATTTAAAGATTTATATAATTTTTATTGACAATCAAAGTACAATAAAAATAATTAAAAACCCACAGTTTCATTGCATACAAAATACATCATACTAGAAACGGCGGGTAAGATAAAAGTAGTGATGCTCGGCGTCAAAAACTATGTGTAACTCAAAGTTTAATTACAGTAAAAAATGGAAGCTTCCTTTCCTGCTTTCTATATCCCTTATATAATACGAGGTAGAGCTTCAATTAACCACAAACTTCAGATGAGACATTTACAGATAAAATATTTTAGCTAACTTCACGCGTAACATCTGGCAAAATCCAATCATCGTGCCTACAGAAATATAAGCACCAAAAAAGGTCTGCTATTTGAAGAGAAGGTTTGGTTGTCTCTCGTGTTGATAAAGATGCGCTCAATGTTTGACCATAACGCCTGATCGGCGCGGCGCTAGTGTTTATTTTTGCCTTTATTTTCGCATTCCATTACATATACATAATTACTTAACTGTTTGTAAAAGTATGTTTTTTTCTATACAAAAATGAATATTGATTCAGAAATTTTGATTATGTTAAAAATTTCAAGATATAGGAGGGTGGTTTGATAAGTTCGCGACTTCTCGAAAGGTGGCGCTGTTATCGTAAATATTTTACTACTCTAAGAGACTATCATCTCATATAAGTAGGTATACAAAGTTTCAAGTCAATACGTTGGTTAGAAAATTTTTTATAGTCTTTTGAATTTATTGTTTTATTGTTTTTACAAAAGCATGGAAAAATCGAATTTCGAGTGGTTATTAACCATTACTTTCTGCGTAGAAAAACAATTAAGAAAACTGAAAAAAAGCTTAAAAAAAATTATAAGGACTCTGCTCCATCACATGGAATGGTTCACAAGTGATTTACAGAAATTTCGATGTGGTAGAATGAATTCAAGTGATGCTGAGCGTTCCGGCCGCCCAAAAGAGATGACTAATCAAGATATGGCCAATAAAATCCATGATATGATACTCGAAGATCGTCGATTAAAGATATGTGAGATTAGTAACACTGTAGAAATTTCGATTGAATGCGTATTTTATATTTTGCATGAAATTTTGAATATGAGAAAACTATCTGCAACATAGGTGCCGCGTTTGCTCACAGTCGACAATAAACGGTCACGCATTGTTGCATCAAAACAATGTTTGGACATGTTTCAGCGTAATCCAACCGAATTTTTGCGCCTCTATGTTACTGTTGATGAAACATGGATTCATCACTATACGCCAGAAATCAAACGGCAGTCCAAAATGTGGACTGAACATGGAAAACCAGCTCCGAAAAAGTCAAAACTGTTCCATGAGCCGGTAAGATCATGGCCACAGTTTTTTTCGGACTCACGGGGTATAATACTAATCTATTACCTACAGAAGGAAAAAATAATTACAGGACAGTATCATGCTTCATTATTGTATAGATTTGAAGCCATACTGAAGGAAAAGCGGCTCCATCTGGTGAAGAAAAAAGTGCTCTTCCACCACGACAACGTATCAGCTCACACGTGTGCTATAGCAACAGTCAAATAAGCAGAATTACTTCCTCACTCAACTTATTCTCCAGATTTAGCACCGTCCGATTATTTTCTATTTTCAGACATGAAAACTTGGCTTGGTGGTAAAAGATTTTCATCGAATGAAGAGATTATGACTGCCACAAATGATTATTTTGAAGATTTCGACAAAAGTTACTTTTTACAAGGCTTAAATAAGATTGAATACCGCTGAAATAAATGTATCGAGTTGGGAGGGGACTATATTGAAAAATAAAAAAAATTGTTTAAATAAATGGTTTTTTCATTTAAAAGTCACGAACTTATCAAACCACCCTCGTAGCTGCTCATAGATGCCGTGAAACAAAAATTTATTTTCAGTTAAGGTTAACATTGAACGTCTACGAAATAACTCGAAGGGTATCAATTTTGTTATATAGCATCTTCATAACAGCTTTATAAAAATTTAACCGCTGCTAAATTGTTTTATGCAGGTGAAATTAATATGTATTTTCTTATGTAATTTCTTATATACGTTCTTATGTCAATTCTGATGTTACATAATAACTTTTATATTATTTTTACCTGGGTAATCTGAAAAAGAATTATAAACTAATCAGTTTTCGCGGTTTTAAAGTGCCGATGCTCATATTATATATACACACAATAAAACAGGTGTTTTCAATTTTTAGACATTTTAGTAAAATCGTGAGGCACTAAATGTTTGAGAAATGTTTATTAATATATTAAAAAGTCAAAAATAATCCTTTTACAGTAATTTCGCAATCGTCCGGATGTTATGGAATTCGAGAACAAACGCGCTATTTACGTTATATTTTTATTGTGTCTTTAGCTAAGCATTTATCTACGTTGGTAGTACTTTATTTATATAATGCATAAAATTTTCTTTAGGTCTGAGCATATGTTGTTTCGATGCTGCCAATTCGAACTATACTCTTCAGTAAAAAAACGTAAATTATTACATAAGAGCTTATGTAACATCTTATATATGAAAATAGAACCAAAATTTACGTAAAAACTTACGTAAAAATTTACGTAAGAAATTATATAAATACTTAAATACAATACTAAAATTTTAAGAAAGTCATAATTATTCATAATTATTTAAAATTGTGATATTATAGTGTTAATCAAAAGAGTAAATCATAAATATATAGATAGTATCAGATTCAACAGAAAAAATTTGACTCGTTTTGATACTAGTTTGAAACTAACCGAATCGTAACTGAGATGGATGCTAATTCTTAGGCACATCAGATAGATAATAAAGTTGAAAATGGCCCGATATTCAAGACACTATCTACCGCTATTCTCTCATTTAAGCTTGTCTTTTCTTTTTTTTTCATGTAACGTTGAACTACGGTCGGACATATAGATTTGGAAAATCCTATAGGAAAGGCGGATCCTCTTATTGGCGCGAGTTATATCTACAAAATGAATTTAGACTTGTGCCATGTAGGCTTCCATGAGGTTTTAATATCAGGTTATGGCACGATTTATATACGATTTATGGTCATGTGGTCATCAGCTGGATTGGTTTCATCATACAAACGTAAATTACATGGCTTTAGTTGCTATTCTTGGAAACTTCTGGTCATTGCTAACAAGAACCACCTCTCCTATAGAGTTTTTAAATCTATATATACAAACGTTCATTAGACGATATATAATCATGGACTTAGTAAATAAAGTAGGCAAGTCCTGATGTTCTAGGTTAATGGTTCCAAAAATTTTAAGTAATTGCCATCTTAATTAATCATTATTAGCAGCGTCATTCAAATGTATTAATTCTTTTATGCGCAATAAGAAGGATTTGACAATGAATAAAATCTAATAATACACAATATTTAAGTAATTTAATATAATATTTAACAGATATTTGATTAACACAGAGGATATTAAATGTTTCCTATTATATAATATATTTTTAAAACAAAAAAACAAAATTGTTTTAAAGCAATCCTTTGTGCTATATACACATGCGTGCAATGATATGGATATGGATTGTGGGATGTGTTCTATTAAGATGGCTGTACTTACTAGATCACCCGCCCATCTCATCTGGAGCACTTATCTATTATATTGTACTTTGCTCTCTGTTCCATTTATTTATTAAGTTTATGAATATAAAATAACTTAAATTTACTACTACCTCGTTGAACGTGAAGAAACACAATTTGAATGAAGTTTTTCTTACTATTAAATAACAGTTAATATTCCACACTGACATGAAATACTTTTCACAAGTTTCTTATATTGCTAAATTAATTTTTTTTAAATACTCTTATGCATCCGTGCTATTTATACATAGGATTCTAAGAAAATCTTTATTTTCCTTACGTCGCCTAACTGCTGGAGGTACGGTCGTTCGTTTTAGCGCATTATGATTGCGTTCAAAGTTTCTGATTTTGAATTTAAAATTTTTAATAGAAATATGCTTTTTTCACATTCAAAAAAATTTCTATTAAAATTATATATATATATATATATATATATATATATATATATATATATAGATAGATAGTATACTATACCAGTGTTATTGAAAACTACTAAAACAACTCTTAATCGTTCACGTTTCAGAAGACATAATGTAAAATTATTATTTATAAAATATTTTTTTTCTTCATACGTTGCATGTCTATATTGTTTTTCTTGATGGATTTAGAAATTGTATTATTTAATATATATTATTCATTTCTTTTATATCGTTGGTAAGATTAGTCAAGGAACCACCTTAAACTATTTAAGACCTTAAAGCACGGATGCCTCGTACCGCTCACTGGCCATTGTTGTCGTCGTCGTGGTCATCGTTGCCGTTGTCACTGGCGCCATAATTGCACTATTATTGTTATTATTACTAGCTTCGCCTGCGTGGCTCGAACAGTAGTACTTCTTGTGCGCGATGAAAGTGCTTAAATAATTGAAGCTAATGTCACAAGAACGGCAGTATCGTGGTCCTGGTTTGGAATCATCGAGGCTCTCGTCGAGTGGGGATGGACTGACTTCGCGCTCTTGCTTGACTTTGCTCACGCTTAAGGGTGATGGAACTCTGGCTGTAGGAGATTTCGGCGGCGGCGTGGTCACAGGTTGCACCAACTGGGGGCTTTTACGTGCGAGTACTTCGTTCTTTCCATTCACTGCTTGAGACTCTAAAGTAATCGCTGTCTCAGAGGTGGGAGTGGTCACATCATCTTCTAACACACAAGTTATGTATGTTTCTTCCTAAAACAGAATTCAAAAAATTTCAGAAATTCTGATCTATAGAGGAAGAGTCAGTGAATATTTTTGTTACACTGAAAAAAATATCACATTTGTATAATCACGACAACTTATATATTACTAAGTGGGGTTATAAAGAGTAAAAAAATTTACGTCCACCCTACCTTAGAATCATCGGTGTGGGCGTATTATAAATTCCGTGCTACAATTTATTATATATATATATATATATATATATATATATATATATATATATATATATACATATATATATAAAATAATACACTGAAAAAATATTTTCCGATATCAACTAAATATTTACTCGTTTTGTACCAAGTAAATCATTTTCTTAAATTAAGAAAATATTCACTAGATTTAAGAGTACGTGGTTTGATTCAAGTGAATTCTTCTTGCATTAAGTAAGTACGTCCGTGATTTAAGATGTTTTCTCAATTTTAGAAAATAATTTACTTGGTTCAAAACAAGACAATATTTACTTGATAACAGATATTTTTATCTCAGTGTATGATAAATATGAATGATATCATAAATATGATATCATATTTATGAATGATATCATAAATATGAAATTAATTTTCAATTGTATTAAAAAAACTCTATATATTTTTTGCAAGTAATAAAAACACATATTGAAACATGAGTAGCTAAAGGTTAATTTTAATAACTTTTGATTTTTATCAAAATTTATTTTTTAGTAATAGTAGAACATAGGAAATGAAAAAAGTGTGCTATGTTTCGATACGGTTGGTTACTTAGTTTAATGTATGAAGATATTTTCAATGCAAAATATTTCAAACTAAAGAATACAATATACCTATGGAGCGAAAAGAAACGAAAGATAATTTTAAAACACATGATATATATTAGGACCTTGAGTAAGATCTCAGTCTTTTTTTTAAATAATTATTTTTAAAGCGTCGAAGTTAGTTTTTGTATCTCATATCCGACAGAGCACTATCTCTATAAGTCTCAACAAAAATTCTGTATGTTTTAATTGCAGATTTATTTTTAATAAAGCAGTGAAATAGAATTTTCCGCAAATATACTTTATTTCACACAAAAGTAGACTTCTTCAGATCAATAAAAAATTACTTTATTTATACTAAAGTAAAATACCATGCAATGATATTTAAGGTGTAATACATTACTTTCTTGTACGGGAGTTTCTATTCGAAATTCCATGTATGAAGTACTGTTACTGCCATATTTTAATAAACAGCTAGAATTCATTCAAGGCCCTAATACTTTTACATTTGAAAGGAATATGTACCAATAAGGACAATTATCTATATTGAATGTTTTCGAATTTACTGAGAATACTATCTGTATCAATTCGAAAATTGTAAATATATTTGTAAATAAAGTATGTGGTCTTTACGTTTCACGCTGTTTACCAATGTTTCACAGTAAATTAAAAGTGAAAAATTTAGATCTTCGTTCTTGAAACTGTGTTATCTCATAAATAGCAAAAACGTGGATTAAACATGAAGGTGATTCTTTTTACTTTTGTGCAGAATGTACACCATTATAACACAGAATGTACACCATTATAACACAATAATATATTATATTATTATCATATGAGTCCCTGATGAGGAGCCGTAGCGAGCTCGAAACGTTGGAAAAGTCTTCAATTAGGTAAGGGTATTGGGGACAGTCAGACTGCACTTTACTAACAAAGAATTTTTTCAGCTAATATTTTATTTTCAGATTAGTCTACGGGGGTGAATGTAAACAAGGACAGTCTGACTGTCATTATAATTTTAATTTACTTTTTAATTTACTTTTTATTTTTAATTTTTAATTTATTTCTTATTTATTTTTATTTTTATTTTTTATTTTTATTTTTATTTTATTTTTATATTGAATTGATTGGACTGTACCAATGTGACCAATAAAAAAATATTTATTAATTAATTACAACAGTTCTCATTCAAAATTACCAATGAATATAATGATTATACCCATTAAAAATTATATGACATAAACTTTTTGTATTTAATATAAAATCAAAAGCATTAAATATAGAAACTACTAGTTAGCTATTAATTTAAAAAGTTTGAAATTTATATATTGTGTATACATGTAAGTTTCCAGCATTTTTTCGAAAATGTGAAATATTATTATAAAAACATGGTTACATATACTTTATTTAAAGTATAACCTTTTCCCATCTTTCTGGCAATTTATGAATTCCGGACCAAAAAATTTCTCGTCTTTGGAGCCCAAGAACGTATCGAGTATTATCGTATAGAGCATTCCCTCTATCGAATTGAAACGTATTTCCGTAAGAGCTTTCTACATTGATCAAAATAAGTGGTAGTCAGATGGTGTCAAGTCTGGACTGTAAGGCGGGTGAAGCAGAATTTTCCATTCACTATTGTCTAAATAGTTTTTGACCGAAGTCGTAACATGTGCCTGAGTGTTATTGTGATGGAAAATGGCGGGCTCATGCCTGGTCTTATATTCTGGCCGTTTTTCCTATCATGCTCGCTTCCAATGAATAAGTTGGGTTGGATATAATGGTCCTTTCGTTCGTAATATATGACACCGTTTTGATTCCACCATATTCAGAGCATGATCTTATTTACGTGAATATTTCGTTTTGGCGTCGATTGGGTAGGCTCGCTGGGCTTTGTATATGATTTTATGCATTTAGGGTTATTATAATAAATCCATTTTTCATCATCAATGCCAATACAATACAAAAATGATTTAGTTTTATACTGCTGTAGCAACATTTCAGATATGCAAAATGGCCATTCGACGTTTCTCGGCCTCAAATCGTACGACACCCAGTTTGCAATCCTTTGAATGAATTCCAATGCTTTTAGGCGTAGAAAATCGGCTTGTTGCATGACGCCCAATGATGCAGCAACTTACACGGATCGTTATCCAGTAAAGCGTCTAATTCCTTGTCTTCAAAACTTTTTGGATTTTCAGAGCGATCCTTGTCTTCAACTTCAAAATCTCCACTTTTTATAATTTGAAACACTTGCGACACGTCGAGTCACTAATATATTCCGCCCCATAAGTTTCCGAAAGCAAATGATAGGCCTCAGCTACACTTTGTCTTATATTAAAAAATAGATACAGTGCTGGCCGTATCTGACGTTTATTCGGCTGGGAATTTGCCATGATTTTGAACTACAAAATAAATGACGTCGAAAGAAATGCTCTAATATAATGTTGCACAGTTGATGAAAGATACACAATCTACAAATATAACAAATAAGGCGTGACATTTCTGCCTGGGATCCATTGGTGACTCTATTTTTTGACAAACACTTTTGAAACTTACTTGTACACCCAATATAAAGCAAAAAAATTTTGCGACGGGTACATAAAAAGTAAGTTTTCCTATGCTGACGAAAAAATAAAACAATATTTTTAGGCTATAAAATTAATTTGACTTATTCTCTTATTCTTAGATTATGTTTCTATGTAGTCGTTTTGGACTTCAATACATTTTTTATATCTGTTTGCAAGCTTAAACAAACATCCCTTAAAAAATGTCATGTCTTGTTTTTAGGTCCACGATTTAATGGCTTTTTCGATTTAGTCAGTTGAAATGAAGTGTTCGGCATCAAAACATTCATTAAACTTTAGGAAAAGGAAATAGGAACTTGGTGCAAGGTCTCGAGATAAGACGGGTGGTCGAAAATTTCTCATTTGAATTTCTGAAAAAAGGTTTGTGTTTTTTTGGCAAAATAAGATTGAGCGAAAAGCAGGAATAGGTCCCATTTTTAGTGTAACTTTACAGTAAAAAAGCTTCTCTAACAATATTATTATGGATTGAAGTTCGATGAATTCGATATTCAGCCGGCATCATTTCCAAAATATCATTAATAGTCCATGGTCTGGCTTATTAGGAAAAATATCATCAATAGTCCATTTTTTCGCATCACTGCAATCACATCGTCGGTAATAGTGCATTTGAACGTCCTACATGCTCGCCATCTTAGCACCATTTGCACACTCATACAGTCGATTATAAACATTCACCTATTCACTGTGAATCTGATTACCATTTAAACCTTTTGCAGTTAAAAAACAGATAACCGCATATAATTCACAATCGGGCCCATTTTGCACTGGTAGGACCATAATTGTCGAGCTCCTACTGTTGTAAAAAGTATTCTTAGCCACCTCAA
Source organism: Sycobia sp. Sy_11 (assembly GCA_018907035.1). Lineage (NCBI taxonomy): Eukaryota > Metazoa > Arthropoda > Insecta > Hymenoptera > Epichrysomallidae > Sycobia > Sycobia sp. Sy_11. Next base: position 3,121,511 of record JACCIC010000010.1, on the reverse strand, counting down.
CTAATTAGGTTCGTATCTGTAGAACCTAAACTGAAACTATGATTGGCTCAAGTCAGCTAGGTGGTGTCTAAGAGAAACGCCAAACTAGGGAAACTCACTTTTTGAATACCCCATGTATATCCTTATCATAGGCATTATTAAACTGATTTTTTTAACACAAACATAAATCAATAAAAATTACGAATTATAAAATGACCAGTTACTTATAGAATATATTCTAAAGTAAAATTTAAATTTAGTTATATAATTATTTTGCAAAACACACATCAAACAATAGATTATACACCCTATTGTAAATAATCACGTCATTTATGTATAAGAAATCGACTTCATTGTTCTACCAAAAGTACAAAAGTTCCTTGAAAAATGTCTTGATTTTGACAAATGACCTAATTTTTTTACAAGAAGATATATCGATTACTAAAAATGACAGAATTTTTTTGCAAAATACCTATCAGTTTCATATAAAATGACCTAATTTTAAAAAAGACGTTATTTCTGTCTATTTATCCAATAAAGAAGAAAATGACGGTTTCTAAACAAGGATGTTATCCAGCAAAAAGCACATTCTGTTTTTCCGAGAATAATGCTATTGTGTGGAAATCACGTCAGTTTAATAAGAATAATGTTTCTTTCGTTTAAAATTTTTGGAATTATTTACAAAAAGATAAAACACATCAATATTCATAAAAAACCATAATTATTATTCAACGATTACACTGAAAATATATCTTAAATTATTTACTCATATTCTTTGCAGCTTAATCATTTTCATTGTACTTCTTTCGCATGGAACTATTCATATTTTTTAACAATAGTTAGCTTTCGAAGCCTTAATAAGAATCCATTAATAAGTTCAGAACCAAACACAAATACGAATTGTTCTGATAATCAGCACAAAGAATACATATACTTGCAATTTTTCAGTATTAATAACTATTAAATCTTCAGCAATCCTTGTTATTCGTTTTATTTAATACCCATTGATTATATTATTATGAAAATATTCATTCAATTTATATCTTTACACACAGTATTTGCATTTTATTGTTAGCTTTTGACAAGAAATTATTCTATCGTAATCTATGCTGTTTTAATACAAACACAAATACATACAACACTTCTTTTTAAAGTGAGAATATCGAAACCCAATACAAAATTAAGCTCTTACGAGGCCTGTGGTAAAATCACGGCGGGGTTAACCTTCAAGGTTCTGATTAGAAGAGCGTATATGAAAATAAGTGTATCATTCATTAATACAGATTTTCGCTAGAAACTGGATAACATAAAGAATAAAAATTTAATCACATTTAATCGATATAAAAAATAAAAATACAGACTGACTATACACTTTGCTATAATAACTATTGACTGTAAATATTGAGTGAATTTCGATAATTAAATGAAGTAAGTTTTTGATAGAAAAAAAGTCGATAAAGGTAACATCTCACCAAGAATCGCAGATCTATGTAATTTTTTTATACTTTTCAACTCTGATAACGATCGCTCACTTTCATAATTTGATATAAGAATAGATACTGGAAGTCAACATTGGTATCACTTCATTATTAATTATCGAATTTAATATTATTATAGAAGAGGCTGTATTATCTCTTTCTTGGCCATTTTCTTGAGCCAATTGGCTTTATATTTTTACTCGTTGTAACAATTATTTTAAGACTAATAGAAAATTTGTGCATAAATTAGTTGAATAAATTATGAAAAGTTTTATGTCACTTTCTTTTTAATTATGCTTAATTAATATTTAATAAAATATTAATGTATTTATTATTTTGGTTTCGAATAATGTAATACATTTCTAAGTTACCTATTATAATGTACAATATTTGAACACTAAAAAATGATTTCGTAAATTCCAAGAAATTTTCTTAGATTCAAATAAATAATTTGTTTAATCTGTCCTCGCAAAACTTTTTTTTAAAATTAAGTACAAAAAATTTTTTAAAATGAAAAACTGTATTATGAAATTCACTAAATATTTATTTCAAAAAACAAAATATTCTTTTAATAAAAACAAATATTTTTTTAAATATATGAAAATGTTATTGATTTCAGAAAATACTTTCTCACTCGAAAAATTTATTTTTTAAATTTAAAAGGCAAATTTTGATTATTATATCTGTCTTAAAGAACATTTACAGGATTTATATTTTAATATTGTTTCTTTAAAGTTTCTAGATATTGATCAATTAGATATATTTTAAATAATTAGATAATTTATTTATGTACTGAGTGGTTAACATAGTAAATATCCTTATTCTTATTCGGTCATAACGTAACGCAAACACAATTTCATAAAGCAACAATCTTTTTTCATATTCATATAATCATAAAATATGAAAGAATTTTATTTAGTAATTATAGTTATTTCTAGGCATTTGCAAAATAGCAAATATATAGTAAGTAGACACCTAGTGGCAAAAATAAGGCGCGAAATTATAGTTTTTTGGTTAAAAGAGTTGCAACAGCGGCGAGACCATCGGCAATCGTCATATACATTTATATACAGAATTTTCACCCAAAGCTATCTTGCTCTTTCTAATCTGTTCTACTGGTAAGCCTTGAATTGAAATTTTTAAAGAAAACAATTTTCTTTTACATTAAACAGATATTTACTTTCAGGAAAATGTTTTTTTTTTTTAATTTAACTAAACTAATTTAACTAAACATATATAATAAGTTTTATTTATTAGATTTAAAATAATATTTACGTACTTTATAAAATAATAATAGGAAGTAATTTGTTTCTTTATTCAAACAAAGTTTCTTAAAAATTAAATAATCTTCAATAATCATAGCAATAAATCAATAAAACCACTTATTGATTGATATGAAATAATTGGCTTAATATGGATTTATTTATTTAAATAAATGAACTTTATTATATTAATCTATTTTTTATTAATTTTTCATGAACATTGTTTAATTCAAGAAATTCTTTTCCTACTGTAAGTATAGTTTTTTAAACAAAAAATATCAACTTTAAGTATATATTTGTTTAAATCAAGAAACTTTTGCTGAAATGAAATAAATATTTTGTTTATTTAATGAAATGGTTTTCACTAAAAATATTTTCTTCAATCTAAAAATTTTTTTCTCAGTGAATGATAAACTTTACAGCTCCAAGAAAAACGTTAATTTTCATGTTTTTTTGAAGCTCAATTTATTTATTTTGCACCATTTACTCAAAACTGAACATTAATGATTAATATATATTTATTATTAAAATATATTATTTTATATATATATAAATATAATTAAAAAATATTTATTTGATTTAAATACATATTTTTTAAAAATATAATGTTTTAATATCGTACAGTTCAACAAAATATAAAAAGGAACACTGTAACTTCTTAGGCAGTCATTTTCCTAATCGGAAACTATGCGAACGGCTAAGCGTACATTTTTCTTTCTGATATAATCAATTAAAATAAGTACCTTTAGATAATTTATATTTTTTTTAATTAAAGAAATATCGTTTTAACTAAATTACTTGATACATTTAAATATATATTTTTTATGACAAATTTTCTATTAAACAAATATTTAGTTATTTTAATTTAAACAAATGTACGTATTTGATATTACTAAATTTTTTTCAGTGTAAACGGTTCCATTATATAGTCATGAAAGTATTTTCGAGTTTTATCATTCCTTTCAATAAACTTGCAGGTTCTGGTCAAACTTCCGAATTTGCACGTTTTCTTTAGATATTTTGGTCAAACTTGGAAAACTCTACAAAATATTAACATCATATTTAGTAGCATCCCTTTTGCATGAGCATCTAATATCTAATAGATTCGAAGATTCGAAATTCAAGGTCAATGATCTAAATGTTGAAGTACTAAATTATATAAGTTTTGCAATATATGAATAAAGAAGCTGTATCAATCTATTCTTCAGCATTAAACTCCTCGACTAAATTTAAAGAGTTTCCACAATATGGAATGAAAAAAGCTAATTTGTAAAACTCTTTCAAATATGTTTACAATTCTTTGTTCTGGAAAGAAATAGATTTAGGATTATCAGATTTTGGAGTACCTCAAATTGCTATAAAAATATTGCGTTTCTTTAGGAATTATTTAGTATTACTGTCTTTTAACTCTATTATTTTATCGCTATTTATTTGAAAAGAAAACAGAACAAGCGCTTCTGATATGGTGTCATATTTTGTAATCTGGTATGTTCTAAATTTTATATAAATTGATCATTTGTTAATAGCCACAAAAGTAATTGGAAAATACAAAAATATGTAGACTGTGGTGTATCTAGTTACACATATATAGACATATGTAAATTTATATGTATAATTGTTCCAATGGGAGATATTGCTACATGGAGTATACATAACTAGTAATACTCATCTTGTCGGACTGATACCATGTATAAACTTGTATATATAAAAATATAAGTTGTGCCGTTGAGGCCTTTGCGTCGGTCACTGACACAGATTATTTATATCTCGTAGCACCTACCTGCTGACTCCTCCGGGTGATGACGACTCGTCCTCTCTCACAGGGGAGTCCGCTGACAAAAGTGCGGTAACTCTAAAGAATAAGGGGGGAATTCAATGAATACATGCACCGTTCATTTCTCGAAATTCCGTTTATTACAATGATCGTTAAATTACACTATATTTGAATACGCACTTTCTTCCGCTCACTCGTACTCGGTCGCGAACACTTTCGGGCTCGCGGTGCACACGCACCGCGGCTATACTCTATACAGCTCTCTCTCTGGCTCACTCACTCGCACTACCGGCTCGCGGCACGAACATTCTATCTCTCTCTCTCTCTCTCACTCGCAGGCGGACTCGCGATCTCCGCCTATTCGTCGTGGAACCTCGTTTTCTCTTCCCGCGGCTCCGTAGTCTTCGTCCTCGAAGGTACTTTCCGCGCGCGCATGTCACTAGTTCGCATATTCGTCGCCGTCGCGCTACGTTCCGTGGCTCGGGCTTACGAATATATACTTATAGCGTGCCATCGGTACTCGCCCTGGACGCTCTTGTCACCGGTGCTGCGGGTGGAAGGCACCTGCGGATGATCTTCCTTCCTCTTGTGCGGGCTCTGTCGAGATCGGGCTCGGATGAGCCGTCGGCGTCTTTTTCTCTCTTCCTCTCGAACAAACTCGGCGAGCACCCGGACTGGGGCCGTCGACGTTGGTGTTACGGCGCGTCTCGAGCTGGCGAGCACTCGTCAAATCATGTGTGCGGTATTATACCGCGGTATTCCTCAGCTTTCTTAGATTACAACTATGGAGTTTTTTCGGAAAAATCGGTATAGAAGTATGTTAGTGTCGGCACAAAACCAAACTATCCTCTCGAACGTGTCAACGAGTAGTTTCATTTCTCTTCCTCCATCTCCTGTCTTTTCTCTCTCTCCCCCGGGTTCTGCTCGTCCCATTTCGCTCTTTTGCGCGGCGGCGACATACGCGTTGCTCTCTCTCTCTCTCTCTCTCTCTCTCTCTCTCTCTCTACATATGGCGCGCGCGCACGCATCAGTTCGGACTCTGGCTTCATTCGGATTTTCGAGTTGTGGCTGCTTTCAACGGCACCTCGAAAGAAAGAAAATGGCGATTAATCGCGAATCTATACATCTTCCTCCGAGGCACTCGGGGCAGAGGCCGTTCCTCACTGTGACTTTCGTCACAAATACCCCTGTCCTGAGCTGGAGGTTCTCTGAAGGAGAGATCGACGGCTTACGCCATTTACAACGAGTCGGCTCAGGCCCCGGATCTCTCGGAATTGGTGTACATCAATGAATTAAAATAATCACGATATAATCACATAACTTAAATTTAGCGCATGATTATCCTACTACTCATTTGTCCTCCCGCCCCGAATCGCGTGGTCGAGACCCTCTCACGTTCGTGGACTATTTGCGTTATTGGTTTCCTAATTTTTCTTCCATTTCTTATCCAAATTGACAAATTTAATATTATGGTGTCTCATTAATATTAGACAGCATTAATATCAACTTTTCATATTAGGCTATATAGTCTTCTTCTCTCTTCCTTCTTTTCTCCAGGATTAAGTTCTTTTCTCTTCTTCTTCTCTTCTTTCTTTCCTTTTTTTCTTCTTCCTGGGGACCCACTATCTCTACGGGCTGCCTGGTATCGGCCTATTGAAGCCGCTCCAGAAGTTCTGCTAGGCTGACTTCCATCATGATGCTCTGTACCTCCGTAGGAAGGCAGACTAGTTCCCGTCAGTCCCCTATCAATTCGTGTCGCTGGGCTACGATCACGGCGTCTCGACGGCTAAGTGGTTGATTCGCCGTTGACCAGCATTACTGCGTCGTTCTCGGGCTCGTGCGTCGGGGTTGTGATCCTGTCCGGTTGGCCCCTGGCTTCCTCATCTTCTCTTGGGGGAGCCTCTTCGGCCTCTGCGTCCGTCGCACGTGGTGGACGCAGAAGGTCAAGGAACTCGAAGCCCCCCTCTCCGGCGTTATTGATCCTGCGTCCTCTCAGACGGGTTCTGGGGCCTTTGTCCCCAGAAACGCCGTTACGTCCCCGTTCACCTCTTATTCGAGTTCTAGAGCCGGAGGTGGTGGGTCTGGGATCTGCCGCTCTTTCTCAGCGATTCCTAAATCTTCCATTCCTCTCACGGGCGAAGGGGTTTGCGGTGGGGTGGGCCAGTCATAGTTACGCTATTCATCCGCGCGTCTTGCGGATGGCTTTAAACCTCTACCGCTACACGGGTTCAAACCCGTCCGGAGATTTTCGATAGCTCATCTTCGAACAGATCTCTGAGGGTGGCTCCAGTAGCGGCCAAGTCAGGTCCTCACCTGATGTCGCTCCACGGGGAGGGGTATACCCCCGCTCTGGCTGGTGATAGAATCCATGGCTCTCCGCTCTTCCCCGCGCTGCTACGAACGATCTCATGGCTAGACCCTGAAATCAAAAGGGATATAGATAATATTAATAAACTTATGGGATCTTGCTTAGCTGTACTTCTCTCCTTCTCGCTACCAACGATGCGGTCGGTTCTTCGTCAGCTTTTTCACATGAGCCGTCACTATCTTCCTCGTTTCTTCTGTGGCCAGTACGTATACGGTCGGCGATTTCACCTCCATGATTTCAAATGACCCTTCGTACTTAGGTGCCAACTTTTTCGAAAATCCTTGTGCTGCGTCGATAACACGTGTACTCGGCGTAGTACAAGGCCTCATACGACGTATTGAAAATTCCGTCGGCCTTTATTGTAGTGCTTAGCTTGCTTCTTCTTGGTTTCGTCAATATGGCGTGCTACGAGGTCTCGCAAAGCATCGAGACGCTTCATGCGATCCTGTCATATCTCCCGTCTCACTTTCAGTACCTGACCTCTTGCTTCTACCTCTCGTCGTAGGTTCTTAGTACCGGGATGGGATGCCTTCCGTAATTTCAGAACGCAGACGTCACCTTCGTGCTTGACTGCACCGCTGTATTGAGGGCATGTAGCAGTTCGTGCAGGTGCTGATACCAGCTCTTATGATTGCTCCCCATAAACGTGTCGATCATTGTGTTCAGTGTCTGGATGCTTCTCTCAAACGGATTGATCTGAAGATGATGTGGCGGCGTGGTCAGACGCTTTATCCGGAATTCCTCTAGTACGTGCTTCAGTATCTTGCTGTCGAACTCCTTCTCGATGTCGATCAGCAGATAGTCTGGTGTTTCTCACCGAAAGAGAGAGATGAACTCTTATAAGCGTCGTGCGATTGCCTTGTCATCCGTAGTACGCAGAGGCTTCATCTCAAACCATCGGGTGAACAAGTCTTGAAAGATCAGGATATAGCGGTACTAGCCTTTGCTCTTGGGAAACTTCGTCATATCTGCTGCTACGACCGCCCACAGACGTTCTACGATTCTTTGACCGATTAAGCCTAACGGGCAGGTCTGCGACACTTTGTATCTCTGAAACTTTTCACAGCTGCCGACGTATTCGTAGACATCTTGCCATACTCCTGGTTAGTAGTACTCGCGGGCTACTCTGTTGTAAGTCTTCTCGAATCCGAAATGCCCTCGCCAGGTTATGCTATGTGCGTCCTCTAGTACTCTCTTCTGAACTTCAACCGGCACCACGAATCGCCATCCTTCATGAGGGAATTGGATGGGATCGAGTAGCCGATCCTTACGGTGCTGGTAGGGTAGTCCATTCTCGACCATGCAGCTGGCAAACTTGCTGGGGTCGGTTTCCGTCTCTTGTACTCTCTGCAGGTACCAGAGGTCGTCAATCTGCTTGAAGGCAGCAATCTGGTCCTCTTCGCCAACTCCTTATGATAAGCAATCAGGGACGTGATGCATGGCTCCTTTATGATGAAATATCTGGAAGCTTCATTGTTGCATCTTCAGTGCCAATCTCACTAAGCGTCGAGTTGGCCCTCTGAAGTTCTGGAGCCATTGTAATGGACTGTGATCCGTAATAGCCTTATATGAGTGCTAAGCCCTCCTTCTCGGACATTATATAGTTTCTTTCCGCTGATGTTAATACTCTGCTGACGTACATAATGCCCTGCTCTCTGTCCTCAAAGTCTTGTGTGAGTTTGGTCCCAATCGCGTCACTCGCGTCACTCTGGACAGTGAACTCTCGGACAAAATCAGGTCGCGCTAGCGCAGGCGCTCGTGTCAAGGCCATCTTCCGCTTCTTAAATGCCTCCTTCTGATTCACGCCCCATATCTACGGTTGGTTGTTTTTCAGGAGTTTACATCGCGGCACTTTTATCTGCGAGTAATTTTCTATGAATCAAGCATATTACCCTACCAGACTCAGGAAACGTCGTAGCTTCCGTTTATTCTTGGATCCGGGGTACTCCAAGATGGGTGTGACTTTCTCCGTGTTCGTTCTTAGCCCCTCATGGTCTAGAACACAGTCCAAGTACCTGACCCGGGTGCAGCCGAACTCGCGTTTCTGGCGATTAATTTGCAGTCAAGCAACTACCAAGTGCTTGAGGTGATCCTCGAGGCTCTTGGTAACGACGATGATGTCCAGGTACGCAAACATCCAAGACTCGTATTCGGGCCCAAACAGTGCATCAACGAGTCGTTGAAATGTCATGGGCGCGTTCGTTAGTCTGAACTGCCAGAACCCCAAGGATGACGTCAATGCTCGGTATCCGATAGGCATCCTTCTTCGTAATTTGTTTAGGTCTCTGTAGTCTGCAGAAAACATATAATTTTCATCTGACTTTTTCACTATTACGGGCGTCCCACTCCAGTCACTCGCGGAATTCTCTATAATATCCTCGGTACATTCTCCCGATCTCTTCCTGCGCCGCCTGCCACATTTTCGGTGACATGCACCTTTGATAGTGCTTCACCAGCGCTTCCTCATCTAGTATGATGTGGTGCTCGGTAAGGTTGATCATACCGCTCTCTGGAATATCTTCCGCACTTGTCTTTCTATTTCCTGCTGCTCTTCGAGCCTAAATTCTGAAATACCTGCATACTCGGCTACAATTTGCGCATCCTCATCGTTAACATCGCGATTAAATTCTCTCTACTCTCCTTCTCCATCAGACTGTAATCCATGGCCTAGCTTGGTTTCGATGCCCCACGCGCAGCAGAAATCCATGTCAAGTATAACGTCGTGGTCAAGAATGTCAAGTGCTCTTACCCTCAAATAATCCTTCAATGTCCATTCGAATCTTTATTTCTCCTGCTATGGTTAATCATTCTCATATTGCTCCTTTGACGGTCGTGCCTGTCTTTTTTAGCCGATCTCTATATCTGGCAGTCAGCATAGGTTCAAAAATTATGCACATTGCTCCTTGATTGAGTAATGTATGATACATCTCTCCTTCAATATATCCTGATATATCTTTGGTTCTCAGTTCGATTTTTGGCTATATTGACCCTATTGGGCTGCGCGCGGCTAGTCGACTTATCGGTTTCCGCTGGTATAACGTTCATGCCATGTTCGCCTCTCTCGTCTAATCGACACGGTTTCCTAGTTTTTACTGGCGGCGAAATTCTCGAGCAATCTCTCCATGATGGCCCAGATTCTTCCCAGTGATCAAACTCTTCACTCTTGTTTTAGAGTGTATGACGTACAGTCTCTCCCCCTATCGCACTGTAGAAGATGGTGTAGCCAGCTTATCAGTCTACTTGACAGATAGTTCTTGCTGAGTCATGCCTCTACTGTCGGGGGTCAGATAAAATTCGCGAGCCTTGGCGCTTAAGATAGAGTTAACTCCTTTGTGCAGTTGGCTTTTCATTCTCGTATCTATTGGCTCGTCGAGAGTCTCTGATTTGGCAACAACTGACGTCGGCATTGTGCCGAATTATGTCCGACTTGGTGACACGTGAAGCACTATCAGCGTGGGCATTCTGCCGCTCAGTACCCAGATACGTGGCAAGTATAACATATGCCAACAAACGTTCATTTATTCGATGTAGCCAGCGGCCTTCTTTCGGGCGCTTTCTTAATTGCATCCCTGGCCTATTTCGCAGCTTATTCCCCGGTCGCTGTGTATATGCTCTTGTCCATTGAATCGCTCCTTGCGTGCCGCCTAGTCTCTTATTTACCTTCCGGCCATTATTGTTAACGGCCAGCTCTTGTCGATCTCTGCCCAAGTCTCTTGCTTCTGGCTATATGTAGGTATCCTGGTTTTCTCGACTACGGCGCTTGGTCAGTCTCGTTTTTTCCGTCGTTTTTGACGTTCGTTTCTGCTACGGCCTCGATCACTATCGCTTCCAGACAAACTACTAATGGATTATGAGCTCTTCGTGTGAAGATGCGTTTCCTTAATCTGCCTTTCAGTGCATGGTATACCGCCTGCGGTATCTGATATCTATACTTTGATGGGGGCGGATTGTATCTCTTGCCGTAGTCAACCTCTGTCTCTCTCTCCAATCTACGTCCATACTTCTCTACATCAACATCGGTATACATCGCTTTCTCCCTTAAATTCTCCCCGCACCGAAGGTTTCCTTTTAAACTACCAAATAATAATCTTTAGTCTTACTTTTATTGGGGCATCTATGTTCAAGATCCATTTATTTATATACATTCATACATTTATACTTTTTTCTCTCTTACTCACACATGCCTATGTATGTGCGAGTGAGATATATAACATACAGGAAAGAAATATGTATATTTTTATTCATATATTCAATTTTTTATTAAACTAGAAAAAGCAGTGTTTTCGTTCATTGATTCTAATTGGACATTATTTTTCTTCATTGTTTTTAAATACTTTATAAAGTTGCATTACGATCTTAGGAATGTTTCCGTTTCCGTGGATAATCATGTTGGTTGTTATTACGTTGACGGCGTTATTGGCAGTGATGTCAATACTGATGCTTCTACGCTAAGCATACTGAAACCGTGTTTGTACAGTGCGCGATTATTCTAATAAAATCATATTTGTACGTTCTGTTAAGAGGCCAGGGAGTTGTATTTTGTCGTTTTTCCCTTAGATCAAGTTTTATTAAACAAATGAAATCAATTTATTTTTAGAATAAACCTAAAACTCAATTCTTCATTCGAGAAAGAAAAACTAAAAAATAAGGAAACATTATAATAAATAAAATTATAAAAATTAGAGTTAAAATTCTTTCATTGTGCTTATGATTACTGGATTTAGATAAATTAATAAATATGTCTTTTGATATTACAGTCCAATTAATTAAATTAAAATTAGTACATAATAATAGCAATATATATTTATATCAATACTAATACGTATCAGTATATGATCACTTGAAAATTATAATGACAGTCAGACTGTCCTTGTTTAAAATCACGCCAATATAGCAATAAGAATTTTAGACAGAATAACTTGTAGATAGTAAGGGAAACTTTCATTAATGATGAATATCCAATTGAATTTATTAATAAATTAATTGCAGAAAGATTGTTTGACATTCATAATACCGAAAATAGACATAATGTAAGAGTTGATGTTAATAGGGGCAAAATTATTGTTTTACCATATATTCGAGGATTTCCCGAAAGAATTAAAAGAAAGTATCGGAAATATAACATTCAAATTTTCTTTAAAAATAGTAATAATTTAAGTAAGTTATTTAATAATTGCAAGGATAAGGATGCTTTATGTTTCAAATCTGCAGTTGTTTACAAAATTAATCGTATGGATTGTAATGAATGCTACATTGGATAAACAAGTAGATATTTAAAAAAGAGAAGTTATGAACATAAATATAGTTTACGTAGTTCACATATTACTTCTTTAAAAGATCATTGTTTGAAGTAGTTACATTCATTTGATTGATCTTGTAAATGTGGATATTTTGGAACATGATATTAATAATAAGTACAAAAGAGAGAATCTTGAAAGCATTCACATTTCAAGGAATCAAAATAATGTGAATTTAATGTTAGAATCAAGTAAATTAGATAAATTTATCATTCTTTATTAAATTAATTGGTTTTGAACATTTTGTGTGGAGGGGGATTGTATATTCAAATTATTAAATTTTTAGTTTAGTGGGGATAGGGGTAAATTTAAATTAGAATATTAATATAAGGTTTCGTTTAATCCCCGATGAGGAACCGTAGCGAGCTCGAAACGTTGGACAACCTCAGCCTATCTTCAATTGGGTAAAGGTGGTGGAGATAGTCAGATTGTACTTTACTAATGAAGATTTTTTTTCAGCTAATATATTTTTATTAGCATCCTCCATCTCGGCTTCGTCCGAGATAATTATTTAACCGATTTCTTAAACAGTTCAATAATATCTAAATAAAAAGTATTTTATATGTAAAAATCTATATTACTATAAATAGTTTACCGTAATTTCACTATCATCGCTTCCATCTTAAAAGCTGCTTGTTTCAAAGCAACGTCCGTTCCAAAGACATGATCTTTCGCTGACCATTTTATACAATATATATATATATATATATATATATATATATATATATATATATATATATAATATTCATAAGTTTCGAAGTTCAAGGTAAAGAACCCTATTTTGCCATCATTTCTTTTGGTCGAATTTTAAAAAAACATAGTTTGTGTCACTTCTAAAACTAATATAACGTATAAAAACAAATATATAATTTGTCGTCACAAATTCTGTTCAGTATGATTTGGCATACACAACCATTTTATAAGAGAAGACGAAAAGAGAGAGAGAGAGAGAGAGAGAGAGAGAGAGAGAGAGATTTTCCCGAAGAGTATAAATTTACAAAAATCAAAAGTATTCATAAGGTGTGAGAATAGTGACAGATTAACGTGGAGAACGAAAAGGATAATATCGACTAACGTCACACCTTCTTTAGGATACGAATTCCAAAATTAGATATTACCATTCAACTGAGCTGACCTGGTATTAATACTTTAAGCGGACTACTTTGAGTTGATATTCGTGATTCAAGACACCACCTATTGGCCGCTGGTGAAATTAATTTTTAAGACCGTTAACTTAATTTATTGACGAAAATAATATGTTTTTCAATAAAAAACATACCCTATCTCCTTCCGAAGGTAATATAGAATCTGTATGTCAAATTTCAGAGCAACCGGTTCAGTAGTTTTTTTGTTTATCGTGTACAAACAAAAACACGATTTGTCTTTATAAATTAGTATAATATAATATAAAGTATAATATAATATAATATTAGGAGTGTGAATAAGTCTTTCCCGTTTTTTGTAAGAGATGGCGCCACCAATACTGTGCGAGTATTCAATGGTTACATATGTCATAATCAAAGCTTATTCATATGTCAACAATTCCATACTAACACATTAGTTAAAATTTTTTCGCATCATAAATTTTTGATATCGTGAAAATGTCGAAATTTGAGCCGAGTCGACGTCATTTGCGGGAAGTTTCACTTTATTGGTTCAATTTGAAGAAATCTGCTGTCGAGACGCATCGATTGCTTCAGGAGGCTTATGGAAAAGGTTGTGTCGATGATTCAAGTGTTCGCGGATGGTTTCGACGCTTCAAAAGCGGCGATTTCGACGTGGAAGACAAGGAGCGTTCCGGGCGGCCGCAAATCTTTGAAGATCGAGAATTGGCGACTTTGCTTGATGAAGATTCTTGTCAAACGCAAGAAGAACTTGCTGAAGCATTGGGAGTTGACCGAACAACCATTTCCAAGCGTTTGAAAGCCATGGGAATGATCCAAAAGCAAGGAAATTGGGTGCCGTACGAACTGAAGCTGAGAGACGTCGAACGGCGTTTTTTCACTTGCGAACAGCTGCTTCAGCGACATAAAAGAAAGGGTTTTCTGCATCGTATCGTGACTGGCGATGAAAAGTGGATACGTTACGATAATCCGAAGCGAAGAAAATCATGGGGACTACCCGGCCATGCATCATCATCGACGGCCAAGCCAAATATTCATGGCGCCAAGCTCATGCTCTGTATATGGTGGGACCAGCTAGGTGTGGTTTACTATGAGCTTCTGAAACCGAATGAAAGGATCACAGGCGAGGTCTATCGACGACAATTGATGCGTTTGAGCCGCGCACTGCGAGAAAAACGGCCACAATACTCCGACAGGCACGACAAAGTTATTTTGCAACATGACAATGCTCGCCCACATGTTGCACCGCCGGTGAAAACATACTTAGAAACGCTCAAATGGGAAGTCCTACCCCACCCGCCGTATAGTCCAGACGTTGCTCCGTCTGATTACCATCTCTTCAGATCGATGACGCATGGCCTGGCTGACCAGCACTTCCATTCCTACGAGGAAGCCAAAAAATCGGTGGATGACTGGATAGAGGCCAAACCGGTCGAATTTTTTCGCAACGGGATTCGTATGTTGCCAGAAAAATGGGAAAAAGTTGTAGCTAGCGATGGCCAATACTTTCAATAATTCATTTGTAACCATTTTTTCACAATAAAAGCTCAAAATTTGAAAAAAAACGGGAAAGACTTATTCACATACCTGATATAATATTATATAATATAATATAATAATATAATATAAAATAATATAATGTAATATAATATAATATAATATAATATGATATGATATGATATCATATAATATGATATGATTTCAGATTAGTCTACGGGGGTGATTTTAAACAAAGATAGTCTGATTGTCATTATAATTTTGAATTAATTATATATTGATGTCTTAGCATTGATATAAATATATATTGATATTATTATGTATTAATTTTAATTTATTAAATGGGACTGTAAGACCAATAGAAGTATTTATTAATTTAAATTAGAGTTAAATTTCAGAAAAGTTACCACAGGGATAACTGGCTTGTAGCGGCCAAGCGTTCATAGAGACGTCGCTTTTTGATCCTTCGATGTCGGCTCTTCCTATCATTGTGAATATATATATATATATATATATATATATATTCATTTATTGATATGGCATCAAATGTGCTATTTGGCCGTCAATGCGTTTGGATTTCCTATCATTGCGAATATATATATATATATATATATATAAATTAATTGATATGGCATCAAATGTGCTATTTGGCCGTCAATGTATTTGGATTTTCCTTCGCAGTTAGTTGAGAACAATATAAACTTAAAAATTAATTCATATATCATATTTACTAAAATTAGATTTTAGTGGATTTGAATATATAATTTGATTTTCTATATACGGAAGTCCTGGACATAAACTTAATAACTAAACAGAATGCTTTGCACTATCGAATTTCCAGGATAGTATCAGGTATGTGAATAAGTCTTTCCCGTTTTTTTTCAAATTTTGAGCTTTTATTGTGAAAAAATGGTTACAAATGAATTATTGAAAGTATTGGCCATCGCTAGCTACAACTTTTTCCCATTTTTCTGGCAACATACGAATCCCGTTGCGAAAAAATTCGACCGGTTTGGCCTCTATCCAGTCATCCACCGATTTTTTGGCTTCCTCGTAGGAATGGAAGTGCTGGTCAGCCAGGCCATGCGTCATCGATCTGAAGAGATGGTAATCAGACGGAGCAACGTCTGGACTATACGGCGGGTGGGGTAGGACTTCCCATTTGAGCGTTTCTAAGTATGTTTTCACCGGCGGTGCAACATGTGGGCGAGCATTGTCATGTTGCAAAATAACTTTGTCGTGCCTGTCGGAGTATTGTGGCCGTTTTTCTCGCAGTGCGCGGCTCAAACGCATCAATTGTCGTCGATAGACCTCGCCTGTGATCCTTTCATTCGGTTTCAGAAGCTCATAGTAAACCACACCTAGCTGGTCCCACCATATACAGAGCATGAGCTTGGCGCCATGAATATTTGGCTTGGCCGTCGATGATGATGCATGGCCGGGTAGTCCCCATGATTTTCTTCGCTTCGGATTATCGTAACGTATCCACTTTTCATCGCCAGTCACGATACGATGCAGAAAACCCTTTCTTTTATGTCGCTGAAGCAGCTGTTCGCAAGTGAAAAAACGCCGTTCGACGTCTCTCAGCTTCAGTTCGTACGGCACCCAATTTCCTTGCTTTTGGATCATTCCCATGGCTTTCAAACGCTTGGAAATGGTTGTTCGGTCAACTCCCAATGCTTCAGCAAGTTCTTCTTGCGTTTGACAAGAATCTTCATCAAGCAAAGTCGCCAATTCTCGATCTTCAAAGATTTGCGGCCGCCCGGAACGCTCCTTGTCTTCCACGTCGAAATCACCGCTTTTGAAGCGTCGAAATCATCCGCGAACACTTGAATCATCGACACAACCTTCTCCATAAGCCTCCTGAAGCAATCAATGCATCTCGGCAGCAGATTTCTTCAAATTGAACCAATAAAGTGAAACTTCCCGCAAATGACGTCGACTCTGCTCAAATTTCGACATTTTCACGATATCAAAAATTTATGATGCGAAAAAATTTTAACTAATGTGTTAGTATGGAATTGTTGACATATGAATAAGCTTTGATTATGACATATGTAACCATTGAATACTCGCACAGTATTGGTGGCGCCATCTCTTACAAAAAACGGGAAAGACTTATTCACACTCCTAATAGTTTAATTATAATTATAATGTTTCATAATTAAATCCCGGATATTATATATATATATATATATATATATATATATATATATATATATTTATATACTGCAGACCTGGCGTTTGACGTTATACAGGCTTCGAATTCGAAAAGCCATTGCGTTATGCATACTGCATACGTGTGGAGATAATGAAGCAAGTACCAAGATGTTTACAGTATCATTTGATATAAATATATATATATATATATATATATATATATATATATATATATATATATAATTGCTTTTGAGATTGGAGAGATATTGAATCAATCTTATGAAAATGCAATGCACGAGAAGTCAAAACGTTTCCTGAAGAGTAAATTATAAGTTGTACCTATATCTGTACTTCTGATCAGTCCGCTCGCCTGTTGTTACTGAAAATTTGCTTATTTATGTATTTTACGCTGCTGAATGCGAAAATGAGTGACTTTTGGCGCATTTTGGATTTTTATAGATAAAATCATAATAAATAAAAAAAGTGGTTTTTCAAAAGTATTAAAAAATATTTTAAATATAAGTTATACATTTGACCAATATATATTTTTTTTATTATATACATATTTTTTGTATAAGCAGTATTTTTCGAGAAAAATGAAATCAAATGTAACATTCAAAATTGATATCGGCTAATCGAAAATTTTTCCATATTATATAGTAGCAAATACATTTCTTTGCAGGCATTGAAAAGAGTATATAGAGGTATCAGCTGGGTGTGAAGATGTCGATTGAATATACTTTTCTGTTTGTAACAATATATAACTGAATAAAAAGCATATTTTTTATGTATTTTCACAGATAGAATGCGATTCCAGAGATCTTCTATATTAATCAGAGTATAGAGTGTTGTTGAATTTGTCATTGCTTTAATAAGTAAGAAATATATTAATATTGTATACAGGACAATTTTTGT
Source organism: Sycobia sp. Sy_11 (assembly GCA_018907035.1). Lineage (NCBI taxonomy): Eukaryota > Metazoa > Arthropoda > Insecta > Hymenoptera > Epichrysomallidae > Sycobia > Sycobia sp. Sy_11. Next base: position 3,103,657 of record JACCIC010000010.1, on the reverse strand, counting down.
TAGGAACATATAGATAGACGGAGATATGCAATTATACGTATTAGGTGTATAACTGTCCTACCGTCGTTTTGTATAGATGACTGTAACGGTAAGTAGTAGTCAAAACGAATAGATCGTAGATGTCATACAATAAGCTTAGGTATTTCTAAACATAACTTGATCGAAATATTAGTCAATTTGTGACTGCATCATAAAGTTATTCTCGATTAAACATGTCAGCTTACAAGCCAAATTGTCATCATTTGCGGAAGGTTTTAATTTTCTACTTTAATATGAAGAAATCTGTGGCTGAGGCTCATCGGATGCTTTGAAATACCTATGGCGAGACCGCTGTTAGTGAAAGAACGTGTCGAGAGTGGTTTCAACGACAATGCAGAATTGGAGGCATTACTTGATCAAGACTCGTTTCAAACGCAACAGGAATTGGCAAGATCATTGGAAGACACGCAACTAGCCATTTCAAGACGCTTGAAAGTTATGGGAATGGTTCAGAAATTAGAAAATTGAGTGCCGTACGAGTTGAAGCTGAGAGATATTGAATAGCGTTTGTTTGCTTGTGAACAGCTGCTTGCAAAGTAAAGCCGGAAGGGATTTTTGCATCGCATTGTGATTGGGGACGCAAAATAGGTTCATTACGATAGTTCCAAGTGCAGAAAATCATGGGAACAAACCGGCCATGTTTCCACGTTGATGGCCAAACTGAATATTTACAGTTTCAAGGTTATGCTCAGTATTTGGTGGGACCAGCTCGGCGTAGTGTATTATGAGTTTTTAAAATCGTCTGAACAAATGACAGACGATTGTTATCGAACACGATGAATGCGTTGGAGCTGAGGATTGAAAGACCAACTGCCGTAATATAACGATAAACATGAAAAAGTGATTTTACAGTATAACAATGCTCGACCCCATGTTGCGAAAGTAGTTAAGATATACATGGAATCATTGAAATAGGAAGTTCTTCCCCATCCGTTGTATTTTCCAGACGTTGCTCCCTCAGACTATCATTTCGATCAATGACATTCGGCCTGGCTGACCAGCATTTTCGGTCTTATGAAGAAATAAAAAATTGGATCGATTGGTGGATTATTTCAAAAGTTGTTTTGTGTGCAAACATAAAGTTTCATTTTATATGCATCCCTCTATATTACAGCATGTATATGAAGGCAGTTCAATAAGTACCCGTGTTAGAAATGGAGATACCATTTTTTTTATCGTTTTTTTATTTTTCAATATAGTCCCCTTTTGAAAAGATACACTTTTCCTAACGTTCTAGCCATTTTTTTAACTCCTCCAAAAAAAGGATTTTTCGAAGTCTCCAGAATAAGCCTCTGTCTCGGCGATGACTTCCTCGTTTGAGCAACATTGTTTTCGCTCGAGCCATTTCTTCATATTAGAGAACAAGAAGAATTTACAGGGACCCGAATCGGGTGAATACGGGGGTGCGGTAGCAATTGATAACCCAATTCATGCAGTTTGGTGACGACAACTCCAGATGAATGGGCTGATGTGTTATTATGATGAAACAACACATTTTATTTCACCAAATGTAGCTGTGCCTCCTTCAATTTTTTGTGAAGCGGTCCAATAACTCATATCCGTTGCAAGCCAAAAAATAGTCGTCATGACCTTTTCGACCGATGGGAATGTCTTCGCCTTCTTTGGAGCAGATTCATCGCGAGAAATCTATTGCTTTGATTGCTGCTTAGTTTCTGGTGTGTAATGATAAATGCAAGTTTCATCAACGCTGACAGCTCGATGCAAAAAGTCCTTCGGATCTCGTTTAAATTGTTCCAAACATTAAGCTTCGAAGTTAACAGCCGCTCCTGCTTGTTGTCAACAACTTGTGAACATTCTTCTTATTTTTTTCTGATAATTCATTATTATTAAAAAAATATGTTGATCTAAAAAAAGGTTTTGCTGGATAACCATCCGTTGAATGTTCTGAACCAGAAAATTAAGTTGTGACAATCATTCTTGTCTTAATTCATCCATGCCGAAAATTCTGCTAGCATCAGAAAAATTATCACGTAGCATCTTTATGTTTGAGCCACATATTTTCTTTACACACTTCATCGGGGAGTTTTTTTCATTAAAAAGGGATGTTGGAATAGACGATAAGCAGGATCGCCTTCATAGCTGAACAGAATAAATGCTATTTCCTTTAAAGTATAATCATCTTTTATTTGTTTAAATCCATTCATATCTGTAGCACATTGAATCTTTGAAATAAGGCCTATTTTCTATTTAAATCACTTTCCTTACGTTTCTACTGATGGGATTATACTGAACTATGTGTTTATGCAAGATCAAGCAATAAGCTGTAATATTGGTTAAAAAGTTCTTTTCAGCCTCAAATTCCAAACGTACATTTACACGAGCCCTCTTTAGAGATTCAATTTGTCGTGAGCAATATACTAATTATTAGATATGTAACGGTTGATATTATTATATAGATAATATTGTAAATTCAAGAAAAGTCTAACGTTACTAATATTGCAAAGATCAAAACACCTGGCGTTGCAGTTGCTTCGTATTTTTTTGTCCGTAAGCCGAGAATCATATAAGGCCGTTTCTCCAATTGACATATTGACATGGAACTATCTTTATCAATGAAGTTTAAAAGTTGGATTTGTTGTTTATCAGAAGCAATAGAATAAGGCATTAATCATTGAATCGTTGTTATTTTTTGTTGTATTCTTCGTTGTTATATTCATAAATTATATTCATATCATAGTATTATTACCTAGTGTAGTACCCTCTTGGATTATGGCATTCAAGTTCGATCTTGATATTACTAGAATAAGTTCATGTTTCATATTAATTAACAATTTTTTTGTAGTCTACTGCTAAGTTCAAAATCATACTTAAAAGTAGTAACGTCAAAGTTTCCGTATCTAATAATCAAAGTTCTCGTTGTTTCTTCATTACTAAGCCAGCCTGCATTTTCAAGCAAAAGCCTTTCGTTGGTATTGAACGAAGTCCATCCTTTCATGACACTACTTGATCCGACATTTTTACTTTTGTCTATTTCAACACTATTAATTGCATAGCGAATTTCACCGAAAATATTACAATAACCATTGTTGCCAAATCTAGATTTAGATGGTGCATTTCCATAATTTTTTTGTAATTTTCCACAGATACAGATAGAACTACAGTGGTAGAAGACACACATCTTGGTATTGAATAGAAATACAAATTATCATCATTATGATCAAAGTTTACTAATGTGTGTGGTTGATGTGCTTGAATTTCATAATGAGCAATTGATTGATCGAATGCGACACCTGGTTGATTTTTTCGAATTTTGCCCATTTTACTGAAAGCAACAGAAAATTATACAGATAATTTTTTTCCACGAACTTTTAGATCCAGACTGGAGGAACTCAAGCTTCTTCAAACTATTCAAAGCACTGATTGTCGATTACCATGATGGAGTAGTTATATACATGCTAGAATTATAAACAATCTCCGTTATATAGATTTGATATGAAATCTAACAGTGATTTCCTCTTTTCGAAAATTAACTAGATTTTCGTCCTGGCCAAGAATTCAAACTTGAATATTATCTATACTCTTAATACTAAGTGATAGATTAATATGTGATGAAATTTCTATCATTTTATATCCTGGAGTAACAGTGGGAAAGAATTCATGAAGAGTGGGAACCGTTTGCTTGTTAATGAAAGCTCCTCAGTAATGTTACACTCGATTTTACGTGCGTTGATTTTCAATATTTTCACAGGTCAGAATGGTGTTCTAGTATTTACCTTGAGAATACGAGGGGTAAAAACACAAGAGTTGGCCGATTAATTTTTAAGGTTTAAGATCTAACGGGACACTGTACTTAATTTTACTTCTAAATGTATTATTATTAGTTTTCCAGGAAACTTCAATTCCTTTTGATTTCAATATATTTTATGAAAATTGATTTATACAATCAATATTTTAACTATCAATGGGGATAGTCATAATTTTTACTTTTAAATGAAGTTGATTATTTGTAATTTTAATATTTAGAATTGAGTTAAAAGTTAAAAGTTTAACTAAACCTTAAACATAATTTTTATACTTTGGTAGTTCAATGGATGAAAAGTATTGGGTTGAGCGCAAATGATCAAATTTTATGAGACAAATCCATTTTATAGATTTTCGGTTAATAATCGTGCACAAAGGTGGCCGCACATAAATGTGCTCTTTTTATTGAGATCTTGACGATTCTTGTAAGATCATTTCTTCACCAGCTGTTTAGTGTTTTGCAATAACGTGCGAGTAGTGTATGTCATGAAAATGGAACAGTGAAATTTAGAGCAACGGTGCGCGATCAAATTTTGTGCGAAACTTGGCGAAATCGTCATAGAAACTTAAGAAAAAATACTTAAAGTGTATGGTAGTGATGACCTAAGTCGTAACCAGGTGCTTCGGTGGTATTCCCATATTAAAAAATGCCGTGAGAGCGTCAAAGACACGGCGCGGAGCGGAAAGTCAATTCAAGTGCTGACCGGCGCGAATGCACAGCGCGTTCGTGCCCTTGTTTGTCAAGACCAGCGACTAACCATTCGAATATTGGTTGATGAGTTGCATATTCACCGAGAAACAGTTGGAAAAATTTTAATCGAAGATTTTACCTTTAAAAAGCTGTGTGCGAAGATGGTACCGAACAATCTTTCAGATGAGCAAAAAGCCCACCGAATGAACATCGCTCAAGATTGTCTCGAGCAGGTTGAAAATGATCCTACTCTGCTTGATGGAGTTATTACTGGTGATAATAAACGACAGAGCCCACAGTGGGTGTCCCCTCGAGCGCCAAGTCCAAAGAAGGCAAGAATGAGCAAGTCCAAATTGAAAACCATGTTCATTTGCTTCTTCCACAGCAAAGAGCCGGTTCGGAAAGAGTTTGTACCACCTGAGCAAACCGTAAGTCAAGTAGTCTACCGCTATGTGCTCGAAAAATTATGAAAAATCTTGGTAAGAGTGCGTCTAGAGATCGTGAATGCTCCCTGTCACAGTGCGTTCAATGTTTCTCAGTTTTTGTTGTCTAAAGGCATTGCAACATTACCATGACCGCCCTATTCACCGGAAATGTCACCCTGCGACTTTTTCTTATTCCCCTATGTGAAAAAATTCATCAATGATTGGCATTTTGACTCCGTTGAAGACATCTAAGAATTTGTGACGAGGGTACTCGGATAGGTCCCACAATAAGTGTTCCAGAAATGTTACGAAAACTGGAATAAGTGTATAGATGCAGGATGGGATTATTTTGAAGTGGGTCGCAGCGATGTACCTTATTTTGTAAATATATTCGATTTTTTAATTTTGTCGCATTACTTACTTGTCTGAGCTCGTATTCACGTTTATAACTCATTGTTATTACCTTTTCTACTAGATAAATTTCATGATACTTAATCTTTTGAATTTCAGTTTTATAAAATCCCTCAGATACAGGCTTTTAATAATCTTTAACGTGGTATTTTACTGGATTAATCTTTCTAACTCGTGTTATTTTAAAAATATCATTAGACCAATTTTCTGTTGCACTTTTAAAAAATATATTTTATTTTATTTATTCGTACATTATCTCCGACATTGTATTTCAGATTTATTTCTTGGTATAGCTGTTCTCTTGAGCAGTGTCGCGCTCGAAGCTTTTGATCTGCTGCACTAAATTTTAAAAAGACTCTAATTGTAATCAAAGATTAAAATTCTAAAATTAAGAAGTAAACTAATAAAAAAGTATAATACTGAATAAAAATTAACTAATGATAAATAAAAACTAAACTATAACAAAATAAATATTGACTAATTATAATCTGTGTAAAACTACGTTTAATAGTCAGTATAGTAAATTTAATAATTTATTTTCTGACAAAATAAAACTCGAAATACAACTGTGCGGCTTCAAGGTAGAAAACAGACTGTGCTTGTTTAGTTGTCATGATCGTGACTCGCCGTTACGCCGCCAACAAACGGCGCCCCCTTCTCCGAGCCCTTTCATCCGTCTTTCTAGGATTTTTCGTCGCATTTATATTGCTATCTACAATAGATATTTATGTTTGAAACAGTAATAAAATTCGAGGCGCAGCGCCTCACGCTCTGCGTTAAGATAAAACATGTGTTGCGCATGGGTCCGTCGGCAGACTTTCGGACCCGCGCTGCACGCGCGTCGCACATTTATAAACACCACGGACAAAGGACCCCTTTTTGTGGTTAACTTAACAATCGCAAAAGTCTTTACAAGGAAGTAATCCTATACATTGTTTCCGCATTTGCTCGAGCTTACGCTCGCGACGCAGGAAAAACCTCTTACGGAGAAAACCTTCGTCAGAAACAATCTGTGTACATTCTGATAATTTATTACCTACATATTAATTTGAAACGCATAAGTTCGTTTTTGAAATAAATATAATTTTGACTTCCCGTCTGCATATCGTACAGTATCGCTACAACTACTACATTCGCAATTCGCTTTATAATATATAATATTAAATATTATCGACAAATTTATATATATATATATATATATATATATATATATATATATTAGTTCAGTTTATAAAGGTATAAAATTATTACACATATAATATTATTTATACATTAAATTACTTATACTATTTATACATCAGTAATACTTGGTAATAGCTCTTCGATAACTTTCTGTCGTTCTTTCTATTGTTTTTGACTTTGGCTTTGGTGATTTTTTCGATGCATAAAGAAAAACATACTCCACGTTTAAGAGTTTTAACTCCTAACATATTGATATTGTCTCTGATAAGATGTTTTGGAATATGAGTAGACTGATATAGGTAAAAGCAGTCTATACTTTTATGTTTGCTCATTACAGGAAAATTCCCTGACATTATCCTGTTTCTCACATACCACGTCATCAAAAATCATAAATGAATTTGGTAATGCTTTATCGGGAGATATAACAGATTCATATGCACTAAAAGAGAAATATGTACTGCCTGCGATTTGCACTATTACTTTTTTGACAAATTGATACTTTGGCTGATTTAACGATTTTGAATAAACATACATAATTAGAACAAAACCTATTCGGATGAGTAATTAAAACTAATAAACTATTTTTTTTTCATGGATTACAGCATACTGCTCATATACTATTTGATAGTAACTCTCTCTGTCGCTTCCTTCTTTTTTCCTTTCCAAAATCAATGGTAGCGACGGGCAGTTTTACGTTCTGCTCAGTGAAATCCATGTTGGCATGGCAAAGTCTAGTTTAATATTGACTGATGTAAATTTATTATTAAATATATAAATGTAGATTTTATATTTGTGATCATCAGTTTTAAATTTACTGTCAAAGATGATTGAACATAAACCTCGTAAACATTTAAAAAAGAAAGGACGTGGATTGCCCGATAGATTAAAAATTAATATCGACAATTATAATCGACCTATCGCAATACATCTTCCTGGATATTAATATTAGAGGGCGAACTTAGTTTCCGACTTTCACGATTAGATGGCAATATAAGTAGTACGAAAAGTCAGATGTATCGATTCTAGTAGTTATTTTTTAGTTTTGGCATTTACCAATAAAATTCAGTTAACATGCGCCATCATTTGTGTAAACATTATAATTTTTTGACCAATGAAATATCCTGATAAATGATATCAATTATAAATCGTTTATAAATCATGATAAATCGTATCAATTATAAATCATGATTAATCATTTTTTCGATATGTTCGTTTGCACTATTTGGATTTGAAGAAAGGGTAGTAGAAACCTATCGATTACTTCAGAAATCTTATGGCGAACAAGCTACATCGCTTACAACATGTAAAGAGTAGTTTCAGCGGTTCAGAACTGGAGATACAGATGGTAATGGCAAAGAACGTTCTGGACAATCGAAAAAGGTTTATGACAATGAATTGTAAGCATTATTGAATGAAAATTCAGCTTAAACGCAGAAAAAGATCTTGTCAATAAGTTAGTAGTCATTAACAGACAAGTTGGTAAACATTTAGATGCGACAGGAAAGATTCTTAAAGAAGGAAAATGGATGCCACACGATTTGACCGAAAATGCCATTATGAATCGATAAACACCGTACTGTCTTTACTTGCCAGGCAAAACAGAAGAGTTTTTTGTGGCGTATTGGGACCGATGATGAAAAGTGGATACACTATGATAATCCTAAGTGCAAAAAATTAGGGGTGGACCCAGGCCAACCGTTGACATCGACCCGAAAACGGAACATCCACGACCAGAAGGTATTGCTGTGCATTTGGTGGGACCAATAGGGTGTGCTGTACTACGAGCTGCTAAAACCGAATGTAACCATCACTGTCAATGTATACAAATGCTAATTGAATGATTTGCAACAGAAATTGATACAACATAGATCAGAATTCGCGAGTAATAGGCGCAAAGTTATTCTCTTGCATGACAACGCTCGGCCACATGTTACTAAAGTCGTCAAAAATACCCTGTAGGAGCTCGAATGGGAATTGTTGCCGCAACCACCGTAGCACGACCTCGTTGATACGCACTTCCGATATGTTCAAAAAGTGCGATATATTCAAGAAGTGGGAGAATTTGTGGATGATTGGATCGGCTCGAAACCGCCATCGTTCTTTCGCCAAGGTATCGTCATATTGCTGGAATGATGGGAAAAATTTGTAGAATATGACGGAAAATATTTTGATTAAGCGAACATGTATTCATTTTTCATCTTAAATTTCCTTTTTCCAAAAAGTTCGGGAACTAAGTTGACCTCCTAAGGCCACGGCCCCAGGAACTAATTTGACGAAGCGATTAAAAACGGGTGATCCAGCAATAAATTTACTCGATCAGGCATATAAAAACAGTAATCGTAAAGTAGCTGACATAATGCTTGCTAATAAAGCTAGACAATAGGTTAAAGTTAAGCATTCTAGTCTTGCTGAGAAAGCGTTTGCTCTAGCGGTTACAAGTGCTATGAAATTAAAAGCGAGAACTGAAATGGGACTGAAATTCGACAAATTTGTGATAGCAGCGAAAAAATTCATACAGTTCGCCTTACAAGGTGCTCGTCAAGCTTTTAAGAATAACGACCGTAAGAAAAAATTCTTGTTCGACGTGTGATACCCTTCCGTCTAAAATTGGCGGAGTTCTTCCTTTTCTTATTCCACTAAATTCGTACTACTAAATTCCACTAGTTCGCAAGACTAAATGCAACTGATGCTCTAGCAGGAGGTGCTGCTAGAATAGCTAAAGTAGTAACCGATGCTAAAGCTGTCAGGGAACGGACATTCTTGTTTTTGCCGTTTAGTTTTCGGGTCATATTGAAAGAATAGCTTTCATCACCAGTAATACTTCGATCGAGCACAGTAGGATTACTTGCAACCTGCTCGAGACAATCTTGAGCAATGTTCATTTGGTCCGCTTTTGCTCGTCTGAAAGATACTTCGGTAATATCTTCGCGCACAGCTTTCTCATGGCGAATTATGGTTTGGTTCCGGGTTTCCATTTAACTCGTCAACCAACATTTGAATGGTTAAACGCCGTTAATAACATGGTTTTTACTTTGAACTTGATCATTTTCCGCGCCTCGTCTTTGATGTTCTCACGGCATTTTTTAAAATTCACATGCCATCGAAGCACCTGACTACGACTCACGGCATCACTACCATACACATTAAGCACTTTTTTATAAGCTTCCGTCACGGTTTCGCCAAGTTGCGTTCAAAATTTTAACGCGGACCGTTGCTCTAAATTTCTGTATGCCATTTTCATGACGTGCACTACACGCGCGTTGTTATAAAACACTAAACAGCTGGCGAAGAAATGATCGTACAAGGATCGTCAGGGTCTCAATCGAAAGAGTAGGGCTCTGCTATTATGATGGCATTGCTACAGGTTCGCAGTGCTACCAGAGGCCGAGAAATAAAATCGGTCGCATTACTTAATTGTCTGACCTCGTATTTAAATCGTCCAATGTTGGATATTGGTCAAAAGACAAAGTCTTTTTCCGTTTAATTCTAACTCCGGTAGGTACATGTTCTAAATAGCGTATCAAAAAAGTCCGTTCTTGATTTATTTCTAAAGCTTACAGAGAGTTAATCCTTTGCTTCCAGTCATCCAAGACCTCGATTAAATTTTTTTTAGTCGGTTTAGAACAGATGGGTGTATTGACGATCACGTTTACGTGCTTCGAAATTAGAATTCTTTTTTTTTCATAAGAATTTTTCAATAATTCTCATGCATTTCTATAATTCTCAGCGCTAGCATTATAAATAGATAGATTTACCAAGGCATTTCCTTTTAGGGAATTTTTGAATATAAAAATTTTTGAAGATCGGAAATAGACTCGCGCGGATGCAAAATACTCTCAAATGTATTCTGAAAGGAGAGCCAAGTATCGAAATCTCCATCAAATTTAGGTAATCCTACTATAGGTAATTGAATTTTTTTCATTTTGTTAGACTGAGATAATGAAGAAAGCATTATCATTATGAGAGGCGGGTTGTCTTACAATCGAATTGACGCGGTTAGCTAGTTCATAATAGGTCTCCCTTATTTCTTCGATTTCTAATAATCGATCTTCACTAAGCTACATATCGATCAATTCGTCATGCAACTCCTCGTATACTTCCCACAAACTTTTAACGCGAGCTAAACGCAACTTCACATTCGTTTCGTCGAATCTATTACTGTCTAAAAAGTTGTTTTAGAATGTCAATTGAACTCTAAGCGACGCTCGCTTTCGCGTAATGAGTATCTGTAAGTAGACAAAATAAGTTGAATAAATTCAAGCTAACTAAAATAAGAGAATGAAATCTTGACTTATAATCTTCAAACCGCTGAAATTGACTAAAATCAAGAAAAAGAATGAATAAATAAATATAAACGCTCTCTGAAATAATTTTCTAGTTTGAAATTTAATTATTAATCATAAAACGCATAAATTCTGATCGATAAATATACGATATATATAGATACTAAGGTAATATCTGTGAATATAAATGAAAAGGCATCTATTCGCACCGTATACGATAGACTTCAATTCGGGAGCACGTATAACGTAACAGAACAAACAGAAGAGTATAAGGCTAACCTAGCTCGCTGATGTTACCCAAAGAACCGGACGATTATTATTTATCCAACGTGAGATCACATATCAGCAAAACGAAGGGTCTTCTTTTTAATCGGATTCGCCCGCTGATTGTTGTACTATACTCACTTGTGTTCTCTTTGAGGTAAGGTTTGAGTTGAATCATCGCTATAAGGTCGATCAAAACGTATATAATCTCGTTAATTTTTTTGTAAATATCATGAAAACCGATATATCACATATAATTATTAAAAGTATTCATTAAATTAAGTTGTTCTTAGAAAGGTTCTAATATCATTCGTGTAGCTACCCATTCCAATTATTATACCGACTTTCGATTTCTATTCAAATTGGATTCAGATTCTTGCTGAAAAATCTTACTATCTGAATATTTTAACTTAAAATGTAAATTTATATTATACAGAAGAATGATAATTGTTATCTAATTTACACCACTCTAAATTTAAATTCAATTTTTATAGCGATTCCTTAAAATACGAAAATTGTCAATACTTCCCACTTATATTTATTTATTGATACTGTTCAAAATATTTACATTTCGAGGGAATCCAATAAATATAAGCAATGTCCTTTTGGACAGAATATAATATGCGCACTTTGCAAATTATTTTGATATTCATTATATACTCTTTTCAGATATCTACCTATTTTTCCAATATAATATTTCTGACAATCCTTAAAATTAATTGTATAAACTACTCAAACTATTAAACATTTATTATCGTTTTTTTAAAACAATTGTTAAATAAATTACTTAATTTATTATTTGTTTTGATAAATGGTACATATATTAAGGTATTTTATTATATTGAACTTACGTATTATAGGAATAATACATAGTTTGTTTGTTTAAAATCTGAGCAGCTGAGGATGAAATCGGCCACTTCGGGCTGCCTTACGGTGCTTTTTTTTTACTATAATTTCACAAAAATGATGGATTCTTAACCTTTAGACTGCAGGCATGGCTCATATATGAGCCACCTGTGACCTTGTCAGTGACTCTTAGAGATATGAGGTGTTTTTATGTATAAATTTTGCACATCAAAAATATCAATTTATAAGGAAAAAACGCCAGCAGTCTAAAGGTTAATCATTTGTCGTCACAGATTGATTCCATAATTAGTGTTATACTGGTTGTCTGCAGAAAAATTTTAGCTCTGTTAATTGCCTTGATAAAATTTGTTGCTGATATCAAGACTATACATACTTTTTTAGTCAAACACTGTTGCCAATACCTACCTGAAGGAGATATTTAAGAAAGAGCCATGCAGTTGCACATAGAATTGTGGAAACAATTATGTAAATTCTATACCATTGACTGCTAGTGTTCACAGGCTAAAATATCGACACCTATATTACTCATTAAATTTGAAACAAATTGTTATTGTGAAAAATTCGCAAAATTGAAAAAATCCTCTTGTATTCTAAGTCTAAACATTTAGTATAAAAAATAGTTTAAAATATATTTTACAAAAATATGTACCCTTTGTATTCTGTGATTTGACAATCAAAATTTTATTGCCACCTTGGCAATTCATTAACTATTGCCCATTATATGAGAAAGTTTAAAGCTTATATTCTCAGTTATTCAAGTAGACTATTAGACACTCCTTGATTTTCTATTTTTCAAAATCAATTATTTCATCCATGTCAATCGCTCACCATAAATTGGTCGTTTTTTAATATGTATTTTTCTTTCCATTCTTTTGTATATAAATGCAAATCAATACCAAAATATATTATGACCAGGTTATAAATGTATTGTGATAAATTATTATAAATATAAACATGCTAACTTACCTGCAAATCCGCTCCACGTTTATCAAAATGCATCCTAATGTGCGTTCTCATACCTCGAAGTGTGTTGCCTTTGTATCGACAAATCGCACAACGAAATGCTTTAACTCCCTGGTGCGCGTCCATGTGACGTTGAGCAGCACCTGCAGTCGGACTCACTGAGCCACAAACTGGACATCTCCACCCAGCTGTTTGACCACTTGTACATGTGTGAGTAACATCGGTTTCGATCATTACCTATGATTACACGGTGGTTATAAATTTTACTAATATCTTGTAAAATACTGGATGTGTTTCATGGTAATTTTACAAATCTTTGAAAAGTATTCCTCGATTAAAAATTAACATAAAAAGTTAGAATGTTACAAATAAGCAGTCAATTATATTGTACAAACCTTGCATTTAGGACAATGCGAAAGTTGGTCATGCGACTCAAGTCTCTTGGGACAGTAAAAAGCTTGATGAGCTACGAGATTATCCATAGAGGCAAATTTTATACCACAGGCAGCGCAAATCAGCTGTAGTAATGGTGGTGAGGGTGTACCAGTAGGTGGTGGACTTTCCATGCTGCAATCGCGAGCCTGGCAGTAATGTTTTTTATGAGCGACGAAATTTTCGTAACGACAAAACACTATGTTGCATTCCTTGCATCTGTAAGTTTCAGAAAGCATCTGTAGTAGAATACTTCTAAGTAATTCTTTATGTTAAAGTGATGCAACCGGTTATTTTCTTTTCATTTACTATAGTTTTATTAATATATTACTCACAATAGTTACCTTCCTCGATTGTATATTCAGAATACTATTATTACATATACATTTCGTAAATAAGTTTATTGTGTAAAGATAATATGTTGGATTATATATTGAATTATATACAACTCGTTAACTTTCAAATATTTTAATAGTTTTACAAAAAAAAACTGTTGAGAGACAAAATATTTTTAAAATCTAAGAAAATAAAAGGATGAAGCAAACGTTCTCTCCTTCTCTCTCTGTCTCTCAGAAAAATACTTGAGCATTTTACAGAACTTTACTGTAGATTAACAGAATATTTTATTTTATCTATTCTTCAGAGCCATATATAAAAAAATGGTTGCATCTGCACTAAGTATTTTATATATTCCTTATAAAAATTTATAATAAATATATAATAAATATTATTCTATATATTTGAAATTTTGTTAAAACTTTTATTAATTATTGTAACAATTAAACATTTATTAATATATGAAAGTTATTGTGTTTCTACACACAAGAAAGTATTGATAGATGATAAATAATATTCATATAATTATAGAAATAAAATAATATTAAAAAAAAAATAATAATAATAAAATAAAATTTATAATAATTAAATAATAAATAAAATTTAAAATAATTAAATAATAATAATAAAATCAATTCACATAGAAAATAAATAATATTCATATAAATTATAGAAATACATTATTATAAATATTCATACCAAACAACGGTAAAAATTATCTTATTTCATTTTTTAAAAATATTTACTTTGATCTACGAGGGTGGTCCCAAAAGTATCTTGCTAGACCTAGAGGTGGCGGTAGTAGCTCAAAAAATACCACTGTATTAGAAAGTACGCAATCTATAATTTCAGTGAATTTGTAAACATGAAAAAAATTGGTCATCGTTATGTGAACTCAGCCACTGCATGAAGATAGGGGCAATGACGAAGAGTACGAATTGATGCGCGCACACGTGTCATATATGTAGAGAGAGAATTGCGTATATCGCCGCCGCGTGAAAGAGCGAGTGAGATCAGCAAGGCCAGGGAGGGAGGGAAGGTAGAAGGCGCGGGAAGAGGAGACTTCATTATTACTTGTTTAGACGTCGAAGTACACAGAGAGTTTTTTTTCTTTTTGGTTTTCTGCCCGTTTGACGAAGCACCTCGGAATTTTGGAAAGTATAGAGACATTACACCAGTAAAGCCGAGAGATACCGCGCGATGAAACGAATAAGTGCCGGTGTGTGATTGTGAGACCGAAACACGTTGTAACCGTGACGCCGACGATCTAGTTGGCCGTCAGCCAAGCCTGCCCTGAGATGAAGAGAGAGAGAGAGGGACGAAAGCGGCTCATCCGAGCCGATTATTGCAAGCCTGCCCGGGAGGAGAGACTCCGACGGTTCGTCCGAGCCCGACCGCCGCCATTGTGCGAGTATACCGGCAGAGTGAGGTGCGACGCGAATGCTGCCGTCGCCGATAGGCGACCGGCCGAGTTAGGCCAACATTAGAGATAGCGTAAGTAGTAGTGATCACGCGTGGATCAGACATCCCGCAGCTGACCACTAGAAAAGTAGGTCGGCGCAGTAGTCACGGCCGAGTGGATAGGACGCGGGATTATGAAAATTTTCATCGACTCGCTCCGAAGACTAATTGCCCGAGCTCTGGAAAAAATTTTTTTTGCTTTCTTTCTATACTCCTTTTGCTCTTTCGCAGGAAATAACAAAGAGTATATGAAATGAGGTATTCAGAGATAATAATATATTTTATTAATTATACAATAAAGATTATTTAAAATAATTTAATTAAAATACATAATTTAAATTTTTAAATTTAAAATACATAAAAATTATATAAAGTATAATATAATAGAAATTGATGAATTGATGAATGATAAAGTATACTATAAAATAAATTGATTTGCTATATTAGATAATTTAAAAATTATCATATAAAGCTATAGGATTCTATATATAATTAAATATATTTAAACCATAGATCTAATCATATATCTATAAAAACCATAGGGACAGGTGCTGGAGTAAACTATTGGATCGTGGTAAAAATATATTCTATCACTATATACGCTTTCATTGGTCGGCCCGAGAGCAAATAGAGGCATTTCCGTTTCTTTGTTTTTCTTTCCTATTTTCAGTCAGTTTCGTAAGATTGATTATTCGCGACCCATTATTAAAGCTTAGACGAGCAGTAGGTAATTTTTAATTATTTCAATAGAAGAAAAAAATCGATTCAACACTAAGCTCATTAATTTGACGCGGTTCAAGATGGAACGGTCAGGGGGCAAAGTAGCACAATGGATCAATACCAGCGGTTGATGCGACAAATGCTCACTGGTGATAGGGATATGCGGCATCGGTTATGAAACCTACGTGCGGAGGATCAGGACAGCCTAACGAATAGGCTACAAGAATTATGCCTTGGCACGAGAGGAGATGTGCCGGTCTTAGCAGAGCGTCTGCTACGATATGCGTACAAAGCGCTCGGAACTGGAGAGGACGTATCGTGGTACCCGGAATGGGACAAACACATGGGAAATGGTATTGCTGAGGAAATGCTACCAGCTCTGAAGATGTCTGTCATTGACGAGGCAGAGGAGATGCAGCAATTGAGAGCAAGCTCGTCAACCACCATCTCCGAGGCCGTAAACACCTCAGCAGCTATGTTTAGATGGACAAAGGCAACCACAACGATTACTACATCATCCTCGACGGCATTCAGCAAAATGACGTTTACCATAATCACCCGGCCAATCATGTCGACCGTTAAACAAACAAGTCTCTGGCATGACGTGGAGAGATGGACACCGGGAATTACTACAATTGGTGCCATATCGAAGCAGTGGTGTGTATTGGCTATCCAGGTGGAACCCCGCATACGTGCATGACCCACGATTGGTGTGATAACAAACAAGTCTAGCCCGCGAGATACAGATGTCGTGGATACCCGTGGAGATGCCGACGCCAGGTGGTACGGACCAGCTGATGAGTTTGGTGCATATGTCAGCTTCTCAGTATAATATTATTGAATCACGACCATCAATTCAAATGTAGTCGGCTTAAAATATTAATACTAGGCCAGCTCAAGTGAATGTTCATATCCAACTTCTTCTTCAGGTTAATCTGACCCTACTCTCACACCTTATAGATATCTTTTGATTTTTGTATATTTTTGAATTTTTCTCAGGTCAAAAATGCTTTCTCTCTCTCTCTCTCTCTCTCTCTCTCTCTCTCTCTCTCTCTCTCTCTCTCTCTCTCTCTCTCTCTCTCTCTCTCTCTCTCTCTTTCTGGCTTCTTTTATAAGATAGTTGTATGCCAAATCATACGAAAAATAATTTGTGAAAACAAATTATAAGAATAATTTGATATTTTTTTGAATATTCTATTTTTTTCTATGCAAGAAGAAAATTGTATAATTATTTTGAAATATGAATTATACAGAATGTTCAGATAAAAGCATCAAAATGACCAAATAATTTTTGAAAAGGGTTTAAAAGTCTACAGTTTTTCCCTTGCTTATTGAATTGTCAAACATAAATCAAATTATTTTAATATTATAAGGGGTTTTCAGTATATATGTAGAGTTGTGGTCTTATCGATTTTTATTTAAAAAAATTAATTTTAAAAAATAATTAAAATTATTTAAATTAATATATATCTATATATACCATTCCATATAGCCAAAAAGGTAAATTTCAATATAAATTGTTAGAAGTGGTATCCAATATAAATTGTGTTTTATTTCTTTTACTAATATACATTTGTGAATTATTAATTATTTAAGAAAACAAATTGAAGTTCATTTCTATTGGGGCCCCTTTTTGATAGGTCAACAAGTACAATCTCCTTAAAACTATTATTTATTTAACCTATTTAAATCATGACAAAATTTCAAAATTTCAAATTCAAATTTTAATGTTAATTTATAATTATAAAAATTGATATATTTATTTTGGCCATTAATTCCATCAGCGATTCTAATACTTCTACATGAATTTATACTTTTCTTTATATAAATTAAATTTTCTACTACATTAGTTTGATCTATGTTGTAGTTCTTTTTTTCGAATCTAAAACAAACTTATTTCTTTGGTTTTTTAAAATTATCCGATGTGTTTTGGTAGTACAGTAATAAATGGTGTTTTCAATTGTATTAAACTGGTTACTCCAATAACTTTTTCTATCATTCAAAAATGGATTTCAAGATTGCAATTTCAAGATTTTTCAATTTTGATGGATTTGGAAAACTGTACAACTAGGTGAAGTTAATTTTTAAAACCAAACGTAGATTTTCTTACAATCATATTGATTAAATTGTTATAGTTAAATATATATTTATATATATTTATATTAAATATGTGTACTTAAATAGTAAATATGCATTACAAAATAAAGTGTTACTCATTAAATATTTTATTATTTTAAATAAATATTTAAAAAGAGGAAATAAAGTTATTTATTTAAAATATGTAAATTTATAATTAATATAAATAAACTACCAAAAATAGATTTTTTTTTGGTTCCAAATATTTGGAAGATAGAAGTTATATATGTATTCCAGACAAACAATTTCGTTTTGAGAAATATTTTTTTTCGTATAAATAAGTTATACGTTATTTATGAATGCAGAATTTTTTGTGCACATATTCTTGAAGATAACAAAATTAATAACAGAATTCAAACATTTCATTTACTTACATGATTTTTATGAAATTAATAAATAAGTTAATTGGATATGTTACAGTTAGTTTTTGTTGGGATTAAGACGAAATATTCTGCGCAATTTTTTATAAATGATTATTACTATAATGGAGATGGCTATAAATTATAATAATACGTCAAATAATCGTTTAATATTCTTATAAATGCTGTTGAAAACTTTGAGCCCCTTGATCAAACAACAAGTCGGGAGTTCCAAATTTTATAAAAGCTTTGCTCGCAAACGTAATAAATATTTTCGAATAAATTCGAAATTCTATTTTAACCAGGGATTTTTGAAGAATATTGTACTGAATTTCTTTGAAATAAACCCAATTGCTAACTATTGAAGTGTTTAAATAAGTTAAGAAGAATATCATTTACAATCAGCACTGATGAAAATTCAAATTCGAGTAATTTTGATAATTAAGTTCGCGGATAATACTTTTAAACAATTTCGAGTGCACGGTAAGTTGTTTGGCTCTATTAAATGCTTAACTTTGGTAATCACCGCTAGGTGGCGAACATGTCCTTGGATCACATATAAAAGTTTTGGCGAAGTTTAATCTACATATAACTAAGCCAACATCGATATTATTCTAGAGATTTGTGCTTCTTGCCTAATTCACATAAATTTGCTGATTAATTATTTTTTAATTCAAAATATCATGCCCAGATCATTGAAAAGTTCTTTTAGTAGGAATACTAGACATGCTAGACGACAGTCTACATTACGATTATATGATACTACTAATCAGAGCAATTTTAGACGTGTTCGAGAAAGACAGTCCATAGCTCTGCGTCGAGCTTCTACTGTTACTCAACAAACTAAATTTGAACTTTTGCAACAAGACACAGTTGCATCTAATATTGCCGAATTCAGGACTGCAACTTTAAAATTTCGATCAGCTTTTGAATACGATCCTGCTTCTGGTTACCTGCATATTAATTTCTTACAAATTGGTGCAATGAACACAATATGCAGTCATTGTTCAGCAAAAAAACGGAAAGGTAAAGCACCTACCATGTGCTATTCTGGTGGAAAAATTTCACTTCCTCAACTTGAGTTGATAGAGCCTCTACGCCTAATTAATATTAGGAACACATCCTTTGTCAAAAAATTTTCTTGCCAATATAAGGAAATAGAATAATCTGTTTTAAATGACCTCATTTGGAGCCAAGAAAATTATAGAAGGTAATTTTATGTCTACACTTAAAATTCAGGGGTAAGCTTACCATCGTATAGGAAGTTTATTTTCTCTTTCTGGTGAAAAGAACAATTTTTACAAATTTTTTTCATATCGGAAGCTGATCAAATTTCTCTACGAAATAATATTATTCCAAATTTAAACCTTGAGTTAATACAAATATTGCAAGATTTTTTATTACAAAATAATAATTTAATAAAAGAGTTTAAATATAATATAGAACATAATAAGAACCTAGAGAATTTAAAATTAATAATTCATGCCGATCGCGTACCAGTCAACCAACACAGAGGTCAATATAATGCTCCAATTACTAACGAAGTAGCTGTTCTAATGGTTGATGATGATAAAAGGACTTAGAGATATTGTTCTGCATTGTCGGCATGGACCATTGCAAAGAGTTTGAGAATTACATCGTTCCTACGATGCTCTACAATATCCTCTTATATTTTCTAGAGGCGAAGATGGTTATTGTTTAAATATTTCTCTAAATGAGAATCCCCAGCAAAAAGTTTCATGTATGAAATTTTGTGCATATAGATTTATGGTAAGGAATAATAACGGTAACTTCTTACATCATCATAAATCCTTATTGAATCAATATTGCGTTGATATGATGGCTAAAATGATATCTGAAAGATTAGCTTTTATTCGTTTCAATCAGCAAAAATTGCGAACAGATAATTATATACGTCTCCGAGATACTGTTGAGCAAGATGTTAATGTAAATCCTAAAAATATAGGCCAACGCGTAATTCTCCCATCATCAGTTACTGAATCTCCACGTTATATGCATGAGAAATTGTAAATTGTAAATGTTGAGTTTTGTAAGTCCGTGCAAGCTATCCGATATATATGCAAAGATATTACCAAAGGTTCAGATCAAGCTACAGTTTCTGTTGAAAACAAAGAGGATGAATTAAATCAATATCATAATGGTCGATATATGTGTTCATCAGAGACTTACTGGAGATTTTTTGATTTTCCAATTCATGTACGATATCCAACTGTCATTTATTTAGCAGTTCATTTAGAAAATCATCAACGTATTTACTTCACTGAAGAAAATATGCAAAATGTTCTTAATGGTCCTCAGCAAACTACAACTTTTTTTGAACTTTGTCGCTCGGATGAATTTGCTAAAACATTGTTATATCCAGAAGTACCTAGCTATTGTATTTGACGAGGCAATAAATTTATTAGAAGGAAGCGTGGAGTTACCGTTGAAGGATATTCCGAAGTTAAAAAAGACGA
The DNA here is from genome assembly GCA_018907035.1 of Sycobia sp. Sy_11. Classification (NCBI taxonomy): domain Eukaryota; kingdom Metazoa; phylum Arthropoda; class Insecta; order Hymenoptera; family Epichrysomallidae; genus Sycobia; species Sycobia sp. Sy_11. The sequence goes on along the minus strand of JACCIC010000010.1, from coordinate 3,082,849 downwards.
TGCTTTGGGTAGAGTATATACTATTCATGCAAATCAAAGTGAATTCTTTTATTTGCGTCTTTTATTGCATAATGTTAAAGGTCCTATCTCATTTAATAATTTAAAGACTGTTAATGGTGTTCTACAACAGACATTCCAAGCTGCGTGCGTTGCACTTTGCTTAGTAAAAATGACAGTCATTGGAAGGATACTCTAATCGATGCTTCATTATACCAGTCTTCGTCTAAATTAAGAGAATTGTTTGCAATTGTATTAGTATTTTGTCATCCAGCTCAACCACATGTATTATGGGAAATGTTCCAGAAGGATTTTAATCAAGATATTTTATATCAAATTCGTCGGCAAACTAACAATTTCGAAATAAATTTTTTAAATGAAATATTTAATAAAGGTATTATTAAAATTGAAAATACGGTGATCACTCTTCGTGAAAAATATTTATGTGATTTTGGTTTACCAACTCCTATACGTAAGAATCACGAGAACATAAATGCTCATGATACAATGTTGCCATATAATTTTGATAGTGATGAATTAAAAAATTATGCAAAAAAAAATATTCCTAAATTAGTAGCGGCTCAATCTGAAGCATTTCTCATTATTTGTAGCAGTATAAATAATAATAATCCTATGATTTTTTTCTTAGATGTTCCTGGAGATACTTGGAAAACATTTTTGATCAATTTTCTTCTGGCTCAAATGAGATCAACTGGAAATATTGCAATTGGGGTGGCTTCATCTGGTATTGCTGCTACACTTATCCATGGTGGAAGAACTGCACATTCGACCTTTAAGTTTCCATTAAATTTTTCGTGTGGACAACAATCTGTTCTATTCGTAAAAATGGATCTTTGGGTAGACTTCTACAAGAAACTAAGCTTACAATATGGGATGAATGTGCAATGAGTCATCGAGCTCATATTGAAGCCCTTCATCTAAGCCTTCAAGACATTCTCTCTTGCAGTAAATTAATGGATGGAATAACTGTTGTTTTTGCAGGAGATTTTCGATAAACATTACCTGTCATTACAAGAGGAACAAGGGCAGATATTTTTGAAGCATGTCTGAAATCATCCCCAATACGGAAAAGCGTTCAAACGCTCAGATTAACGACTAACATGAGAGTTCGTCTTGGGGGAGGAAATGCTGACTTTCCTTTAAAGGTATTAACTATTGGAAATGGAACGGTTTTTAATAATTGCGAATATATTTCTATAATCAATTATAACATTGGTACAATTTTATATACTGTAGATGACTTAATTTCTCACATATATCCTTAAGTTGATAGCCTATTGGAAAAACCGTTTGAGTGGCTTTGCAATAGATCGATAATTACGCCTTGAATTCTATCTGCTTTTGAAATTAATAGTATTATTTTAGAAAAAGTTCGAGGTACATTTAAGGAATATACATCCATTGATACTACTGTTAATACTGAAGATGCTATTCATTTTCCAACAGAGTTCTTAAATTCTTTAAACCCTGCAGGATTTCCACCACATATTGTTCGAGTGAAATTAGTAATTCCTATTATTTTACTACGAAACCTTAATCCTCCAAGGTTATTTAATGGCACGAGATTGCGAGTAAAGCATACGAGGAATCATATCATTGAAGCGACTATTTTAACTGGTCCAGCTGCAGGAGAGACGGCTCTGATACCCCGAATCCCAATGTTCCCAACAGATTTACCATTTCAGTTCAAAAGATTGCAGTTTCCAATAAAACTTTCTTTTTTGATTACAATTAATAAAGCCCAGGGACAAACATTTAAACATATCGGTATAAATTTACGATCAGATTGTTTTTTCCATGGTCAATTATATGTTGCATTTTCTAGAACTGGTAATTCTGAAAATCAATATATTTTGTTACTACAAAATCTAACTGTTAGAAAAAATATCATACATCCAAAAGTATTATAATTTTAATATTAAAAGAAATCGATCTCTTGGAATCTCGGGCGAAGCCGTGGCGGGGGATGCTAGTACGTCCATCCATACATACATACATATATACATTATATATATACATTATATATATATATATATATATATATACATTATATATATATATATATATATATATATATATATTTTTTATATATATAAATATCTATATATATATATATATATATATTTATATATATAAATATCCGCAGATCTTTCCAGCATGGGAAAGAATTTAAAAAAATTGATTTACTATGTATGTTTTATCTTGTATTTACAAAATTATTTTATGATCTTAAGTGGTGTACGATCATATACAAAGTATAGTGTAGTAATTGCATATTGCGTTTTAGCATAGTGCATAATGCGTTAGCTTGCGAATCGTAGGATCGTGGGTTCGTCGCTACTTAGTGGAGATCGGAATTTTTTTCATCGAAATAAAATAATTTATATGTTCAACGGCGGTGTTTAATATTAAAATTTACAATAATTAGTGTAAAAAAATATATTAATAATTATTAATTGTTAATTGTAAATCGTAATACGTTATACGTAGTAATACATATAGAAAATAATTTATAAATTCTAATTAAATGGTATGCGTTACCTAAATACGTAAATATATTTTTTATTTTAAATAAATAAATATTAAAGAATCAAAAAATTATTCATTTAATCAAGGAAACAAAATTAAAGTAATTTATAAATCGTCTTAATTTCTAGCTTTTCTGAATAGATTCTGTCTAGTTTCTAACTTGGTATACCTACCAAAATCTAAGCCCATTTCCTATATAAAGTGCTATTAAAAGTGGGGCAAATCGGAACTAGGATCAGACTAGATTTCCCTTCTGGATCAGAACATTTAATAAGGAAAACTAACCCGATACTAGTTAGATTCGAGAATGAATTTCTACACGGGGTATAAGTCTGTTAATTCGCAATGATAATTAATTGTTCATGTATGTGCGTATGTGCTCGCGCGCGTGTTTGTACAATGTAATAAATATCAAAACTTTCTACATATTCGATATAAATACAAAGTTATAAACATTTCTGAAAACGTTATTGACTTTATATATTCATTAAAAAAATTTTTAGGAGTGGGGATTGAACATGGAATTTAAATGGACTTCTAAATTCTAATCGTGGTATTACATATCCTGTAATCTGTACCGAGAACAGTATTGAAGATATTGCTGTCATAGTCCCAAAAATAAGCATTTTACAAGAATCGTTTAACAGTTTAGTTACACGAAGCCGTATTCAGTTGCCAGGCGGTCAATATAAGCTTCTTTTTTACTCGATGTTTTAAATCTTTTATCTTCGTTCTATTCGGATAGGTAATTAAATAAAATCTTGCTAGTTCAAACATAAAATTTGTAAGATTATTGTTATATTACATTGTTGACACCATCTGTGCTCCGCGGGTATAAAAATAATATTATTTTGTGGTGCTTAAATAACTGAATAGAAATAGAAAATAAAACTGAAGATCTTTGTTTAGTCATTTGCGCGGATTGAATAAAATATTTCACAGATGGAGTCTAAAGATGATAAATAAAGGAATTACCCGGACTTGTTGCTTCAGGTATCAAAATGACAGCAGGCGAAGATATCCAATAGAGATGCGATGTGTACTTCCTCTGTACCGTTGTTTCTTTTATAATAAAGCTAGGAAAGTTCAGCGCTTGTGAGATATTTATCGCGCTTTATTTGAGAATTTGGTCGATACTAGTTTTAATAATATTTCTCTTTAGCGTCCGGTTCGTACATTTACCTCGTAGAATACACATTTTTTGTAGTATTTACGAGCAGTGTAGATAAAGGATTGGCATGCGTCTGATTGTCTCCTTATGCGAGCATCCACGGTATTTGTCCGCTATTAGTGATGCTGTGTGAAGAAAATAGTGACCGGAAATCCTGCTGCGGTACTTGAGGATATTCATATGGTTTTGAGGCGTTGATGAGTTTAAATTAGCATAATTGATAGCATCGTGGTGCGAGTCTGAGATGTCGGAGTTGCAGTGCACCCAAGTATTTGAGGAATCTTCACTACTAATAACTGTGTAAGTTTGAAGCCGATGAGTGATACGCGTATACCAAATTGAATGGCCATTCGATATGTAAGTATTTGTAAGGGCTACGGATGTCTAATTTTTAATTTTTCACTAGTCTAGAATAATTTACTGCAGAATAATAAGTGTCTTTCAATAATGCCAGGTATTTTATTTAGAGTAATTTCAATGCATTTTATTTAAATGGTTTTTCTTCCACCCATGACTGTAACTTTGTAAGATGGCTAGATACAAGTTTGATTTTATTATTCAATTAAAGATTAATTTAATTTATTTTTTGTATATATTAATTCGTCACACACCTGCCTATTATATAATAGAATTCACTTTTTTATTAAAGTAAGTATATCATCACCGGTTCAGTTCTAAGTCAAACTTAGTCACATATTAGGTTATCTTCCTCTGTAAGATGACACTACATTGTATTAATTTTATGCTAAAGAGACAGTACATATACTTTAGTGAACAATTATATATTGAATTATGTGTAGTTGATCTTTAGTAAGTTTAGTTTAGTTTTATTTGTTAGATGAAAGTGTAACAAGCTTCATGCTCATTTTACTGATGTTATTATATTATTGCCTTGTATTATAAAGTTTCTATTTTGTGGCCCGATTAATGTAGTTTTAATCACAAGACAGTTTGGTAGACTGTTCTATTTAGTATAGAACACAATTGTTTTTTTTACTTACTTAAAAAATATTTGTATTAGTTTGCTTGGATTTGCAAGTAGAGTACAAAATTTTTTATCTATGTCGCTATTATTATTATGATCGTCGTAACCTGCTTAAATTAATAAACGATCTTTTTTTCAACAAATAGTAAAACTTTTTACAGGATACAGTTAATAAATCCTGAATGAAAAGGATCATAGCACTGATAAACTCCTACCCGTGCAGAAATATACTCGGCATATCCCTAGTTCGGGCTAGATCCTAGTCAGTATTACTGATGATTTCCTCATGTAGGTAATACTCACCAGATCCGAGTTAGATTTCCGTACGATCATCTAATAATCGTCTTATATTAATTATTACTTTCTCGACTTTATTCAGATTTCCTTATCTTTTATTGATGTTAGAAATAAATACGTGTTTTCACTAGTCAACATTTTACAAGTAGAAAACTTAAGGAAATTATCAGGCTTTCTATCTTGGATCTAGTCAGATTCCCTTAACTTCTCACTATTTTGGAAAGATTGACGTTTTTCTAGGCGGAATCTGCAAAGTAAGAGAAGTAAGAAACTGGTTAGACTTTCTATTTTAACTCTAGTGACATTTCTTCAACTTTTTCTAATATTGGAGAGAATAATGTTTTTTCTAGTCGAGACCTTATGAGTACGAAAATTAGGTATATTACACACACACACACACACACACCAGTGTGGAGTTTTTTGCCTGGGCTAAAATACCAGAAATATACATCTTTAGTGTATATGCTCCTCCAAGTTTGACGGACAAGCAGTTTGAAATCCTTGTAGCTAAATTAGTTGATGAGGCCATGGACAAGAAACCATTATTAATCGCTGGCGATTTTAACGCGTGGTCCACAGCCTGGTGAAGCGCTTCAGCAACTAACAAAAGTAATATGCTGCTTGATGGCCTTAATTCTCTTGAACTCCACGTGGTTAATAAGGGATTTGAATCCACTTTCATTAAGGGAGATAAACAATCAGTCATTGATGTAACATTCGCCAGTGATAACCTGATTCAGCGGATCCTTAATTGGAGAGTAAGCGACCTTTACACTCAAAGTGATCACAGGGCGATCTTGTACAAGATTGCAGAGAAGAAAGTGAAGAACAAGTGCAATGAGTGGATGCCCACACGGAAATCGAACATCAGATCGCTAGACCATGAAGTATTCGCCACTATCATATCAGAAGAGCGTTTAGAATATGGTGCACCAGGCCATCTGGCAAATGCACTCATGAAGCATATCTCTGAATCATGCGATGCGTCGATGATTAGGACTAAGAGCGGATTTAAACATCGTCAATCTGTCTATTGGTGGACAAATGAAATTGCAGAACTGCGCAAGCAATGTCATCGCGCACGTAGACTTGCGCAAAGAGCCCGCACCCATCGTGATAAGGTTAATAGTTTATTTAAAGAAGCACAAAGACCGCTTGTCAAGGCCATTAAGGCAAGCAAGCGTCGATGCTGGCTTGAACTGTACGCAGAGGGCAACGATGACTTATGGGGACGACCATACAAAACAGTCATGGCACGATTAAGTAGGGCACCAATGCAACCCACTGACACGGTATTGATTGATAAGATTGTTTCCGCTCTCTTTCCCAATGACACCCAAGGGACTGTACTGCGCACGCAACACTCGGACCATATACCTCCTATAACAGAAATGGAGCTACATAATGCTTACGCCAAGATTAGAGACAATTCTGACCCTGGCCCTGATGGTATCCCTAATGCTGCAATTAATTTGGCGATACAGAAGAACCCATCTATATTTCTAAAAGTATATAATGCTTGTCTTCTTGAGGGTATTTTTCCTGATTGCTGGAATAAGGGGATAAGCCACTTGATGATCCGTCACCATACAGGCCATTGTGTATGCTCGATTCGGTAGGTAAAATATTTGGAAAAATAATATGTAGCCGACTAGAAGTATTCATTGAAGGATTGCACGGCTTATCCTCACGCCAATCTGGATTTCGGAAATCAAAATCAACAGTCGATGCTATTAAACTGGTAGTGTGTACCGCAAGAAATGCAATCAGTGGTAAGAGATGGAAAGGTGGCACTAAACAGTATTGTGCCATTGTCGCTCTTGATGTTAAGAATGCCTTCAACGCAGCGCGTTGGTCTTCTATTATGAATTCTCTTCAAGAGTTCGGAGTACCTCGTTATCTACAGAGTGTCGTTATTATACCGAACGGATGAAGGCATTGTATCGCATAAGGTTACTGCGGGAGTCTCCCAATGCTCGGTTATGGGACCTATATTGTGGAATATTATGTATGATGGCGTGTTGAGGATTCCACAACCGCCTGGTTCAATAACAGTAGGCTACGCCGACGATATCGCACTAGTAGTGACCGCTAAGACCCTTGATGAACTCAGTGAAAATGACAATCAGGCAATCAGCAACATCAGTAGATGGATTAAGTTGGTTGGTCTACAATTATCGGAGCACAAGACAGAAGTAGTTCTTGTCAGGAGTCGTAAGAAGGTAGATAGTATTACTCTTAAAGTTGGTAGCTGCCGCATTAGTTCTGCGTTATCTTTACGATACTTGGGTGTACAGCTTGATGCCAGGTTAAACTTCAAAGAGCATCTAAAGATATCTGGTGAAAAAGCGCAACGAGTTACAGCTGGCTTGTGTCGGCTCATGCCTAACATTGGTGGCCCACGCGCGCCCCAGAGGAAGCTATTAGCTTATGTTGTTAATTCTGTCCGCATGTGTACAGCGCCAATCTGGCATCATGCATGTGGAATTAAATCGTATTGTGAGCTGGCCATTGCGACCCGTCGCCGCTTCTGTACACGAATTATTAGTGGTTACAGGACAGTATTCACCGACGCTGCTGAGGTACATGCCGGAATTCTTCCTTTCGATTTAGCTGCAGATGAACTGGCTAGGCTGCACAACATATGTCAAGCCGCAGTGGATTCTCTTCAAGGTGCGAAAATCGTGGAACGTCATCTTTCTATAGAAATATGGCAAAAACGATGGAATGATTCTGACAAAGGCCGATGGACTTATCGTATCCTTCCAGACATACAAAGATGGATCAACAGGAAGCACGGGGAGCTAGATTTCCACCTAACCCAGTTGTTGACTGGACATGGTTGTTTTAGATAATATTTCCACCGATTTCACCTGGATGATAATGATTTCTGCCCCATTTGTCCGACCTTGGTTGAGGATGCCAAGCACATATTAGTGAGCTGCCCTCGTTTTAGAACACAACGTGAGCACACATTTTTTAAGTGTGTGTACTATATATATATATATATAGTAACCTCGGAGATGATCCCTTTCATTTCGGAGAAATCTAATACTTCTTCAGATAACAATTATTGATTCTCAAAACCAAAAAATCTGCTTTTAAAGGAAACTTGTTATCTGATTTGTTATAATAACTTATATTTTTTCGCACAACTTCTATGCAATGCTTCTCGATCTATCTAGCTTTGTTAAAAAATGCAATTATATCTGGAAAGCTTTGATCCATAATATAAACATTATCTTGCTACATTATTTGTGCTACTCTAGTTTGATCTATTATAATTTTTGTCGTATCATTTTCTGTGGTGCATACTCCAAATGGTTGAAACCTGAGATGAAAACGAAAGTTTTAAGATTGTGATTTCTTTTCAATACATCTTTATTTCCAGTACTAATAGAATTTAGTTGAGTATTAAGAGGATGTAATTGAGAACAATTTTGGTGTTTGTATAAAAAAAAATAAATATTTTCAGCTTCAAAACCTCTATTTATAGTTTTCAATTATCCAGTTAATGATCTCTTAAAATCATATCTTTACCTTTATAATATGAAAAATAGTATAGTAAAAGAAATGATTCTTTGACCAAGTTCTTAAAATTTACTTTCATTCTTTACCTTTAACTATTCCAAAGAAATAATCAGATAGTGTAGATATTTATATTGATCTTCATCCTCATTTATGTCCACAACCTCGATCATTCTGAATGTTTAATTAATTTTTTGACAACTATTTTGCTTGGACTTTTTTTCGAACGTCTTCAATTTTTGCTCATTCAAAAAATGCTCAAAGAGTCTGCATAAAATTGTCTGAAATACAAAATCAAAAACACGAACGAATTCGGAATGTTAATTATGGTATATAATGAAGGTTTGAAGAAAAGTAATATTTCTTGGTAGTATAAAATGTTTTCAAATGACCGAGAAGATATGAACGACGAACGTACCGAAGATCTGATCATGCCAGCAACAGATGGAAGTGCGTTTAGTTTGTGTTTCAAACGCTGAAGACGACCATGAAAGAACGAGTCTGTGTGACGATTATGGAAATAATAATATTAAATATTATAAATAATATCGAATGATGACCTGGATAGTTATTTATGAATAAATATATCATTTTTACAAAAGCATGAAAATTTTTAACAGTGTGTGAAATTATAACCCATATGTGATACAATAATTTCATAGGAATAATTTTCATTTAAACTGGATGTACGTATTATTCACAAGAAAGAAGAGTTGATAAAAATTATTATTCATTTAAAATACGCTGAAAAAATGATCGAAAATAAGATATTTTTGAATAAACTAAATATCGTAGCGAGCAATACAACTTGTATGTAATCATACAAGATGACTATTGTGTCATTATAAATGTTAATTCGCATTCAGCTTTATATGATGCAGATTCGACAGATATGTACTGCCCGCAGTGATCTAAGTTCTTGTCACACTTCGTACATAATACTGAGGTGAGATTGACTATGATTTATCAATTTCACGATAAACATTAATTTATTTTAATTATTTCTTTTTATACTTACTTAATAAGTTCTTAGTATTTTAAACAAAACATTTAACTGAAGAGTATAATGGTAAGTTTCAAGTCTTATACGCCTGGGAACTGGCATTCAGTTTTTCCCTACTGAAGTAGACAATGAAATGTCAATATAAATTTTAATACTACAGGTAAGGAGTGGCCTTTTATACCTTAGCTTTCTACTCGCAATCAATTTTGGACACTGAGAACTATAAGTAAGGTATGCTTCCGCGCTGGAGGCGATATTTTCGAGAGATGTTGCCGAAATTCTTCAGAGATTTTCCAGTGATTTTTCAGAGTACTTCTAGTCTGCTGTTAAATTCACTTATTTGCTTGTGAAAATATCGAACTAGAGACTCGGAGAAGTCAATTTAGCTTACCGATATTGCTCTTTGAAGGTGTTGAAGTACTACTTGACTTATACACTTCCAAATAACGAAGTCTCGCAGCGACTAATATTTAAGAATATCAGTTCATCACAAGTTTATCAGTTAGACATAATATTCAATTCAGTAAATGGAATTTCTTTGAGATTAAGACCAAAATTTTATCTATAGATTATATATATATATATTCACATAAGCACTAACTACAGTCACATGAATATACAGGAAGAGATATAAAAACTAAAAATCTGCTATATTCATATAAATTTATACACCTATACCTTAATATTTTTGCAATTTTGGATATCAAATAAAATTGCTCATGATACGGTTGAGTAATAATATAGGAATACATGATCAATCAGAACAATTAATTTAAAATCTAATAAGCACTTCATAGTTTGTACTACTCACTGCTGTTGAAATATTTGTTTAAAAACTTATACGAACATATAGGAATAAATTATTGACTTGATCACTTCTCGAGGCAAAATTGTTACAGAATTTATTATAAATTTTCACTAAAAATTATTAAATACAATATCAATAAAAACATTTATTATAATGTTAAATCAAATGCATTATTATTTTCTTTGTCACAAATTCCATCATGAAGACTTCAGCGTCTATGAACCTCATCCTGAAAAAAACCCCTTGTGTGGAATTTCTTAACTCTTTCATTTAAAGAAATTATCTAACAGAGTGCACATGTTAACCCATTAAAAACCAGGTAAAACTTGGCAGAGATATCGAGAAACGAACTATACCACCCTTTGCATAAGCAAAAAAAAGAATATCCGTGTGTTTTTATTTGTCGATTATAATCGTTTATAACAAATTATTTAAACAAATAACCCAAAATGTCGCAAATTTGCAAAACGGAATGCGAATATCGATGCTACAAGCAAAAACACGACTAAAATCTATGTAAAATTTTTTTCATAGTCCAATTTGTTAGTGTAAAATAAGGGTAAACTATTTTACTCTGGGAAGAGGGCATTGACCGTGCCAAATATTATGCAAAATTTGTCAGAGATAACGAGCAACGAACTGCCACATCCTTTGCATAACCAAAAATAAAAGTACCCGTGTTTTTTCTTTTGTCGATTACAATTGTTTATAACACATTATTTAAACAAATAATCCGAAATGTTGTAATTTTGTAAAACTGAATGTGAATATCGATGCTAAGAGCAGAAACACGACAAAAATCTTAAGTAATATTTTTTGTCAGAGTTCAATTTGTTAGTTTAAAACAGGAACAAACTTTTCACATGTAGATTATCCTTCTTATCCATCTTAGATGTAGACTTGCGGAATACCGTAGTATTGCATGCTACAATTGGATGAGTTTATTTTTTTTTTCAAAACCTTCAGAGTTAGAGATCATGTTTGAGTGGCAGGTTAACGATATTATGAAAGAATGCGGGATAGGTTAATGTTCTACGAGAATTGAATGGTTCTGTACGAAATGTTGCAAACGTAGTTACAGAAAACACTTGAAGATTACGGCAATGAGCTATAATTGGATTAATAACTTACAACTTTTACTACTTTGTGCACGATTGTTTATCCTTATTTTACACTAACAAATTGACCTCTGACTAAAAATTTTACATAGGTTTTTATAGTGTTTTTGCTCGTAGAATCAATATTAGCATTCAGTTTTAAAAAATTACGACATTTTCGACGTACTTGCGCACCCGTCTTTGAACAATTATAATATAAATGGTTAAAAAATATTGTGGACCAGTATCTTTTACAGAACAGTACGCACAATATAGTTCCCAGTTCATTAAATGTATTAAAATTAATTAATTGTAGGTTGAATATTTACAAATGTATTTTGAAAAGAAATTGAATAATTTAATATATTTTTGTCAACGTAAATGCTTTATTTAATCAAAGAAACTTAAATCTACTACAACATATGTTATAATCTACTACCTATATCAATTCATAATTGCTTGAATATTTCAAACTTCATTTCAAATGACTCGTATAAGAGATTCCAATGAGTTCACCGAGCAAACAGATCCCCAGTGTAATTTTATATGGGTATGTATTTTGAAAAAAAAAATGAAATAATTTAGTATTTACAATTCCCTTGTTTACCAAAAAACTTTTCAAAGATGGGCCCGCCAGTACATGACAAAATAATTTTTAAATTATATTTTGATATTACTGTATTCCCGTATTATTAATAACTTAGGGCATAGGCACACTTTTAATGAGCAACATAGATACTCAGGCAATATCATGTGGTGTGGTAGTGCCACGAAGGCGAGTTTGAGAACAGCCGGCATGGCGCGGCCGCTACACTATTTACTTCTAAATTGAGATTTTGAATTTTCAATCAATGAAAAAAATGATTTATCAGTTCTTTATCCTATTTATACTATTTATGACTTAAGGAATTGTTTCTCGCCGGTATTTTTGGCTAAAAAGCAGTTTTTAATATAAAACTCCGTGTGTGACTATAGAAAATAGTCAGAAACACTTTTTTCTATATATATAGTAATAGTAAATACACGGGAAAAATTTCAACACTAAGGCCGTCCAAACTGTAGTAAAGCACTAAGACATGTATATAGTATAGTAAGATAATATATAGTATAGTAAGATGCTTTAGTTTAATAATATGAGGTTATGCATGAGCGTTAGATGTATTTTGATTGACTTTCCTTCTTCCATCAAACAATTATATTCATCGTCCCACTTTTGGTATATTTTACATATTATAATATTATTTAATAAAATGTTTTTAAAATTAACACAAAAATTATTCTATAATTAAATTCAAAATTAGTTCACTGATCTAGTCAAATGTCCTAGTTACTATGATAACGGGAAGCATAATAAAATATATACTTAGCATATTAAGAAATTTACAATTTATAAATCTTATTTTTAGAACAAATGTAATTGAATAATATCATTAAAAAAGAAATGAAATCTGCAAAAAAAACTTTTAACAAAAGTAAAATATTTAGGCGAGTTTGGCGTATTCTTAGCATAGTAAGTTTCAATACATATTCTCATGTATTTTATAAAAAATTATATAATATTATTTAATAAAAATTTTTTATAATATACTTTCCGAAAGTTCCAAAAATGAACATAAAAATTATTCTATAATTAAATTAGAAATTAGGTCACTGATATAGTCAAATTTCCTACTAACTGTGATAAACGGAAGCATAATAAAATTAAATACATCTTCTCATGTATTTTTTAAAAAATTTATATAAGCTTCATTTATTCAGATTACTGTATATGCTGTAAAATTTTTTCCTACAAAAATTAATTATTAAAAAAACAGCATAAGCTTTGTGGGAACGGGCCTGGCAACTTTATACCTGCTTTTTTTTAATAAGAATTTTGAATTTGAATTTGAATTTGAGTTATCAGAAAAAATAGCAGAAGAAGTTCACCTAAAAACATCGATGATTCAAAATAATTAACTCTTTTTTATGAGTCAACGCATGAATAGTATATATTTGTAAAATATATTTTTATGAATTTTTAGTAATGTTTTTTATCCTTCACACGTAATATTTAAATACTCATATTGCTCATATTACTCATTTATTTGCCCTCTGATTATGATAATTTGATACCAAGTGCATATTAATTTTAATATCTATTATTCGTCTGCTTATTATACTTTTCTTAACACTTTTAGAAAAATGCATGAGCTATGCCATTTGTCCCGAATGTATAAAATGATGTGAAAATGAATTTGGATTTCTGAATGATCTAGTTACTTGTTTAAGCTGTATTTTTTATATTTTTGATATATGAATATATATATATATATATATATATATATATATATATATTATATATTTTATATTTATATTTCTTTGTTTCGGAGTTTAGATATATTGTATTTTCACATCATTTTGTCCACGCATAGACTCATAAAAAGCAGAAATATAGAAATCAAATAAAATAGTAGTAGAATGTTTACCTAAAAACATTTTTTTATGAGTCCACACGTGAATAAAATGATGTAAAAATAAGACTTTCATCGCGTCTCGACAATAATTGATAGAAGCCTAACACTGATATAGTTCAGAGTAGCTCAGTGTTGCAATATTGTAACTGAATTTCCCAAAACATCCTCAAGTTTAAATAATGAAGTGGGGGCTAAGCAGATGGGTCAGGGTGCCTTTTGCAGCTGGGTTTAATATTAGATTTCAAAATTTCGAATTTTAAAATACAGTTCATAATTTGAACTAATAAGTAGATCACATCAGATTTTTTATGTGGAGAATAGCATTTTAATTTAAGCAAGAAGAGGGCAATGAAGGTTTAGAAAAACAAAAGAATGGCAAGCGAATATGGTATAGTATAATTATTAAAACAAGTCTAACCGTGACATACACACATGCGTGCGAGTTATATAACTCTCACGAATGCTCCCACGCTCTTTTCCGCCTATTCGTCGTATTAGCACCTTTTATCCTACGGAGACTTGCTACCGTCTGGAGGAGGTAAACGGACACTTCTGCTGACATCAATGCTCCATAATAAAATTATAACTTATATGACAATATCATTTTATACAACTCGACGTGCCACTCTCTGTCGGGCTTTCAAGCTGTAAAGAGGCATAATAAAAGAAGCTCTTAATTAACTATTGTAGTTCAATTAATTTATTCTCATATATATCTATAAATACGTATATATATATATATATATATATATATATATATATATATATATATATATATATCAATATCTTGTGTTTCTTCTGTGTTTGTTATATTATATTTGTATTGTACGCAGCACAACGTAATTTAATTTCGAACGCAAAAGCTTGGTCTTTGAAACTACAGATTTAAGGATGAGTGTTACGATGCTTTTTATAAGTATAGTAACCGCAGAAATGAAAATCTTGGATCAACTTGGCGAGAAATTATTTTTAACAAATCAAATATTCACATGAATGATATAATTATGAAATTAAGTTTAATGCATTTAAGAAAATGAATTTGATTTAGTGAATTTTTGCTAGTATATCGATCATCGACCTGTAAAAAACTACAAGCTAAATATTCACATGTCAACACCAGATGTTTTGTACAGATATGTACACACGGTACGACGGTAGAGAGAGCATAGGGACGTGGAATAGCAGGCGTAAGCGTGACAGCTCGACACAACATCCTCTGTCATATTGACTATTCTGTCCGGATAAGAATTACTACATATTACACAACTGGGGAATGTCTTAATAAGGAGGGGGCGAGAAATAAAGCAGGCGGTGCATTATGTACCTAAATGGCCTGTTGACGGGTCCGGGCTTGGGCCCGAATGCGGCAGGGGGATTGGTCCCGCGATAGTGCCGAGCAGTGGCTTTTCCTGAGATGGCCTGCTTTTCGCTTTACCAGGTGTATGCCACTATGGCGGGCGGCTTCGCTGTTACGGGGCTTCGCAGGAGCTCACGCTTTAGTCCTTCGATGGGTTACGATTCGCGTTCTACGTGGTCTCCCTATTGTACGCGGCGCGAAATCGGCGTTAGGTCGCGTCGCATTGTCTGCGAGGGTTTTGCTTCGCACGCTCATATGGGGATTACAATCAGGCGCGTCGTCAGAGCACCGTACGCTCACCAGTGGTGTTACAATGTGGTGATGTTCGCTCGTCTCGACATTACAATCAGACGCATCTCAGTCACGCTCTTCGCCCGAAGGCTTTTCCGGATCGGAACCGCCATCATCTTCGGGGTCGTGATATCGATTATAGGATTTCAGGTCGGCCACGCGATGCTTACCAGCATCTCTTCCTGTAGAGTCGATCAGTAGGCAGACATTCGTGCTGAGCTGCTCTATGATGGTAAAGGGCCCGACGAATTTCGGCGCGAAGTCCGTTTGGCGCTGACACCCTGTATGCCAGACGAGAGTATGCGATTACACCGCCATACGCGATGAATTATACCGCCAATCCTGTAATGAACATCGCGACGTCTCGCATTATAATAGCGAGCTTGCCTTGCCTGTACTTTTTGCGAGTTCTCCACTGCCTTTAGATGGAGATCAGATAAATTCTCCATGCGCTCTTTCCAATGCTGTAGAGCAGCCTCTTCTTGCGCACCCTATGCGCGCTGCTCCTCCTGGTGGCGATGCATGCCAGGTGCTGAGGGGTGACGATCCGTGTTAAGGAAGGCCGGACTTACGCCAATGGAGTGTTGTACGGATGTGTTGTACGTGAACATCAGCTCGGCGGTATGCGCATCCCAAGTACTATGAGACTCCTCAATGAAGGCGATTATCGCGGTCTTCAGAGTCCTATTGACCCTCTCTACTGGATAGGCTAGATCGTGATAAGGGGGTATCATTGAGTGCTCTACCCCACGCTCCACAAGGAATTTGTCGATGATCTTATTACAAAATTCGGTGCCGTTGTCCGATAGGAACATTTCGGGCGTACCAAAGCGTAAAAATATGCTATCTTTCAACTCGCAGTGAACCGTTTTCGCATTTGCCTTTCGGATAGGGATACACTCTACCGAGCGAGTGAATAGATGCATGAAGACGAATAAGTACTCGTATCCTCGGATAGATCGTGGAAACGGAGCCACCAAATCCCAGCTACTACTGCTCAAGGGCGTGTGACCGGTCGATGGCCCATAAGGCCAGCTGGTGCAGCCTGCTGTACTTTACATTGTTGGCACACGGTGCAGTAATGGACAAATTGTCATATCCTTATGCAACGAGGGTTAATAGTATGATCATGCGATACGATCATACATCTTATGGCGTCCGAAATGGCCAGCTGTGGACTCCTCATGACATTCATGAATAACGGTATGGCGATCCTCTTTAGGCAGGACTAACTTTCACGCATCCTGGTCATCTACTAAATCTTCGACGGGAGGAACGGGACAATAGTAGTATAGTCGTTGTCGAACGACTTTCCACCATGTGTGGTAGGTCGGATCTCTCACCACTTTCTTACGAAGGCGCAAATACCAGGGATCTTGCACATCGGTGACGTCGAGAGAGGCTTTCAATGTTTAAAAAATATATAAAATAAATTAAAAAAATTTTTTTTTATACCACGGCGCCTAGTCCCGAGTCGCTGGCGTTCATTTGTATGAAGAAAGTCTCCCCAATCGACGGTCGAGAGAGGACTGGTGCAGATGCGACGAGCGCCCGGATTGGCTCAAAGGCTTGCTACTGTTTTTCTTCCCAATGATACTTGATGTTCTTGGTCAATCGGGTGAGAGGCTCAGCAAGCGTTGCAAAGTTCTCCAAAAACTTGTGATATCAGGACGCAAGGCCTAGCAACCTACGGTGCTGTCTCAAGCTCTTTGGTGTGGCGTAAGTCATGATTAATGCAATCTTATCCACCGAGAAACCGTACCTATGTGAGTCTGAATTTGCTCTTCTGCCTATTAATAATGAAGCCAGCATCAGAAATTCGTCGCAGAATGTGCTCGAGCCACCTGAAGTGCTCGTTAAAGCTGTCCGTAGCGATGATGAAATCATCAAGGTAGGCGAAGGCTACCGGCTCCATTTCAGGGCCGATCAGCTTGTCGCTTAACTGCTGAAGGCTTGCAGGCCCGCCGGCAACACCATACGGCATGTAGGTCCATTTGAACAGACCCGTGCTTGGGACCATAAAGGCAGAGAGGTGTCGCCATTCCTCCCGAACAGGGACCTGGTGGTAGGCACTGCTAAGGACCAGTATGGAGATGTATCGCGCATTTCGCAATTTTCAGAAGATTACATCCATGTACGGGAACGGATACGTGCTGACCTTGGACACTGAGTTCAATTTGCTATAGTCTCCGCAGAATCGGTATCGCCCGTCGCTCTTGCGAACCATTACGATGGGGCTAGACCACTCGCTGGTCAATTGGGAAATCACGCCTTGATCGAGCATTTTGTGCACTTGCGCATGTATTTCCAGCTCTATTTTCTGAGAGACCGAATAATGACTCTGCTTAATGGGCTTAGTATTGCCGACATCGATCATATGGTCGGTCAGATGCGTGCAGCCCGGAGGCTGATCAACCGGAGGCAGTAACTGATCGAGAAATTCCTCGAGAGCTCGACGTTGACTATCGTCAATATCAGCTAAGCCTATAGAGACAACCAAATACGCCGAGAGAATGGAAAATAGACGGTGAAAATTTGTAGCGGAACAAAATCCGCAGCGCCCTCGATCGACATGGTATTGTCGCGCGGGTGGATGACCGCATTGAAAGCGCGGTAGAAGTCTGCACCGAACAGACAGTTGTTGTCTAACTCGATTTCGACGTCTGTAATTGCAAACGGAAGGAACACCTGGCCTATTATCGGCTTAGTTTTCCCCGCGGCGAGACGAGCGCCAGATCCGGAAAAGGGTCGAACTAGGCGACTGAGGGCAGATGCAATCTGCAGGCCGATTGCTCCGAGAGCTGTGCAAGCAGCCCTGGCATTGAGCAGTGCATCAATGCGAAACTCGTCTATGCCCAGCTGTACCCACTATCGTGAATACCGATCGGGGTCGACATTTGTGGTCTAGTCTGTGGAATCACGGTCATGATGCTCCTCCTTTATAACCAGGAGCGGGCTATCATTATTACCCTGTGTCCACGCAGCTGCCTGCTGATCTTCAGAGTTCTCACGAAGCGTAGGGCTGAGTTCGATCTCCATTGCTCGCCCTTTTTCGCGTTTTTCGAACACTCGGGACAACTTCGCAGGGTGTGGCCTGTCCAACTACAACCCCAGCACAGGAATCGTGCATCAGGAACTTCCGTCTGACCTTTATTCCTGTCGCTGAGGGGTTTGCGTAAGAGCTTTCCCCTAAATGGCGGCTTTGTCTCTGACCTAGGCGGTGTCGACGCTCTGTTCGTTCCTGTACGCGGCGACCTTGGGCGTGAGTCGCGACTGCTCCTCTTCGTCATAAGAGCTGCGACAGCTGGCGCCTCTAAATCAGGAGAGGTGGCTCTAAAACCTGCCTCTTGCAAGACTTCTTGCATTAAAGCTCTGAAATCTGGTGGCTTCACGTCCACTGTCGCGATCTTTGGCTTCGGGCGCATCCGAGACGTGTCTGCCGCATGGAAAACCACTTCGGGCATTATGTATTCTTCGGGTGACGGAGGCGGCTTATAGTTGCGCTCCGCGTCGATAATGCATTCGGCCTCTCGAGGGAGCTCAATTAGCCGCTTTACGCTAATAATATTCTCCTGCGGAACTAACTTCTGTATCTCCAGGAATAGGTTACGGTAGATGAGAGCGAGTTGCTTATCGTCCGACAATGGCGCTTTGAATCGATTTAGGATCGTCAACAAAGAAAACACGTAGTCACGTGTTGGCTCGCGTTTGGTCTGCGTGCTCCGCTGTGCTTCGCTAATCAGTCTGTCAACATTGTAGCAGCTCCGGGCCGCGTGGCAGAAATCTTACTACGTGATCCAATCTTTCCGAGATAGAGGGTACCAGTGGAGGGCGACACCGTCCAGGAGCTCCGTCATTGCATGAAGCACGTCCTCGTCCGTGAGCGGTGTCAATCTGCGGCATTCGGCGATACTCTGCAGGAATTCCTCAACGCTTTTACCCTTGGCACCATAGAACCGGATTTTCCATTGGCGTACGGTTTTACCACTGTCCGTGCACTTGGCCAAGATACTTGATAGCGTAGATCGCGTTATATTAGCGGTCGAGCTGATCACATGTCGATCCATGTGATGCCCCCCCTCCAGGCTGGTACCGAGGGTGGCAAGGAGCCGAGAACGTAGGCTCGTCGGTCGACCTTGGAACTCTATTACTATTAGAGTGGCCGTCACTTTCCAAGTACTGAAGATCGTATGTGTCTTGAAAAAATGACACGATCGCGTCGCGGTATTTTATGCAGCTGTTGCTGAATGCTAGTCAACGTAGCATGCATTTAATTTTGCTTCTGCTGCAGATCTTGGACAGTGCTGTTCTGTTGTCGTATCCAAGTTTCTAGCATATACTGTAGGCTGTCTAATGCAGGAATAATTGCGAGATCATCTTTGAGGTTAGCAGCCTGAGGCTCGGCTGCTGTGTTTGATGTATGAGATGCTATTTGCGCTTGATATAATGTCATTTGTGATACACGAGTCCGAAGACGTAGCTACGCTCGTTATGGCCGCCTAAATCGGCGATTCGTTGGCTGTGCTACAGCCAAACGGTTTATGCCTGTTGATTTCTGCCAAATTAAAATCGATCAGGTTTTGCATTTGCCGAGCGGAGGCTGTTGTGCTACGTCTTTGGCCTGTGCTCGGATTAACTTCCCGAGTCTGCTGTGTGTTCGCTGATTTATGAGCTAGCTCGGCGTATGTCGCTTCCATGTTAGATAGAATATATGTTTTTGTTGCGTCAGGCATTGTCGAGGTTACAATTATTTTTAATAAATTTTTATCTCTACGCGTGCGTATTTTTACGACGTCGCCTTTTTTCTCGCATTCCACAAAGTCTCCCGGGCTATAGTTTCCTGCCAATCTGCGGTATAGCCTGTCAGCCCTTTGAAATGGGGAACCATTATTTTCTAATTCCAACTCCGTTGTTATGATGTCGGTCTCCTCCTCGCATAGGCTTTGCAGCCAGTTATCAAAGTCGTTTGGAGGGTTTGCCATTATTTATCTGTTTAACTGACGGGAAAAGAAAGAGAGAAGAAAAAAAATCATATTATAAATAAAATTATTAATTAATACTAAATTAATTTAAATTAAATTAAATTTATAACTAAATTAAACTAATATATAAAACATAATAAAAATTAATGTCTATATAAGTGTCTAAATCAATATCAGTATTGCTTGAAAAGCCGCACAAATCTTATATTCTCGCATATAATAGTATTTAATTGAAAAAACGGAAATATCAAATATATATATATATATATATATATATATATATATTGTATATTCTATTAGGAGTGTGAATAAGTCTTTCACGTTTTTTGTAAGAGATGGCGCCACCAATACTGTGCGAGTATTCAATGGTTACATATGTCATAATCAAAGCTTATTCATATGTCAACAATTCCATACTAACACATTAGTTAAAATTTTTTCGCATCATAAATTTTTGATATCGTGAAAATGTCGAAATTTGAGCCGAGTCGACGTCATTTGCGGGAAGTTTCACTTTATTGGTTCAATTTGAAGAAATCTGCTGTCGAGACGCATCGATTGCTTCAGGAGGCTTATGGAAAAGGTTGTGTCGATGATTCAAGTGTTCGCGGATGGTTTCGACGCTTCAAAAGCGGTGATTTCGACGTGGAAGACAAGGAGCGTTCCGGGCGGCCGCAAATCTTTGAAGATCGAGAATTGGCGACTTTGCTTGATGAAGATACTTGTCAAACGCAAGAAGAACTTGCTGAAGCATTGGGAGTTGACCGAACAACCATTTCCAAGCGTTTGAAAGCCATGGGAATGATCCAAAAGCAAGGAAATTGGGTGCCGTACGAACTGAAGCTGAGAGACGTCGAACGGCGTTTTTTCACTTGCGAACAGCTGCTTCAGCGACATAAAAGAAAGGGTTTTCTGCATCGTATCGTGACTGGCGATGAAAAGTGGATACGTTACGATAATCCGAAGCGAAGAAAATCATGGGGACTACCCAGCCATGCATCATCATCGACGGCCAAGCCAAATATTCATGGCGCCAAGCTCATGCTCTGTATATAGTGGGACCAGCTAGGCGTGGTTTACTATGAGCTTTTGAAACCGAATGAAAGGATCACAGGCGAGGTCTATCGACGACAATTGATGCGTTTGAGCCGCGCACTGCGAGAAAAACGGCCACAATACTCCGACAGGCACGACAAAGTTATTTTGCAACATGACAATGCTCGCCCACATGTTGCACCGCCGGTGAAAACATACTTAGAAACGCTCAAATGGGAAGTCCTACCCCACCCGCCGTATAGTCCAGACGTTGCTCCGTCTGATTACCATCTCTTCAGATCGATGACGCATGGCCTGGCTGACCAGCACTTCCATTCCTACGAGGAAGCCAAAAAATGGGTGGATGACTGGATAGAGGCCAAACCGGTCGAATTTTTTCGCAACGGGATTCGTATGTTGCCAGAAAAATGGGAAAAAGTTGTAGCTAGCGATGGCCAATACTTTCAATACTTATTCACATACCTGATATATTATATGTATATTGTATATTCTATATTATATGTATATTGTATGTATGTTATATTGTACATATTATATATACACATTTCAATACGGTTTCTACTGATAAATATTGTATTAGCGTGTACGGACGGTTGATTACGGTATACCGTTGCCTGAAGACGATTTCTATAGGCAGTTGTGTGTTCGGATGATAGTATGCAATGTTCAGGTGTCTCTGGGCGATTTCAACAGGGAATATTGTATTTAGTTGATTGAAAACGAGATCCGGCTATGAGGAAATCAACGTCTATAGGAAGATTCGTGTTGGGACGGTAAAATACGATATTTAGATCTTTCCAAATGACTTCTATGAGGAGTACTGTGTTTAGTTGTTCGGAAGCGATGCTAGCGTTCTCGGAACGACTTCTACGGGTAGTATCGTGTTTAGTTCGTAGGAAACGATATTCAGGTATGTCGGAACAACTTCTACGGGGAGTTTCATGTTCGGATCATAGACAGCGATTTCCAGGTGTCATGGACGACTTCTACAGGGAGTTTCATATTCGGACGGTAGAAGATGATGTCCAGGTATGACGAGACGATTTCTACAGAGAGTATCGTGTTTAGCTGGTAGAAAACGATGTTCAGGTATGTCGGGACAACTTCTACAGGAAGTTTCGTGTTCGGATGAGAGAATGCGATTTCCAGGTGTTTTTGAATGACTTCAACGGGGAATTTGTGTATAGTTGGTAGGAAATAATGTCCATGTATGTCGGTACGATAGCTATGAAAATATTCGTATTCTATCATTCGAACACGGGCACTCCCAGTAAGAGTCGTCCCGGAATACCTGGACATTGTATTCTATCTCCCCAATAAAAAACTCTCTATAGCAGTCGTCCCGAGACATTTCCTATAGTTCGAACATGATGCTCTCCGAAAACGTCGTCTCGAGACACTTGGACATCTTTTTCTACCGCTTGAACTCGAAAGTACAATTTTCTCCATTTAATATGCACATATATATATGTATTGTATAAAATGGTCAGCAAAATATCAGTGTTTTGAAGTGGACGCTACATTGAAGCAGCTTTTTATGCAGAAGCGACGATAGGTAAATTACGGTCAATTATTTATAGAAATATAGATTTGTATATATAGAGTAATTTTTACTTAGATATTATTGATTTGTTTATGAAATCGGTTAAATTCTTATCTCGGGCGAAGCCGAGACGGGGGATGCTAGTATATACATATATATATATATATATATATATATATATATATATATATATATATATTGTAACCGCCCGAACGGCGGCTGTAGGTGGGAGCTCTCGTGTGAAACCGCGAGTGTTCGGGCGTGTCCGCGAAACGATACGCGCGAGCCGCGAGGACGCTAGAAGCGCTATAGGAAGTAAGAAGTTCGGAACGAACTTCGCGCATTCTTGATTTGACCTTCGTCAATTCGCGTTCTTGAGTTGGCTTTCGTCGTTCGCAGTCCTACATTTACACCTTTTTCCTTTCGTCCCCGACGCACCTTTATTTCGTTTCGCTTTAAAATACCGTGGTTCGCGATCGTATTGCGAATCGTAAAGTTAAGGCCGCAGTTTTTGCGCCTTTCGCGGTAACGTGCTACAAGTTTGCCCTCGTGCAAACTCCGTGCGAGCGCATCGGTGTCGACGAGGAGAGGACACGCGGCGACATCCTTGCATCAGCCCCGGACCGTGAGCGAAAGCTCCGAGGAAACGTGTACCCGTTATCATACGTGTGCCGTCGTGAGCCAGCGACGTCATCAGCGGTTACGAGCCGCAGCCACGCGGAACCCCGCAAGCCAGAAGCAAGAGAGAGAGCGCGCGCCCGGTCGCCCTGACACCGACGAGCACCAGCGAGCGTCGGCGACAGCACCAGCGAGCGTCAGCGACCGCATCAGCGAGCGCCAGCGACAGCACCAGCGAGCGTCAGCGACCGCAACAACGAGCGCCAGTGACAGCATCATCGTCGTCGGCGGCAAGTAGCCTTTTGCTTTTATTGTTATGTTCACGTGTGCGTATAGCTAGGTCCTGACCCGCCGCCGCACCCGCGCGCCGCGATCTACCGAATATATAGCGGTTCATCAGTAATAATGTGTATATATCGTGCGTAGCCAAGTGATAAGTATCGTAATTCCTTTTTATAATATTGTACTGTCGTAAATGCGTTCGCGTATAAGTAGTTCGTTAGCATATAGTATGTAATGTTATACCGTCGTTCCCACGTGTTTCGTATCGAGAGCGTCCCGTTCCGTTTCCCCTGTCTAGTATGTTGAATGAGTGCATAATTATATAAATAATTGATGTAGCGTCGCGGAACCCGCAACCCGTACCATATGTACGTACCGGACTGTTATTGTAAATAGATCGCTAATGATAATAAACGTTAATATTGTAATAATCTGCTAAAATCACCCGCGTGGTTCATTTTTCGTTCCCCGTCCCCTTTCAGCGGAGGGCACGACCAGCAGCGTGGAAGAGCCCACACACACACGCAAGTGAACCGTAAGTAATAACCCGATTTCGGGGTTATAATATATATATATATATATATATATATATATATATATATATATATATACGGACTCGAATATATATAGATATACCTGAATAAGGATTACATGACATACATTACTTGTATATATATATATATATATATATATATATATATCTGGTAGCCATAATGGCGCATTCCAGACGTTGAGTAACACAACTACGAAAAGTTACCAAAAACTAGATCCAACGATTTGTACAGAAATGTTCTTCTATAAGCGTTTATCTTTTTTGATATAAATCTATGGGGGTTTCCACTTCTCTCTACCCTGCATAGTTTATGCTAGAATTTCCCGCCAATACCGTAAGAAACCGTTTTATGATGGCTATATAGGTTCATAACGGAAAAGGGGCCGTTTATATATTAAATCGAAATTGCACCATTGTCAAATGTATGTACTGGCAACTAACTGTTTTACTTTCGAGACATACCCATAGAAATCGTGAATAAAATCATAAAAATAATTTAAAACAACAACTTCAAAATGTGCTAAAACGAGTTAAAAATAGTAAATCGACTCAAACGTATGAGAATTGAAGAAATAATTTTAAAGGTAATGAAACAAAAGCGAGAACATTTTTTTTAATTAGAATCGAATGAAAGTTATAAAGGTTATAGTAATAAAAAATTATTGTATTTATTTTATTTGTACAACCTAGGAAGATGTATGTAATGGACGTAATAAATTTTTAACTGTTTTACCGATTAAAAAAAGATCAAGTGTTATTGTAACATATTGATATTACGCATTTATTAAAAAGAGTACGACAGAACAAGAATAAATATTCGAAACAAAATCGCAATAATCTTGTCTTTAATTTGCGATTTTATAATGTGTTTTCAACTTCATCTCATTTTTCACAAAAGGAACAATGTACAAACCTTATTGGAACTAGTAATATTAACTGTATTGTGCAGGGGGAGGTATTTAATTTTTTTTTATTTTAGATGGCAATAGATGAGGATTATATGCAAAATTGACGAACTTGTAAAAAAATTATTGATTTGTATCATTCAACATATTGTTATAAAACAATATCAATATCAATCTCTGCAATTATTACTTTAACTTTCTCTTTCAGTTTTTGTTTATAATGTCTTGTATTAAATATAAATTAAGTTATTTATTAAATTATTATTTACATTACTAAATAATATGATTACATTTTTGATTTGTCTTAACCACAATTTTTTATTTGCATAATATGATATATAAGATCGTTATTTAATTAAAAAAATTAATTTGAACCATTTTATGAAAGACATTTTCTTAGATGAGTCATCTTCTAGTGGAGTTCATCATATCTATCTAGAATAGTTAAAAAATGAATATACAAGTAAATATACACCAGTACTTTATTATATATATATATATATATATATATATATATATATATATCATAATGCATCCTTGCTTCCTTGTTTGCACCATACTTTTTTCATACATGAGTACATGATACTATTTCAAATAGCTATCTCGAAAAAGAACAACTTTATTGAAGGCTTCATACATTACATAGATTTTTGTCGTATTTTTGCTCGTAGCATCGATATTCACATTCATTTTTGTAAAATTACGACATTTTGGTTATTTGTTTAAATAAATTGTTACAAACAATTGTAATCGACAAAAGAAAAAACACTGGTACTTTTGTTTTTGGTTATGTAAAGAATGGTGCAGTTCGTTTCTCGATATCTCTGCCAGATTTTGCATGGTATTGGGCACGGTCAATGACCTCTTCCCAGAGTACGATTTTTTATCCTTATTTTATACTCACAAATTGAACTCTGAGAAAAAAATATTACATAGGTTTTTGTCGTATTCTTTTCGGTAGGAGATATCCGCATTCAGTTTTGAACATTACGACTTTTTGAGTTATTTGTTTAAATAATTTGTTATAAACAATTGTAATCGACATAGAAAAATCACGGGTATTCTTTTTGTTGTTGAGACAAAGGATGGCACAGCTCGTTTCTCGATATTTCTGCTAGGTTTTGCCTGGTTTTTAATGGGTTAATTGAAAAAATTCGAGACTAAAAGAGGCGTAATAAATAAATTGTTCATTTAATAATTTGTGGATATTCTTCGATATTTCAACAGATTTAATGCTTTATAGTTTGAGAAATTTTAAAAATGTCATATCTTTGATTTGAAACTGAACAGAAGCTTTTACCAAAGCTCAATTGAAAAAGTTTAATGTCTACCTTCAGATCGTGTAGAACCTCTCATATTTTTTAGATTAGAAGCACAAATCTCAAAAGCTATTTATGCAAGCTCACATTCAAAGCAATTAAGATAAATCAAATAAGTATATGCAGGCTCAGACCAAGAAAATTTTTAAACAGAGCTTCTTATGCAAATTGAAAACTATATTTAATTAAATTTTTGATTATTCAAAAATTGTCAACAAAAAACATGATCAATTAAAAAACGTGAAAAATGCGATTTTTGCGAAAATAACTATTTTTAAATGATTGTAGTTCAAAAACTACTTAACAGATTTTTTTTCAGATCTTGCTATTTGAATGTTAATGTCAGAATAATTGAAATGCGGAGTATTAGAAGAGCATAACTGTATTCACACATTTTTGTCCATCATTAAAAATTGCAATGTTCAGTTTTCAAAGTATACCTTAACATTTCAGTCTTTTTTTTTATGTAAAGTAGTAAGTATAAATAAAGCAACCATAGATGTAGAATTCAAATCGAATTGTCCTTATTAATAATAATTGTTTAAAAACAACAATCGCATAAATCATCTATATCTGAATTTTTTGGTCCTATTAAAAAAAAAAAAACTATCAGGTATGTGAATAAATCTTTCCCATTTTTTTTCAAATTTTGAGCCTTTATTGTGAAAAAATGGTTAAAAATGAATTATTGAAAGTACTGGCCATCGCTAGGTACAACTTTTTCCCATCTTTCTGGCAACATACGAATCCCGTTGCGAAAAAATTCGACCGGTTTGGCCTCTATCCAGTCATCCACCCATTTTTTGGCTTCCTCGTAGGAATGGAAGTGCTGGTCAGCCAGGCCATGCGTCATCGATCTGAAGAGATGGTAATCAGACGGAGCAACGTCTGAACTATACGGCGGGTGGGGTAGGACTTCCCATTTGAGCGTTTCTACGTATGTTTTCACCGGCGGTGCAACATGTGGGCGAGCATTGTCATGTTGCAAAATAACTTTGTCGTGCCTGTCGGAGTATTGTGGCCATTTTTCTCGCAGTGCGCTGCTCAAACACATCAATTGTCGTCGATAGACCTCGCCTGTGATCCTTTCATTCGGTTTCAGAAGCTCATAGTAAACCACACCTAGCTGGTCCCACCATATACAGAGCATGAGCTTGGCGCCATGAATATTTGGCTTGGCCGTCGATGATGATGCATGGCCGGGTAGTCCCCATGAATTTCTTCGCTTCGGATTATCGTAACGTATCCACTTTTCATCGCCAGTCACGATACGATGCAGAAAACCCTTTCTTTTATGTCGCTGAAGCAGCTGTTCGCAAGTGAAAAAACGTCGTTCGACGTCTCTCAGCTTCAGTTCGTACGGCACCCAATTTCCTTGCTTTTGGATCATTCCCATGGCTTTCAAACGCTTGGAAATGGTTGTTCGGTCAACTCCCAATGCTTCAGCAAGTTCTTCTTGCGTTTGACAAGAATCTTCATCAAGCGAAGTCGCCAATTCTCGATCTTCAAAGATTTGCGGCCGCCCGGAACGCTCCTTGTCTTCCACGTCGAAATCACCGCTTTTGAAGCGTCGAAACCATCCGCGAACACTTGAATCATCGACACAACCTTCTCTATAAGCCTCCTGAAGCAATCGATGCGTCTCGGCAGCAGATTTCTTCAAATTGAACCAATAAAGTGAAACTTCCCGCAAATGACGTCGACTCGGCTCAAATTTCGACATTTTCACGATATCAAAAATTTATGATGCGAAAAAATTTTAACTAATGTATTAGTATGGAATTGTTGACATATAAATAAGCTTTGATTATGACATATGTAACCATTGAATACTCGCACAGTATTGGCGGCGCCATCTCTTACAAAAAACGGGAAAGACTTATTCACACTCCTAATAAAATTTTAAAAGGCGGTGGCTTATACCACTCGTAATATATGCCAATTTTCAGTAGTTCTTATTGTTTTCTTTAAATATTTATTAGTTCTAAGCATATCTAATTTTATGCCAAAGAATGATAATTGCGAGAATTTTATTACATTACATTATTCGAAAAAAATTTGAAGTTGAATCACATAGAATTGTTGTTTTTTTTGAAAAAATATTTTTTTTGAAAAATACAAAATATAAGATGGTCCGAAAACCCCAGAAAATGATTTCTTGAAAATTACTGTAGGAATGCAATGAAAAAATAATTTGTAATTCTCATTTATTCTCTCACAATTTGTATGCTTTCATAATTATATTTTAAAACTCAATTAACGGAAATTATTATGATTCAATGCAAAAGTGCTGAAATTCAATGAAATATTGGCTAGTTAATATTTTTTGTCAGACCTGCAATAATTTCTACTGATTGACGTTTAAATAGTAGATTAAAAGTCACTTTGGATTTGCATTTATTGATACCTGGAAACTCCTTGCTTGACAAGTACGCCGGGGACTGTCGGCGGTGATAATTCTGTAAGTCTAAATGCAAGTTCAGATGTCGGTGGATTACAATCAGACACCGACATCGTTGTCAAGGATCTAGGTCGTGGACTCGTACTCCCACGAGATTTCGGGCTATTTGGCGGCAATAGCAATGATGTCAAAGGTGATAACCGATTTTCTTTCTCGTGATCCTGTAATTAATAAAAATCCTATATTAAATTTTCTATTTATTGTTATTTTATATATTTTAAAAATTATCATTTATGTTAAAAGTGATATGTATATATATATATATATATATATATATATATATATATATCGCAAGTGAAGACATACATCAACATTTAGGTAAGTCATTTCCACTGCAACGGTCAACTTAATCCTATAAAAGTACTTTAACTTATGGATATTCTAATAACTAAAAATGTCGATTTTTAAATAATTAAATTACTAACCATTTTTATCCATTTTTCAATCTTTATATAATAATATATTGTACTAATATAATAACAGTCACATTATCCTTGTGTACAATCACCCCCGTAGAATCTAAAATAGAAGTTACTACTAAAAAGAAAATAAAATAAAATTAAACATTAAAAATAATAAAAATAATCGAATACTAAAAATAAGAAAATTATCTTTATTCTACGTCAACATATGCAGTTTCTTTCTGGAAGTTGAACCGCAGGAATTCGAAACGTTAGACATTTTAGATACATTTAAATTTCAGGTAGTGGGGCAGTCAAGTTTTCCTTTGCTAACATAGAATATATTTTATTTTTATTATTTTTATATTATTCTTTTTAGTATTTGTAATTTAAAATTTAATTTAGGTTTATTTTTAGTAGTTTTTGTACTTTTATTTTTGCACCACAAATTCTGAAAATTTTATTTATTTAGGCATAATGAAATTGGAGGAATGCTAACATATATCCAGTTCTGGAATCAATCCGACTTTTCATAAAACCCTTTTGAAAAAAGCTAAATGATCGTAAAAGAACAGTTTATCACATTAATATCACAGTTGACATTGAAATCGTTAGTTAAGAGTTCGATCACAATGAGTATTGTAAATCGGCATAAGGCAAGTGGGTTCTGCCGTGCGATGCCTGCAGGAAACTCCCCAGATAACGGAACATTTTTGTTGGAGTGGGAAGCTCGAGAAAGCAAAGATAGGATAGTGCGGGAGATGCGTGCTATATTCCTGGACGTGACTATATTCCTAGTACATGAAAATCAGGCCAAAGACGAGGAGTAATATAGTAAAAACAGCGGCGTAACGCCATATGGAGGACATGTCAGTAAAAAAGAACGGCATCCAGCCCTTCAGACGCTACGAATACTACCGCTGATAAAGAAAAAAAAGAAAGCGGCTAAACAGAATGGAGATGAAGAAAACTGGGCTATGCACTCTTCAGCACAGAGGAGATGGCACGATAAGCAACAACGATGGGGTCAAAGAACTGAAGAAACTAAAATGCAGGATGTCCGTGACGTCATCGCTATTAGATCGGCGGAAGGGAAGTCTTACGCTAAAATGCTGGGGGCACTTTGTGCAGGCGTTAAGCCTGAGAAATGCGGCGCGGATTTCAGAACCATCCGACGCACCAAGACAGGGGAAGTATTGATCGAACTATGAAACATCAAACCCGAAGATCGGAGAGGTCTGACTGAAGCGCTGCAGAAAGCAGCAGGCTAGAGCGGTGAGGTTAGAGAACTGATTCTCAGAGGAAGCTTGGAGATCAAGGATCTAGACTGCTGCGTGACGGAGGAGAAGGTGCGGGAGATCCTCAAGGGCAAACTGCCTGATTATCGACAACCTTTGAGGTCAAAGTGACTAATTCTAATACGATGGAGCAGCGAGCTGCTTTCGTCGCCTTGGACTAGGTCACTGCCGTGAAGTTGCTGACCATGAAGCTGTTGAGAATTGACCTCGTGAATAGTCGAGTACGAAGGCGGGAGACAGTATCTTGGTGCTTCCGGTGCCTATGCTATGGCCCGTGTCGAAACGCGTGCTGCTATCGCTGCAGGCAGGAGGGTCACAGAGGGGCTGACTGTAAAGCCAGCCCCATGCGCTTCTTATGCCCTGGAGACGCAAAGGCGAACGAGCGCAGATACGTGGCCGGATCTGGCGTGTACCTGGTCTTTCGCGCGGCCCTTTCGAAGACGACAAGATAGTCCTAGTTCTGAAAGGGAACATAAATTAGAGTAGGACAGCTGACTACCTTCTCGCTCACACCTGCATCGATACAGGGGCAGATGTTGTTCTCATTAGCTAACAGCATCGGGCAGAGATGAACTGAGATGGTATACGGACAACCTTCGGACGGCAGCTATTTTGATACCTAATCCGCGGCGATTTTTAGTCGCGGACCATGGTAAAGTGGAAATGGCTATGTTTGGATGAGGAGCAACAACGTCACGGACGTGAATTGTTACCTCACGCCAAACGAAGCTATAGGTGATTACCATGCTATCTTAGGTGACTTGGAAGACACCGTCAGGGAAATGGAAGGCGAACTGATCATGGCCGAATACTTTCACGCTAAGGCCTTAGAATGGGGTGCGGAGCGACCGGACTTAAGGGGGAAAGAGTGATGGACCTTCTGTCCAGACAGGAGCTGGTTGAACACCGGCTGGTTATCTTGAACACCGGCACCACTTCTACCTTTAGGAGATTTGGATACACTGAAACTCATTGAAACATACATTGAAACAATACGCAAATGAATTCCTGATATTTCACTTGCGACTAAATGTCTGATCTCGCGAATCCAGAACTGGCGGGTGATCGAATGCTATACAGGCAGCGATGATCAGTACATCACATTCCGCGTATGTGATGAGTGGCCGTTAGATACTGGAGTAAATTTGTTAGGGCTCCTCAAATGGAACGCTGCAAGATTGAATAGGGAAAAGCTCTCCGAGGCCATTGAACATGGAAAGCGAAGCCTCACAAGTATCACACATGGTTTATCGTTACCTGAGCCAGCGAGCACGATTGTGCGTATTGTCATATTCACCGAGCTTGTGACCAGGCGATGTCGCACAAGGCAATACGAGGGAACAGACGTCCTACATATTGGTAGACTAAAGAAATCGCCTAACTGAGGCGCAGATTTCTTCATCACAGACGTCTTGCGTAGAGAGCTGGGAAGCACGGAGATGACATTGATGGTAAGAGGGCAGAACTCAAGCAAACGCCGATGCTGAAAGCTGCTTGATGAGGATCTCGACAAAGATCCATGGGACCTGGAATACAGGATAGTCGCTCGAAAATTGGGGCAGGCGGAACTCTGGATACGAGCACTCTAAAACTCCTGCCTGAAAGCTGGGATATTTTATTCTGGCTGGAAAGAAGCGAGTCTTGTGCTTATCGACAAGGATAAGGGTTCAAAGAGGCACCGTCGAAATATCGACCACTGTGTATGCTAAACACTACGGGTAAACTCATGGAATAGATGCTGAAACCGGGTCTCCTTGAGGCTGTGGTAGTTGCCAGCGATTTAACCGACAGACAGTACGGCTTTCGTCTGGAACGGGGGACGGTGCATGCTATCCTTGAAGTGGTGGAAGCGGCCAGGTGTACGGAACTGGGTAATCATTACTCTCGATCGGTCTGCTTGCTCGCTATCCTTGACGTTCGGAATGCCTGTAACTTTCTTGGATCGGCTAATGTTCTCAGGGCCATGGAGCGGAAATTCCGGATGCCACCATATATACTTCTTATAATGGATGACTACTTGAAGGAACACTTTGTGATCTATGAGACATCCGATGGTCTGAGGAGGAAAAGGTGAAGCGTAGGCATAGCTCAGGGGTTTGTGCTCGGGGCCGAGATGTGGAATATTTCATGTGATGGAATATTTCAGATACAGATGCATGAGAACTGCTTTCTAATTGAATACGCAGATGACGTCTCCGCTATCGTAATTGCTAGAGATTGCGATGCGGCACAGATCCGACCCAACCAAGTGATGTATCACGTGACTGAATGGATGAACGACAATGGGCTAGAATTAGCGGCATCGAAGACAGAGATTATACTTCTGACTAAGAAGCGCATACGAACGGTGCAACAAATGATAGTTGGAGACGTGACGGTGAGTATCAAAGCGGCCGTTCATTACCAGGGGGAGAGGCTTGATTTCAAGTTAAACTTCTGATAAGGTAGGGTTGCTCCAGTAACAGCGTAACTTAGACAGATCATGGCCAATGGAGAGCCTAGATCTAGCAAGCGGCGTCTACTCGTGAGGGTAGCCGAATCCATTATACTCTATGGACCGTATGTATGGGCCGATGCACTCAAGGCTGAAATGTATAGAACAAAAATGTCGGCACTGTGGCTTAGATGGGCATTACGCATCGCGAGCTCCTACCGGATGGTCTCTAGGTCGGCAGTGTTAGTGATTGCATATGAGGAAAAAGAGTGTATATAATTTAAAAAATATTCACAGCAGAACGGAGGCAAGTAAGCGGGTCAGAGCGATCACGATGGTCAAATGGCAGAAACGCTGAGAGGAACACCCGAGAGGACAATGGACGGCGACACTGATTTATCAGATCGAGCCATGGTTCCATCGACTGCACGGAGAAGTAAACTTTATCTTACGCAACTCCTATCTGGGCACAGACGGTTTCGGGGCTATCTTCAAAAAATGGGGAAAGCTCCGGATCCGTCCTGTGCCTACTGCTGCGCCCTTCGGGAAGATGCGCTCCACACATTTTTTTAGTTCCGTTCAGAGAGGGTGCACCTTGAAAGGGAGGTGGGCACCATTCGGTCGGATAATATAATAAATCTGGTGCTCGAGTGGATCTGATCGAGGGTGGCTTGCTATTGCAGGGACGTCCTCGAACACAAACGCAGGCTTGAGCAGGGAAGGACCCCTTAAGGACTAACACGATGGCGCGGTCTAGAAGTAATACCCAGGGCGGTTGCTTGGCTGTATTTTACACATACACCGCGGAGGAGGTCCTCCCGGTACAGGCTCGCGGACTCCAACATGTAGCTCTTCTAAGAGCTTTACGAAGCAGTCGAGAGGAATGCACCAAGGGGCTAGTTTTTAGTGGTTATGCTTACACCTTAAGTGCAAGAGACTCACACATATCCGGAGAGCAGTCCCCGGGATCTATAAAGGATTTTTCTCCTCTTCCCCAAAAATAATTATTATCATTATTATTATATACCAACGATAGATAAAACTATAAGAACTAAATAACAAATGAAACATTATTACCGGTGATTTTCTCATACTAAGGTCGAGAGGTACAGATGCTGCAGAAATTGGAGAATTTGTTATAACTGGTCGCACGGTCCCTGGGTTCGTAGACTTGTTCGCTGTTCTCAGTATGCTCGAAACAGCGACAATTGCAGCAGACTCAAGACGAGTTTCGAGAGCAACGCTGGGCTTCACTGTTGTTGTAGTCGTCGTGGTGGTTGTGAGACTCCTTGTCATTGGATGCAGTGTTCCATTTGGCAATAGAAAGCAGGGCGTATCTGGAGCCGGTAAGCCTGGCGCTGCGAGTACAGAAGCGCCACGAACCAATGAGTAGGGCACGATCAGGATCGGATTAGTGGGCAAGGCCAA
Source organism: Sycobia sp. Sy_11 (assembly GCA_018907035.1). Classification (NCBI taxonomy): domain Eukaryota; kingdom Metazoa; phylum Arthropoda; class Insecta; order Hymenoptera; family Epichrysomallidae; genus Sycobia; species Sycobia sp. Sy_11. The sequence goes on along the minus strand of JACCIC010000010.1, from coordinate 3,048,032 downwards.
GCAGGGCTGTGGAGGAGGTGAATCGCCTGGACTTGAATTTTCGGGAGGCGAGCACTTTGTTGAAGGAGCTAGAACGTTCGAGACCACCGTTGCAACACTATCCTTAACCACGTGTCTGGTATTGCAGTAGTGCGTTTTATGTGCCCGATAGGTTTTCAAAGAGTTAAATCTGCAAAATAAAGAAATATTAATAATTTACAGGATGGGAATATGCTAAAAATAGACATGTTTTATGAAAAAAAAATATTATTCCTACCAATGACATTCTAAATAACCTAAAATCAGAATTGAAGCCTTTCCAAATCGCGATGTCAGGTATTGAAATTTTTAATAAACATTTTGAGAATTGTCGTAATTCTTTTAGTTAATTGGCTTAGTTTTTGCTATGTTTTATTTATATATATATTTTATATCTTCCATACTACCATTTTCGTATCGTCTCTCAAAATTTATAACCTTTGAAAATCCTCTTGTACTGTTTATAATAAATCTAGGACAACTTAAAGTAATAGAAAATTCATTTAAAATTATAATTTCGAATGTAATAAAGGCCATTTATATATATAAATATATATAATATATATATATATATATATATATATATATATATATATATATATATAATTCATAATGTCTTAGTTAAAATAGACGAACGTGAAAAAAAATGAAGTATATTCAATTCCATTGATGTATATGAACAATTGTTCCTAACCCCTATGACGCATATATGCATCCGAAAATAAACCATTGTAAAACACATATTTTATACCAAATAATGATTAAGAATGATGGATATGTGTTAAGAATAATTAGTAATAAATAATAATAATTATTATAAATAATTAATTATTATTATACATAAATAAATTTATGATATTTTTTTTTTCATCAAAATGTTCGGGTTTTTCATTTTGGACTCTAGAACCGTAATCAGCGACCAAAAAAATCTATATATATACTGTTCCATGCGTATAGAATAGTTTCTTTCTATTATGAAAAATTTAACATGGGCATTACTATCTCAGACCGGCATGACACTGTTATGTTTGTCTCAGTTTGGGTTAAAATTGGGGACCTATGATCACTTTTTCATACAAAGAATACGCATTTAAAATATCTAAAATTTGTAACTCCGCCACCATAATAGTAGATTCCTACTCTCTCGATTGAGATCTTAACGACCGTTCCACGATCATTACTTCGCCAGTTATTTCGTGTTTTGTAACAACACGCGAGTAGCGCATGTCACAAAAATGAAACAGAGAAATTTAGAGCAACGGTGCGCGATAAAATTTTGTGCGAAACTCGGCGAAACTGAATTATGAAAAAGTATTTAAAGTGTATGGTAGTAATACCCTGAGTTTTAGTCAGGCGCTTCGGTGGCATGTTGAGAGCGTCAAAGACTCTATAACTAATTTAAAGTCTTTGATTAATACATTAAATATTAACTTAAGAAAAGAGGACACTATAAATCGTAAATATAGGTTGAGAAAAAATAGTAAGTCTTTGTTGTTTAATGATCTAAACTCTTGATGAGGACTAAAATAATTCATAATGTTTTGAATAAAGAAATCGCGTTGGATTTCACATTCATGAAAAGTCTAAAAAAAATTCATAAAGCTCGTTATATAATAATCAGGCATCTAGATGTAGATTATTATAATGAGATTATAGTCCTCAAGGTTCCAAGAAAGGTTGTAGACTGGCTGAAAAATTAAAAAGCTTGAAACAAAGTCGACAAGGTTATCTACCAGGAAAGATTTGTAAGATATGTGATAAAAACTGGGAAAAGAGAATGCGTTGAAATTTTGAGACAGTTTTGGTAAAAGAAATAAGAAATTTTGAAAATATGACTGATGCAGATATGTGATAATACAATATCTTGTTCAGGAAATTTTTAGTTCTGTTCGAGACATTAACATAGCCGAGTATTTAAAAATCGAATCAGCTGAACAAGAAATATATTTAAAACTAAAAACGTATTTTATACATGTGGAATCAACAAGAGTTCTAAAGGAATCTTCAAGGCCAATTATAATGGGTAAAGCTATAGTGGGCGTGTTTCTTGCGGAGATGTACGTGAGAGCCGTGTGAGAGAGTATCAGGGAGCCCTTGATTCTACAAATGTAGACATCTGGGTTATTTTAACAACATGTGTCCAACTTTAGGAAAGCGTTTCTGCTACTGTTAATGTAAGCAATCATCTCGTCAAAAATTTTCACAGAAAAAAGATAAAGAAAGTGATGAGCGCTATAAATCATCGAAGAAGGCTCATTACACAAGTCACGAAAGACAAGGCGATAGGAAAGGTCGAGACTGCAGATGGAAGAACGACGACGCCAAAAGTCGTGAATTTAAAATGTTGGAGACTCATATGATCGAACGAGAGCAGTCAGAATCGTCTGGCTAATCCAGTTGCGGTAAGATTTCTTATAATAGAATAATAACTATATTAATGTCTCCACATGAAATGATAAGACTGACTATTTTATAAAATCCCATTTTAGATTTGAAAAATGTATTTCTAATTTATACGAAATATTATAAAGTAATATCAACGTACGCTTTATTTTCATGTTTGACTTAAATTCAGCCTATTAGCACTCATATATTGGCTTGCATTCATATTTTACATGGATTCATATGTGCATGTGTGTAAGTAATTGTTAATTTACTTATTAGTGACATAACCACCGGCACGCCACTTAGCACTATGAGCATGTAATAAACCATCTTCATGTTTCATGTTTCACTAATGGTGTAGGTCCTTTTATATCTTTGAGTTGTTCCATATCGCCACTAATAAATTTCTCAAAATCTTTTTGCTGGTCCGCCTGCAATTTGACTTGCCCTAAAATCTTTTCCATATTGCATAGAATTTTACTACTTTTTCAGCTCGAATATTTTATTTCTTGCCCTTTTGATAAGAGATTTATATCCAGTTTTTTAAGCTACCGATTCAAAGGAGTATCTGATTTTTCATGGTTTCCATTATATAAAACTTAATATTTTTAAAACATTTTTAAGTTTATATGCATCTTGTATCCCTTATATTTTAGTATTTTTATTGTTTTATGCAAAGACCAGATTGTTATGGGCGTATAAAAGAATTGACCGCCACCGAATCAAGTGTACAGTTTATATACGAGGGTGGATTGATAAGTTTCCGGTCTGACCAAGAGATGGCGCCACTAGGCCTACCTTGAGGTAAAGTTCTATAGTTCCATCCTTAGATAGCTTGTAGCTAGTTTCAGTCCGATCGCCATGTTAGTTTAGGTTTGAGAGCATGCTGAATAAGACGCGTCTGTGTTTTTCGTAAAAATGGAAAAGCTGGAAAATCGTGCTATCATCAAATAATTTTATTTGAAGGGGTTAACGCCGAAGGAAATTAAAGAAGAAATGGACTCAACACTGGGGACATCCTCCCCATCATATTTAACCGTCATAATCATATTTTTTCGACAAGCAAGGTTATTGGTACTGTTTTTTGGGATGCAAGAGGTATTATATACATTGATTATCTTGAAAAGGGTAAAACTATCATTGGCCAATACTACGCAGACTTATTGCAACATTTGAGCCACGAAGTGAAAATTAAACGACCTTATCTGACGAAGAAAAAAATCTTGTTTCATCACAATAATGGACCAGCGCACACGTTAATCGTTGCTATGGCTAAAATCAAAGATCTGAAGTTTGAATTGATGCTGCATCCTTCCTACTCTCCAGACCTAGCCCAGAGAGATTATTATCTGTTTCCCAACCTCAAAAAACGGCTTGGCGGAAAGAGATTTGTGGACAATGAAGAAGTAATCGAAGCTGTAAATGGGTATTTTGAGGAGCTTAACAAATCAGTCTAGAGAGATGACATTACTAGACTAGAACACCGCTATGTGAAATGTATCAGCCTTGGAGAAGATTATGTATAAAAAAATTCTTAAAAATGTTTTTCTTGGTCAGAGTTCTAATTGAAATTTATTATTAATTTTTTGACGTTCAGGTAGTTATTATTGCTTTTACAAAATGTTGTGTTTATTATATTTATCAAAAAGTTGAAATATTTATTAATATTCAAATAAAAAAATTCTAATAATTTTAGCTTTAAAAATAAATATATAACAAGATTTCTGCATTTGGACCGTTTACTCGAGTGCACACTTGTTGGGATACGTTGACACATAAATAGGAAATTCTTAAATTATAGAATTAGTCTAATTGACCTGGTTCTAACCCATATTTGGGCTTTTATCATTAAATTCTATGCATGTTTAGCTTGTTGGAATCAACCTAATTAATCTTCTGTCATGCTTGATTCCCAAATGCTCAGCATGCCGACATTTATCGCTCACTCAGGCCCTAATCTGATTTTGGGGAATGTTCTAATAATCGAGACATTGCATCTCTAAACATTGGATTACATTTTCGAAATACCTCAGGAGAAAATCAATATGAACTGGTATAAATTCTAATACCCGATCCACATTGTAGTGATCTAATCGTAACAACCGGAAAGGGACTGAGCACGAGGATCTGGTAGTGCAGTGGAATTTTAGAATCACCAATACTGCTAGTAGTATCGCTACTGTATCCAACGACTTTGGGCAAGGCATTGTAGATATCATTCTTGTGACCATAGATCTCGAAACGCGTGTCAAAAGATAATATTAGAGGGGATTCGATCTCAAGTGGACACAAAGGCATAATGATGGAAATTTGAGATGTGTTTCATTGTTCTAGAACAGTTCGTACATTTGTAGATAAAGGCGCAAGCATAAAGCGAATATAGATACATTCTTCGCTAAAGTAAGGGATATCGCCAAACATATTCTCTGCTTCAAAATGAAGATCATTGCCGAGTGGAAACAACTGAGAATGTGTCTGTACTGCCACATTGAGGAAAGCGTGCCACTCTACTAGACATCTAAGGGAATCCTGTGGTGGAACCTAAAATTTGAGAATTTAAAGAAATTCTCCAATAAGGCTCAACAAGCATTTAAAAATAAACTTGATTCTATTTATTATACGCAATGACCAACAGAAGCGAAATAAGAAAAAAAATAAGGAACGAGGAACTTGGCGCGCGCGCAAGTGTGATTTTGGAGCAATTCAGACAGCTGGCGATCGGAGAGGTACATACTTGGTCCCACTTCTTTCTGTATTTATATATCTCACGAGTATTTTCAACGATATTTTGAAGCACTGAAAGTATTGCTTTCTTTTCATTTAATTATAAAAACAGTTATTCATTTATATTAGTTGGAAAAAAAGTTCATAAAATGGATAACAAAAGTACAAAATTCGGCAATTCGAGAGCTGATCGACAAAAAAAAATTTTCGTGGTAATTGATTTACGAGTGAGCGTGATGAAAGTGTGGTTACTGCTAAAAAAATTAAGAAAACTAATCCTGCACTCGAAGTAAACTCTGATCCATTATTGCATTACGTCATAGTGAATTTCTTACTCTTTCTAAGACTACAAGACATTTTAATTTATAAAACTTGTAAAGGCGATATAACATTTTCCAAACGTAAAGAAAAAGGATTAGGTTTTCAATTAGTAGTTTCGTGTAAATGTGAAACAGAAACTCATATTTCAAGCAGTCCAACAATTCATACTTCCTACGAAATAATTGGCTGCTTTGTATTTGCGATGCGTTTACTCGGTGTTGGCTTGCTGGGTATAAATAATTTTTGTGCAATGATAGATATCAGCAAAGGATATACTTCAGCTACTTATTATGCAATAGTACACCACATTTGGATAGCGGCAGAAGCAGTAGCTACATTAATTTTTAGACAAGCAGTTAGTGAAGAGCATAGAGAAAATGAGGCTGCTGGTAATGTAAAAAATCGGCTCACAGTTTCTGGTGACGGCTCTTGGGTTCGAAGGGGTTTTTCTTCTTTTGTCAAGATTGCTACATTAATTGGAAAATTTTCTGGAAAAGTTCTTGATGTCATTGTGAAAAGTAGAATATGCAAAGCTTGTGAACAATGGGCTGGAAAGGAAAATTCTATGGATTATCAAGACTGGTATGAAACTCATGATCCAGATTGTACTGCAAATCATGTAGGCAGTGAGGGATCAATGGAAGTTAATGGTATAAAAGAAATGTTCCAAATATCTGTAGATTTGCATGATAGTTATTATGAATATTATATTGGTGATGGCGATTCGAAGACTTTCTCATCGTTAAAAGATATACAGCCCTATGGTGATGTTTTGAGCATAAAAAAGGAGTTTGTTTTACATGTTAAAAACCGAATTTATAAAAGAGAAAAAGATGCTAAAAAACAACTGACACATATAAAAAAGGCTCAAAAAGCGTTAGAAGCTTCACAAAAAGGTGCTGATAGAAAAAAAAAACGATAAAAAAAAAAACAAAAAAACTGAAAAGCCTAAAATAACGGCTATATTGACTAATAAAGTCATACTGGAGATGTCAAAATATTACGAATTAGCTGTTCGCCGAAATCCAGATTCTGTTGAAGATATGAGAAATGCTATTTGGGCAACTTTTTAACACAAGATTTCTACGGATAGTAAGCCTCAAGACTCATGGTGCAAATACTGAGTTGCTGAAGCTACCGGCCAGTTGAAAAATTTTGTGCACCCTCCAGCACTACACGAAGAAATTCAACCTTTATTAAAAAAGATTTATGAAGATCTTCTCACAGACGGTCTGCTAGAAAGGTGCATCGGAGCACACACACAAAACACCAATGAAAGCTTCAACGCTTGTGTTTGGAATATAGCTTCAAAACACATGTTTTCTGGGAAGAAAATTGTTGAAATTCCTACCTATTGTGCTGTGTGCGTCTTCAATGAAGGATTTTTACCTTTATTAAAAATCATAGAAACCATGGGTATTTCGATTGGCAGCGTAGCAGTGGATTTTGCGCAGAGACATGACGAAAATAGAATTACGCAAGGAAATCGTCGCAGCATTGAAGCTTTAAAAGAACGGCGACTCGAGCTTAGGAAGGCTAAGGCGCACAAAAATGAGTTTTTTGAGGACCAGGAAGGAATTATGTATGGAGCTGGTATCGCGGATTGAGTGTAAGAGGTTTATTTCTTCATTTTTTACACAGGTTTTCAAAAAATTATTTTAAACGCGTTTTTCTTGAAATAACATTTTTTGACCTGGCTGACATGATTTAAAAAAAATTAATAAAACGATTGACTGACTGACATCTGAATTTCATACATTTGTATATTTACAACAAATTATTTCTGGTTAGATTGAGAATCACATACCTAGTCGAACTACGACTATCTCTACTCTTTCTATCCAGCACAGATCGTTCCCGCTACTTTTGCTCCTACTCTTCTATATCACTTTTGAGATTATAAAATTCGTTATTCGGTAACGAAATTACATATACATTATTCATCTTATACGTCCTGTGCCATTGACAGTTGTACCAAGAACTAGAAACTTATACGTAACTATATATATCGTAAAGGTATCTCCTGTCGGGCACTACCTTTGAGAATTGCGATATGAAATCTCCATGTGAAAAATTTTATTTGAAAAATAACATCATTGTTAACAGATATTGACGCAGTCCAAGATCTTGCCATCTCGATTTGATATTTTAAAAACTACACATGAATTACATAAATGTATTTTATACGTAAATTTTATAAATGCAAACACAAAAGTGAATGTGTTTCTTTAATTGTAAAAACAGTTTTTTCCACGCATGAATTAACCTTACAGGAGGAACCAAAATTTATCTAGTAATGAAAAACTCGCCAACATTTAGAGGTTTCCTTATTTCGTATTCTAATTATAGGTAGGATTAGCTAAATAAATAAAACAAAGTGATTGAGCCATTAATGGTGTTTTTTATTGTCTATTGCGGAAAAGCCATGAAAAGGCATAAAAACCCCACGAAATGATATATAATTTTTATTATGTATGTGTTCTATTAGAATGAATAATGATGTTGGTTATACGTAGTCGGTACGTAGTGTATGATGTATACTCGGTACGCTGTGTTGCTGGCACTTTACACGGGACCCCGGGAGTCAGAACTGTGTCTGCCTTATCCAAACCTTGTGTCGATTGGGATTTTGTGTGTTGACTGCGTTTTATTGCATATATGATTATGCAAATATATGAATTTGTGTTGTATAATTAGATGAATGATGAGAATAGTGACAATGAATTAAAATAAAATGAACACTAATTACTTGAAAAATACTTTAACACGGTTATGATAGGAAAGTGACGTTCGAACTCGACAACGGGTACCGATAGACTCAACAGTCGCGCAATGATTATGTATTGATATGATTCAGCTCTCCTTTGTTACACATTGGAAACGAAAGCTTCCTTTCACAGAATATACTCCCCCTTTAGTAGTACAGCTTTACAATTAGCTAATCAATAATAATTTTTTTTTCAGTAAAATATTTTACATTAATTCAAAAATAAAAATAGCAGAAATACAATTTTGAGTATAAATATAAATAAACTACATTAATCCTACTGCTTAGATCGAACAATTAATTGCAATTTTGATTTCAAGTTGTATCTAACAATGGACAATGTGATCGCACATTGCGTTTGAAAATTTCTTGTGCAGTTTTCACAGTTGCTACATATACAACGCCGTCTTCTCCTGGGTGTACCAGGATTCGTCCTAGCTGCCATTGAGAACTAGGTTGATTTTTATCAATAAGAATCATAATTGAGTCTAATTTGAGCTCTGCGCGGTTATTTTAACCATTTGTAATTCTGTGAGGTATTTAAAATGCCACCGTTTCCGAAAATGCGATCGTGCTTTTGAGATTATCTGCCATGAGGTGATTCGATTCTCTGGAATAGGTAAATAATTATTTTACGGCAGTTTATTAATTGGTCGAAATAATCAACCAAGGGTTCTTATATTTTGTTACGTATTTATTATTAGGTGTACAAATACTTTTTGGTCGTTTTGAAAAGATGGCGCCATCGATAAGATAGCATCGAAATTATCAGCTGTAAGAAGTTGTATAGTATATGTCGACACCTAGAAACAGTATAATCTTTTAATACCTCTGACTTGTTGCTAGCATCACTTAGTTTTCATCGTGTTAAGGTGTCAAGTTTTGAGCCAAGTAGGCGTCATTTGCGGGAATTGTTAATTTACTTTTTTCATTTAAAGCAATCTGCAGCTGAAGCACATCGACTACTCATAGAAGCACATGGTGATGTTTATTTGAGTGAGAGAAGTTTTCGGGAGTGGTTCCAAACATTTAAAAGTGGTGATTTTGACATGGGAGGACAAACACGCAATAAAAAGCTCAAAGTATATAGTGAAACACAATTGGAAGCTTTACTGGAGGAAAATCCGTGCCAAAGGCAAGAAGAACTTGCACAAGAGTTAGAAATGACTCGGCAAGCTGTTTCACATGACTCAAAACCCTGGGTATGGTCCAAAAGCAAGGAAATTGGATACCTTAAGAACAGAAGCTAAGAGACGTCGAGCGTCGCTTATTTGCTTGCGAACAATTGCTCAAAAGGCAAAGTCACAAAGAATTTCTACATCGAATCGTGACGGGAGGCGAAAAGTGGATTCACTACGACAACCCTAAGCGTAGGAATTCATGGGGTAAGCCTGGACATGCCTCTACTTCGATGGCTAAGTTAAACATTCATGGCAAGAAGCTAATGCTGTGCATTTTGTGGGATTAGCTTGGAGTCATCTATTACGAACTACTCCAACACAATCAAACCGTCACCGGAGAATGTTACCAATAACAGTTGATGCAATTGAGCCGAGCATTGAAGATGACAAAAATGACAAGATGACAAATGAAAAGATCCAAAATATGACAAAATGACAATGCTCGGTCACATGTTGCAAAGATCATAAAGGAAATGTTAGAAGCAGTGAATTGGGACATCCTACCCCAGCCGCCGTATTCACCAGATATTGCTCCTTCGGACTACCACCTATTCTGGTCGATGATTCATGGTTTGGCTGAGTTGTACTTCACTTCTTAGAAGGAATTGAAAAACTGGGTCGATTCGTGGATTGTCTCAACAGACGAGCACATTTTTAGACGGGGTATCCATTTTCTGCAGTAGAAAGTGATGAGCAATAATTTGTATGACCTTATTTGTACCTTGTTTTTTATAATACATTCTTATTTCTTTACGAAACAAATTCACGTAATTCGTTTCGTGCGCGAACAAAATTTGTATATGTGAGGACATAGCTCTCCTCCCTATGAATCGTTTAAGTGCTGCTATGAAAGTCTCGGTTGTTCAATCCCTTTTAATCTGGATATGTACGGCGTTGATAGCCATACAAATAAAAACGCAACCGTAAACTTTTATGCGTCTCTGATTTCTATGTTTTCTTTCATTAATAAACATGGAGCCAAAAAAGTCTACACCTGTTTGATAAAAGGGAGTAACGCATTCTACTATCGATTTCGCTATATTGGCCATTTTATAAATGATCGGCACTTCGGGTTTGATGTTTAACGTTATTTTAGTTTTACGGAATGTAACATTATTTAGTTGATTCTTATTGATTTCTTTAATAGGCGCAGAATAAACGTACGACAACTTGATCCTTATAGTCGATCGAACGCACATACAGTTACGCACCATAGCCAGCATTGTTGGATCACAGAATCGTGTATTTCTATACGGCGTGGTGCGTAAATTAATAAATGCCGCATAATGGCTAATTGATCTAAGAGATTGAGTTGCTCTGCAAATGAAATCCACTGCGAATGTAAAGAGCTTGGAACAAGTGCGTGCCGTTCTATTTTCCATTTCCAGTACTCCTGCATTATACTTGCCAAATTTTTCTTCCTTATAATGCCAAAAAATTTTCTGATACCGCCAATCATCAGGGCGTATCCACATTTGCCTGTACATTTTTTCGATGTCGGCTACGAGCACGTATTTATGCATACGTAACCTAAGTATGTATTCCAACAGCTTATCTTATATAGTTGGGTCTGTCACTAATATATCATTCAAGGAAATGCCTTTGTTGGCTTTATTTGACGCATCGATAACAACGCGAACCTTAGATGTTGTGCTCGCGATTTTCATTCCCGCGTGATGCGGAAGATAATAACCGTCTTTCGATTCATTATTTACCAACAACATATAATCTAATTCAATATATTCATTCATTACACGTTCTTCTTTTAATTTAAGTGTCAAATTTCTATCGAATTTTTTCTGTAAGATATACAAACGACGAATAGCTATAGACCGCGAATGGCTGGTATCTCGTTCTATACACCGAAAAGGTAAACGAATAACCTTTCTTCCTGCATTATCTTGAACAGTGTTTTTATACAATGGCTTTCACTTTCAAAAAATTAATTTGTTATATAGTTTTTTGTTGCTACTGCCTCGTATTTCCAAAACTTTTCTAATTGCTCCTTTAACATAATTATTTTACAATGCATAGCAGAATTTTTATCGCTTATAACTATACCTCTTTCAAGTACACAACCTATCTGATTTTTCTGCATAAATAGTTCCCAACTTTCTTTTGTAAGGTTTACTTGATCGATTGATAACAAAGAAAGCGTTATACCTGATCCAATTAGCATATCGACCTTTCACGGTAAATGAAAAAGTGGATCCGCCAATTTAAGATTAAAAAGCAATTGTATCAATTGTCGCGGAATTACCGCATTCGGCACTACTTCAGCAATTTTTTAAATGACGAGAAACGATAATTTTTTATGAAATTCATTATGAATTGAGTAGAACGTGATTTCTATGATACCCTTTGTTGTGCTGTTCATTCCATTAAATGTCTCGATAGGAAAAGAACATCAACGTATTGGTATTCCCAAAGATAAAGCAAGGTTCTCTGTGATAAAATGTGCTGTAGCACAGGTATCTAATAATGAGCGACATAGTATAAATGTACCTTACGTATTCTTTACGTGAACCGTCACACTCATTATGAGCTGAGATGGTAGATATCGAACCGAGTTAAGAGCATATACATCTAGTCATTTGTTATTATTTGGAGTTTGTAAATTAGAAGGTGCATTCAATTGATTTAAATGATTTTTGTTATTTCTGTTTCGCGATATTGCACCGATTTCATGTAAAAATAGTTATGCAATTTATTGCAAACCTTGCAATGCGAAGTATTACTACAAAGACCATTATGTTTTTTCAAACAATTTCTAAAAAACGGCTTTTTATGTACCAGTTCCCATCTTTGAGAAACTGATATTTTATTCAATTCGGGACATCTATACATTCAATGTGATTCTTTTTTATATATTAAGTATTTAGATGATACCATGCTGACTAAAACACGTCCACCGGGTTCAATTTTTTTAGCTTTGGGAAAATGTGACTGTTCTCCTTTAAAATGTCTTTATTATTTTCATATTTGATCTCTAATTTACCGTAAGAATTATCTTGTTTAAGCATAAGAAGCCTAAATGCCGTTTCTGAGGTAAATGTATAGATTTTTTAGAGATTCGGAGATTCGTCTAAGTTTAAATGTTCCTCTCATTTACTACTTATTTTGCTTGGAAGTGCGTGTTCAATAATACGAACAACTAAATATTCGTCGGGATATAGATTAAGTGAGGCAAGCATATTTAAATGTTGACGAATATCGTAAATTATTATTATCAGACATTTATGGTAAGGTTTCGTTTGTACAGGGGTTTCGATCATCGCATCGAGGTGTTTAGCAATTAATATTCTTTTTTCATCATAAGAATTCAGTAGAAGTTTCCATGTATTTTTATAATTTTCAGCGCTGATGTTATATACCGAAATTTTATTTAATGCGTCAAGACTTTTTTAAATATATAAATTTTTGTAGGTCAGACTAATCTGCATATTTGTCAATCAATGTGATAAATGTGTTCTTAAAAGACAACCACTTCTCAAAATTTCCGTCAAATTTTGATAGTTCCGCTACAGATAATTTGAGACGCCGTGTCTACTGCTACTAATGTTGTATTGGTATTATCTCTCTATGGTGATTCGAGGCCTTTGATCTGACTTATAAGAGCATAATATTTACTTTCAATGGATTCAACTTTGTTAAGACCGACGTTTTTGGTATCAAGAATTGCTAACTCGTCATGTAATTCTTCATATTTCTGTAATAATTGGGACAAATGTTTGAAACGAATTTTAAAATTAGTGTATCCATTTGTTGCTTAAAAAGAAATTTTTCTAAATTAGTAATGTGCGTCCTCAGCGCCTTACAGTTTTGTTTAATAAATTTTACTTCATATTTCCGTTTTTAATTAAATTTATTTAACGAAAACAATTATTGCTTGGAAATGAAAATATATTTAAGAATATCGCGATAAGAATTCAAAGCAAATGCTCTTACATATAAGCCAACAATGTAGTCAAAAAAGTTGCGCGAGGAACGAGGGAGATCGTATTTCATCATATTGCGTCGTTTATATTACGATAAAGATTATTGTATTTTCTTTATGTTAAAGATTATGGGAAAAGTTAAATTATATATATTAAATACTATATCTAAATAATGCGTGTAATATTTATATTTAATAATATCAATAAATTATAGAATTTAAAATATATCTTATATGTAAAGGTAATGTATGATCGTATTCTATAGTTTTAATAAATTTAATATTAATAAATTATTATCAAATATAATTGCATAATTTTGACAACGTGCGTAATAGAAAATTTGTTAAATTTTAAATAATGTTATATCATATAAAGAAACATACTTAATCGAAATGCAATATTTTTTTAACTAGAATGAATAAACTTATACATTAACCTTTACCTATTCTACTTATATATACGTAAAGCAATAATAATGAATGATTTTTAAATGTTCTATATAGCAGATAAACTATTATTAAGCATAAGCGAAAGAGTTTTATAAACAATAAAGTTAAATACTTAACATAACTTTGAAATCATGTTGTTGTATCTCCTCTGCCAGCTTCATTGGACGTTTCAGCACGTGAAATAGACTCTGAAGATAGCTTATTGAAGATGCTGATGTTTGCGCATATAGTGAATGTGTTTCTTTAATTGTAAAAACATCACTGTTTTTGTGTTTTTGAGGGCAAAGTCAGAATTTCGAAGCATTAAATTTCCGTGAATGTATATATATGCAAAGCAAGTTGCCGGAATCATTAATGGCTTATTTATTGATTCAAATTAACGCACATATAATCACTATGTCAGAATCATAAAATGATAGTACTTTTGCGACTCTACGAAAATTCGTTGTTCGGTAACGAAATTACGTATACATTATTCATCTTATACGCCCTGTGCCATTGACAATTGTGCAAAGATCTAGAAACTTATACGTAACTATATATATCGTAAAGGTATCTCCTGTCGGGCACTGCCTTTGAGAATTGCGATATGAAATTTCCATGTGGAAAATTTTATTTGAAAAATATCATCATTTTTAACAGATATTGACGCAGTCCAAGATCTTACCATCTCGATTTGATATCTTAAAAATTACACGTGAATTGAATAAACGCATTTTACACGTAAATTTTATAAATGCAAACACAAAAGTGAATGTGTTTCTTTAATTGTAAAAACAGTTTTTTCCACGCATGAATTAACCTTACAGGAGGAACCAAAATTTATCTTGTAATGAAAAATTCGCCAACATTTAGAGGTTTCTTCATTTCGTATACTAATTATAGGTAGGATTAGCTAAATAAATAAAACAAAGTGATTGAGCCATTAATGGTGTTTTTTATTGGCTCTTGGGGAAAGCCTTGAAAAGGCATAAAAATCCCACGAATGGTATATAATTTTTATTATGTATGTGTTCTATTTGAATGAATGATGGTGTTGATTTTACGTACTCGGTACGCTCTGCTGCTAGCACTTTACACGGGACCCCGAGAGTCAGAACTGTGTCTGCCTTATCAAAACCTTGTGCCGATTGTGATTTTGTGTTTTGACTGCGTTTTATTGCATATATGATTATGCAAATATATGAATTTGTGTTGTGTAATTAGATGAATGATGAGAATGGTGACAATGAATTAAAATGAAATGAACACTAATTAATTGAAAAATACTTTAACACGATTATGATAGAAAAGGGACGTTCGAACTCGACAACGGGTACCGATAGATTCAACAGTCGCGCAATGATTATGTATCGATATGATTCAGTGCCCCTTTTTCCGCAGTTGGAACGCCCCATACAATATTTATATAAACGTCCAAAATAGCTTATGTTACACATTGAAAAAAAAACTTTCCGTTCATGAAACATCCTTGTATATCGTTGTTTCCGCAAGAAAAGGTTCTATTGATAACACTAACACTATATAACACTAACACTAATACCATAACACTAACTAAATATTCGCGATATTTAATTTAAAATTATGAAAATATGAATCAATACGAATTTAAAAATATATATGCATGTATATATACATATTTTATATACGGTTTCTACGAGGAAATATTATAGTTTCGTGTTTCAATAAAAGAATAAGTTCTCGAGGTGTCTCAGTAGTACTTCGAAGAGTTTCGTATTCTGTCATTCCAACACAAAAGAACAAGATTTCACTATAGAAGCTGTCTGTATTTTATATATATATATATATATATATATATATATATATATATATATAGTTTTTTATATTATAAATTACTTTTTTCACTAATCAATATAGTTGATATATTAATATTTAACAATAAAGCATGGTGAATGGGATGCAGGGATGAAGTTCCTATTATATATATATATATATATATATATATATATATATATATATATATATATATATATATGTATAGGTTGCCAAATACAATCTTTTTGAAGTGGACACTGAGATTGCACCTTTTTATATGAAAGCGATGATAGATAAAATTCTGTCTATCGTTTTGACACAGATTATCCCGAACTGTTTAATAAATAGGTTAAATGGGTGGGTGTTGGTAATGTCAGATTAACCTGAAGAACAAAAAGGGTAATACCGACTAACGTTACTCCTTCTTAAGTATCTCAAAGTTGGATATGACCATTCAACTGAGCTGGACTGGTATTAGTACTTTAAGCGGACTACTTTGTGCTAATATTCGTGATTCAAGACGCCACCTACTAGCCTCTAGTGTAATTCACTATCACTACTAAGACCGTTAACTTAATTTATTGGTGAAAGTAAAATGATTTCTAATAAAATACATAGCCTATGTCCTTTCAAAGATAATATAGAATTTATATGTTCAATTTCAGAGTAACCAGTTCAGTAGTTTTTTTGTTTAACGTTATTACAAACAAGTCCACGCTTTTCTTTATAAATTAGTATGATGATATGATACGATATGATATGAGATAATTTCATTAAATCTCTGAGACTCTCTCTCGTCCTCCATTCCAAATATCTCCTCTATACTTTTAAGAATGTTTTATTCAATCACTTTCTGTGTGAATCCTCAATCTAGTTTTGTTGTTGCAACTTATGTCTAATGTCTTATACGGTATACATTTCGTCACTTATGCTATTTCATTTTATAACATACTATTTTAGTACTGTTTTCTTATACCACATATTTAGTCTATACTCTAGTTTAATCTAGCTTTATGTGTAATCAAGTTTTAAGATAAATTTACTTTACATATTAATTTTCAATGAATTATTATAGCTGTATAACGTATTGGGTATAAAATAATCGTCTTTTTTGTTTTATTTAACGTCGTTCTATTTTTGCTCCGAAATTCTGGTGCTAATTAGTGACGCAGGTTTACAATGTGTTCGTAAATAAAGCGCATGCAAATTTTTACAAAGATGCTTGTATTAATCGACACGACCGAAACTTCAATTCGGATTAGCGCATTACTAGTCCTTCGTTCTAGCAATCGGACGTCGCGGGCTTTACACAAAAAAAAAAACTGATTATCAATCTGTGTGTGAAGTTTTCATAATCTGTTCATCAACATCATCTTATATTAGTATATCAATATTTGTAAGGTTCAAAGATATCATTTTGAAACATTATATATATATATATATATATATATATATATATATATATATATATATTAGGTTGATTTCAATTTAATTTTTTTTAAATTTCTCATTGACTAACTTTTCACAATTTTCGAAAGATGTTATGAGATATATCGATTAAGAATATTCATTACAAATTTTTGTCGGCTGAATAAAGCATGTCTTTAAATTAGTTACTCATTTCTCTGTTTCTTGTTTCCGAAAAAATTGATAAGACTTTTTTGAAAATTTACCTCGAAAATTTAAAGTAAAATAGTGCAAAATTACGAAAATTCTGAAGAAAATAGCAAAAATGGCATTAAAAGGTATGTAAAAACATTTAATAATCTATTTGGATCCAGCCTTCTGTTACATACAATCACGTGATTAATCCGTATCTAAACGAGATTAATAAAATACTGTCTCTACTTCCACTGCCAAAAGTTTATGAAATGTGATACAATAACATCTAGATGTTTTTAAATACTTTTATTATTAAAATGCAAAAGAATGTTGCAGTTCAGATAAAATAAGTATTTTTATATATTTTTTATACAGATTCTAATTTCTACATTTGATGATCGTCGGTATAATTGTACTCATTATGGTAAACAAAGGAAATTACAAACTTAGAATATACAAATTGAAATATGTTTAAGAAAGGTACAAAAAGTACTGATAGTTATAAATGTAATCTTTTATACGTTTCATATATTCCTTTTATTTATATATTTTCTATTGGAATAAAATTTGTGATTTCTAACATTTAAAATTAAATTATCTTTAGATTCGAGCGTCAAAATCGTGTTTTTCTTCATAAGTTGCAAGTAAGCAGGAAATTTTTGATAAATTATCAAACAATAATTTTCTTGTTGTTTTTTATAATTAAAATGAAGCTGGCTTCTTCCACCCTTAACATATTTCATCGTTACATTCTAAAGTTAAAGTTTTTTAGTTTTTGTAATACGTTTCATACAAAAACAGTTACATTTATAAAGCTATAGGTTTTGTCATGAGCGTATAATATTTACGGATAAAGGTTGAAATGTATAAAAGGTACATATGTGTCTGTATATAAAAAAACCAATCAATACTTAATTATTAAATTAATAAAAATAATGTTAAAGTTATTACTTTAAGTGATATCCAATAGAAAAAATGTCAACAAGTTTTCTTGGTATCATAATTTAGTTTGTATACGTGATTGATACTTAATTTTTAAAAATTGGATACAAAAATCGTAATGCAGATGGACTTTTTTTCTTCTGAACATAAAAAATAGTTTTTGATTGAGAAGAATTTTTCTAATTCTTATTTATTGTTAAATAAAATGTGTAAGAGATTCTGCTGATACAGAAATATATAAAAGTTTCTATCCAATTACGTAAATGGTAGTTGATAAAAATATAATATGCAATCTCAAATAAGAATTGAAAAATGTTGAACTGGAAAATAATATAAGTTCTTTACGTTTTACCCTAGAAACCTGTTCGCGCTCATTAGTAGAATTACAGATGATCCATTCCTACACGTACAAAGATATAAAAAATTAATTATTTATGGTTTGGAATGTTCTAACTAATAATTAATAATCTTAAATTGATAATACTTCGCACAAACGAATATGATAATTTTGAAATTAATAAAATACGAAGGTAATACATATTCTGTTAATTAAAGCTGCAGATGATTGATTCTGTGTTATTAATTATAAAGTGAAATTGTGATTATTATAATACTTTAATAATTCAATAATATTTTTAATCGATATGGATATGGAGCAATAAATAAAACAGCTGCAATTGAATTACAATTATTTAATTTTAATTTAATATTAAATACTTTATTCGTAATTTATAAGAATAAACGAAAATAAAAGACACCGTATAATGACACAGTGCCAGTAGTTTTGCTAATATGTGATTTCATGATTAAAATCAATATGGTATTCTTGGTAAAAAATTTATTTTATATGTATATATTAAACATTTCGGAAACGTCAAGATGTAAATCTTGATTCTGAAATATATAGAGGTTTCAATTTTTACAAGTTTTCAATTTTTAAAAAGTTACAACTCACTAATTAATAAATTTAATACTAAATATTCATTAGATTATTAATTGAAAGTTTTATTTAAATTTTATCAATATTTACAGAATGGATATTTAATTCGATATTTTTTATAAATTAACGTTTAAAATTTTTGTATTATTTTTCATTTTTTCACATGCGGCCTACGATAGCTTGATTACTAGAGAGAAAGGACTAGTAACTTAATGATCCGAGTTCACATTCCGGTCTCGGCCAATTGACAAAGGACCGCTGTAATAATTTATATGTGCTTTGTTTAAAAAGACATCGTAGACCTCCATAACTGATTAGTACCGGTATTTTGAAGTATAAATAGAGCGATGTTAAATACCATAAAAAAATTTTTTTTCTACATTATACAAATGAACAAAATATACAACAAAAACCCATGTGGTACAATTAATGCCAGAGTCACGCATAGACCAAAAAAGAGTTCTACGAGCAAAAAGCACACGTCCTTTGACATTTAATCCTAAATTTGGATGGGCCTTATGAAATAAGTTGTCCGTTATTAATATTTTAAGTAGTTGCTTCAACTTAAATTCGAAAAAGTACGGGTCGCCACCTACCGGCTAGTGTTCAAATGATTGGTCACTATACACAACATTCGTATCGACATCAACCTCGGTTTTACTGCACTGCGCTGCGTGGAGTAGTACCTTAACAATTTATTAATTAACATAAGATTATTTTTAACAACAAACATAGACTATGATATTTTGGATGCGATAAAGAATCTGACAAACATAAATTGAAATTCATTGACTGAATTGTTTTTGAAATTTTTATGAACAAACTAACAAACGCTGTCTCATTATATAATAGTAAGATAAGAAGGTTGATGATAAATTTCGAAGAAGTTATTCATGTTCGTAATATGTAGATTTTAGATTATACGTATCGAAAGCTCGTTATTTAATTTATAAGTAGAAGCATGAAACCTTCAATTTCAAAATTGCTCTTTGAGTAAAATTTTTTGATGAAATTTAATTTTTACTTCATCTTCTTTGAAAGTTTATCAATGAATTTTTTTTTTTTTTTTTTTTTATTGAGCTTACCCAAGCCTATAAAAAGACTTATACAGCTATTTTATCAATGAATATATTTTACTATTTTTCTTTTACACTGAGAAAAAATATCTGTTATCAAGTAAATATTTTCTTCTTTTGTACCATGTAAATTATTTTCTTAAATTGAGAAAGTATCTTCTGAAATCAAGGAAATATTTACTTAATGCAAGAAGAATTCAGTTGAATCAAACCACGTACTCTTCAATCTAGTGAACATTTTCTTAATTTAAGGGGGGGGGGGTAAGGTTAATTCGGTATAAAACAGGCATGTTTTTAATAATTTTTTCTCGCGACACAGATATAGACGGATTACCCAGTCAATTTGCATATAATAATGTATCATTTGAACAATATTTTCGTAAATTTTCATTGTAAAATATTGAAAATTAAGCGAATGACAGTGAATCTCCGGAGGCTCCTCGAGAAAAAGTTGTTTTGCGGTGTACACGATTACGCACCACAGAATCATCGGAATTCCAAAAACCATAGTGCATTCTTCAAAGGAGATGTTTCCTGAGGTAACGCTGTCGAGTTTTTTGTTAACTTTAGAATTTTTAGTAGCCCTAAGAAGCCAAAAATCCGATTTTTGCTATAAAAAATCAGGTTATTTGTTATTGTAAAATTAAGAATTAATAAAAATAACCAAAAAACTCGACAGCGTTACCTGATGAATTCTGTAAAGATGTACTGTGCAAAATTTCAAATCGATCGGTTCAATAGATTTTGTGTGAGGATGTAGATCGTCTTCAAAAATGTCAGTTTTCAGGAAACGGCTTAAAAGTTTTGTAAACTAAAAATTCACAATAAAACTTTATAATTTTTCAGGTTCATATAGCATAGTCAATACCAGATTAATATAGCAAAACGCTTTCATCTACATGGTCTAAAGCATCTTTTTGTATTTGTCTACGTAAAACTCTTCCTTCATTACTGTTGTGTGACGCTTGTTCCTCTGCTCTATTTATTCGCAACTCGTCAACTTCTCGCGTCCATTCGTGGAAACATGACCCTGTACTGATTTGCATCTTTTTTATAATGGCTAATAGAGTAAAAGAACCTTCATTGAAAGTACATGTAGCTAAATTAGCTGCAATTTCAACAATTGTAGAGGTGCCACTCCATTTTCCAGATTAACTGATTGAGACTCTCATTATTATTTTGCGTGAAACCTCCAAGACATCGCTGCAAGAGTTCGTCTTTACTCAAGTCCTCGTAAATAGGTCTAATAGCACCAAGAACTTTAGTAAGAAGTGTTGTATAGCTGTGTTTGAAAGAGTTTAGAGCATCTGAAGCTGTAGCTTTCTGCCATTCGCACCAAGAGTGTACGCCACTTGGGCATTTGTTGTGCTGTGGGTTTTCGTCGGTGGAGCTGTAGTGATAATAAGTAAATTACCACTTCAGATACCCAAATTGCATTTTTCATCTTATCAATAAATCTCATCAATTTATATATCATTTTAGCACTAAGCTTCCCTTTGCCAGAAAGGCTTTTTCTTTTGGCTCTGTCTTGTATTTTGTATGAACTACACTCTATTTTCCTAATTCACGCAGACGTGTCCCCATTCGCTTTTGCACATACAGTAGAAAAGACAAGAACAAAATCTATTATTCTATAATTCTTTTCGACATTTTCTTCTATCTCTACCGGGAGACTATTTTTAATTTTTTTGACGACGCATTATTAGCTTCCGCTTCGTCATTTCTACGCTTATAAGGAGGCTCTATTTTTTTCGGTCGAGAAAAGATCTTGTGACTTTTTTCGATCTTCTCTAGTAATTTTTCAAAGTATTTTTTATGCTATTAAATATATAAAGTAACAGCAAGAATTAATTTACCGTTGAAAATTTCCAGAAACCGAGCGAGTACGAAAGTAAACAAAGTCAAACTTTTAGACTAGCTGATGTACGTATGTACTGTCTATATGTCTCAAATATACAAGAAATGTCCAAAAAGATGCTTTCAATAAGAAATGAATGTATGATTTATAAATCAAAACAATCGCTCTTCAAGTAAGCACGCCGCACAATTGCAGAATTACGAATATGTAAAAATCCTACTTCGAGCAACAAATGTTCAAATACTCACAACTTTGTCAATTTTGCTTCGATTAACTTGAAATTTCAACACAATATTCTTGAAAGATATAGCATTCATTTAAAAAAATAAAAAAATGGCCAATAAAAAGTTTAAATACCTTACCCTCCTCCTTAAGAAAATGATTTACTTGGTATAAAACAAGTAAATATTTACTTGATATGGAAAAATATTTTTTTCAGTGTACTAATTTGTTTTAATTCATAATTTACTTATTAGTAAGGTATTTTTCAAAATACCTAAAAAAATTTATTCAAGCAAAGGATAAAATAGTAATGATTCCTATAATTTTTACTGATTTAATTTTCCAATATAAAGGTTCACAATTTTCTTAATATTGGGCGTACAAATAAGTTTCCGCCGTTTTTATACATATATAAGAATTTATTGTAAGAAAAGGTACAAATAATGTGATTCAAAATATATGCTCATCACTGTCGACTACTTTTGACCATCTTTCGGACAGCAAGTGGATACCCCGTCTAAAAAATTGCTCGTCGTCTGAGGCGATGCACGAATCGACCCATTTCTTCAATTCCTCGTGAGAAGTGAAGTGCTGCTCAGCCAGACTATGAGTCGTCGACCGGAATAAGTGGTAGTCTGAAGGAGCTCTGTCTGGTAAATACGGCGGGTAGGGTAGGGCGTCCCAATTCAGTGCTTCTAACGTTTCCATTACGATTTTTGCAACATGTGGCCGAACGTTGTTATGCTGAAAAATGACTTTATCGTGCCTTTTGGCATCTTGTGGACGTTTAATCTTTAATGCTCGGCTCAATTGCAGTAACTGTTGTTGGTAACGTTCACCGGTGATCGTTTGATTGTTTTGGAGTAGTACGAAATAGATTAATCCAAGGTGATCCCACCAAATGCACAGTTTAGCTTCTTGCCATGAATGCTATTATTTGATTTACTATTATACTGTTTTTTACATAAATACTTCTATGTGATTTTCAAGAAATTTCAAACACATTTGTGGAGGAATCAAAAACACGAATACTTTAATTATCAGCAAATAAAAATAAAAGAAGAAATGTTGTTAATCTTAAATAGTATAGGTTTATTTGAATTTATTGATATGAGATTGAAAGGGACCTTTCTGTATTTTTCATAAAAAAGCTGACTAGATACAGAGTAATTGGTTACATAAATCTCTCAGATAATGCCGAGACAGAGCATGCTAAAATATAATAAAATAGTAATAGTAGCAATAGTAATAACTCTCGCAAACAAACTAAAAATGCAACTAAAACTATGAATGTGTGATCGGAACAAGTATATCAACATAAAATAAAAAAAGTCAATGATCGGACACACAAAGTACACGGAATTTGGAAATTCACCTTACTTTTTAATCAGACCTTGTAAATTACAGTCTATTGAATATACATGAAACTTCTTTCTATCCGCGATCTAAATGGACACTTATTGCATGCTTTTGAGTGAGTTCTCCATTATTCGATTGTATGATAATAAATTTACTAATGTCACAGACTTATAAATTTTACGTGCTAATTACCAAAGTTGTTATCAGGTATGTGAATAAGTCTTTCCCGTTTTTTTTTTTTTTTTTTTTTTTCAAATTTTGAGCCTTTATTGTGAAAAAATGGTTACAAATGAATTATTGAAAGTATTGGCCATCGCTAGCTACAACTTTTTCCCATCTTTCTGGCAACATACGAATCCCGTTGCGAAAAAATTCGACCGGTTTGGCCTCTATCCAGTCATCCACCCATTTTTTGGCTTCCTCGTAGGAATGGAAGTGCTGGTCAGCCAGGCCATGCGTCATCGATCTGAAGAGATGGTAATCAGACGGAGCAACGTCTGGACTATACGGCGGGTGGGGTAGGACTTCCCATTTGAGCGTTTCTAAGTATGTTTTCACCGGCGGTGCAACATGTGGGCGAGCATTGTCATGTTGCAAAATAACTTTGTCCTGCCTGTCGGAGTATTGTGGCCGTTTTTCTCGCAGTGCGCGGCTCAAACGCATCAATTGTCGTCGATAGACCTCGCCTGTGATCCTTTCATTCGGTTTCAAAAGCTCATAGTAAACCACACCTAGCTGGTCCCACTATATACAGAGCATGAGCTTGGCGCCATGAATATTTGGCTTGGCCGTCGATGATGATGCATGGCCGGGTAGTCCCCATGATTTTCTTCGCTTCGGATTATCGTAACGTATCCACTTTTCATCGCCAGTCACGATACGATGCAGAAAACCCTTTCTTTTATGTCGCTGAAGCAGCTGTTCGCAAGTGAAAAAACGCCGTTCGACGTCTCGCAGTTTCAGTTCGTACGGCACCCAATTTCCTTGCTTTTGGATCATTTCCATGGCTTTCAAACGCTTGGAAATGGTTGTTCGGTCAACTCCCAATGCTTCAGCAAGTTCTTCTTGCGTTTGACAAGAATCTTCATCAAGCAAAGTCGCCAATTCTCGATCTTCAAAGATTTGCGGCCGCCCGGAACGCTCCTTGTCTTCCACGTCGAAATCACCGCTTTTGAAGCGTCGAAACCATCCGCGAACACTTGAATCATCGACACAACCTTCTCCATAAGCCTCCTGAAGCAATCGATGCGTCTCGGCAGCAGATTTCTTCAAATTGAACCAATAAAGTGAAACTTCCCGCAAATGACGTCGACTCGGCTCAAATTTCGACATTTTCACGATATCAAAAATTTATGATGCGAAAAAATTTTAACTAATGTGTTAGTATGGAATTGTTGACATATGAATAAGCTTTGATTATGACATATGTAACCATTGAATACTTGCACAGTATTGGTGGCGCCATCTCTTACAAAAAACGGGAAAGACTTATTCACACTCCTAATAATTTATTCAATTTAATTAAGTAGATGTTCGTGTACACAAAAGTTCTTTTTTATCAAACGTCAATCACCTGTTGAGAACTGTGGGGGAGCCCGCAGGTCTGAAAGGAGAAATTAATATAGAAAAGACTAATGAATGTGTACACACACGTACATGGTTGAAACGGCATGTAGATCCGACACAGAAATAAATAAGACACCCGAGATTTCTTTTTTCGCTGCCATCGCGCTCTAACTCATACTAATGTGAAAACAACAAATTAAACAACGAGCTTGGATGTCGTGCGACTACCGCGTAGACTCCGCCCGTCGCATCCCGAACACCGTCGTCGCCGACCGCGGTTGGGCCGGTGAATCGAAAGGGGCATCGACCAGCCCGTCCACCGCGCGACCACCTCTCTCTCTCTCGCTCTTTTACTCTACACCTTAGTGGGACGGTGATGGTTCCGAGTGGGTCCTCAGGGGAAAGGGTGGTGTTGAGCCGAGCGTCCGATTTACGGGTGCGGCAACGCTACTGTCTCCGCTTACTGCCGTCTCCTTCTTTCTTTTCCTTTTTGCCTTTCTTCTACTCGTTCGCCTTTTTTCTCTCAGTTGCCTCTCTCTCTACGCTATGTTTCACTTTCTATTGCTCTGCATTTTTCTCTAGGCCGTCACTGCTTCTACCCTCTCTTTCCTTCTCTTTCACAGTACTATACCTCACGCCTTCTATATTTCTCACACCTTCAGTTTCTCTTTCGCCTCCTTTTTTATCGCCACTAACCTCACGTTCCTGTACTTTCTTTCACTCTAATTCCTTTCTCTCTCTCTCTCTCTTCTTCTTCTTCTTCTTCTTTGCCTCACGACTTCATTCCACTTTCTCTATCATTCACCTCCTGTGACTCCGCCGACAATCGAGACGACAGCGAATGTGCACATCGCCCGTCTCTCCAAAATTGTAGAAAAAGGGGGGTATAAGCACAACGTCGGACGACGGCGATCGAGACGCTTCGAGCTTGATGCCCGCGGCACGAATATGGGAATTTAACATAACATAAATTTTATTTTACGGAATTATTTTACCTTTGAATAAATTGTTTTGAAATAATTTATTCTATATAGTTTTTATAAATAAATTTGTCTGCACTGGCGTAGATTCAAAATGCGATAGAACTGAAAAATTAATATTATAAAATTATTTTAGAATTCCAAAAACTAGTTTTCTTCATTATTTTGGTATCGTTTAAACCATTATAGTTTGGTTGTTCGAATGTCGTCCGAACACATAACTTTCCGTAAAGGTTGTTCCCAAAAAGCTAGGCATCGTTTCCTGCCGACTAAATACCATACTCCCTGTAGAAGTTGTTCCAAAACACTTCGAAATGGTATTCTACCTTCCCAACACGAATCTCCTCATAGAAATTGTCCCATCATACCTAGATCTCGTCTTCTACCAACTAAACACGATACTCTCCTTAGAAGTCGTCCCGGAATATCTGGACATCGTTTCCTACCAACTAAACACGATAGTTCTTGTACATCGTGTAAGTCGTTGCGGAATATCTGGACGTTCTTTTCGACCAACTAAATACATACAATACTCCACGTACAAAATTTCCAGAAACATTTTGGCATCGTATTTTACCGTTCGATCATGAAAGTATGCGTATATATGTATGTATGTATTATGACGACCGTTTTCGCGGTCGTCTATTTTCGTGACTTCAAAACCACTGCTCGCGCGCGATCGGGATTACCACGTTCGCGAACCGCGAGAGTGCATGGAGTTCGAACGGAAAACGGAGCAACGAAGAGCATAGGAGCGTTCTTTCTCATTCCTGCGTATTCCATCACAGAGAGTGTAGTACCGTATAGCACCACGTTCTAACCTAGAACCACAGCCTCGGACACTGAGAGGCCAGCTCGCTCGACTTTTCCGATCCACGACATCTCGACACCGAGTTCAGGCAAGATGGCTCTTGCCATCCACCGAGCAGCCCGAGACGTATCCACGTCTCCCTGGTCGTTGGGGACATCCTCGGTATCGCTGCACTCGAGTCGCGAAGAGGTCGAGAGATGCCGCCAGCATCGACGCCGGCAGCGAGCGAACGTACGAGAGAGACAGAGAGAGATAGAGAGAGAGAGTGCGAACCGCTCTAAATGAAGGACGCCGGCACCGACGAACGAGCGAGATGGAGAGAGGAAGGGCGAATAAGACAGTTGCAGCTTCCTCAAGGCAAGTAGTTTTGCTTTCTTGATATTGTTATTGCGTGTCGCTATTCAGGTTGCCTTCGCCCGCCGTCGCGTGCATTGTTATAAAATAATCGAAGTCCGTGATTCGCGTAAACGACCGTTCCCGTTATAATTGTTCCCCCGCGTGTCCGCTTTCGTATCGTTCCAATGTTCCCGTCTCAGTCTATATCTTCCAGCATTTATTATAGCTTCCCCACGTATCGGTGAACCTGCAAGGAATGGGCAGCTCGCGAGCTACCGTATCATATTGTAACGAGCTTTAATATTGTTAATAAATACATTGTTAATATTGTTATTTGCTCCGAGATATTCTTTCCACGTTCCCCCTGTTCCCCGTTTCAGCCGGACCTAGCGTGTGTGCGCAATCAAGCACACACACACACATACAAGCAGATACGGCTACGTGAGTAAGTCACTATACACGGTAAGTGTAATGCCAAAACCCGCGTTACAGTCTATATATATATATATATATATATATATATATATATATATATATATATATAATACATAAGCAAAATATGTAGATATAATTATTCTTTATTGCAATATAATATATAGTGTACGTTTGTATAACTGAAGATTACGAAAATGACGACATGATAAGTTAAGATACTACACTTCCATTTAATATTTTGTTTGAATTACACGTAATTAAAAATTACACTTTTAAAAAATATTTCTATCGAAATTCTTAAAAGAAGTTTTTAGTTTTCATGCATCAAAAAACATGTTTACTGTATTAAAATAAACAGTTCAGTATTTTAAATATATAAATTAGTTATTTTGAATGAATGGTTTACTAATGATATATGAATAAACCATTTGATTATTTTAAAAAGTATATATTTAAATATGCAAAATTTTAAAATAAAGAAAGTCTGTAGAGAAACTAAATATAACACAATCAGTCAATTTACTTATTAATTGAAAATTATAAAAGTAAATAAGATGTTTGCACCATTTATTAATTCAATTATATTTAAGAATATGTCCTTGAAAATCCTGAAATAATATGCTCCTTCTCAGAAACAAAATTAATTGAAAGCGATCATTGTCTGAAGTTTATAATTAGATAATCTATCTTTCAAATATTTAAATCTAAAAAAATGTATATTTAATATTCTAATTGCAAAAACTAGTTATTATATATTTTGAATCTATAATTTTGTTTTGTCTTTTTACTTCTTATTTAAAATAATTAATGTATTTTATTTCATTTGTAAAGTTTCTTTATTTATCAAAAACAATTATATTGTAATAAAATCGCTTTGATTGAATTATCTTCACGTCAATAATATTGACCATTGTCAGCAATTTATCTATGTTGACAAATTTAATAGATTTAAAAAAATCTGCTAGTTATAGACTATAAATTCATTTAAAAAATTATTTCATTGCTTTTCATATTTTTGGAGCATATATAGGTATAATCATATTTGACTTATAACTATCTTCTACGAGGGTGGATTGATAAGTTTCCGGCCTGACCAAGAAAAACAACGATTTTAAGAATTTTTTTTTATTTCTCAACATAATCTCCACCGAGGCTGATACATTTCTCATAGCGATGTTCTAGTCCAATAATGCCATTTCTATAGACTGATTCGTCAAGCTCCTCAAAATACCCATTTATATCATAGCTTCGATTACTTCTTCATTGTCCGCAAATCTCTTACCGCCAAGCCCTTTTGTGAGGTTAGGAAACAGATAATAGTCACTTGAGGTTAGTTCTGGAGAGTAGAGAGGGTGCGGCATCAATTTAAACTTCAAATCGCTGATTTTAGCAATCGCAACGATTGACGTGTGCGCTGGTGCGTTATCATCATGAAACAAGATTTTTTCTTCGCGAGACCTACGAAACGATGAGGTCGTTTAATTTTCATTTCGTGGCTCAAACGTTGCAATAAGTCTGCGTAGTATTGAACAGTGATAGTTTTACCCTTTTCAAGGTAATCCATGTATATAATACCTCTTGCATCCCAAAAAGCAGTAGCCATAATCTTATTCGCCGAAAACATTTTTTTTTGCCTTCTTTGAAGTTGGTTCCCCTGGTCCAATCCACTGTTTAGACTGTGGTTTGGTTTCAGGAGTGTAGTGGTGAACCCAAGTTTCGCCAATGGTTACGAATCGAGGCAAAAATTCGCTTGGATTACGCTTATACAATGCCAAATTGTCGGTAGAAATGTTCTTTCGAATCAATTTTTGGTCGACTGTTAGCAAACGCGGCACCCATCTTTTACAGAGCTTTTCCATTCCCTACTGGATGGATTTTTACATCCAGCACTATTTGATGGATTTTTTCGATCATATCTGGAGTTGTGACCTCAATGGGGCGTCCTGAGCGAGGCTCATCAGAGGTGCTCACACGACCCTTTTAAACTTGGAAACCGACTGCTGAACGGTTGAATATGAAGGGGAGGATGTGCCCAGCGTTGAGTCGATCTCTTCTTTAATTTCCTCCAGCGTGAACCCCTTCAAATAAAAGTATTTGATGACAGCACGATTTTCCAGCTTTTCCATTTTTACTAAAAACACAGAGGCGTCTTGTTCAACGTGCTCTCAAACCTAAACTAATATGGTGAATGGACTGAAACTATAGCTACAAGCTATCTAAGGATGGTACTATAGAACGCCATGTCAAGGTAGGTCTAGCGGCGCCATCTCTTGGTCAGGCCAGCTTTTCCATTCCCTACTGGATGGATTTTTACATCCAGCACTATTTGATGGATTTTTTCGATCATATCTGGAGTTGTGACCTCAATGGGGCGTCCTGAGCGAGGCTCATCAGAGGTGCTCACACGACCCTTTTAAACTCGGAAACCCACTGCTTAACGATTGAATATGATAGGGAGGATGTCCCCAGTGTTGAGCCCATCTCTTCTTTAATTTCCTTCGGCGTTAACCCCTTCAAATAAAAGTATTTGATGACAGCATGATTTTCCAGCTTTTCCATTTTTACGAAAAACACAGAGGTTCAGCGTGGTTTAACCGTCTAAAATTGTACGAAATAAAATTATTAAAATAAAATGCAGTAAAATGAAAGAAATAAAATTAACTCTACGATTGCGTCGCTCTGATGGCAACTTTTTAAAGCAATGAGCAATGCTGGTGTTTTAAAAAGGGTTTCTCCCTCCACCAGAAGTCTTCAAACCTGTATACATGATCTTGATATGAAACATTTAATATCTCCTTTCCCCGCCTCCATACCACCACCGGTGCTTAACGAGGAATTCTATATGGTCGTGAAAAGATTCAAACTACAATGTATAGAGTAGGAGCAGCACGTTCTATGCCTAATATGTCGATGCTAATAACATATGCGACAATAGCAATGTCACAGTAATATTGTTTCGTGCGTTGTTGCAATATTAATGTCTTTTCATCAATGTTTCGAAAATTTCGTAGCATAATAACTATATCATATTAAATATTCAAGGTAGGTATTCAATGAATTAGCAATGTTTCTGTGATATTGCTACTATATTACAAGGTATAGTCTCGCAAATTACCGAAATATTGAATATCCTAGACAAATGGATCACAGAAATATTGCAACGCTGAAAAAACAATTTCATATATTCAATAAAATATTTATAGTAAAAAAACTATTTCTTTGAATTAATAGAACAAATTATTTCACTTTAAGAAAAGCTTAATATATGCGATGTAACTATAATTATAATTCTAAAAAAATTTAAGTAAATATCTCTTGGTTCAGTATCATAAAATTTTATTAAAATAAATATCGGCAGCTGTTTCAGCGATCAAGTCATTTTGAAGATATAAAATAGAGAGAGCTAAAATTACAAATTCAGCAGTATAAGGAACAAAAATCCCATTGAGTGAATAAATTTACTTCATGGGATATGAACAGTTCTAAGTAGGTATAGAAATCAATTTATATAGTAGAATAATAAGAATAAACTTATAGCTAATACTTAGTTTAGATATTATATCTTCAAACTCACTAAAATTTGGCAGCGAACTGTAATAGAGGAGAAATATTAAAATTATTCATTTCATTGATAACATTTTTATTATGATTTACAGAGTTTAAAATTTCCATAAAGTCCAGAGTATTTAATTTTTTAGTTTGATTCGAATTATCTAACAATTTAACATTAAATATTATTAATCAAAATTAGGTCCTGAAACTAAATCAAAGAAGCGATTGAAAAGAAATGAACCAGCAACAATTACGATTAAAGTACGCAAATAAAAACAATAATAGTAATATTGATAATAAAAGGTTCATTGGTAATACTTGGTAGCGTGTTCAAGTCAAAGGTTATAGTCATACTGAGAAAGTATCTGCTCTTTGTTGATGCAAGTACCATGAGATTAAACGTACAAACTGGAACGACACTAAAATTGAAGTTGATTTTAGCAGCGAAAGAATCATAAAAAAGAAGTACAAATTGCAGTAAAAGGTAATTCAGTCTACGTTAAAACGTGTTTGTCAAGCTGTGTAGAACAATGTCGGAAAGAAGAAAATTATCATTTCACATGCTCTGCTGTTTCTATCTAAAATTAGCTAAAGCTTTCCTTTTTTATTTGCAGAACTAAAGGCAACTGGTACTTTAGTATAAAATGCTGTTGCAGTAGCTCAAATAATAAATGATACTAAAACTGCATAGAAAGATTATGAAAATAGTAAGCAATTGTCTGTCATTAGCGGATTAAGCATAGAATAGGATTAGTTCTCGAAGTACATTTCGGTTGCGGAGAACTTAAAATTAAACTTCAATTTAACTTTATGAAACCATTTATTATCAGATTATGAAGTATGCGCGTATATTACAAATTAGTGTTGTTTTCATGACAAATAGTCTGTTTGACAAACGCTGTCAATAGTCCATAGTACAACGAATCTTCAACAATTCAAACAATACAAGTACTTATTCGATATTTTATCGAAAGAGCTGTTCAAATGTTATTTACAATGACAGCTTTCGTTATCTGAAACTTCTCATTGGTCTCATGAAATATTACAAAGTGAAAAATAGGAAAAGATAGATATTTAATAATTTTTATAATAGAAATTCGATTTATTGATGCATGGACATCTGTTGGGATTCGCAAAAGTATTCAAGAAGAAAGGAAAAAGCAAAAGAATAAGAACAGAATTGCTATTTTATATTTTATTTTAAGTGCTTTCAGTTTGAAATCTCAGAATAAATTAATTTATATAAAAATTGTGTCCCTTTCGGGACAGCGTTGACCACGTTTACTGCCATTTCGATTTAGAATAGATTTATATTTTTTAATGTTTGAGAGAAGGGCATCACTATTTAAGTTCGTGGATATATAGGATTTTTTAAAATATGAATATTTTCAAGAGTTTCTCATTTATATTAGAACACTTTGTTCTAAAATATTTACGTTTTCATAATCGAAAGAATGTAACAAATCTAAGCTATGTTTCTTTAGCCCGGACGTGCCAGAAGTATTTCGCAAATTATATTTATGTTCATATATTCTTTGTTTTAATTATCTATCCGTTTGTCCAATATAATATTTATCAAAATCTTTATAATTTATTTTGTATATTACTTCTAATTATAAAAAAGTTTTATCCATATCTTTACAATAGTAAAATAAGCTCCTTATATTATTAATATTTTTAAGTAAAGTTGAATATTATGTTTTTTGAGAATACACCTGATTCTTTTGGATAAGTCTTTTACAGATGGTAACACTACAACTTTATTATTATTATTTATATCTTTCATATTATGTTCTCTACTACTATTATAAATCTGATTTACTCTCTTTGCAATAATTTATTCTATAAAATGTACTGGATAAGCATTATTTTATCTCTAGATAATTATCACTAAGATTCTCATGCTTGAGAATGCACATTGGCTTTGCAATAAAGAAGCGACGAAAATTCTTGTTCATAAATAAAGAGACTTTGGTATTCCTATTCCCTTGAGTATGATTTTCACCTTTGCCGAAGAGTACAGAAAATTGTAATTAATATAAAGAATAAACTTATTCTAGTAAGATAAAGATCGTCTTGGAATGTAACGATTCACGAAGCAGGACAATACTCTTTTCGGTTATTCGAGGGTGGATTGATAAGTTTCCGGCCTGGGCAAGAGATAGCACTACTAGGCCTACCTTGAAGTGGCATTCGATAGTATCATCCTTAGATAGCTTGTAGCTATAGTTTCTGTCCGATCGCCATGTTAGTTTAGGTTTGAGAGCACGCTGAAAAGACGCCTCTGTGTTTTTCGTAAAAATGGAAAAGCTGAAAAATCGTGCTGTCATCAAATACTTTTATTTGAAGGGTTTCACGCCGAAGGAAATTAAAGAAGAGATCGACTCAACGCTGAGGACATCCTCCCCATCGTATTCAACCGTTAAGTAGTGGGTTTCCGAGTTTGAAAAGAGTCGTGTAAGCACTTCTAATGAGCCTTGCTCAGGACGCCCAATTGAGGTCACAACTCCAGATATGATCGATAAAATCCATCAAATAATGCTGAAAGACCGCAAATTAAAAGTGCTTGAGATAGCTGAGACCTGTAAGATATCATATGAACGTGTACAAAATATTTTGCACCAACATTTGTATCTGAAAAAGCTCTGTGCAAGATGGGTGCCGCGATTGCTAACAGTCGACCAAAAATTGATTCGAAAGAACATTTCTATCGCTAATTTGGCGTTGTATAAGCGTAATCCAAGCGAATGTTTGCGTCGATTCGTAACCGTTGACAAAAGTTGGGTCGACCACTACATTCCTGAAACCAAACAATAGTCTAAAGAGTGGATTGGACCAGGGGAACCAACTTCAAAGAAGGCCAAAAAATTTTTTTTCGGCGAATAAGGTTATGTCTACTGTTTTTAGGCATGCAAGAGGTATTATATACATTGATTACCCTGAAAAGGGTAAAACTATCAGTGGCCAATACTACGCAGACTTATTGCAACGTTTGAGCCACGAAGTAAAAATTAAGCGACCTTATCTGGCGAAGAAAAAAATCTTGTTTCATCATGATAACCCACCAGCGCACACGTCAATCGTTGCGATTGCTAAAATCAACGACCTGAAGTTTGAATTGATGCCGCATCCTCTCTGCTCTCCAGAACTAGCCCCGAGTAACTATTATCTGTTTCCTAACTACAAAAAATGGCTTGGCGATAAGAGATTTGCGGACAATGAAGAAGTAATCGAAGCTGTAAATGGGTATTTTGAGCAGCTTGACGAATCAGTCTATAGAATTGGCATTACTCGACTAGAACACCGCTATGAGAAATGTATCAGCCTTGGAAGAGTTTATGTTGAGAAGTAAAAAAAATTCTTAAAAACGTAGTTTTTCTTGGTCAGGCCGGAAACTTATCAATCCACCCTCGTACCATTTCATACGAAGAACAGGATATCAAAAATAAAAAAGTCTGAATATCTAATGCATTATACCATCAAATTTGATATAATTTTATGGCAGTGACATAATTTAAATAAGCTTAAACATTATTTCAAAGTTGGAGTATTGTGTATGAATTGTTTCACACCAATGAGAGACGAATATATTTCAAACCAAATAACACTGATAATATTAAACAACTAGTAGACGTTTTGGTTTACTATTATATATATATATATATATCCACTCTCTTATTCCATCTTCCTTTATTTTCAGGGTTAAATGATGGTAAATAGACAACTCCAAAATCGCCGTTAGAAATTGCGTCCTTTGACGTGGGGCTCTTAATATATGTCCGTCATCACATACTTCTCTGTCCCAATTAATACATAAGAAACAAGATAAATACTTATTTGCGCTCATCACTTTACCACGCTCTACATCAAATTGAATTTTCCACGCTATCAGATTTCTTCCTTTCAAGGTCATCAAGCATGTATGACTATCGAAGCCACTACGAAGTACGGAGAAAATACGATACACGACCATTTGAAATGTGCCCACGGAAGGCATCACGATGACAATACACCACAGAAAACTCTTCTTTTTTTGCCTGGCAAGCAAAGACAGTGCGATGTTGTCTCAATTCATAATGGCACTTTCGGTCAAATCGTGTGGCATTCATTTTCCTTTTTTATGAATCTTTTCCATCGCGTGTAAACGTTTACAAACTGCTCTGTCAATGACTTCTAACTTATTATCAAGTTCTTTCTACGTTTGAGCTAAGTTTTTGTCTAAGAATGCTTACAATTCACTATCTTCGACTTTTTTTGGTTGTCTAGAACATTCTTTATCATTAACATCAGTATCTTCACTTCTAAATTGTTGAAATCACTCTTTACATGTTGTAAGCGATGGAGCTTGTTCGCCATAATATACTTGAAGGAATCGATAATATTCTTCTACACTTTTTTCAAATCAAAATAGTGCAAAAGAACATGTCGAAAACACGATTGATCATCATTCATTTTTCACTGATTAAAAAATTATAATGTTTACACAAATGATGACGCCCAGTAAGTGAATTGCATTGGTAAATGCCAAAACTAAAAAATAAGTACTAGATCCGATATATCTGACTTTCCATATTACTTATATCGTCATCTAAACGTGAACATCGAGAACTCATTTCACTTCCTAATATATTCCCATATTTATTATAATTTCATTTACGGTATTGCAATATTTATTATATTAATTTAAAATAACAAACACTAAACATACTAATATCATTTAATTCACTACATTACTTTTTTTTAATGTTACTTAACGTCGCTCTATTTATGTTTTCAAATACCGGTGCTAATCAGCAACGGAGGTCTACGATGTATTTGTAAACAAAGCACATGCAAATTATTACAGTGGTGTTTCTGTCAATCGACTGGGACCGGAACTTGAACTTGTACTACCAAACTACTAGTCCTTCGCTCTAACAATTAAGCCATTGTAGCTCTTTAATTCTTAATTTAATTTTTATAAAATAGGCCCACTGTGATTATCTCAAGCACAGAAAATCATGGGGAATTTCTGGACATGCTTCCACATCGATGCTCAGACCGAATATTCATGGTGTCAAGATTATGCTTTGTTTTTTATGGTATATTATTATTTATTGAAACCAAGTGAAGCCATTAAAGAGAACCGATATCGAAGGCAATTGATGCGTTTCAGCCAAGCATTGAAGAAGAAGCAGCCACAGTACCGACAGATACCTGATAAAATTATCCTGAAAAATCAACGAATTACTAGTTCTTCGCTCTAGCGATCGAGCCATCGCAGGCCTGAACTACATTACTTAAATCGCGACGACAATGCACATTCGCGCAAATATAAGTTTAGTGCATGTGTAATTTAACGTATAAGATATTAGAATATAATATCTTTCGAGGTCAGACAATTAAGTAATTCAAAAATTGAGTATATTTAAAAATTAAGGTACATCGCTGCCAAAGTAATCCCTTTCCGCATCTATACACTTATTCCAGCGAGTTTTTCAGTTTTCGTAACAATTCTGGACCACTTCTTGTGGGACCTCTCCGAGTACCCTCGTCACCAATTCTTGGATGTCTTCAACAGAGTCAAACTGTCGACCTTTGACAAATTTTTTCAAATGGGAGAATAAGAAAAAGGCGCAGGATGATATGTTCGGTGAATAGGATGGTTGTGGTAGCGTTGCGATGCCTTTAGAGGCTAAAAAATGAGAGAAACTTAATATACTGGGATAGGGAGCATTGTTTTAATGCAGAGCCCAAGACTTCGCAATCTCTGGAAGCACTCTGAGCACCATTTTTCGTAAGTTTTCAAGTACATTGCGGTAGAATACTTGATTTACGGTTTGTTTAGGTAGTACAAAGTCTTTGTCAACTACCTCATTGTTGTCGAATAAGCAAACGAACATGGATTTCACTTTGGACTTGCTTATTCTCTGCGCCTCGTCTTCGATGCTCTCACGGTCTATTTTAAAATCGGCATGCCACCGAAGCACCTGACTACGACTCAAATCATCACTACTGTCCACTTTAAGCACTTTTTCATAAGTTTTTGTCTCGGTTTCACCGAGTTTGGCACAAAATTTTTTCGCACAACGTTGCTCTAAATTTCTCTGCTTGATGTTTGTGACATGTACTACTTGCGCATTGTTACAGTCAATAAATATCATGTAAAGAAATGATTATATAAATGTCATAGAGATCTCAATCGCGAGAGTAAGGCCGAGAAATAAAATCCGTCGCATTACTTAATTGTCTGACCTCGTATATGCATAAATACGGCAAGCGTGTATTCGTATTTGCTAAGTCGTAGAGTAAGGAAAGAAAGCAAATCTCAGCAGGTCTTAAAACGCTTGAGCACTCTTTCTCTCTCTCAGTATCTCTTTCTCTATAGGAACCGACATAGGTTCACGAGC
Organism: Sycobia sp. Sy_11; assembly: GCA_018907035.1. NCBI lineage: Eukaryota > Metazoa > Arthropoda > Insecta > Hymenoptera > Epichrysomallidae > Sycobia > Sycobia sp. Sy_11. Next base: position 3,010,405 of record JACCIC010000010.1, on the reverse strand, counting down.
AGATAAGACAATATGTAGCGAAACTCGGCGAGGAGCGATTCGAAAAACAGACAACAGCCGCGACGTGGAGACTGTTCCTCTCTCCATATTAAATAGAGCTACTGTGGTTATAAACTTTCAGTCTGCCGGTTGTCTCCAACCGGCTTTATTTGACGCGCAGGAATCGAAATTGAGATAATGTTAAAAGTGCATGTACTGGACTTTTTACAATATTATTGTAAAAAGCTTATTAGTGACGAATAAAATTATGATTTAATTAGTAAAAAAAATAATTTTTATGATATTTCTATTTCTGTTCTCAACTGACCTGGACAAACGGACTACATTTTAGCAAAAACACGATGGCCAATATTGCAGCGGGGCTATATTTTATTATGCATTTTTTTAGAATTCTATTATTATTAATAAATAACTGTTAAATTTGTGATATCTAAATAAATTAACAAATTCATTTATTTCATCAGATCCAGTCAAATTCCGAGAGTTAGTTAAAGGGGAAAAATTGGAGAGAAAGAATCGATTTCTTGCAAAGCTATACACAGTGTAATAAACTTGGTGGCAGACTGAGAGACCAAGGGGATAGAACGGTTGAGCTTAGGATAAATTATAGTGCACATACGAGGTATGTTCAAATAAAAAAGTGAATTTGCAAATATCAAGGTGTACGCCCGTTCGACTATCGATTTTTTTATATTGTATTGATGCAGGTGTACCGAGCATATATTTACGGCATTAGCTTAATAGCATTATTTGTTTGTTTGTGACAAGCATACAAAGTTATAAGTGTTTCGTTTGCTCGTCGATTGTCTTTTACAAAAAAATGGTGCAAAGAGTTTGCATTAAAATTTGTGTCAAAAATAGAATTCAGTGCTTCAAAACTCTTGAAATGTTAACAATTGCATACCGTGAGCCTTTGAGTAAAAAGAATTTGTATAAGTGGTACAAGATGTTCCAAGATGGCCGAGAGGATGTCGAAATCGAACCTCGCTCTGGACGTCCTAGCAGAACAACAACAGATGAAAACGTTCAAACAGTGAAAGATATTGTGTTAAAAAATTGTCGAATCACTATATGAGAAGTTGCTGAAGATTTAGGCATATCAGTTCTCTCATCCCATACCATTTTTTCGGATGTTTTAGGCATGAGACGTGTTTCAACGAAATTCGTTCTAAAACTGCTTAATTTTAATCAAAAGCGTTATAACTGGTGATGAATCGTGGGTATATGCTTATGACGTCGAAAGTAAAAGTAAAGGCCAATCGTCCCAATGGAAGAGCGCAGAAGAACCAAGACAAAAGAAATCACGCCAAGTTCGATCAAATGTCAAGTTTTTGTTCACTGTCTTCTTTACAGGAATTCTGATCACAAGGTTGTACGGTTGATAATAAGTACTGCTTTGCAGTTATGCATCGTTTGCGATAAGCCATTCGCAAGAAACGTGCGGAACTTTGGAAAAACAATTCGTGACTTTAGCACCACGATAAACCTGCTCGTTAATCGTTGCTTGTGAGAGATTTTTTGATCAAAACCAACACCATAGTCATGCCTTAACCTCCATTTTCACGAGATTTGACACCGAGTGATTTTCTTCTTTCCAAAACTGAAAAGACCCATGAAAGGACATCGATTTTTAACGATTGACAGGATTGAAACTGCATCGATGAAAGAATTCAAGGCTATACCAAAAATGATTATCAGAAGTGTTTTGATGATTGGAAAAAGCGTTGGCATAAGTGTATTATATCTAAGGCGGATTATTTGAAGGGAATAATATAAATATTGATTAATAAATAAATATTTTTTGAGAAAACCAAAAAAAACTCCTTATTTGAATACACCTCGTACGCGGAAAGAAAAAGACGAAAGTGAACCGTACGTAGCTGGTAGTAGTCTGGGGGGCTAACAGCCGAGACAGATTGAACCAGAGCCACCTTTATGTAAATTTCAAATAATATAGACGTCTTCGGTGAGATCGTATAGAACCCGATAAGATTGGCGCGAAGCATGAAAAATCTCGATCAAACGCGCAGTGTTACAAAATATAATTGGAAAATGAATATAAATATAAATACATGTACTATTATAATACTATTAACTTTAACTTCATATTAACGTTCGAAAAAGTCATTTGAGAACTACCCTACCACTTGTTAGTAAATATTAATGTTTTTCACCTATCGATAGTAAATTATAACATTCTGAATATGTATTAATTTAAATTTGAATATTTAATCATTTTATCTTTTGACTTATTTAATAACTTTATCGACTTATAACGACATACATTTATTATTAAACATTATTATATATAGTAATTGAAATTTTAAAAACATATTTTTATGTTATATTTCAAAACGTATTATATGTACTAGGCTCATATATAATATTTAAAATAAAAAATGAAAGGCAGAGAAAGGGAATATATATGCATCTATGTAATCTAGTATAGTAACCTGATAACAACAAGGATTAATTTAAAATACAAGGTGTGTCTCAAAAGTTCCGAGACTTTTTAAACGGGGATTCAATTATCGTATTACCAGAGTATCAAGACAAGTTGAAGGTATAAAAGTTTGTTTCGTAAGTTCCCAGACTTTTTTAACACAGATTTATTCAGTGGCGTCACCTGTTTGTAATCAATCGCGTTCAAAAACGATATATTCTATTTACATTCTGCTAAAATTTCATAACATTTGAATGAATAGAAGCAAAGTTGTTGCGCGTAATTATATGTAACAGGGTGTTTTGTTTGTTGGTCTGAAAATGAGTATTGAGCAAAAAGCTAACAAGAAGTTTTGTTTTATATTCGGCAAAATTTTTACCGAAACACATTAAATGATGCAACAAGTTTATGGCAGTGATTGTTTATCTCGTGGAACAATTAATGAGTGATTTCGGTGTTTTATAGATGACAGAGGCGACCTCAATGCCGACAATAGTTCGGGTCGACTTAGAGAGGCGGTAAACGATAGGAACATCGACAAAATATGTCAATTCATAAAAAATGAACTGAAATCGTGTCGATGTCTTACATGAAACTGTAATTAAATTTGTCAGAAACGTCCATATTTTCAATTTATTACACCGTTTACCGATTCTAGAACCCATCAGATATAGGTTACGTAATACGAACTATTCGCTTCAACAGTAGCCAACTATATTCTTTTGCCTTTTATAGCGGACCACAATAGCTTGCAATTTTCTTTTCCTAGCTTCTGTAAAATATCGCGAAAGCACTTATCGATAACAAAAATGTCTTCTTTTTTGAATAATGCGTTCAAGCCTTCTGGTTCTTTTAAAACAATTTCTAAAATTAACGCATCATTTTTATTGGCGTAAAATAGACCCGGTATATCGACAATGTAATCATTCTTTGTACAGATTGTAAATTGTTTGCAATCTATCCAAAGTACTCAAACTAGAGGAATTAGTTAATATAATGACGCATGCCAAACACAAGAAGCACTAGCACAATAATTTGGAGTCACTCGACAAGCAATTTCAAAGCCGCTCATAGCCATAGGAAATATTCGGAAACAATTAAATTAGGTTCCGTAGCAATTGAAGCCAAGAGATGTTGAACGATATTTTTTTATTGTAAGCAGCTATTTAAAAGACAGAATCAAAAGATATTTTTACATTTCAGTATTGTGATGAACGACGAAAACTGTGTCCACTGCGATAATCTCAAGCGCAGAAAATCATGGCGAATTTCTGGACATGCTTCCACATCGATGCTGAGGCCGGATATTCATGGTATCAATGTTATGCTTTTTTGATGATATATTATTATTTGTTTAAACCAATAAAACCATTAAAAAGAATCGATATCGATCGTAAGTAAAGCGTTCCAGCCAAGCATTGAAGAAGAAACGAGCCACAGTCTAAGAGATACCTGATTAAATTATCCTGAAAAATGATAACGCTCGGCTATATGTCGCAAAATCCATCCAGGTATGCTTACAAACTATATAACTATTAAATGTTTTACCCCATTCTTCGAACTCTCGAAGCATTGCTTCTTTCGACTTTGACTTATTCGAGTCGATGGTACATGGCCTAGCTAGATGGCATTTTCAATCTTATGAAGAAGTCAAAGAATAGATAGATTCGTCGATCGCCTCCAAGGACGTGTCCTTTTTTCGATATGATATCACACAATTGCTCAAAACATGTCGAAAAATAGTGACTAGTAACGGACAGTAATTTAAATCATAGATAGGTAATCACTTTTTCAGTAAAAAGGCTCAAATTTTGGAAAAAATCGAGGGAAGGAAAGTTGCGCACCTCATATCTCGAGAAAAAACTTTTAAACCAAAATATAATGATAAAATGGCTTTTCAAAACAACTTCAAAATTGAATTTGGGAAAACTGATACCTGCTAAGGGCACTCATGTCTGAGTAAAGTTTAAATTATTTTATTAGTATTACTACTACTATTATAACTAATATTTGATTATATTACTATTATAACCTAAACAAAAATATCACAAGTGCTTGATTTAGATTCCGAGAATCAGAATTCCTTATCGATATCGTCATTTCTTGAAATTGTACGAGCTTCTCTCAATTCAAACCTGTAAAGATATTCATACGTTATTCTGGTAGTGTAAAATCAGCGATCTTGTCGGTAAGCTCAATATCTGACTGTAAACTAATATTTTTTAATAACTCTGCTGTACTCAGCATGCGATACGTTTCTAATTAATTTCATCCTCAAGAAAAATGTTTATAATTATATAATTAGAGTAACAATGATTACCACTTGGAATAAAAATACTTCTCTGGTTAAAAACTTGTTGGCGAGCTTCAAAATGGAATGTAAATGTATTATATAATTTTACACAAATGAAGCAATCTTTATGCGTACGGCGTGGTCTCTTGAAGTACAATTATATTAGTTTTATGGACCCTTTTGTAGTTAAGTTTTTATCTGTGTAAATGGCATCTGGATTATCTTCGGATAACTACGATGAAGGTGCTGATGTCGAAGAAATAAATTATCTATTTTTTAACGTTCATACCACATTTAATATATTTTTCCTAGATTTATTATGCATGATTATTATAGAAGTATTATTATAGAAGTATTATCTTGAATGTGATACGTTGTATTTTGTAATACACTAATCTATTTTGAACCGATTAGAAAAATAGTTAACCATTATTATATTTTATATATATATTAGTTATATATATAGTAGTAATACTAATAAAATAATTTAAACTTTACTCAGACATAAGTGCCCTTAGCAGGTGTCAGTTTTCTCAAATTCAGTTTTGATGTTGTTTAGAAAAGACGATTTTTTCATCATATTTTGGTTTAAAAGTTTTTTCTCGATAAAATATATTAGGTGCGCTCCCTCGATTTCTTCAAAAATTTGAGACTTTTTACTTAAAAAGTGACTACCTATCTATGATTTAAATTACTATTCGTTACTAGCCACTACTTTTCGACATGTTTTGAGCAATTGTGATATCATATCGAAAAAAGAACACGCCCTTAAAGACGATCGACGAATCTATCTATTCTTTGACTTCTTCATAAGATTGGAAATGCCAGCTAGCTAGACCATCTGCCATCGATCGGAATAAGTCTTAGTCGAAAGAAGCAATGCTTAGAGAGTACGACGGATGGGGTAAGGCATTTTATAGTTTTATAGTTTGTAAGCATACCTGGACGGGTTTTACGAAATGTGGCCGAGCGTATCATTTTTCAGGATAATTTTATCAGGTATCGCTTAGTACTGTGGCCGTTTCTTCTTCAATGCTTGGCTGAAACGCATCAATTGCGTTCGATATCGGTTCTCTTTAATGGCTTCACTTGGTTCCAATAAATAATAATATACCATCAAAAACAATGCATAATCTTGACACCATAAATATTCGGTTTTATTATTTATTAAATTAAGAATTAAAGTCTACAATAGCTTAATCGTTAAAGCGAAGAACTAGTAGTTTGTTAATACAAGGTCAATTTCCGCTCTCGGTCGATTGACTCAAGCACTGTTGTAAAATTTATATGTGCTTTGTTTACAAACACATCGTAGATTTCCGTCGCTGATTAACACCGGTATTTGAAAGCATAAATAAAGCGATGTTAAATAAGATTTTAAAAACTGTGAAGAATCCATAACAAAAATAATAATATATACTTTAAAATGTACAAGAGTAATTGTATACAAATCTGACAAAGTATATTTTATATGCCTAACTTATTATAAAAAATAGTTTCATGTAGTTTTAAACTAACCTTAAATCAACAAATCATAAAAATTGTAAATAATTGTATTTTTAGTAAATTTTAATTACTTTCGGTAATTTATATCCATGGAATTTACTATGCAAATAATTTATGTCGAATTGATCGGTGCAAGGGAACAGGTCCGAATTATTTGTATATTAGTGTCTTTATAGCCTTCTGTATGGCCTTATAGTCTATTATAATTTAAATTCTAAAATACTAATTCAATATACTCAAATGAAAATGCTTAAAAATTTAATATTACACATTTTTATTCTTTTGTACATGACATAAAGAATTCGAAAAGTTTCGCTCAAGAGGGTCAGTGTATCGAGGTTAGATCATGTCAAAAAATCGAGGGAACAATCAAAACATAATTCGTAGAATGTTATGCATACTATTCAAACGTGTATAAGTAGATGTAATAGACCAAACCTGGATAAGAAGTACTGACCTGATATCACAGTTGCGGCAATAGCGCTCAGCTTCTTCATTCAGAGAACCGTTGGAAGTTGCTGTGGTACTGTTGCGCTGATCAACCGGCGTCAGAGTAGACACGGATTGTACCGGTGAGACAGCATGCATCCTCATATGCCGATTGAGTGAGACCTTTTTGTCAGCGCTGTAGGAGCAGTGCGGACATGTGTAGGCCTTGCGAGATTCAAACTTAGTGTCTCCTCCGAGACTTCCACCTACTCCAGCGGAGCCAGAGCCACTGGCGCTGTTGGCACTGACCGAGGCTTCCTTGTCTTCATCGTCTTCGTGATGCTCAACATCATTCTCAAGTCGCAGTCGATGCGAACAGTAGTATTTCCGATGAGCATCAAGCGTACTGGCCGAGCTATAGCGAATTCCGCATGGAAGGCAGACTAGAGCTGTGGAACGAGAAGCTGCAGCTACCCCTGTTGCCTCTACACCTAGACCGTCCTTACTCGAGCTCGGCAGAACAAATAATCTGCCAGTTGCTATAGCTGTAATATTGCAGTAATAATTTAAAATGCATATATCTAGCATGTCTGTGACATGGATTTTGAACAAAATTTTTTATGACTACTTTAGAAATAAATGTATTGAAAGATAATAAATGCCTATAACAATATATTTTTTACAACTTATTTTAAACTGCTCAAAAATATATATGTCATAAAAGAAGATATGTCATATACCATATAATATATGTCATATACCAATACAAAATTTGCAGTATTCTCTACCAGCTATACCAAAAGTACCTTGGAATTAACTATTACCTATTCTGAAAAATTATAAAAGCTATTTTTTAGATTAGTTTTCGATTAATTTTCATATCAAAGTTTTCATTCCTACAAATGAATTTCAAAACAATGTACAATTTGAACTAATTACCTGAACATAAGCTCATTCATTCAATTTATTTTGTGAAAACAATTAAAAAATAAAATGGGTTTGTCTTTCGTTAAAAATATAACGTGAGTGACAAGAAAAGAAAAGTTTAATAGTTTAACTTATTATATATACGCGTAGAATTACTCTATAAATAGATTGAAGCGAAAATGTTAAAAATATAAACACACACGATATAATAAACAAACACACACATAGAGTAAATTACATATATAATATAATAAACTAACCATGTATTATAGATAATATTAATTTAATTCGATTTATATATTAACCAATAGAAATAATATTAATTTAAATTAATTTAAACGTTAATCAATCAAATTTTTGTTAACGTAATTTTACAATGTACAAAAGTGCGTTAATTTTTGCCAAGAGCGCGATTCATTTTCAGCACTCGTTGAGGAAGGATACCTTTCGACTAATGAAACGAATCGACACACTGCGACTCATTCTCCTTTTTCATGAGGCAGATTTGATTTCGGTACTCATTGAGGAAGGATACCACTCCAGTAACGAAATATCGATACTCTTCTGGCAGACCAATTGCGAGGCGAAAGGAAAACACCTTTACGCGTACAAGAGTCATCAAATTACTTGCTGAGAAGAATGGGCATTCCCGACTTCTGAAAAGGCAGTTTTAATTTTGCAACGAGAAATGTATAAGGAAAAGTCAGTGCAATAAAAGCGATTAATTTCGAAACGAAATATAATTTATTAGGAGAAAATACGCCCTTTTCTTCGAACTAAATTATTATCAGGTATGTGAATAAGTCTTTCCCGTTTTTTTTTTTCAAATTTTGAGCCTTTATTGTGAAAAAATGGTTACAAATGAATTATTGAAAGTATTGGCCATCGCTAGCTACAACTTTTTCCCATCTTTCTGGCAACATACGAATCCCGTTGCGAAAAAATTCGACTGGTTTGGCCTCTATCCAGTCATCCACCCATTTTTTGGCTTCCTCGTAGGAATGGAAGTGCTGGTCAGCCAGGCCATGCGTCATCGATCTGAAGAGATGGTAATCAGACGGAGCAACGTCTGGACTATACGGCGGGTGGGGTAGGACTTCCCATTTGAGCGTTTCTAAGTATGTTTTCACCGGCGGTGCAACATGTGGGCGAGCATTGTCATGTTGCAAAATAACTTTGTCCTGCCTGTCGGAGTATTGTGGCCGTTTTTCTCGCAGTGCGCGGCTCAAACGCATCAATTGTCGTCGATAGACCTCGCCTGTGATCCTTTCATTCGGTTTCAAAAGCTCATAGTAAACCACACCTAGCTGGTCCCACTATATACAGAGCATGAGCTTGGCGCCATGAATATTTGGCTTGGCCATCGATGATGATGCATGGCCGGGTAGTCCCCATGATTTTCTTCGCTTCGGATTATCGTAACGTATCCACTTTTCATCGCCAGTCACGATACGATGCAGAAAACCCTTTCTTTTATGTCGCTGAAGCAGCTGTTCGCAAGTGAAAAAACGCCGTTCGACGTCTCGCAGTTTCAGTTCGTACGGCACCCAATTTCCTTGCTTTTGGATCATTTCCATGGCTTTCAAACGCTTGGAAATTGTTGTTCGGTCAACTCCCAATGCTTCAGCAAGTTCTTCTTGCGTTTGACAAGAATCTTCATCAAGCAAAGTCGCCAATTCTCGATCTTCAAAGATTTGCGGCCGCCCGGAACGCTCCTTGTCTTCCACGTCGAAATCACCTCTTTTGAAGCGTCGAAACCATCCGCGAACACTTGAATCATCGACACAACCTTCTCCATAAGCCTCCTGAAGCAATCGATGCGTCTCGGCAGCAGATTTCTTCAAATTGAACCAATAAAGTGAAACTTCCCGCAAATGACGTCGACTCGGCTCAAATTTCGACATTTTCACGATATCAAAAATTTATGATGCGAAAAAATTTTAACTAATGTGTTAGTATGGAATTGTTGACATACGAATAAGCTTTGATTATGACATATGTAACCATTGAATACTTGCACAGTATTGGTGGCGCCATCTCTTACAAAAAACGGGAAAGACTTATTCACACTCCTAATATAATACTAAGGCAAATTTCTACCAGACAGACAAAAATTGCAAGTCATGTCATTAGAGGATTGACTATTTAATTATAAAAATTATCTAATATAAGACACGCTTGGAGCGATAATGTTGATAAGAATTAAATTTATTCTTATGAAAATTTCGATCTTTTTATATTCTTGATTAAGGCACACCTTAAAGTAATATAAAAACCAAGAAGTGTCGTTCCGAAATAAAATTATTAGAATCATTCGGTTTTATGTAACAAAACGAAGCAAGCCGTGCGAATAGATATCCATAAATATAGAGATAATAGAAAGAGAAAAAATATAAGTGAAGACCATACGAAATTCCGGAATGCGAAATAATCGGATTACCGAGCGATATTTTGTATATATGTATATATATATATATATATATATGTATATATATATATATATATATATATATATATATATATATAAATGTGAAAAGCGTAATAATTTAATTTTTTTGTTTTATTATATGCTGCAGGGAATCTACCAGGAGATCCCGATTAATTAATAGTTTATTTATTTATTTAATATTTTTTTTGTATTTCAATAAGAAATCACCTGTTAATTGTTTTTGTTATAATTTAAACAATGAGTTCAGAGTTTTTCACCTAAATTTCTGACTAATGAGTCCCGATACGTTCCTCCCTCTTCAATCGAACCCTTATAAAAAATTAAAAATACCTAAAGAGCGGGGAAGAAGCCTAATAAAAATAATTATTATATAAAACACTAACTGAAATTTTTTTATTATTTCAGTAGCGGTATTTGCTTATATTTTATTTCAAGCTCTAATTTATTTGATGCTAAATAAAGTAAATTTAATTCAATATCACAAATTCAGAACCATTGGACGATATTTTTGTCTTCAGATGATATGCATAACAGTTTTATTTTATCTTTATAAATAATCTAGGTGTCTTGTGTTTACGATACACTCATTAACAGTCAAATCATTACGTAAGAAAATAGTGACCGTTAGTAATACCTTATTGTAAAAAAGATAAAATTCTACCCATGTAAGAGATGTATGTCGATTTCAAAGTAAATTTCCAAAGCTTTTCATGCTGATACACGTAGATATTCACAGAGATTTTAAAGTATACTTTATTTTTAAAAAAATAAATAAATCTTAGTTGCGAGCACAATTGAAAATTCATAATTACAACTTAGTCTTGAATCGTATGTTATTTTATATGAAAATAAACCAATTTCACGGATTGTGTCATTCGTAATTAGTAACTGTATAAATAAATATATTAATAATTCCAATTAATCAATTGATTATTTAGTTATTATTTTATTAAAATTAATCACATTGTAATGAAAAGCACGATCGTGTCAATTTGTAAAAAAAATGTATTTGATGAAGCTTTCATATTTATATATACATTGTACACCTTACAAACGATGATGCAATTTCGTCAAGAATACGTTCAGCCTCCATCGACATCGATAATTGTCTGGCATCTCCGAGGCATGCGTTCTACTAATTTGATGGCGTATTCTAGTGGCAAAAGTCTCCAGATCTGATGAATTTAGTAAGACAACTGTTTCAAAGTGTGTGTGCATCTTTCACGAAGCTTCCGTTTAATATATGTCCACACATTTTCAATAGGGTTTTTATAAGGTGAATGTAACGGCCAATCCAATGTAACTATGCCAGATTGAGTCTTCCACTCAGTACCGAGCTTGCTGTGGTGCTTAGGATCGTTGTCCTCCTGCAGAATCCACTCTTTATTTTTTCTGATGAACCGTCGCGTCGTTTGGCAGATGGTAGTAAAGTCTTTGTAGAGATTTTTATCATTTTCTCGTCATTTAGATTTTCAAGAAAGAGGTGCAAAGTGCCGAATCTCTACTTTGTGAAGCAGCCTCAAAAATGCAGCTTTATTCCGGGTTTTACGGTCCGCTGTACAAGCCTATTAGTGGAAGTTAACCAGGTTCGCCTGAGGACACAACGTACCCATATAGAACATTCATCAGTAAAAATTACATTTTTAAAATCTCTACCAATATTCTCATGCGACCAAGCGAGTCGCTTTGTCACATGTTTTTTAGTCAACAGAGGCTTCTTCATTGTGTTGCGCCATTTCAGGCCATGAGTATGAAGATGGGTTCAGATAGTTTCGTAGGATATATCTAAACCTTTTACTGTTAATTTTGCTTGTCGTTGCTGCAGCGTTAAAGCAGGATTCCGTAAAAACAAATATAATACTGTTCTTGTTTCATCTTTTTTGTCCACTTTTCCCATTGAGCCACGTTCTGATAAATCATCGACGTTTTTAGCCACTTAATGTCGCTGTACCCACTTTTGTACAAATGTCTTCGATTTTCGGATATATTTAGCAACCGCTTTGGGACCTTATTTTGGAACCTTTTTGGGTGAATGCAAAGGAACACAGCCTCATAGCGCGATACGTACTTAGCACTTGTGGCGTTTAACGTGATTCTCTTTCAAAAAATCAATAACAACTGAATCTTTGTTGAAACTGCATCAAGGAAAAAGATTTCTTCTATCGACTCGCGGAGGAATTACATGAAATCTTGCATTACCTGTCAGTAAAGTCGACTATGATCTTATTTGACGGACTGTAACTGATATAGATATCAATATTTATTCCTAAAATATTGGTCGTCTACTTGTGAGTGGCATGAAACTCCTTTTGCAACTATGAGACATATAATTTAAATGAAAGATTACTGTTAATAATTATAGGCAGTGTCTGGATTACTATACAAATCACAAATAAACTGACAATCTGTTAATGATAAAATGGGCATTCTCCATAGTTATCATGCCAACTCTAGTTCGCCTAAAGCTAATTCCACAGGACTCATCGTTTTGTTGCTGAATTTGACACCATATGAATATTTATATATCTTTAAATTATAAATTGATATATAAAATTAATTTTTTCAAGTGAATTAATGGCTGTTATCTCTATTGAGTTTTTAAAGCCAAACATGTATTAAAGCAAAATCTACATCGATCTTTTCGTGGATTGAATCAGAGTGAGATCTAAATGAAATGTATATAGATATCCGTCTTTTTTCTCAACAGGATATGTTTAGAATATTTACTACAATAAATATAATAATGTAATTTTAGTTTTCAACGATTGTAACTTCAACGATTTTTCTGACTCTAATACATATTAAACCAAAGAGTGAAAGATTTTCTTAAATTCTTTAAGTGGAAAGCAAATATTGTCAATATATCGGCTTTAAGATTAAAAAAATCTATTGATAATAAATACCTCTACTTGTCGCCGACCATACTTGATAAAGAGCAGTCAACCAGCGCGGGCCTTACTATTCACGTGTCCTAGGGATTATCATAATGCACACGATCAAGCACAATAGGTGTTAGGAATAGATAGATAGATATATTAGAATAGATAGATATATCATAATAAAACAGGAAAAATTAAGAGAGTAGCTAAGCTTCTTAGAAAGGTCTCTGCTCTATATTCGAACTGCTAATTTATGTCACTGAACAAGACTACACTAATTTAGAATTCACTACTAAAAGCAAAAGCCAGTCAAAACAATAGATTGAACCAGGTAAGCCATGCCCAACAAAGACAAAAACAAATTATCGACGAAGAAGGTTCTGGTCACTGTTTTTCGGAATACGAAAGGAATAATCTTCATTGATTATCTAGAAAAAGATAAAAGCATCAGTAGACAATACTACGCAGGTTTATTGCAGCATTTAGAAGATGAAGTGAAAAATAAACGGCTGAACTTCGCAAATAAAAATGTTTTTTTCTACCACGATAACGCACCTGCTCGGAGATAAATAATTTGGGAGGAACAAAGAAGTCATCAATGAGTAATTTGAAGGAAATCACAAATCAGACTATACAAACGATGTAATTATATTAGAACACCGTCCTACTATATTCTATGTACGAAACGGGAACGCAAAGTATGCACAACGATTTATTGTAAAGATGTGATTCGTATATCCACCGGAGCAACATGAATTATGTTTTCTTTCATGATGTTCTATTTTATATTAACTTTAAAGTTCGTTTCTTTATTTTGAGTCCTTCTTTCGATTCTTACAGCTAACATCGGCATAAGACAAGTAAGTGCGAGCCACATTATCTCTATCAATTCACCAGTGAGCCTCTCTTGCAGAACGCTGTCCTGCGACAACTGGGAGCTGTGAACTAAAGCAGTAAGTGCAGATACCAGCGCCGTGTTAACCGCACGACAGCCACCCAACCTGTAAGGACCGAATCTAAAACGCATTCTGGTATGCCAACATATAAGAATTAGCACCTTCGTCAACAATATCGTTCATGATGGAAGGTACATTTATAAGTTTTATTTGTGGAGTAAAATATCGGTGAAGGTCGCATTAAATTCAAGTAAATAAGATAGGACAAACGTCTTCCATCCGAAATTCTATGACCAGTCATAGAATGTATAAAAACTCCCCTTTACTAATTGTGAGTTCTGTTACAATATATCTACATATATATTGTTATGATGTCCTTAGATACTACAGGGCATACGCCCTTGAGGCTAATTATTTTATCAATTAAATATCTACCCGATACTGAGTTCCTGTTAACAGAGGCAAGGGTCCGTCAACGGGTTCGGTTAATTTATACTTGACCATTATAGACTGTAGGGCCGAAAGCTTCCACCAACTTGCCTTTATAGCTTTATCCCTGTTTATTAAGTCGAATATCCTAATAAAGAAAGTTATAAATAAAAAGGAGGGAAAGCGACAGGTTATTATAACGGGATCTATATAAATAAAATAATTTATTATTCATAAACAACTATAATAGATTATATATTTTCACCCTACCTATATTGCACCCACGTTCATCTAACGCACGCTACACACAAACAGGAATACGAGGGAGAAGGAATAACAGAGCAATGTAAAGAATTGAGTAATGGAACGCCACCTAACGGACCAATGAGGAAGTGCTTCCTTCACAGAATATACACGCGCACCGCGACCTATATAATAAATCGGCTGCGAAGTTATTATTTTCTCCTATATATATATATATATATATATATATATATATATATATATATATATATATAGGAGATTCACACCATTACAACCATCGTACATATACGCGGTTCCTATATAAATTACTCGCGTGAATAGAGTGTTTGATAGAAAATCGAGGGTAACTTTTAGTTAATCGACCCTGAAATAGAACAAGCCAACGCCGAGTGAAATAGTCTTTGTTCCTTCTTCGTCTCACTAACTGAGCTTTATTGGTATTATACGAAATTGAGGATCTCAAATAATTCACAATTACTTCCAATTAAAATTAAATCACTTAAGGCAATTGAGTAATCCCCACACAATTAGCACTCGCGCGAATATATATATATATATATATATATATATTTTTGTATAATTTACCCGAAAAGGTAAGTAAAAAAGGTAACTTTTTACATAGCTTGATAGCTAGGCAAAACCATTAATAATAATATTATATTATATCTAATTATAATATAATATCTTATACCTAATCCTCTCTCTCTCTCTTTCTCTCTCTCTCTCTCTCTCCCTTTCTCTCTTTTCCTTTACTCCCTCCTGATTTCCAATTAGTATTAGTTATTAACAAGTACAGAATAAGATAACTTGTATATGTTACACCCTCCTTCCAGACGTTCCATATACTATGTGTGACGCAACTTTACACCACAACTTAAGGAAAAACAAAAGAAAATATGGATAGAAAAAGGGAAATCTCATTTTAGGAAATACAATTTTATAATTATCAAAATAATGTATTTATTGTAAAATTATTTACAATGACATCAAAAAAAAGAAACAAAAAAACAAAGTATCTTTTTTCTTTGTTGCTGGGTGTCATACTTGAGAGAGAGAGCTCTCAGGATCTCAACCGGCTATAAGAAAGCAAGGTGTTTTTCTTAGCATCTTATGGACCTCAGGATTCGGACATATTTCCTCTCTCGTGACACCAGTATACCTACAGAAGAAGCGCCGTTGGTGTCGGTCGTATCGTCAAGTAGGATCATAGACATAATACAACTGGAATTCCTCTTCTGGGATTATTATTATCATCTTTTTGCTCCGAGATGCCTTAGATGCCCTAGGTCGAGCGTTATCATTACTTGGATTACTGGAGGGACTTCCCCTGTCGCAACCAGCAGGGCCACCGATGTTACACCTTGGAGTTCTACCACTACGACTCCCTCCTGGTTGTGAAGCTGCTCTTACACACAGTCTCTCATCCGCTGGGGCGATCATATCACTCCTTTCAGAGATTAATGACCCCCGTTTGGGTCTTCTTGGAAATATCAGACTTGGCTTTGAAAACAGCCAAAGCTTCCAGCAGGGATCGCTCCATAAGTTGGAGCAAAGTCAGCTGGGAGATGGGACCTTCATCTTCGCCTTCTCTTGCGCTGAAACTTCAGCTCCGGGAGAGGCGAATGATCGCTACACTTGGAAGTAAGAGCCCAATGCTCCTGTTAAGGAATTGCTCCTTTCTTTATAGTAGTGATATACCCCCTCTTGTCCCGAAGCTCCAACCTCGGGAGTGGTGATCACAGATCGTGGAGGTCGAGATCAGGGTTCAGAACTCGTCCCCTCTTGACCCGAAGTTTCAGCTTCGGGAGGGGTATTCTAAGACCGTGAAGTTCCAGTAGGAGGCGAAGGAAACCTCCTTCCTCTTGCGTCTCCCTTCAGACGAGAAGGTCCAAACGTTGTTCAACGACGTCGAAGAGGGATGTAATCATCTTCGTCCCACCTGGATTTTGCTCCTCTACTTCTTCAATGATCTCAGAGGAGGGATCCGGAAGAAACCAACTCGGAGGAATGGATCGGGCAGTTCGGTAGCCTTGGCGGACTATATATACACGGTGAGCCAATATAGCTGCTCATATTAGCGGCATGGTATCGGAAAGGTAAAGTTATGTGTAAATATTAATATTCATTTAGGTTAATTGTTAATAGTTTTTGCAATTCGGGCCAATGTCTGTGAGCCAATCAGTGCTCAGAGAAGTGGATCATTACCCGTGAGTGAGGAAAAGGTCCACCGAAGGGAAATGAAGCGAAGTAGTGCGAACACGGCAAAGACCAGAAGTTGTGATTTTTCCTGTCCATTATCCGCGCTCGAGTAACTTCTTTGATATACGGACGCATTCACGAAGCAACGTTGACGCGTCTTGTGAATAAAGATTATCTTTCTTCGTCTACAACGGTCCCTTCCCATATTGTTTGTCATTTATTTTTAAAAGTTTTAAAATTATCAGTTTAATCTTATGAAAACAATTTGATAAATATGAGTAGTTTGGTCTTACACAATAAGGACATATGTTTACTTAATAACGTTAAGCACCAGACTTTACTTGACAAATATACGTATCTCAACGACTCGAGTTCGATTAGGATTAACCAAATCATTCGGAGGCGTATCCCAAAACAGTATTACCCGATTGTTTTGATTTTTTTGCGTACGAAAATTGAACTTATATATCTGTATCCTTCAATAAAAGGATTATCTTGTCTGTTGGAATAAACAATATTTTATTATACATAATGCTCATCTATAATTCATTCATAGTAAACCAATTCCATATACATTTTTATAGTTTTAACTATTTTAAAATGTATTTAGTCACAAAATTCAAAGATATTTACCAATGAAACCTCATTTATTCAAGTTTAGATATATACTGTAAAATCCTATGATACAAAAATGAATTCTTTAAAAAAAGCACCACAAACTTTGTGGTAATATGTCTGGCAAACTTATACTTTTATATAATGATGATGAATTATGAGTGTAAGTAATACACGAACATATACCTAAAAATATCGATGCTTCAAGATAATTCTTATTCAGTCGATGTGTGAATACTGTTTATTTGTAATAGTACCTTGTGACAAATGGGAGGAAAAGAGACATTTTCTGGCGAGGGTATAATTTATGCCCTCACTACGCTTAGGCGGAAAACATCTTTGCTCCCGTGCGAAGCATACTATTTTCCCATATGAGGGTGTTTTTTCTTCTTTAAAGAAGTAGGCATAATTAACTTTATAATTAAGAGGTTCTTATTGAAAATTGAATTTTGCATAAAAAGAAGTCTTTTAAAGAATCTAAAAATACCCTTAATTATCTAATGATAAATCCTGATATCAAATGCTATTTTAGATGGAAAAAAATTTTACTTTTTAATCAGATACTTTTTTAAAACAAATCCATTTCTTAGTATCGTAGGAACTATACTATGAGCATACAATATATTTCTTACATTAACCATGGAAACCGAAATAATTCTTAATCATAGATCATTAAGTCCTATATACAAGACTTCACGTCAGCATATTATGTAATAGATAATTCGTTGAATTATCTATTACATGAAATTTGTAACAAAGCGATTCGGTGGGAGCTCATTCGTGCTCCGGCTCAGCCTGCGTCAACAATCGATCGCTTAATCTACCAATGGGCTTTATTCGATCGTACCGAATACGCTTGTATTATTTCCTAATTTGTAGCAAAGTGGCTTTGGCTCAATCAGCCTTCGCCCCTAGTTGCTCAATCCGCCATCTGATTTATTATGCAAATTCTATTTTATAACTTGATTTGTTCCTGTTAATTCCGAACTTTACGTACAATAATTCAGCCTACGCTCAACTTGTCTAGGCACTTGTTCACTAAATCTGTTACCAAGTCATTATAGTGCGTCTTACTCGTTTAATCTTTAAAGAGCAGGGTTTTGAGATTTCGAAACCTCCTTTGAAAGTGCCCAAATACATATATTGTATCACTCATCAGCTATGTACAATGGTCCTATCATGGACCGAGCCGATATATCGGCTCTCAATAAGATCAAACCAATTTCAGATACGAACTTAGTGCATCAATTTACTTAAGGATAAAAAGATATCCTAGCATTATGTTTTTGAACCGATATATCGATTTTCCGGTCCTTTAAAGGTTAAGGATTTCAATTTTTGCTACTATTTAACCTGTCAGAATCTGAATTGGTATCACTCCCTTTTTCAATTTAACAAAATTTTATATTTAACAAAGTGTTAAAAATGTATTTTTAATAAAACAAATTTATACTTCAAAAAATAATAAAACGAAAATAACATAATATAATAAAATAATAACACTGCTGTGTTTTTGTTCTCCGCCCCTCTATTGGCGAAGCTAGACATCGTTTCCTACGGATTAAACGCAATACTCTCCCTAAAAGTCCTTCGAAAACAACTGACACACACACACACACACACACACACACATAATATACATAGATTCGAGGTTTTTGGTATAAAACTCTATTTTGCCATCCTTTCTTTTGTTCAAATTAAAAAAAAGTAATTTAAAAAAAAAACTTAATTTGTCGTCACAAATTATGTTCAGTATGATTTAGCATACACAACCATTTTATAAGAAAAGATAGAGAAAAAGAGAAGAGACAGAGAGAGAGAGACAGAGAGACAAAGAGAGATTTTTCATCTGTGAGAAAATAAAATTTACAAAAATCAAAAAATACCCTTAAGGTGTTAGTGTAATGTCAGATTAACCTAAGAATAAAAAGGATAATATAGACTAACGTCACACCTTCTTTAGGATACTAATCCCAAAGTTGGATATGATCATTCAACTGAGCTGGTCTGGTATTAATAGTTTCAGCGGACTACTTTGAGTTGATATTCGTGATTCAAGACGCCACCTATTGACCGCTGGTGAAATTGACTGCTAAGGCCCTTTACTTAATTTATTGATGAGAGTAAAATGTTTTTCACGAAAAAAACATAGTCTATGTTCTTCCCAAAATAATATAGTATCTATATGTCAAATTTCAGAACAATCGGTTTAGTACTTTTTTAGATTATCGTGTACTAACAAAAACACGCTTTGTCTTTATAAATTATTATGAATGAATATAATATCTTGTAAGAAATTTTTATGTTACTTGGCGCAATTAAATCTTCTCGTCGCATTCATTGAGATAAAAAGTCACTGATATAAAAATTAATTCTGTTGTACTCATAAACAATGATTCTTTTCCATTTTTCAGTGGTAACTTTCATAAATGATCGTACTATTCAAGAGAAGACCACGTATTTCTCAACGATTTAAATAGTTACTATTGTACATAATAGATATGCAAATCATCCAGAAAACATTTCTCAGACCAATCGAAGCAGACCAAGTAAACTAACAAATTTTAAAATTATAAATAATATACAAAAACAAGAGAAAATAAAGAATATGTAAATAAATAATAATAAATAAATAATTTAAGTTTCGTGCTTACGTATATCCGCTGTATATTGAAGGAACAATTTAAATTTTAATTAAATTTTTACATATTCTACTTGATCACAATGTTGTTATTGCATTTATATATATATTATTTTTTAGAAAAATTTTCAATCAAACAAATTATTACTATTTTCTTTAGAAAGCGAAAGAGTAAATGGAATACCATCATCAATAAGGTATTTATGAGCATTAGTGAGTCTATATATGTTAGTATTCGATAGTTGTGAATAAGTCTTAATGAGAAACAAATAAGATAATTAATCAAGCACAGAAAAATTTGTATGTTGACGCCCCAGATTTCGATGCTATCGAGATTCGATGCTTAACCTGACACTCAAACATACCTCATTTAGTATAACTATTTCAAGTCGGGGTTCACATTTTTTTTACAGGTTGATATTCCGAACTGGCTTATTTGGATAATTGCTATTCTGAAACGCGCTTGCACCTTTGCTACCGGGATAGCAAGTTATAAACGTTTTTCGGAAAACAAATATAGCATCATCCAACTTTATATGTCGACATTAATTACTTTCCCCCTACTCATACATACATACATACATACATACATACATACATACATACAGCTGGCCTCGTTTTAGAACACAACGTGAGCACTTGATGAACATCATCAATAAGCCAATAAGACCAGAGAGCATCCTATCAATAATGCTGGAATCTTCTCAAAACTGGAAGGCAGTAGCCAGTTTCGCAAAAGAGGTGATGACCAAACTTAGAAATGCCGAAAGAATTAGGCGAATGGCCCAGGATGAACCAGACTAACTGATTCTATTTTAGGATGCAGAGGACGAACACCGAACCCCTGATCACTTTTGTAGATGGGGGATGTAGGATAGTGTCATAAGAAGAGGAGTCGTATAGGCTAACTAACTACGCCTAATAAAAAAAAACATACATACATACATACATACATACATACATACATACATATATTGATATATTAGCCTTGGAGAGGAAATGGTCTACCGTAACGATAGGGGGCTTATTAGAAGAGAAACAGCAGGAACTAGTAGTTCACCACGAGAAGTGGTCGAAAAAGGCCTTGGAAGAGTGTCAAAGAAGATGGGATACAGCTAGGGAGGGGAGGTGGACTCACCGTATCATCCTGAATGTGACAAAATGGGTAGACCGGCAACACACTTTCGGCAATTTCCATCTTACACAGGTGCTTGCCGGACATGGCTGCTTTCGCAGCTACTTACATCGTATTCCCGTATACAATAGCGCGGAATGTCCCGCATGTCCTGATACAGATGAAGACGAGGAACACTCCCTATGTTACTGTCCAAGGTTTGGCACAATAAGGGGGGAATTTCAAGCCCAATGGAGGGGTCCTCTGACTCCGGAAGGTATGGGGAGATGCATTTTAGCATCACCGGAGAGGCGGTTAACGTTTTTGCTAAAGCCGTGGTCGTAAAATTGATTAATATCAGAAAGAGTAATGACACGGTTACGTGAGTATTGACGAGTATAACTCTAGATCAATTGGGAATATAAGTGGGCCTGTAAAGGCATATTCCATCATCCGTGAAGTAATGCCTTAACTGGCGGTTTCCGCGGGTGATGTGTTGGGATAGAGTGGTTTTTTTAGTCGGTATGGGAAGTGGTTATGATCCTGCTTCCGAATCCGACATATCCAGACAATAACATCTGTATCTGGAATGCATAAACAGCATTTTTACCTCTCTTAAGAAAAAAAAAACATACACACTTACATAGATACATATATCCATACATACATACACTCAGTGTGGAGTTTTGTTGCTTTCTCCCATCTGGCGCTTCCCCAGGTTGCGGACAGGGGATGGCTCGCTACAATTTGTAGAGGACACTGAGGAAATAAAATACTCAGGACGGACAGGAAACGCTAATAGGGAGGGCCTCCCAAATTTAAGGCCAATTATGATTAATATTTGGTATAAAGAAGGATATACACCAGGGAGTAACTCCGGCAAGACCAGTCAATCTCCTCACCGATTCCAATAGAGTGCAAGCCTCTATGGTCGGTGGTAGACCCTCGGATTCGGGGGAGGGAAAATTAAACATCATCATAGATAGTACATTGAGTACTAAGGGAGATATCATGACGGATCAAAAAATTATGGATCGAGAAATCTCCATCAGTTGGTGAGAAAATCAGCCAACTGTTGGATTTTGTGAAAGATAGGCATAACGTGCACAAGACCATTAAGGATCTTGCTCGTTCTATTAATGCTTCATACAAATACATCAGTATGGTAGAGGATGATCTGTTGCAGTATCACCGTCCCGATACTCATGAAGTGTTGACTCAGTCTACGTCGAGTGTACGCTCTGATACCAAACGAAGCGCATTCGAAGGGATAGATTCCACTCCTAAAACTGTAGGTAGCAAAAGGTCGAAAGAATCATCACTGGGCTTAAGGAGACCATCAGAATCAGTTGGAGTACCTACAACAAAGTCTGAGGCCAAGGAAAATCAATGGCAGACCATCAAGCGCAAGAAGCCCAAAGGTAATGATAAAGAACTACCTAGTGCACACAGGCTTAGTGGACGAAATAGACCTAATTCCATCTTGATTAAGGCTAATGAAGGAGTAACATACGCGGAGGTACTGCGTCAAATAAAGAATGACCCGGAGTTCTCTCATGTGAAGAATGAAGTTAACAAGATACGCAGAAATGCAAGCGGTGCCCTGGTACTTCAGTTAGAACGGACAGCCAAAGATGCACATGAGTTGGCTCGCATTGTTGAAACTAAGGTTGGCCATAGCGCAACCACTTCAGTTCTGACTAATCTTATTACTTTGGAGATTAAAGATATAGATGAGGTCACTACAAAAGATGAAGTATTAGAGGCTCTGAAAACACACCTCGAGCTAAAGGAGACTAACCTACTAATCGCTCGTTCCTTGCGGCAAGCTTATGGGGGTACTCAGACGGCGGTGGTGTCTGTACCATATAGCCACACAGCTGAGTTACTACGTGCAGGGCATGTTCGCATTGGATGGGTCAGCTGCAGAGTTCGAAAAAAACCAGAAATAAGGCGTTGCTTCAGGTGTTGGCAGACTGGCCATTTAGCGGCCGTGTGCTCGGGCCCTGACAGAACTAATTTTTGCAGGCTCTGTGGTGGAAAAGACCATCTATCCAAGATGTATGTAAATGAGCCCTGCTGTTTACTCTGTAAATGTGAAGGAAAAAAGGAAATTAACCATCCAGCATACAGCTATAAGTGCCCGATCACTGTGGAGTTTTTAAACAGACATAAAACATAAAAATACTCCCACTGAATACTAACCATTGCGTAGGGACCCGTGACCTGCTGATACAGACAATAAAGGAGCTAAGAATAGATATTGCTGTAATCTCCGAACTATATTGTAACAGGGACAAGCCACAACGCTGCATAAGTGACACAAGCAATAGAGCGGCCCTCTGGATTGGTCAAAATAGGCAGATACTAAAGCAGTCTAGTCATCGGAGCGAATTGATATTCTGGGCTTAAATACACGAAATATACGTCTTTAGTGTATATGCTTCTCAAATGGAACATCAGATCGCTAGACCGTGAAGTGTTCGCCACTATCATATCAGAAGAGCGTTTAGAATATGGTGCACCAGCCCATCTGGCAAATGCACTCATGAAGCATATCTCTGAAGCATGCGATGCATCGATGACTAGGACTAAGAATGGATTTAAATATCGTCAATCTGTCTACTGGTACACAAATGAAATTGCAAAATTGCGCAAGCAATGTCATCGCGCACGTAGACTTGCACAAAGAGCCCGCACCCACACCCATCGTGATCCGTTTAATAGTTTATTTAAAGAAGTACAAAGAGCGCTTGTCAAGGACATTAAGGCAAGCAAGTGTTGATGCTGGCTTGAACTGTGCGCAGAGGCCAACAATGACTTATGGGAACGACCATACAAAACAGTCATGGCACGATTAAGTAGGGCACCAATGCAACCCACTGGCACGGTATTGATTGATAACATTATTTCCGCTCTCTTTCCCAATGACACCCAAGGGTCTGTACTACGCACGCAACACTCGGACGATATACCTCCTATAACAGAAATGGAGCTACACAATGCTTACGACAAGATTAGAGACAATTCTGCCCCTGGCGCTGATGGTATCCCTAATGCTGCAATTAAGTTGGCGATGCAGAAGAACCCATCTATATTTGTAAAAGTATATAATGCTTGTCTTGTTGAGGGAATTTTTCCTGATTGCTGGAAAACTCAAATGTTAGTCCTGTTACCTAAGGGCAATAAGGCACTTGATGATCCTTTATCCTACAGGCCATTGTGTATGCTCGATACGGTAGGTAAAATATTTGAAAAAATAATATGTAGCCGACTAGAAGCATTCACTGATGGATTGCACGGCTTATCCTCACGCTAATTCGGATTTCGGAAATCAAAATCAACAGTCGATGCCATTAAACTGGTAGTGTGTACATCAAGAAATGCAATCACTGGTAAGAGATGGAAAGGTGGCACTAAACAGTATTGTGCCATTGTCGCTCTAGATGTCAAGAATGCCTTCAATTCAGCGCGCTGGTCTTCTATTATGAATTCTCTTAAAGAGTTCGGAGTACCTCGTTATTTACAGAATGTCGTGGCCAGCGACTTTGAGAATAGGATAATATTGTACCGAACGGATGAAGGCATTGTAGCGCATAAGGTTACTGCGGGAGTCCCCCAGGGCTCGGTTATGGGACCTATATTATGGAATATTATGTATGATGGCGTGTTGAGGATTCCACAACCGCCTGATTCAATAACAGTAGGCTACGACGACGATATCGCACTAATAGTGACGGCTAAGACCTTTGATGAACTCACTGAAAATGCCAATGAGGCAATCAGAAACATCAGTAGATGGATTAAATCGGTTGGTCTACAATTAGCGGAGCACAAGACAGAAGTAGTTCTTGTCAGCAATCGTAAGAAGGTAGATAGTATTACTCTTAAAGTTGGTAGCTGCTGCATTAGATCTGCGCCATCTTTACGACACTTGGGTGTACAGCTTGATGCCAGGTTAAACTTCAAAGAGCATCTAAAGATATCTGGTGAAAAAGCACAACGAGTTGCAGCTGCCTTGTGTCGGCTCATGTCTAACATTGGTGGCCCACGCCCACCCCAGAGGAAGTTATTAGCTTATCTTGTTAATTCTGTCAGCATGTGTGCAGCGCCAATCTGGAATCACGCATGTGGAATTAAATCGTATTGTGAACTGGCCATTGCGACCCGTCGCCGCTCCTGTGTACGTATTATTAGTGGTTACAGGACGGTATCCACCGACGCTGCTGAGGTACTTGCCGGAATTCTTCCTTTCGATTTAGCTGCAGATGAACTGGCTAGGCTGCATAACATATCTAAGGCCGCAGTGGATTCTCTACAAGGTGCTAAAAACGTGGAACGTCATCGTTCTATAGAAATATGGCAAAAACGATGGATCGATTCTCGCAAAGGCGAGAATTTTCACGAGAATTTTCACCTAGATAATAATGAGTTCTGCCCTATCTGTCCGACATTGGTTGAGGATGCCGAGCACATGTTAGTGAGCTGCCCTCGTTTTAGAACACAACGTGAGCACTTGATGAACACCATCAATAAGTCAATAAGACGAGAGAGCATCCTATCAATAATGCTGGAATCTTCTAAAAACTGGAAGGCAGTAGTCAGTTTCGCAAAAGAGGTGATCACCAAACTTAGAAATGCCGATAGAATTAGGCGCATAGCCCAGGATGAATTAAACTAGCTGATTCTATTTTAAGTTGCAGAGGACGAACACCGAACCCCTGATCCCTTGTGTGGACAGGGGACGTCGGATGATGTCATAAGAAGAGGAGCCGTATAGGCCTATTAAAAAAAAAAAAAAAAAAAAAAAAAAAAAATACATACATACATACGTACATACATACGTACATATACATATCAATTTCAAATATATATTAATAAGTAAAATAATATAATATTTTATCAATTATTTAATAACAGTTTTATAATTATTCTTATTTTATTAATTGCTCTAATTCAATTATACTTATTAAAAAATTTTAATGCTTGAGAACATTTTTATTCTTACTTTAGTCCAACTTAACCTCACAGTAGTATTTTGAAAACTGACAGCAAAGAAATCTTTACGCAGACAATAATAGTGACACACACAAATAGATGCTACTTCATCTACAAGATACACTAATATGTAGAAAAATCAAGTAATTTGTTTACTTTTACATTAAAAAAAAATTAATATTTGCAAGTCCATACGATTATGTATTTTAGTTCATTTAACATATTTTTGGAGGAGAATAGGTACGGGCAGTTTTTTCATTCATGAAAAGGAATTTTTGAATAGATATACAAAAAGGACCACCATCATAACTGATTGGAATAAAAGTTATTTAATATAAAACACATTCATATTTAATTCCTTTACGATTATTTATATCTACAGCATAGTCGATTTTGAAATAATATCTATTCGCTATTTAAATTTTTTTTTTTTCGATATCGATTTTTCCGATATCTATACTAAACATATATATTGAACGATGCTGGCACCCAAAATTAAATACTAACATCTAAAAAATATAAATATTATCTGGACAGATAATAATAAAGATTCTAAAAGTTATTCCGCCTCGTATTCTAGACTAACATTTACAGGGGCACTCTTTAGATATTCTTTTGTCGCAAGCAATCAATAATAATGATTAATTCATCCTTAATTAACTGTGTATTTGTTATTAGTGGCTGAAGATTTCTTGCATAGTATGTTTTTGTTAATTTGCACATGTATCATATACTATAGCAAACTGATTATTTTACATGTCTAGATTTAGATTATTGTATTGGTAAGATTTCAAATTTAAAACAGGCTTCATGTAACTAATATTACAATGGCCAAAATGACTGATTTTTACAGCTCTTTTATTTTTCTCTTTGTCGGTAAGCAGAGAATTGCAAATGAAATTTTTCTAGTTGATTGGACATTTTTATAGTTCAGAGAGTTTATTAGCTCTTTGTAGAGCAGGATATTAAAAAATTTTATGAGAATGAGAAATGTCGGAATTGACATTATCATTTCCAATAAAATTTAAAAGTTGAAGTTTTTGTTTATCAGCTGCAATAACGCATAGTAGTTTAACATTTCTATCTTTGTTATGTTTATATTGAATTCTTCATATGTAGTAGTGGCAATTTTAGTACTATCCTGAATTATTTGGTTCATGACTGATTTCAATCTTACATTAATAAATTGCTGCTTCTCATTAACTACCATTTTTATTATAATCTTCTGTAAAGCCAAAAATCATACTCAGAGGAAAAGCAACGTCAAAGGTTCTATGTCAAACAGACAAAGTTACGGTTAGTTCTTCATTACCTACCCAACCTACATTATTAAGCATGAGAGTTTCATTGGTGTTGAACGAAATCCAACTTTTCCTAATATTACTCAATCCAACATTTTTACTTTAGGCTATTTCTATACTATTACTTTTATAAAGAATTTCATGAAATAGATATTAAATATCTTTTGTTAGCAAATCTAGGTTTAGGTTATTCATTACAATCAATTTTTTTAATTTTTCGAAAGATACAAATCTTGATGTTGGATGGAAATCCAAATTTTCTCTTTGTTATCAAAGTTTGTCAGCGCGTATGTCTAGTGCTTGTGTATTTTCTAATGACCCGTGGACTTATCGAATACAACACTTAAATGAATTTGTAAAATTTTGTGTATTGTCAGGAAGCAGCAGCAAACTAAAAAACTAATTTTTCTCCACAAACTTGTAGAGTTAGACCTATGAAGAATTGAATTTTTGGCGTGTGTTAACACTTTTAGGTAGGAACCAAATTTCCTGTCTTATTAACAGAAAATTTCACGAACTATTAGAAAGACCCCAGGAATAAAGAGAAACAAAAACTAGTAGTGAAATTTAAAAAAAAAATTTCTTTATGCATTTGCAAGAATAGCAAAATAATATATGGTATTGTTAAATTACAAACATCTCATACTGCGCGTTAATCATTCATATCTTAGCTTTAGTTTTTGGGTTCTATTAAAGTTTATCTACCATTTATCTAACACTAATTGATTTCAGTTCTTTGATAAGCCATTTGTATAAATTTGTTCCACATCTCATTTTGGTCTATAAAATTTATAGTATGAAAATTGAACTTTATGTAGTAATTATGATTATGTTTGCATTGGAATTCTATTTTCATACTCAGTAGGCTTAAACAAGACTTGAAAATTCACTTAAATAATGAAATACAGGTTTGCAGGTTTTTCAAAATTTGAAAATTTTTACAATGATTTATGATTTATAAATCGTTCTCTACAAGACAAAAATTTTCAAAAGTATTTTTTAGCGGAAATAATTAACATACTTTCTAGAGTGTTGGGAACAGAGTAATTGCGATATACCTGCAAAACATGAATAGTGATATTGAGACATTCTTCTATTATCATTACTAATATTATTTTTTTCATACTCATCATTTCAAGCAACTAGAATAATAAGCGAATATACATGCTTATAGTTCAGCAGCTAGCGACATATTTTAGAAACCAATTTATCCTTGGTCGAAAATTAATTTAAATGATTCCTTTGAATGTATAGAAGAGTGGAGCGATCATCCGTTGTGGCACCTAATCTGGATGTGGCAACGTCAAGCACCCAAATTTTGTGAAAATGTTCAAAAAAGTTGTAAGGCATAATTTTGAGTTTAGATAAAAATTGTTCAAACAAAAGTTATAGATCCTATTCAAATGAATTTTTTATGTTCTGTCCATTATTGCAGTAAAGCTAATAATTATCAAGAAAAACGCAGTTAATAATAAGCGTTCTCAGCTACTACAATCAGCCCATGCCTGGGTCGATACGTCAGGGATCTACCTAGCCGCGCAGATGATACATCTTACAATTACTTTTTAATTTGTAATTTTGCTCATAAAATTCTAGTTTTAAAACAAAAACATATGGAATGTAAAAAATTTCTTTTAGGTAGGTCTCAAAATTTTGTTTAAAACTATATTTAACAAACTCTATTGTTTTATATATTATCATTTATATGTTATTATATACAATGTTTTTAATGCTTTTCACGATTAAATTCGGAAAACTTTGTCTATAACATTCATTTTTCTAATTTGATTATCATAAATATATTTAAGTTAGAAAAATAATATATATAATCATTTTAATTTATTAGAAATACATTTTCCTATTATAATATGTTAGAGTGGCTTCGAAGGTGCTGTATTTACAAGTGGTTTCAAACTTAAAAAAAAATTTTACACGCGCATCACACTTTGTCACAGAACTATATAACAAATATAAATATACAAACATTATTCAATTGACAATAACACTCTGGAAAACGTATTAGGTGATTCGATGATAGTGCACCACGCGAAATATTATCCATCGTGTTCCAGATCCCGAGAAAGCGCATGCTACAATTGCAATTTTGCACATCAGTTGCCATTTATTCTCGCAAAATTTTTTTCCATCTTATTCTACAATACATATAAGTTTATTTGCAATAACTTTTAGGACTGCAACAATATTGAATTGAAGCTGCAAGTTTTAAACTGTAGTTCAAGCACGCGTTTTCGAGTGCACTTTACTCGCGTTTCTATTATAAGGAACGTATTTTTCATTGCTTCAGTGGACATGCATTCCGGATTGTTGTAATCCTGAAAATCTGTTATATGATTCTCTGACAGAATATGATACGAGCGTATATAATTTCTGTAATTTTGCAAGCCCCTTTAAATAATTTTATCGCATGCATTATAACAGTATACAAATATCTAATTATTATAAATTAAAGAGTCATGTATATTATTTTAATAATTTATAAATTATTCTGAAAAAAATGTCTGTAATATTTAAAGAAATATCTACATGTGTGTAAGATATGTCAGTACCATACTTCCATATAACAAATTTCCTTTACCGTTATTGTATTTTAGTATTTTTGATTTATTTGGAATGAAAAATTTATAACAATTAGGAAAAGGTTTTTACAAATAATTTTTTAAGCTTTAGAACATTAATATTATATATCAAAATAGCTGAATTAATACTAAAATAGTGAATAGCTTTAAAAACGTTGTATATAATAATAAATAAATGATAGTATATGAAACAATAGAGAGTTTGTTAAAAATTATTTTTAAAAAAATTTGGAGACCTACCTAAAATAAATTTTTTACATTCGATATATTTTTACTTTCAAACTATCATTTTATGAGCAAAATTAAAATTTAAAAAGTACTTGTTCAATGTATGATCTAACCGGGAAGGTAGGTCCCTGACGTATCGACTATGACGTAAGTTGATAGTGGCTCGAAATATTCATAGTTAATTGCATTCTTCTCCATAATTATTAGCTTTAGAGCAAAAATGGATAGAACATAAAAAATTTATTTCAATAGGATCTACAACTTTTGTTTGAACAAATTTTTTTTAAACTCAAAATTATTTCATAAAATCTGGTTTTTATCAATTTTTTAACATTTTTACGAAGTTTGGATGCCTGACATTAGCGCATCCAGATTAATTGACGCAGCGGACGATCATTACGATTTGGAAGACATTGAAACGAATCATTTAAACTAATTTTCGGCCGAAGATAAATATATGATATAAAAATGTCGCTGGCTTCCGGACTATTACTACCTTTTTGAACGTAATACGACAGAGGATGCCATATATTTTGCACTATATTTTCGAAACATTTATACATTTACCGAAAGATTGTTCAGAATTTTACATTTTGGAACCACATTAGGTTTTATCGGAATCAATATGCTACCAAAGTTTAACTGGTTTTCATATTTACTATCAGGTATGTGAATAAGTTTTTCCCGTTTTTTTTTCAAATTTTGAGCCTTTATTGTGAAAAAATAGTTGCAAATGAATGATTGAAAGTATTGGCCATCGCTAGCTACAACTTTTTCCCATCTTTCTGGCAACATACGAATCCCGTTGCGAAAAAATTCGACCGGTTTGGCCTCTATCCAGTCATCCACCCATTTTTTGGCTTCCTCGTAGGAATGGAAGTGCTGGTCAGCCAGGCCATGCGTCATCGATCTGAAGAGATGGTAATCAGACGGAGCAACGTCTGGACTATACGGCGGGTGGGGTAGGACTTCCCATTTGAGCGTTTCTACGTATGTTTTCACCGGCGGTGCAACATGTGGGCGAGCATTGTCATGTTGCAAAATAACTTTGTCGTGCCTGTCGGAGTATTGTGGCTGTTTTTCTCGCAGTGCGTGGCTCAAACGTATCAATTGTCGTCGATAGACCTCGCCTGTGATCCTTTCATTCGGTTTCAGAAGCTCATAGTAAACCACACCTAGCTGGTCCCACCATATACAGAGCATGAGCTTGGCGCCATGAATATTTGGCTTGGCCGTCGATGATGATGCATGGCCGGGTAGTCCCCATGATTTTCTTCACTTCGGATTATCGTAACGTATCCACTTTTCATCGCCAGTCACGATACGATGCAGAAAACCCTTTCTTTTATGTCGCTGAAGCAGCTGTTCGCAAGTGAAAAAACGCCGTTCGACGTCTCTCAGCTTCAGTTCGTACGGCACCCAATTTCCTTGCTTTTGGATCATTCCCATAGCTTTCAAACGCTTGGAAATGGTTGTTCGGTCAACTCCCAATGCTTCAGCAAGTTCTTCTTGCGTTTGACAAGAATCTTCATCAAGCAAAGTCGCCAATTCTCGATCTTCAAAGATTTGCGGCCGCCCGGAACGCTCCTTGTCTTCCACGTCGAAATCACCGCTTTTGAAGCGTCGAAACCATCGGCAAACACTTGAATCATCGACACAACCTTCTCCATAAGCTTCCTGAAGCAATCGATGCGTCTCGGCAGCAGATTTCTTCAAATTGAACCAATAAAGTGAAACTTCCCGCAAATGACGTCGACTCGGCTCAAATTTCGACATTTTCACGATATCAAAAATTTATGATGCGAAAAAATTTTAACTAATGTGTTAGTATGGAATTGTTGACATATGAATAAGCTTTGATTATGACATATGTAACCATTGAATACTCGCACAGTATTGGTGGCGCCATCTCTTACAAAAAACGGGAAAGACTTATTCACACTCCTAATATATTATGTAATTCTATTACAATTTTTTTCACTGGGATATAATTTTGAAAATATTCCATATTTCAAGCATTGATTATTATTTTTATAAAAATTGAAACACATATTTTTTTTTTCTATATATAAGAGAAGTGTTGCGTACATGAACTACTATTTAATGGAGGATTTCTTTCTTATTTATGCATAAACTTATGATAATTATAGTTGATATTAAAAATCAACTATTTTTTCAAATTTTTTAAAACTAGAAGATGTGGCTTGAAAGCCCCCCTCTAACAAGAGTTCTTGAATCAGAGCTTTAAAGTTTAGCGGTTTGACATCCACGTACGCAATTTTCGGTTTTGGATGCATACGAGATGTGTCTTTCGCGCATTATGCAGTCCTCGAATGACGGTGCAGGCTTATAGTTGCTTTCCGCATTGAGGACGCATTCGGCTTCTCGTGCGAACTCAATTGGCCGATTTATGTTGGTAATCTTTTCCCGCAAAACTAATTTTTGTCAAATATCTCCCTTCCGCTTTCTTGCTCTTCATTCAATACTTTATAAAAAGTGTTACAGTGGTATTTTGTTCGATAATCTGTTTCCATCTAGACGGCAGCTTCATAATGCCTCTCTCGTAGAAACCCCTCTGCTTATTTGCGATGAACTCGGACAGCCACTTTTCACAAGCCTCTTTTGAGTCCAACTTTACACCACCAAGGGCGTTTGAGATGGACAGGAACAGATGGTAATCACTTGACGCTATGTCCGGGCTATATCGTGGATGCGATAAAACTTCCCATCCGAACTCCCGTAGCTTCTGACGAGTCATCAATGGAGTATGTCGTCTGGCGTTACCCTGGTGGAACACTACACCCTTCCTGTTGGCCAATTGTGAATGCTTCTGCTCGATAGCCTGGTTCAAGCGGTCCCGTTGTTCACAGTAGATGGTAGAATGAAGCGTCTAGCCATATGGGAGCAGCTCATAGTGGATTATTCCCTTCCAATCCCACCTAACACACAGCAAAATCTTCCTGGCGGTCAATCCCGGCTTGGCCACTGTTTGGGACAGTCCACCGGCCTTGGACCACGACCGTTTTCACTTGATATTGTCGTATGTGATCCATTGTTCGTCGCCAGTTACAATCCGATTCAAAAATGGATCGAGGTTCGTTCCGTTTCAGCAGCACATCGCAGGCGTTGATTCGGTTCAGAAGGTTTTTTTGCGGCAAATCATGTGGCACCAAAACAACATATCTTTTTATGTATCCAGCCATCTGCAGATAGTTTAAAATGGTTTGGTGACTAACTCTCATCTCCTAGGCGATGTCACGAGATGCCATATGCCAGTCTAACTCAATAAATTCCATGAATTAATCGGTATTCGCCGTCGCAGATCTTCCACCGGCTAGCTTATCCATGGTGTCGTTTTCACCGGCTCGGAAATTGGAAACAATTCATCTGCGTTTTGAAGTGATAGCGTGTCATCCCCCAAAACATCATTAATCTCACGGAACGTTTTCTAGCGGATTTGCCTATGACGAAGGAAAACTTTAAAATAGCGCGAATTTCGGCGTTAGTGAACTCCATGTTTACACGTCTATAACTGTTGAACGCAATATCCAAACTAATTATCTATAGCGTCGTTTTGTACGTTATGTAAAGAGCTTTCAAATGATGTATAGTATTGCCAGATACCAGCTCTGTAGCACTTTGTATATAGCCGCGAATACATAAGAAAAAAGGTGAAAGGCAGATACTTGACAACCTAATATATGAGGGCGAGCTGCTTCTCATCCGACCATGGTTCTTCGAATTTACTTAGAATATATATTTACATGTCAGCTCGCGTTTGCCGTGTGTGCGACGTTGCCCTTTGCAAATCTGTTTGGCTTGAAAGTGCCTGTCGCCATCGTAGCAGCTACGTGCCGTGTCGCAGAACTCTTGCCAAGTGCTCCAACCTTTTCGGGATAAGCGGTACCAATGCATGGCGGTACTGTCAAAAAGCTCCATGATGGCTTTGAGCATATATTCATAAGTATGCTGCGGCAGCCTACGGCATTCAGCAAATCTTTGAAGGTAATCCTCAAGACTTTTCCCCTTGGCATTGCTGAATCGAACTTTCCACTTGCGCATGGTTTTCCCAATATTTGTGTGCTGGGCCATAGACTGCATTGTATTAAAGGGCTAGCTATTCACATCTTTTTAGTTGACGTGTTGTCTCTCCCTCCCAGGTCCTTGATGCTGAGGGTAGCAATGAACCGAGAATGTTGGCTTTCCTGATGGCAGTGGAGGCCTATTCTGGCTAAAATGTCGTCACTTTCCAAGTGCCGAAAATCGTAGTTATCTTGGAAAGTGATTAGATTGCGTTGTGGAGTTTGGTATTGCGGCTGCTGCATACTGGCCAAAGCTGTGTGCATCCCATTTTGACTTCTCTGCAGTTTTTGGATAATGCTGCTTTACTGTCTCAGATACGTGTATGGCGGATGAGATACGACTTGTGCCTGGTGTATGTTGTCACAAGTGATACACGTATTTGCGAACGTAGCCACGCTCGTAGTAGCCATCTAAATCGGTGATTCATTGACCGTACTATATGCCAACGATCTGTGCGTATTCATTTTACTCAAATTAATATCAATAAGATTTTGTAACTGTTTATTGGCGGCCGTTGTGTTTCGCCTTTCGTCTATGATCTGACTAGCTTCTCGAACCTGCTGTGCGTCAGCCGATGTGTCTAATAACAATGCATATCCGGCTTCAATGTTATTTAAAATACATTCTTTCATTTCGTCGTGCATTATCGAAGTGCTAATAATAAGTCCACTCTAGCCCTGCCAGTTTGTGGTGCTATCTGGCAGCTTTTTGTAACGAGCAACTGCGATTTTTGAGTTTTAACTCCGTCGTTATGATGTCTGTCTCCTCTTCCTATAAGCTATAAATCCAGTGATCAAAATTGCCTGCAGTGTTTATTATCGCTATCACTTATCGATCTCATGCACTATATAGTATAGAGAGAAAAAGAAATATTCTTTTCTTGTATAAAGTAGAAGATTAAACATAAGAAATTTTACATACGTTGTTTTGTCAAAAAAAAAATAAATAAAAATTTACAAGCTTATTATTTAATTGGCACTTTTATGAGGAAAAAAGATTATTCATTACGAGCAGCGATGATAGAAAACTATTTTATTATTTATTATTAATTATAATTTCAATTGTATTATTTTCAATTTTTTGTTGTTAACAATGATTGGCAAAATCTATCAATGTTGTTTATTATTAATTTTGTTAATTCATCAATTATTTAAAACTAGCCATTTTAATGGAAAAGTCAAAAGAGGAAAAAAAAATTATCTTCTTGATAAGTGATCAGACGTTGTAGCGCTAGCAACTAATCGATAGGGAAAACGAAAGCGCTATCTCAAATCACAAAAAATGTGAACGACTAGCGCAAACAATTATTTTCAGAATGATAAAGAAACGAAACTAAAAGCGAGTTATTATTACTGAACTTGAAATTTGCAAAAAAAAAACAAAAGAAATAAAAACTTCAATTTTTGGATTTTCCGAAAACAAGGAAAAAAATCTACAAAAAATTTTATTGTGTCAATCGCTTCTAGTAGGTAAGTTCTTACGCGGTGTACCAGTACGCGTGCGTGCGTGCGTGTGCGTGTGTGTGCGCGCGCGCGCGCGTGTGTGTGTGTTTTTTTATTAGGCGTAGGCAGAGCAAGCTATGCACTAGTGGCCTCTCGAAACCAGCATCCCGCCGGAACTATCTGGAAATATTACTTCGGCGGGGCTGTTAGTTAGCCTATACGACTCCTCTTGTTATGACACTATCCTACGTCCCCCATCCACACAGGTGATCAGGGGTTTGGTGTTCGTCCTCTGTATCTTAAAATAGAATCAGCTAGCCTAATTCATCCTGGGCCATTCGCCTAATTCTATCGGCATTTCTAAGTTTGGTAATCACCTCTTTTGCGAAACTGGTCTTCCAGTTTTCAGGAAATTCCAGCATTATTGATAGGATGCTCTCTGGTCTTATTGGCTTATTGATGATGTTCATCAAGTGCTCACGTTGTGTTCTAAAACGAGGGCAGCTCACTAATATATGCTGGGCATCCTCGGCCAAAGTCGGACAGATGGGGCAGAGAGCATTATTATCCAGGTGAAATCGGTGGAAATGGGACCTAAAACAACCATGTCCAGTCAGCAACTGAGTTAGGTGGAAATCTAATTCCCCGTGTTTCCTGTTGATCCATCTGTGTATGTCTGGAAGGATACGATAAGTCCATCGGCCTTTGCGAGAATCGGTCTATCGTTTTTGCCATATTTCTATAGAACGATGACGTTCCACGTTTTTAGCACCTTGTAGAGAATCCATTGCGGCCTTACATATGTTATGCAGCCTAGTCAGTTCATCTGCAGCTAAATCGAAAGGAAGAATTCCGGCAAGTACCTCAGCAGCGTCGGTGGATACCGTCCTGTAACCACTAATAATACGTATACAGGAGCGACGACGGGTCGCAATGGCCAACTCACAATACGATTTAATTCGGCATGCATGATGCCAAATTGGTGCTGCATACATGCTGACAGCATTAACAACATAAGCTAATAGTTTCCTCTGGGGTGGACGTGGGCCACCAATGTTAGGCATGAGCCGACACAAGGCAGCTGAAACTCGTTGCGCTTTTTCCCCAGATATCTTTAGATGTTCTTTGAAGTTTAACCTGGCATCAAGCTGGACACCCAAGTATCGTAAAGAGGGCGCAGAACTAATGCGGCAGCTACCAACTTTAAGAGTAATACTATCTACCTTCTTACGACTGCTGATAAGAACTACTTCTATCTTGTGCTCCGCTAATTGTAGACCAGACGTTTTAATCCATCTACTGATGTTGCTGATTGCCTCATTGGCATTTTCAGTAAGTTCATCAAGGTTCTTAGCCGTCACTACTAGAGCGATATCGTCGGCGTACCCTACTGTTATTGAACCAGGTGGTTGTGGAATCCTCAACACGCTATCATACATAATATTCCACAATATAGCTAGCCACGACATTCTGTAGATAACCAGGTACTCCGAACTCTTTAATAGAACTCATAATAGAAGACCAGCGCGCTGAATTAAAGGCATTCTTGACATCTAGAGCGACAATGGCACAATACTGTTTAGTGCCACCTTTCCATCTCTTACCACTGATTGCATTTCTTGTGGTACACACTACCAGTTTAATGGCATCGACTGTTGATTTTGATTTCCGAAATCCAAATTGGCGTGAGGATAAGCCGCAATCCTTCAGTGAATGCTTCCAGTCGGCTACATATTATTTTTTCAACTATTTTACCTACCGTGTCGAGCATACACAATGGCCTCTATGATGAAGGATCATCAAGCGGCTTATTCCCCTTAGATAACAGGACTAACCTTTGAGTTTTCCAGCAATCAGGAAAAATACCCTCAAGAAGAGAAGCATTATATACTTTTAGAAATATAGCTGGATTCTTCTGTATCGCCAACTTAACTGCCGCATTAGGGATACCATCAGGGCCAGGGGCAGCATTGTCTCTAGTCTTAGCGTAAGCATTATGTAGCTCCATTTCTGTTATAGGAGGTATATTGTCCGAGTGTTGCGTGCGCAGTACAGTCCCATGGGTGTCATTGGGAAAGAGAGCAGAAACAATCTTATCAATCAATACCGTGCTATGTGTGTGTGTATGTGTGTGTGTATGTGTGTGTGTGTGTGTGTGTGTGTGTGTGTGTGTGTGTGTGTGTGTGTGTGTGTGTGTGTGTGTGTGTGTACACAGTTTGGCGAATTTGCAAGTTCTATATTCGCTGCCAGACCACTGTCTAGTGTTATACACAACGATATAATATTTAAAAGATTAATATATATTAATAATTTTACATTATATAATCATTTAAGTTGCGAAAAATAATCGTATATATCGTGTGCGGCTGTGTCTCGTAATGCAGCCTGCCTGGCAATGACTTTAACAGCACCTGTTTACTTTACGGAACCTGGACAACCTAAATACTCGCGGTTTCACCGACGCGCAATACTACATACTGTATTATACAATTATACTCGAAAAACTTTTACTGTACTTACTCGAAGAAATCTGATGGTGGATGAAGCCACCAACACCTTCGCTGGGCTGAGCCAGAGGAAAAATACAGCGCATCTTTAATCTATTAATAATAATTTTATAAGAGAACAGCTGAGGAAAATTGTTGATAGAGGGGTTGAAGTTACATATGGGCTGAAAAGTTCGTAGACTGACACTTTTTTTAATTTGATTTTGTTATTCAATATAGTTGTCATCGAGGGCAATATAATCATTATAAAAATCATACAATTATCCAATACAATTTGTATAGAAGGATTTTTTCACCACAAAATAATCTTGAGTTTGGATAATTACTCCGTTTATCAACGCTGAATTTTTTCCATCGTTCTCTTTTGAGGTCTAAAAACAAGACAATGTCATTAGATACCAGAATACGGCAGCTAGGAAAACTATTATAGTCTAATTCATGCATTCATGCAATTTCGGTATCCTTTTCATTGATTTATGACACGGACAATTGCCTTGCTGATAAACACTTTTTTTATTCAAATGCCGCCTAATTTTTATGATTTCATCCTTTATAAACTCCAACAGCGCTATGTAATAATTGCTGTTGATGGTATTCCCCTTATGAAGTCAATGAATATTATACCATGCGCATTCCAAAATACTGACGCCATAACCTTTCTAGACAAGTGTTGCACCTTTCCACGATTTAGCTTCGGTTCATCGATTTGTGTCCACTCGGCAGACTGTCGATTGAACTCTGAACTGTTGTGATAGAGCCATGTATAATTCATTGTAATATATCGACGGAAAAATTCGTCTCCATTACGGTTGAGTATCACTGAACATTGCTCTGAATCGTAAACAAGTCGTTGATTTTCATTGATTGTAAGCACGTGTGGCGCCCACTTTGTATATAACTTTCGCATGTCGAAGTGTTCATGAGCGATATATGCAACACGTTCTTTTGATGTCTTTAGAGCCTCAGCTATTGAGATCATCTTCACCTTATGATCATTTTAAATTATTTTGCGGTTTGGTACACTGCGTGCATCATCTCCGATGCTTATTTCCCCTCGTTTCAATTTAGCAAATTATTTTTTAATCGTTTATTTTCTTGGTGCCGGATCCGAATAATATCTATCAAACTAAGCCTTGAAATTAACTGTATTAACTATGTATCAGCCTACGAATGTTTCAACCCACCAGATAGACATTTCTCTATGCATGATGTATTCAGAGCTGTAATAGATAAGAGTCCCTATCTGAGCTGCCGAGGGTTACTACCAGATCTGCCCATCCGTCCACAAATGCGAACTAGACAAAAATAGAAAATGGACTCTGTCCAATGTGTATCCTTCTGAACCACCCTGCCTACACACGGGAACATAGGCATAGTGCACTCTGATTATCATTAGGAAATGATCAGGTAATATCACGCCATACACAATATGGCTTGAAAACTTTGCACAAAGCAATAGTAGTGTTTGGTTCGAAATTGAAATTATAATTTTAAATTCAATTTAAATTTAACAGATTTTTAGTTTTCTTTTTCTGACTCTCTCTCTCTCTCTCTCTCTCTCTCTCTCTCTCTCTCTTTTATGACTACCAATATATTCATTATAGCATTCAATTTATTACTGACAATAAGTCCGATATCATGAAACCCGTTGGTTTTATGCTTGTCATATGCTGACGTAGTTAGCATTGGTCGTCGCCACGTTCTTAACCATATCTGCACAAGTTCTCAATAAACAAATTTTGAGGTAGCTTAACTTTGTTGCATCCATCGCTTATTTTGCAAATATGAGAGACATAAAGAGGTTTGGGAACTCTCCCAATCCTCATAATTTCTCGAGAATTTAGGAAGCTCGAGCTTAGGTAGTTTTGCCGTATCCAATTTGTGAACTGCCGAATGAAGATTATTCAATATCAGGGAAATTGAAGACACCAAACCAGTTACGAAATGCGCTAATCTAACCAGCAAATTATCTAATTAATCTTTATATACACATCCAAGCTTAAAAAAATTGTTATGAACGATATAAGGATCGGCCTCAGCATCATCTCTAACCACTACTTGTCCATAAGTTCTACGTACTTAGGACCAACTCATATTGAGATTCATCAATACGCAAGTCAATAATATTTCTGTTTAGCGATTAAGGTGTTTTATTTCTTAAACTTGAAGTCATGAGCTCTATTTCGGGTATACGTGCATATTGTAAGTATTGTAAGTGCTCTAGCTACCATTTCATGACACTATATTATACGAACCTGCAAAAATCTATAAATAACATTCTAAAATTTATATACAATGTTGAAATGTCGCGAAGTAAGAATAAATTAATTTTTGTAATGTAATTCTTTATGTTCAGTATTAAAATAATGGCTGATATCTGCCGAGATTATCAATATATGAATATCGAATGGCAATACTGGGCGTAGCTTTTGTTCATTCAACATTACATTGCTCGATCGCTGAGATCAACCTTTACTTATTGCAAATACCGTATAATTACACAGAGGATGAAACCCCTGAATATATTCTATGTCAGTGTCTAAAC
This sequence comes from Sycobia sp. Sy_11, assembly GCA_018907035.1. NCBI lineage: Eukaryota > Metazoa > Arthropoda > Insecta > Hymenoptera > Epichrysomallidae > Sycobia > Sycobia sp. Sy_11. The sequence continues at coordinate 2,969,620 of JACCIC010000010.1, read as the reverse complement.
AAATCTGAAAGGAGGTGTCAGAATCTAATGACTACACCCTTACATATGGAGAACATTAAGGCCAGCATGCAGAACAGAATACTTTTATTCTGGTAGGCCTGACGATTGTAGCGGCTATTGGTCTTAGGGAGGGACGCGAAGGGTTTCCTATGCGTCCACGGTCCGGAAGACCCAACTCCGTACTTATGCAAATAATCATAATAAAAATGCCGACTAAGGAAGAGAAGAAATAAACAAAAAGATTTGTTATAATAGGCTAGTGTTTTCTCCGTACCCACGAATATTCGTTTCAATAAAGCCGAAGACGTAAATGAAGCTGAAGCAATATAGGCTCAAAGATAAACTATCGCGACGTGGACCTAGTTTACACTAAAGGTGATATAATCTATAAGATCTGTTTCAAAAGTGCACAAAATTTTTTAACAAAAAAAGACAATAAATTATTTTGGACTTTTTTAAATTTAACTCATTGGAACAGGATGTCGACTTTTACTTGTCATTGACAAGAATCGTCTTCAAATCGATGATCGTTGCCTTTCGAATGTTCTCGATTTCTCTGTAATGATTTTATTTTATCGCCAAATACAAATTACTGAATAATTTAATCCCACATCAAGTGAACACGGTGAGTGATTAACGGCCAGAATGACGTTTTTTAACAAAAAATCCGTCACCAATGTCAATCGAGCGGATAGTGTAATATCATGCAACAAATTTTAGCTTCCATTTTCACGATATTCTGGCCTAGCACGATAAATACGTGCAAGCAACCGTTCATAACGCGAAGATAGTATATAGCATTAACCATATTGCCAGATGGAACGAATGTGAATAAGTCTTTCCCGTTTTTTTTCAAATTTTGAGCCTTTATTGTGAAAAAATGGTTACAAATGAATTATTGAAAGTATTGGCGATCGCTAGCTACAACTTTTTCCCATCTTTCTGGCAACATACGAATCCCGTTGCGAAAAAATTCGACCGGTTTGGCCTCTATCCAGTCATCCACCCATTTTTTGGCTTCCTCGTAGGAATGGAAGTGCTGGTCAGCCAGGCCATGCGTCATCGATCTGAAGAGATGGTAATCAGACGGAGCAACGTCTGGACTATACGGCGGGTGGGGTAGGACTTCCCATTTGAGCGTTTCTAAGTATGTTTTCACCGGCGGTGCAACATATGGGCGAGCATTGTCATGTTGCAAAATAACTTTGTCGTGCCTGTCGGAGTATTGTGGCCGTTTTTCTCGCAGTGCGCGGCTCAAACGCATCAATTGTCGTCGATAGACCTCGCCTGTGATCCTTTCATTCGGTTTCAGAAGCTCATAGTAAACCACACCTAGCTGGTCCCACCATATACAGAGCATGAGCTTGGCGCCATGAATATTTGGCTTGGCCGTCGATGATGATGCATGGCCGGGTAGTCCCCATGATTTTCTTCGCTTCGGATTATCGTAACGTATCCACTTTTCATCGCCAGTCACGATACGATGCAGAAAACCCTTTCTTTTATGTCGCTGAAGCAGCTGTTCGCAAGTGAAAAAACGCCGTTCGACGTCTCTCAGCTTCAGTTCGTACGGCACCCAATTTCCTTGCTTTTGGATCATTCCCATGGCTTTCAATCGCTTGGAAATGGTTGTTCGGTCAACTCCCAATGCTTCAGCAAGTTCTTCTTGCGTTTGACAAGAATCTTCATCAAGCAAAGTCGCCAATTCTCGATCTTCAAAGATTTGCGGCCGCCCGGAACGCTCCTTGTCTTCCACGTCGAAATCACCGCTTTTGAAGCGTCGAAACCATCCGCGAACACTTGAATCATCGACACAACCTTCTCCATAAGCTTCCTGAAGCAATCGATGCGTCTCGGCAGCAGATTTCTTCAAATTGAACCAATAAAGTGAAACTTCCCGCAAATGACGTCGACTCGGCTCAAATTTCGACATTTTCACGATATCAAAAATTTATGATGCGAAAAAATTTTAACTAATGTGTTAGTATGGAATTGTTGACATATGAATAAGCTTTGATTATGACATATGTAACCATTGAATACTCGCACAGTATTGGTGGCGCCATCTCTTACAAAAAACGGGAAAGACTTATTCACACTCCTAATATATATTCTCAAACAGCGCAAGTTTTCTGTGCATACTTATTCTATATAGAAATTAATTATATGAATTTCCAGATTTACATTGTTTTGCTAAAATAATGCTGGAGAATTTCGAAATAGTAAAATACTAACATCCTCTGCCTCAGCTTCGTCCGAGATAATAATTGAACCGATTTATTCAATAGTTCAATAATATCTATGTGAAAAATACTCTATGTATAAATCTATATTCCCGCAGATAATTCTATAAATTCTATAAAAAGGTGATATCTCAGCGTCTGTTTTAAAATGGTAATATATTGCATACAATTTTTTACTTCAATTTCAGTTGGTGCCACGAACTATATAGTCAGGCTATTTAATTTAAAATATGAAAATATATAAAATAATGCCAACCAAAATTAAAGTAAAAATAATTGTCTGCGAAAAAGCACCTTTTTGTGCGTGACTGCTGTCAAAACCTAATTACAGAGATAATAAGGAGAGATTGCCGATGCCATATACGAAAGGCTCAACGATTTTCGAGCGCCGAGAAAGTACGCCCTCAGTAGGCCTAACTGCTACACTAACGCGCCAACGCGATGTCACAGCTACGTCAGAATAAATTAATTAATTTGCGCATTTGCCTACGTCACAGCTCGTGACGTAGGCAATAAATATATATAAATATAGCTGTACGCTTCTGTTCAATGCGATGTTGCTGTTTTCATTTATACCATTACAGAGGCTAAGTCAAAACATATCTAATATGCGCATGAGTATCAGAACGCAATTCAGATCCAAACTCCGATGCCAGCTTCATAATGCAGATGAATTTTTGGTTCTACAGAAAATCAAGACTTTCCTTTCTTCCATTGTAGAAATTTCAAATCGAGTCTTATAATTTTGTGCTAAAATGGATATTCCTTAATTAGTTTAAAAAATTTATTTTTAGTATTTAATACTTATATAATATTGTAGGAACGGAAAGAGAAAATTCATTAATTGTTTCAAATATTAAAAATATAAATAATAATATAAACCAAAAATTTAACTTTTTAATTTTTAACAGAGCTATGAATTTCAATAAACTAGCGGTATGCTTCCTCTGCTTCATACAAGATATCTCCACCAGCTAAAGAGTTAGCTATGTATCTATCCTATGCCGAGGAAGAGTTGTAGATTTTAATCGATGTGAATGTGCGACCAAATCAGCTAATTCTTTTGAACAAGCGTTGAGTAAAAATGAAGCTAGTACTCCTCCGCATGTAACAGTAAGCAAACTCCAGACCTAATGAAGGGGAAGAGCATCATAAATTTAGTAAAGACATTGCCATTTAGTATTGATAAGGTTCATTATTATTTCACAAACATTTTTGATAATATCGCATGAAAAAGTATATTTGAAAAGAAAACTTGATTATAATAATTTTCTCAACGAAAACCACAATCATATTTAATTACGATAAATTAATTTTTTTTATTGTTTTGATTAATCTGATATTTTTTAAATATATAGTCCACCCTTAGGTATTTGTTCAATATTAACATAATAATATTTTTGTTTGAACAAAAACTATCAAATTTAAAATACATTTGCATATACCACTTATTCAATACAAAATGAAAATTATGTTATTATAGCTCAAAATATAATCGGAGTATATTTTGTTCAAATACTCTGTATATTTACCTTTGTTATATATTTTAATAAACATATTTTAAATACTGTGATTATTATTTAAATTCGATAATTTATTTTGCGTTAATTTTAATTAATAAATTTAGAACATTTAATTTGATTAATCTTCTATTTATTAATTGCCTTTCTAGAATTTCTTGTATTAGAATGAAATTAAAATATATTTTTATTTCTACAACAAGTATTATGCTGTCTAAGATATAGATAAAAAATAAATTTAACATGAGTATTTTCTATAATTAAAATAAATGATTAAATTTGTCAAGTGATTCACATAAGCGCAAATTATTCAGTTTATTAAATAGATCTGATTACAAGGAAAACTTATTCTTGCTTTTGTTATACCCAATAATAGCTATATAAAGCAACACTCAGTAACATGCGTAACTGCTGTCAAAACCTAATTACAGAGATAGTAAGGAGAGATTGCCGATGCCATATACGAAAGGCTCAACGATTTTCGAGCGCCGAGAAAGTACGCCCTCAATAGACCTAACTGCTACACTAACGCGCCAACGCGACGTCACAGCTACGTCAGCATAAATTAGTGTGCGCATTTGCCTACGTCACGACCTGTGACGTACGCAATAAATATATATAGATATAGCTGTACGCTTCTGTTCAATGCGACGTTGCTGTTTTCCTTTGAATCATAGAGACTAAGTCAAAACATATCTAATATGCGCACGAGTATCAGAAAGTAATTCAGACCCAAACTCCAATGCCAGCTTCATCAGGCAGACGAATTTTTCATTCTGCAAAAAATCAAGACGTTCCTTTCTGCCATTGTAGAAATTTCAAATCGAGTCTTATAATTTTGTGCTAAAATGGATATTCCTTAATTAGTTTAAAAAATTTATTTTTAGTATTTAATACTTATATAATATTGTAGGAACGGAAAGAGAAAATTCATTAATTGTTTCAAATATTAAAAATATAAATAATAATATAAACCAAAAATTTAACTTTTTAATTTTTAACAGTTATACGTTTTTTCAATTATAACTACAAGATATAAGATTTACATTGTATAACTTTTTACAATAGGATAGAATTTGAAGTTTTGTATTTTTTACAATATGCATTATCAATAAAAAAATGTATATGTATTTTAAATAATTATAAGTAATGACACGAGCTCAAACATATTTTTTTAAATGTCACTTAACATTATTGTTTTTAATGTTAACGTAGTTGACCTACCCATGATTCTGATACTACATATTAAATATAATTCAGAAATCACATACATTATTCCTAGTTTACTTCACATTCAAACAGCATCCTTTTCATTTATATTTATTATAATCTACTCTGTATTGTTACTTATTGATATTTTAAATAATTCGTGTAATTCCGATTTAACACAAAGATTGAACTGAGGAATAGTGTAATTTTCTGTATAAACTAATAATGAAATGATACTGTTTGTTTATTTATAATATTGTAGTGATTATGGACATAATCTCACTTATGATAAAATTATCTATTGAAGAAATTGTTAGAAATAGATTATCTGAATTACTTATGTATATTATAATTGCAATAAGTTATTTAATTATGAAAATTATAGTATAAAATTTTAAAGACCATATAATAAATCGTGTATAATCTTAAATATATATTATTTATTATACGTAATTGAATACAGAGTTGTTTCGAAAAAATGTTCAGATGTACATAAAAATTGATAAAAATTCTGGATAGATAGATTACGTTTAGATTTTGATTCACTTGATTACAAATATTATAGAAATTGATAACAAAAAAGTTTTTGGAAAAAATTTAATAAAAAATTATAGATGAGATCCAAATATAACTCTTATTTTCCATGCAATTTTTCTCTAAAAGAAAAAAATAAAACCGAATACAAAAAGATCGATTAAAAAAGAAATTGCAGGGAAAACATTTGGTGAAAAAAAATTTGTGAAATAAATAAAAGTTTAATAAAAGTCAAACAAGTTTAAAAAACATAAGACAAAATCCAGAAAAAATTAGTTCACAAAAATAAAAAAATTATTTAAAAAGGTAAAAAGAAAAGTACGAAATATCGATAGACTGTTTAATTTTTATCTAACAATAATTTTTCGAGAAATAATATACTCTTTTGTTATTATCAAACTCAAATCACCTCAGTGTCAATATCCAAAACGTCTCACCTGACGAATCAATTTGATTTTTCGGAGTCAGTGCTAAACATCCCAATTTAACTATATCGATGAACTTCTTTTCACGCATTGATGACTTTTTGATTTATAGAGTTGATTAAAAAGGGCTTAATCGGATAATATGGTCGAAAATGTCCGAACAGTATTTGCAATAAGACTGTACCCTCATGTCAAATGTAATAAAAAACTCCTTTTGTCAGATTTTTGTACCTCAAAGTGGTCCGGCGATACTTGCAGATTCAAAAAGATCCCCGAACCAGCTGTACATAAAAAATTTTATTTTTAAAAGATCTATCAATCAAAGAATTTTATATAAAACATAAGTTTTATTCTATTAATTAATAGCGTTTATTCCTATTATTTTAACTAATAATAATATATTGGTAGATTTTTAATCAATAAACTAAAAATATTTATATATGTAAACGTTTTCGTATAAAAACAAAAACAAATATTCGTATATAAGAACAATATTCATATAAAATATTTTTCGGAAATATTCCGAAATACCTTAATAAAAAATAAATTATATCACGAAATTACAGTTGACAACAATGAACCATTAAAAAAAATGGCTACGTACATTTTATATGTATCCTGACAAATAACAGTATGTATACGAGTTTTGAGACTCTTAGTTTAGACACAGATAATGAGCAGTTTATTATACCAGACGGCAGTAGTCTATCGATATTTCGTACTTTTTTTACATTGTTGAAAAGTAATGCTATTTCAATCTATTTTTTTAAATCAGTTTTATTTAAATAATTTAAAAAAATTTTTAACTAATTTTTTTTCTGGGATTTTTTTCTGGGATTTTTTTCTTATGTTTTTTAATCTGGTTTGATTTTTATCAATTTTTTTTATTTCACCAATTTTTTTTCACCAATTTGTTTTCAGCAATTTCTTTTTTAATTGATCTTTTTGTATTCGGTTTTATTTTTTTCTTTTAGAAAAACATTCCATGGAAAATAAGTTTTATACATTGATCTCATTTTTTATTCAATTTTTTCCAAAAACTTTTTTGGTATCAATTTCTATAATATTTGTAATCGAGTGAATCAAAATCTATACGTAGATACATCTAAATGTAATCTATCTATCTAGAATATTTATCGGTTTTTTATATAAATTTGACAAGTTTTACGAAACAACTCTGTATTCAATTATACATATTACATAATATACTATAATATCTTTGTGTTAAATAAGAATTACACGAATTGTTTAAAATATCAATAAGTAACAATACAGAGTAGATTATAATAAATATAAATGAAAAGGATGCTGTTTGAATTCGAAGTAAACTAGGAATAATGTATGTGATTAATGAATTATATTTAGTATGTAGTATCACAGACATGCGTTGATCAACTACGTGACATTAAAATCTATGTCATACGCGTATTTTTTAAAAATATGTTTGAGCTCGTGTCATTACTTATAATTATTTAAAATACATATACATTTTTTTATTGATAATGCATATTGTAAAAAATACAAAACTTCAAATTCTATCCTATTGTAAAAAGTTATACAATGTAAATCTTATATCTTGTAGTTATAATTGAAAAAACGTATAACTGTTAAAAATTAAAAAGTTAAATTTTTGGTTTATATTATTATTTATATTTTTAATATTTGAAACAATTAATGAATTTTCTCTTTCCGTTCCTACAATATTATATAAGTATTAAATACTAAAAATAAATTTTTTAAACTAATTAAGGAATATCCATTTTAGCACAAAATTATAAGACTCGATTTGAAATTTCTACAATGGCAGAAAGGAACGTCTTGATTTTTTGCAGAATGAAAAATTCGTCTGCCTGATGAAGCTGGCATTGGAGTTTGGGTCTGAATTACTTTCTGATACTCGTGCGCATATTAGATATGTTTTGACTTAGTCTCTATGATTCAAAGGAAAACAGCAACGTCGCATTGAACAGAAGCGTACAGCTATATCTATATATATTTATTGCGTACGTCACAGGTCGTGACGTAGGCAAATGCGCACACTAATTTATGCTGACGTAGCTGTGACGTCGCGTTGGCGCGTTAGTGTAGCAGTTAGGTCTATTGAGGGCGTACTTTCTCGGCGCTCGAAAATCGTTGAGCCTTTCGTATATGGCATCGGCAATCTCTCCTTACTATCTCTGTAATTAGGTTTTGACAGCAGTTACGCATGTTACTGAGTGTTGCTTTATATAGCTATTATTGGGTATAACAAAAGCAAGAATAAGTTTTCCTTGTAATCAGATCTATTTAATAAACTGAATAATTTGCGCTTATGTGAATCACTTGACAAATTTAATCATTTATTTTAATTATAGAAAATACTCATGTTAAATTTATTTTTTATCTATATCTTAGACAGCATAATACTTGTTGTAGAAATAAAAATATATTTTAATTTCATTCTAATACAAGAAATTCTAGAAAGGCAATTAATAAATAGAAGATTAATCAAATTAAATGTTCTAAATTTATTAATTAAAATTAACGCAAAATAAATTATCGAATTTAAATAATAATCACAGTATTTAAAATATGTTTATTAAAATATATAACAAAGGTAAATATACAGAGTATTTGAACAAAATATACTCCGATTATATTTTGAGCTATAATAACATAATTTTCATTTTGTATTGAATAAGTGGTATATGCAAATGTATTTTAAATTTGATAGTTTTTGTTCAAACAAAAATATTATTATGTTAATATTGAACAAATACCTAAGGGTGGACTATATATTTAAAAAATATCAGATTAATCAAAACAATAAAAAAAATTAATTTATCGTAATTAAATATGATTGTGGTTTTCGTTGAGAAAATTATTATAATCAAGTTTTCTTTTCAAATATACTTTTTCATGCGATATTATCAAAAATGTTTGTGAAATAATAATGAACCTTATCAATACTAAATGGCAATGTCTTTACTAAATTTATGATGCTCTTCCCCTTCATTAGGTCTGGAGTTTGCTTACTGTTACATGCGGAGGAGTACTAGCTTCATTTTTACTCAACGCTTGTTCAAAAGAATTAGCTGATTTGGTCGCACATTCACATCGATTAAAATCTACAACTCTTCCTCGGCATAGGATAGATACATAGCTAACTCTTTAGCTGGTGGAGATATCTTGTATGAAGCAGAGGAAGCATACCGCTAGTTTATTGAAATTCATAGCTCTCCTATGAATGTCTGTTGAAAAATGTGTAGTACATTATCGAGATTTATATTTATTAAGTTCTCAAAAGAATTTAGAAACCTAAACGAGAAGGAAATTTTTGTGACACTTGGATTAAGATGAAGCTGTTTTGATGATGCCTTTCGTTTTGAAATAAAATTACCTTTAGCGCATCTAGCAATATCGAAGCGTTCTATCTTATCAAAGTATCTAAGCTTTTCAACCGAATAGGCGTCTTGTCACTAGTTTTTAAGCGTAAAATTTCTAATCCAATGTTTGTAGATGCAAGGTGTCGGTTGGGATTCTTCAAATGCAGGTCAATTTCAGAGCGACTGAAATCTCTGTAGACAATAGTTCACGAAATTAAAGAAGATTCAAATATGATGTTAAATATAAGCCAAGCAGGTATGATTCTTGGTATTTACGTAGTTTTTTTGACGATTGTGAACGTGCTTTCGTAGCTGCACTCTTTGTGATTGTTTCAGGCTCTAGATGCGTACCACGGATTCTCATCGTTAAATCTAAGGTGGTTCCACTTAAAGTTGTAGGTTTACTGAAGCTTGAGCTATGTATTGCAACTTGTCTAGAATCTTCTAGAATGCTTTTAAAACTAGATTCTGTTCTTGAAGAGATTTATTGTTGATCTGACTCAAAAGTTATTTTGGCTTGGCAAGATATCATCCATCTCGTTCAAAATCATACATTGTAAATAGAATGAGTGAGATTGCAACTAGGGGATGTACTGCGTCATAGTTTTAAGACTCAACAATCTAATGGTCAAGACTTATTTCGCTAACTCAGGATAAATAATCGTGGCCTATTCTTCCACCTACAATTTCAACTAATTTAAAAATTCGATGACTAGATTGTTTAGAGCGAAACTAATTATAGTATACGTATCATCGTTCATCGGCTTGGGCATATACAATGATAATGCTCATAGTAAAGGCGGGCAGAGTTGAATATATCTCATCAAAGAATTTTCGATTCACATCGTCTCAACTTAAAACTCTGGAGAGACTGGTTCGTATAATGAAATAATTAAATGAAGAATGGAAATAAATTTAAATCAATCCAAAATCAAGTAAAATATTTCATCCTTTCAAAAATTTTAGTCCTTACATACTTTATATTTTATATACTTTCTATTATTTCTAATTATTAAATCAGACATAATATCTAGAAGATATATATAATATATATAAAATAATATAAAAGATATGTCTATATTGACACATCGTTTTGTAAACGTTCTCAAGAGTATTTTTAAAATTAATTTTCGCATTGAAATTCGATTTAATAATATTATAGCGTATTTTCCAAATGATTCAATTTTTATTCTTTATATTTCTACATATTATACATTAATTTTTTAAATAAAAATATATGGGAAAATTAATCTTTCTATACTAGTACCAATCTTATATAAAGTAGATAGTAATTAACCATGCTTCAAAATCTTATAATTTTTTTTAATACATTATGACAGTCAATTTAATTGGGAGTGAAATTTCTGTATTTATAAAGTAATGGCTCGAGAATAATACATTATGTACGTGTGTCACGTACTATTTTCCCATACGAGGGCGCTTCTTCTTCCTCAAAGAAATTCACAAAAATTGCAAGACAAACTCATAGAATTCAACAATGTCAAACCCCCCCCCCCCAATGTGTTAGTCATATTTATATAGAGTGAAATGGTTTAATATCTTAAGTTCCCCTAACTCAAATGTAATTCGTTGGATTTGAAAAGAATATTATATTATTGGTGTTCTCTTAAGGTTATTCCTGCAATTTATTTGAATTTCATAACATTAAATTAAATGATTTCCTCTTAATTGGAAATTGATAAAGTATGTTAAGAAGAGATGTAGAATTGGGAGATGTGAGTGCAGGAGGCGAAAGCCCTTAACCCCCGCTTGAGGTTAAGGGCTGAGCCCGCCTTTTCTAAAATGAAATAAGAATAATCAATTGAAGATTATAAGTTTGTTAATAATTTAATCTTAAACTAAAATTTAAAAACATTTAATTTAAGCATGATAAATAGAATTTAAAATTAAAACTAATTAAAAAAAAGATATGAATAATTTTTAATATTTAAAAAACATATAAGAATTTTTATAATAAATTGCACATAGAATACAAATCTTATTTTATTTTAAAATCTTGAATACGTAACTAAACGTGCAAAAAAAGGTCAAGCTCGCGGTCGAGTGGCGTATACAAGTCTAAACATTGTAAGAGCCAGATGTTACGCAGGCACGGAAAACTGAGAATCCTACTGGACTACACGGTTTCGTTCATTCGTTTTCCTTCCTTGGGAGGAAAAATAAAATTTTGCTTTCTGATTGGTTGGGAAGCGGTCATAAACACTATTCATCCCTAGAGAGAAAAAGTAATTTTTTGCCCCCCCCTAGATAGCTGTAGAAATCGTATTTTGCACCCCGAGTGTGGGAATAGTGCATTTCTTAAAGAGTACGGAAATGCTTTATTTACGAAATGAGAAGTTTGCGGCCCAAGGCGAAGCCGAGGGTTGTAACAAGGTTCGTAAAAATCATTTTCATACTAAGAACTATATTTTTCCTCATAAAAACCAGAATCAAGCGGTGAACTAATTTTCTACAATCTAACTTGCAAAAGATAATATATTATAGGGTGTATCACATGGGTGTTCTTGATTCTCGTACGCACACACCTATGTATCAAGCAATGGCCTCGTTGTGTGTTTTGTCCCGGGGTTACGGACTAGACTCATCAGTAAGGCATTGTCGGTAACCCCTGCCTAAGACGCGGTCCTATGAACCGGGCCAAGGGTTTATATATTAACCGGAGGCATATTTGCTCGGTCAAGGGTTAACTAAGTGCCAAGCAGTCCTCTATTGGCAGACTGGGCACTTAGGGTACCCCTACAATATTAACAGTATTAAGCCGTGGGTACACCTGGAAGGCCAGTATAGGTATAGGTATAAGTATGAGCGCGCGCGCGCGTGTGTGTGTAACTCTTATGGATAATTGATATATGCTTGAGTGGGTGCCACTGAATACACGAGTAAAGTACAATAGATGTGAGTCACAAAATAAGACATGTTTTACAAATTAGATATTAAATCTATATTTTTAAATTGTAGATATAAGTCATTAGTTTCCAATGGAAACTATCATGAACTTACAAAAAATTTATATTTATATAATATAGAGGAGCATAAGCATTTAACTGTTAATTCTCTATATTTTAGGTCAGTATAACAGATGGTGTATTAAATAATTAAAAACTGTATGTATAAATACTTATAATAAAACTCTATATTTTAGATGAATCAGTCTTGTGTTTTTGCTTGAGAAAATTAATAACACACACACACACACACACATATATATATATATATATATATATATATATATAGGTATAGAGATTAAAGGATAAACAAAATTGTTATATATTATAAAATTGTGTTTTTTCAAATACGGCTATTTAACATACAGTTGGCGGTATATATCATTTTATCCATCGATTTTTACTCTTAGAACAAAGTTTCATTAGGTTTAACTCAGACGATATTGAGATTAATTCAATCGTTACTCACCCGTCGATTTTCAATTCTATTAATTTATTATTTTCAATTCTTTTCTAAAAAATTATTCATTGTAATATATCAGAAATCCTCATTTTCTTACGATCATTATATGATACAGAAATGTAAAATGTATATTTATATGGAAATCTAAGGATGTGTTCTATTTTTTTAAATGATTGTCACCGATAGGTGACGTGCAGGCGATGCGTGTAGACAGTGTCATATACCTTAGATACTTATGTGTATATAGATGACAATTTGATGAGCAAGCAATTGACAATGCTATATTTTTTACAGGCTTCAAATTATTTATATCTATATACATTAAATTTATTAATATTTCTATAAAATATAATATGCGAAGTATAAAAAAAAAATGAAATTAAATTAATAAAATGTCATATATAAGGCATAAAATATAATGCATATTTCATAAACTTTATGAAAGATTTCATTACCCACCGATAGAGAAATAGTGTTTTTCAGCGTAATACTATAAATTCCTAAAAATTAGGTTGTTATTTCATAAAACCGATAAAATCTTTACTCCTACACACCATTATATCTGTGATACGTTTCATACATTGCATATATGTACCATGCAATTATGCATTAAGAACATGTAAGTTAGATTATAAATAATATCTAATTATTTAAAAGAGATGCATAATAGCAATTATATAATTCCTTGGAATTAAAAGCAATAATTCGCGAATATATAAAGAAACAGAAAAAGAAAGAGAGCATGTAAGACTTTTAACAGTATAGTAAGTTTCATGATTAAAATTTTTATTATTCGATGAAATAATAGTTGTACTATTTATTTAACATTTAACATATATATATATATATATTGGAAGCGACTTTCGGAAATGTTAAAAAAGTATAATTTAGTAAAAAGTGAAGACTTATGAACTTTTAAATTTAATATAGTATGTATTGAAAATTTTTCATGCATGAATATTCAGTTTTTAATGAAATGCAATTTCTTCATATTTATAAAAGTAGCTTTCAGTACATGTATGTTAAATTTCATCTTTTAATTGAAATTGCGAACAGTGCGTAAACACATGCTCACAGCAAGATCAATGCTATATCACAAGGCTGCTGTGATGTCGCGAGTCCGCTGTAATTATCAGAACAATATTCCAGAAGTCTTATCATAATGTTTCGCACATGATCATTACGAGATTATAAGTCGCAGATATTTTATGAATGAGCAGCCTTGTTATAAAAGCTGCCCCAATCATGCGATCATACGTTTATTAGTAAGTCTTAAGTAGAGGACTCTGCCGTACTTTCTAAAAAAGCAAATAAGTTTACGAATATGGGAATTAGATTCTTAAAATCTTCGAAATATTTAATATTAAGCACCAGCTTCTATTTCAGATTATTTTAAAAATTTAACACTTACTAGCAGAATGTTTAAAATTTTATTTAAGGATTACTTCGTAAAATATTATTATTATTAAGATTCTCTACATTTAGTATGTATTATATTTTCTATAACGTGATATATAATTTATACTTATAATTATTCTACAAATTTCTAGTTAGTACAATTTTGTTACATTTTTACAATCTTATGTATTAAATATGTATTAAAAATTAAGTTTTGACTTTTGTAGATCTTATAAATATATGATTATTTCTCTAAAATAATTAAGGTGTTCTTGTTCTGCTCTTGGTACAGTTATTCTTTTTATATTGAATTCCCATAGTTGCTTTACTAAAATTCTATTATTTAAATTAGTAAAATTCCATATACTAAAATTTTATATATCGTATTATGTCGAATATTAGGAGGAGAAAATATCAGATACAGCATAATTCTATCTAATTATGCTAAATTTATTTAGCACGAAGAAGGAATGTTTGTCAATGATCATGAGCGGTAAGACTTATTGAGTTGTTCAAAATCAAGAGTAGTGGAATCTTGTATTACTACAAAACTAATAAGAAAACTTTGGATATCTGAACAATAAATACATAAAGATTTTCTATGTAGAATGAAAATTACTCAAATGGTAAAGAAATAAAAAAAAATCTATAATGCATATTTTCGATTGGGTTATGATGCAGGCTCATCAAACTATTCGAACTCTGTTTACACCTTATAGAAGTCCATTATTACTTTTTATTGCTGAAGTGGTTTTGAACACATTATTTAGACAAAGTTTATATAATAATTCAAAAAACAACCCTACTATATTATATCCCATACAGCCTGCAATATTTCTGCAATAATTCTTTGATCGAAATATCTACAACATTTCAACGAACCGGTGATATTGCTTCAATATCATCGTAATATTCACGTATTATATAAAAATTTTTGTATACAAATATTAAATTAATGTTATTGTTTTATACGCATACTTCTATATTATTCCTTAAATACATTTTAATTATATTAGCGTATATATATTATATATTCTACACCTATTTCAGAGAATTCGCATACAATGTTATAAATACTTATGAAGATATTATTGTCCTTATATAACAATCCAGGCTATTTTTGCAATTTTCCGGAGCTACATTTTTATTTATTGATCTTTTGTATTAAACGGTAATGATCCTAGAATATTGCGATATATTTAGTGTAATATATTTCAGCGCAGTATCTCCGATGTAGCAATATTGTGATGTGTTATGTTTTAGCGCAGTGTTTTTGTAATATTGGAGTGTGATATATTTTTATCGCACGCAATATTGCGTGTTATGTGAGATAATAATAAAACAAAATTCCAAATTTCAGAAATACTATATTTTTTCTAAATCTAGATACCAATCTAGCTTGCTTCTAATAACCTACATCCCTTCTTCGCATGCCCTAGGTGTGGGAACTTTTGCATATGATCCAACATTTATTGCATGGAGTAGGGAAACGGAGAACTTGTTAGGACCATCGCCGCGAGTAATCACATAAATAATTTATTTAGATACATCAATATTATTCTAAAAAATACTGCATGTCCATTCCTTTTCTCATTTTTAGGAATTTCACAGACGGCAATGGCTTCATTCATATATCAGCAATCTGGTCACCTGTCGAAATATATTTCAATATTATTACATTTTTCTCTGTTGTCTGTGTAGACAAATTATAACTAAAATATCTATTGTGTTGGGTTGCTTATGATTATTCGTGTTATTCGCTATACTATTAGGACACTTTGTTATTTCCATAAATGTTAAGTGGCTTGAAGCTGTTTATGTAAATATAGTTTGTTATAATTATTTTAGCCATAATCCCTCTTCGACAGAGTCAAACAGAACTATATTTTGCTATATCAATATTTATTTACTGCCAAATAAGAGATACTGATGCTTATATTTTCGAATTTTGACAAGCCAAGCATTATTTAAAAAATTAGTACTTGCTATATAAATATTTTGATAAAGATCAATGGGAATCAACAGTTACCTAAGGTTAGATTATATTTGGTTTCTTTATAAGTCAATTTTAAATTCATAGAATCATTGAAATGTTCATTTCCAACACGAGAACAATTATTTATTATTTATCTAGTATTACCTAGTATGGTAGTATATTGTATACTAGTATAAGCTAGTAATTAATTAGTATTCTACATAGAATATCCACTGCTATAATCAGTCAGTTCTTGTATATATATATATATATATATATATATATATATATATATATATATATATTAAGCATTTAATAAATATATGGGTTTAAATCTATATAATTTATTTTTTGTATGCAATATGACTTACATCATTGCCATCGATCATTTCTAAATTATATGCAACTACTTCTGTTGTTTATCGTAAATTATATTTAGAAAAAGTCATTTCTTTTGACTTTATTACATAAAGCAGATTCATGTACAATTCGACAATTATTTTTTGTTCTGATTAAAATTTTGAATCCCACAACTTGTTCGGTTTTCAATACGTAATGCATTCTAATTCAGTATATATTTAATTAACACCTTCTACAATTTTTCCATAAAATTCTTTTATAAATTTTTTATTTAAATGAAATGATTTTAGCAACTGTATGATGGATTAATAAATTATATTGATTTGCTGAAATTATAATTAATTTTAAATATTAAATTTTTATTACAAGAAAAAATTTTTATTATACAATCAACTTTATATTACTGATTGAAACTATTTCTAATAACGGATGGCTTGACACTTCAATATAATTATAAATTTGTCATTTTCTTTACTTTTATATTCTTTCATATAACAAATGCCCATTTACATTCTATAATAACATTTTTTAATTTTGATTTTGATATTAATGTTGGGTGTTTTATTTAAAAAATATGCATTTAGTTTATCACTAATTAATTGTTCCAATTTTCACTATAATCTTTGATTTTTATTTCTTTAAAACTTTGAGATTCATTACCATTGTTCATATAATTATTTGCTCGTATGAAATTCAAAGTTTACGTATACTTCTATCACTTCGTCGAAGATTTCCTTTGTTATTTCTTGCCTTTCATTATTGTAGTTTCTGTGAAATATTTATTTGTTTTAACTACTGATATATTAGACGTATCGAATAAGTAAACCATCAAGATTCTGCTGTAATCGATAAACTCGTATGAGAAGCCGAGAGGAAATGAGAGAATAGAAGATAGAGGAGGAACATATGATGGGAATAGAATCGGAGAGCATAGAAATGCAATTGTAAGAGAAAATGGTAGTTCTCGTTCTTTGGTAGGTGTACATGTATAATCATTCTTTTGTATATAACGGGTGTGTATCTATGGCATTATGATGCTAAGGGGGGAGGTGCATAGGTTGTATAAGATCATTGTCCGGTCAGTACAGGTATGTCTTACAACTGTAGGGTAAAGAAGTAAAAACCTAAAACCTTATGCACAATCTGCGGCCAGAAGATGAGGGGATAGGTATAAGTGTATGGACATTCTGATGTATTGTAGTAAGGATCGACCGACAGATGTATTCAGTGTACAACTTTGCTTCCGCCGTTTTTTTTCAGAATTTTCAGGCTTTATTGTAAAAAACTGGTTATATATTTATAATTCAAAGTATTGTTCATTGCTGGTCACTACCTTCTTCCATCATTCGAGCGAATGATGAACGAATCTCACATTAAGAAAACTGGCCATCTTTTGAAGCGATCCACAACAACATTATCAACTCAAAATACCTTGGAACCCTGAATATTCGTTTTGGCCATCGACATGGAAGCATGGCCGCAATATCCCCATGATTTTTTGCGATTGAGATTAACGTAATGAACCCATTTTTCGTCTCCAGTCACAATGCGATGCAAAAATTCCTTCCATCTTTGCCTTGTAAGCAGCTCTTCACAAGCAAACAAACGTTCAATATCTCTCGGCTTCAACTCGTACGGCACCCAATTTCCTTGTGTCTGAATCATTCTCATCACTTTCAGATGTTTTGAAATGGCTTGTTGCGTCACTCTCAATGATCCTGCCAATTCTTGTTGTATTTGACATGTGTCTTGATTAAGTAATGCCCCCAATCTGCATCTTCGAAAATCTTCTCTCTTTTACAGCCATGCTAGTCTTCAACATGAAAATCATCGTTCTTGAAGCGTTAAACTACTCTCGGGATGTTCTTTCACGAATAGCAGCCTCACCATAGGTATTTGAGAGCATTCGATGAGTCTCAGCTGCAGATTGCTTCATATTAAACAGAAAATTAAAACCTCCCGAGATTAACTTTATGATACAGACACAAATCCATTAATATTTCGATGACGTTATGTCTATAAATATCTAAGTTTATTGTATAACATCTATGGTCTATTTATTTCGACTACTGCTTACCATTTCAGCCGTCTACTGCAAAACGGCGGAAGTAAAGTTGTAAACCTCTGAATACAAAATATAATATTTTACATATAATATTTACAATATCATATCAATGTATTATGTCTTGATATACTATTTTTATTGGGATACGAGATGAATAGTACATTTAAAGTACTTATAGCTTTTATTATATAATGATACTTTTTCAATACTTTCAAAATTTCAATTTTACTTTTTATATTACTGCTAATACGATGACTATTACTTTCATTAGTTTAAATATAAATTTCAATACTTAATATAATATAATACTTAAAAAATTTGATAGCTGTAACATATTATATTTAAGAAATACAGATTAAACATCGATGAGAGGAAGAGAGAGAGAGAGAGAGAGCAAGAGAAAGATACGCAACAAACGTGTAGACATATCATAAGCATATGTCTCTGTATCATGTATATATGAAAAAAACATGGCTACTTATTTGAATCGATCCCTAGAATATCACTATTCAATAGTATGTACACTAAAAATGCAAAAATATATATACTTTTTACCAATATTTCGTAAATGTTGAGATATTGAGAAATGGAAAAAATTTTAGCATTCCCCAAAAGAGGATACATTTTCGCATATTAATGTAATAGTATAATCTTCGATTTAATATATTTGAACAAGTAAATTCTTGCATATTGCCTTTTTATGCAAAAGTAACGATGTATTATGTATACGAGAGGGTGGATCGATTAGTTTCCGGCCTGACCAAGACATGGCGCCACTAGGCCTACCTTGAGGTGGCGTTCTAGAGTATCATCCTTAGACAGCTTGTAGCTATAGTTTCAGTCCAATCGCCATGTTAGTTTAGGTTTGACAGCACGCTGAACAAGACGCCTCTGTGTCTTTCATAAAAATAGAAAAGCTGGAAAATAGTGCTGCCATTAAATATTTTTATTTAAAGAGGTTAACGCCGAAGGAAATTAAAGAAAAGATGGACTCAACACAGGGGACATCCTCCCTATCATATTCAATCGTTCAGCAGTGGGTTTCCAAGTTTAAAAAGGGTCGTGTGAGCAGTTCTGATGAGCCTCACTCAGGACGCCCCATTAAAAGTGCGTAAGAGAGCTGAGACCTGTAAGATGTCATATGAACGTGTACAAAATATTTTGCACCAATATTTGTATATGGAAATGCTCTGTGCAAGATGAGTGCCGCGTTTGCTAACAGTCGACCAAAAATTGATTCGAAAGAACATTTCTATCGCCAATTTAGCGTTGTATAAGCGTAATCCAAGCGAATTTTTGCGTCGATTCTTAACCATTGACAAAACTTGGGTCGACCACTACATTCCTTAGAACAAATAACAGTCTAAAAAGTGGATTGGACCAGGGGAACCAACTCCAAAGAAGGCAAAAACAATTTTTTCGGCGAACAAGGTTATGGCTACTGTTTTTTGGGATGCAAGAGGTATTATATACATTGATTACCTTGAAAAGGGTAAAACTATCACTGGCCAATACTACGCAGACTTATTGCAACGTTTGAGCCACGAGAGAGAGAGAGAGAGAGAGAGAGAGAGAGAGAGAGAGAGAGAGAGAGAGAGAGAGAGAGAGAGATTCTTTATTGAATTTACAAAAATCAAAAGATATCTATAAGGTGTGAGAGTAGTGATAGATAAACCTGAAGAATAAAAAGGTAAATACCGACTAACGTTACACCTTCTTTAGGATACAAATTCCAAAGTCGTATATGACTATTCAACTGAGCTGGTCTGGTACTAATACTTTAAGCGGAATACTTTGTGTTGATATTTGTGATTCGAGACGCCACCTATTGGCCGCTGGTGAAACTGACTGTAAGACCGTTAACTTAATTTATTGAAAAAAGTAAAATGATTTCCAATACAAAACATAAATTAATAAATAATTTTATCGGTGTTACAGTCTTTATAATATAATATATTAGCTGAAATAATAACCGTCAGACTGTCTTTGTTTATATTTACCCCCGAAGAATCTCAAATGAAACTTATTACTAAAATAAATTATTTTAAAAATTAAAAATTAAAAATAAAAATAAAAATAAAATTAATTATAAAAAAATAAAAATAAAATAATAAAAATATCTTATGTTAGTAATGGACAACCTGACTGCCTCACCATCTTAAATTTAGATTCGAAATTTAGATTCGAAATTTAGATTTGAAATTTAGATTTAGATTCTTACATTAAATTTAGATTCATCCTCAGAAACGAAACTAGATTGAAAAATTCAGCATACTACATTCTATACCCCACCCCCACTCCAAATTTATTGTTATAATATTAGTAGTCGCTAGACATAGCGGCTTCTGATTACCACCTATTCAGATCGATGCAGCACGACCTCGTTGATATGCACTTCTGACATGTTTAAGAATTGCGAGAATGTGTGGATAATTGGATTGCCTCGAAACTGCCGCCGTTCTTTAGCCACGGTATCGCCATATTACCACAAAGATGGGAAAAAGTAGTAGAAAACGACGAAATAAATATTTTGATTAAGCCATGTATATCCATTTTTAATCGTAAATGTCTTTTTTCCGTAAAGAAAGGTCTGGAACTAAGTTCGTTTCCTAATATATATATATATATATATATATATATATATATATATCCCATCCCCACTTTAAATTTATTGGTATAATATTTATAGAATCTCCAATCTTCTGACTTAAATGTAAAACATAATTTTTATATTAATAAAAAATGATAAGTGTTGTTCAGTTTACTTGACTCCAACAATAAATTTATAATATTGGGATTCTTCAAAATATGAATATTTTCAAGAGTTTCTCTTTTATATTTATTTTTAATACCTTGTTAAAAAATATTTACATTTTCAAAATCGAAAGAATGTAAAAAGTTTAAACTATGTTCTTTCAGCCCGGATGTACCATTCATGCTTTGTAAGCTATACTGATGTTCATATATTCTTTGTTTTAGGTATCTTTTGGTTTGTCCAATATAATATTTCTCACAACCTTTAAATTTATTTTGTATACCACTCCCGTTTTCAAATATTTATCATCCTTATCTTTACAATTATTCAATAGCTTTCTAATATTATTATTGTTTCTAAAGTAAACTTGAATATTATACTTTTTGAATGCACTTCGAATTCTTTCGGATAATCCTTTTACATATGGTAATACCACGATTTTATTATTATTATCCCTCTTTTCCATATTACGTTCTCTAGTGCTATTACAAATCTGATCCACTCTCACTACAATTATTTTATCTATAAAGTCTAATTGGATAATCATTTTTAATGAATATCTCTTTAACTAATTTTAAATTATCTTTTCCAAAATCTTTGTGTGATAATTCGATTGCTCTGTCGATGACTCCCTTTACAGTACCTTTCATTTTTCCGAATAAACGGTGTGAGTTAAAATTTAACAACCTACCTGACCATGTAGTTTTTCTGTACAAATTTTTACTATTGTAGTCAACGCCTATGTAGCCAAACATCTGTATAAATATATGAAGTTCGTTTTTAATTTTCTAAATACTGTGTTCTTTGTAATCAGATCATAATATTTTATAAAGACAAAGCGTGCTTTTTTGTATTAAGAGTATAAGTAAGTTTTTAGCATTTTTCCCCTAAATGTGATGTTTTATTATGAAAACAAGGTTACATATCCTTTACTCAAAGTATCCTCCATAGGAAGCTATAAATTTCTGCCATCTAACTGGCAATTTTTCAATTATAGACCAAAAAAATTTCTCGTCTTTGGAATATTTGGTGCCAAGTCTGGACTGTAAGGCGGGTGAGGCAGAATTCCCATCCACTATTCTCCAAATAGTTTTTGATCGAAGCTGCAACATATGGCCTATCGTTATTGTGATGATAAATAACGGACTCACGCCTGGTCTCATATTTTAACCGTTTTTTCTGTAATGATTGTTTCAAATGAATAAGTTGAGTTCGATATAATGGTCCTTTGATGGTTTGAACACTTGGAAGTAGTTCGTAGTATACGACACACTTTTGAGAGTACGATATGTACAGCATGATCTTATTGGCGCGACTATTTTGTTTCAGTGTAAATTGGGCGGGCTCGCCGGGCTTTGCATACGATATTTTTAGATTTAGGGTTATTATAATAAAATAATAAATATTTCTATTGTTCTTACAGTCCAATTAAATAAATTAAAACTAATACGTAAAAATATCAATATATATTTATATCAATATTAGTACATATCAATATATAATTAATTGAAAATTATAATGACAGGCAGATTGTCCTTGCTTAAAATCACCCCCGTAGACAAATCTGAAATAAAAATATATTAGATGAAAAAAATTCTTTATTTATTAGTAAAGTGCAATCTGACAGTTCCCACCATCTTTACCCAATTCAAGATTGACTGAGGTTGTCCAACGTTTCGAGTGCGCTACGGCTCCTCATCACGGACTAAACTAAACCTTATATTAATCTTCTAATTTATATATACTCCTATCCCCACTAAGCTAAAAATGTTGTAATTTGAATATGCAATCGTTCCTGAACACAAAACGTTCAAAACCAACCAATTCAATAAAGAATAATAAACGTTATCTAATTTACTTGACTCTAACATTAAATTCACATTATTCGATTCCTTGAAATGTGAATACTTTCAAGACTCTTCCTTTTGTACTTATTACTAATACCATGTTCCAAAATATCCACATTCACAAAATCAAAAGAATGTAAAAACGTCGAACAATGTTCTTTTAAATCAGAAGTAATATGTGAACTACGTAAACGATATTTATGTTCATAAATTCTCTTTTTTAAATATCTACTTGTTTGTCCAATGTAGCATTCATTACAATCCATACAATTAATTTTGTAAACAACTCCAGATTTTAAACATAGATCATGCTTATCTTTGCAATTCGTATATAACTTACTTAAATTATTGTTATTTTTAAAGAAAATTTGAATGTTATATTTCCGAAAATTTCTTTTAATTCTTTCCGACAATCGTCTAACATATGGTAAAACCAATAATTTTGCTGTTATTAACATCAACTCTTACATTATGTCTATTTTCGGTTTTAGAAATGTCAAACAATCTCTCTGCAATTAATAAAGTTTCCCTTACTATCTGCATATTATTTTGTCTAAAATTCTTATGTGAAAAAAAAAAAAAAATAAAATTTTTAATTTCTTGGAAATAGGGGTATATATAAATTAGAATATTAATATAAGGTTTAGTTTAGTCTCTGATGATGAGCCGTAGCGAACTCGAAACTGCACAACCTCATTCATTCTTCAATTGGGTAAAGGTGATGGGGATCGTCAGATTGCACTTCATTAATAAATAATTTTTTCACCTAATATATTTTTTTTCAGATTAGTCTACGGGGTTGATTTTAAACAAGGACAGTTTGCCTGTCATTATAAGTATCAATTAATTATATGTTGATATAAATATATATTGATATTATATTATGTATTAGTTTTAATTTATTTAATTGGACTGTAAAATCAATAGAAATATTTATTAATTTATCTAAATACAGTCGACATAAGCACAATTAAAGTTATTATAATAAATTCAGTTTTTCATCACCAGTGAATATACGATATAAAAATGATTTATTTTTAAACCGCTGCTGCCACATTTCGGACATGCAAAATCGCCATTCGATGCCTTTTTTTGTCAATTTGTACGACAGCCAGTTTTCAACTTTTTGAAAGAATTCCAATGATTTTAGGTGCAGAAAAATGGCTTATTGCAAGTCACCTAATGATACAGTAAGTTCTTCTTGAATCTAACATGGATCCTCATCTAATTATCCTCATAAAGCATCTAATTATTCGTCTTCAAAAATTTTCGCCTTTCCGGACGGATCCTTGTCTTCAAATTCAAAATTTTCACTTCTGAGCGTTGGATTCACTCACATCACATCATCCTCCTATATTCCATTCCATAACTTTCCGAAAGCAAACGATAGACCTCAGCCGCAGCCTTCCATATATTAAAGAATAGAAACAGCGCTCCCGTGAATGACGTTTATTTCGATGGAAATTTGCCATGATTTTACTCGATAAAATAAACGACGCCGAAAGAAATAGTCAAATATAATTATACAAATTTGTTCACATGTTTTTCACAACCTACAAATTAAACACATGCAGTCTGACGTTTTTACCCGGGATCTACTGGTGACGCTATGTTTTGACAACGCTAGAAACTTACTTGTATACTTAATAAGTGTTAATCAAAAAAACTACTGGACAGATTACTCTAGATTTCTAAATATACCACTCTATCATCTTCCGAAGGACAGGCTATACGTTTTTTCAAATTCAACAAAAAAAAAGATAATGACAAAATTATTTTGCTATATATATAGTTGCTTTAACATGAAATGGTACTATCTCAACTTCCTCTTAAAAAAGGTACTATTTCGGAAACCTTTTTTTGCTTTAATTTCAGTTAGCACTACTAACTAAATGGTAGCGGCATTTAATTTAAAATATGAAAAGATACGATATACATATAAATAAATATATATATATATATATATATATATATATATATATATATATATATATAAATAGATCTTACGTACGGCGAGAATATTTTAGTTTCGTGTGCAGGCAGTACACACACACACACACGCGCGCGCACGCGCACGTATATATATATATATATATACATCATATCATATCATATCATCATATCATACTCATACTAAATTATAAAGATAAAGCGTGTGTTTGTTTGTACGCGATAAACAAAAAAACTACTGAACCGATTGTTCTGAAATTGGACATATAGATTCTATATTATTTTGGGAAGGACATAGGCTATGTTTTTTCTTGAAAATCATTTTACTTTTAACAATAAATTAAGTTAACTGTTTTAGTGGTCAATTTCACCAGCGGCCACTAGGTGGCGTCTTGAATCATGAACATCAACTCAATGTAGTCGGCTTAATGTATTAATACCAGGCCAGCTCAAGTGAATGTTTACCGTGCTTCGTTTTCGTACGTAAGCCTCTGCCCCCAAGAAGGCAGAGCCCCTAAACTCACTAATTTCTCCCCTATCCACATCCCACTCCTACTCCCCCACCCCCTACACCGTTCCGTTTAATAATATTTTATCCCAACAGGTAAAGGGAATGATACCTCCGGGTAGGAATCCCTGCGGGGAGGGGTTTTAGTCGGTAGGCATGCGAGCAAAGGCTCCATGAATCCGACACTACCTCTCTTAGAGAGGTATCTTTAGAAGATTTCCCCTCCCCGCGTCACAAAAAAAAAAGTGAATGTTCAATTCAACTTTGGGATTCGTATCCTAAAGAAGCTGTGACGTTAGTCGGTATTCCTTTTTTTGTTCTTCAGGTTAATCTGACACTACTTTTACACCTTATGGATGTCATTTAATTTTTGTAAATTTTATTTTCTCTTACGTGTGAAAATCTTACGTGGGAAAATCTCTCTCTCTCTGTCACTATCTCTTTGTCTTTCTCTTTCTCTGTCACTATTTATTTGTCTTTCTCTCTCTCTCTCTTTCTGTCATTATCTCTTTGTCTTTCTTTCTCCTTCTCTTATGGTACTGTATTTCAAATCATAACGAATATAGTTTGTGACGACAAATTATATTTTTATTTTTATACATTCAATTAACTTCAGAATTGTGACTGTTTTTTTTAGTTCGAACAAAAGAAATGATGGAAAAATAGGGTTCTTTACCAACAAATTCGAAACTATGTATATATAAATAAAATATATCGTCACTTCTGCATAAAAAGGCAATATTCATCGCCTATTTCAAAAATATACTATGCTCATATCAACATTTTGCTTAAATTTCAGTTAACATCACTACGAAAATATTCATGGTATTTAATTGAAAAAACGGAAATATAAAAAGTATATATATATATATATATATATATATATATATATATATATATATCTATACTAGTATCCCCCGTCTCGACTTCGTCCGACATAATAATTTAACCGATTTCATAAGCAATTCAATAATATCTAAGTAAAAAGTATTCTTGTATATACAAATCTATATTTCTATAAATAATTGACCGTAATTTACCTATCGTCGCTTCTGTATAAAAAGCTGCTACAATGTAGCGACCATTTCAACAAGTTAATATTTTGCCGACCATTTTATACAATATGCATATTAAATACAGCTTCAATGGAAAAAATTGTACTTTCGAGTTCGAGCGGTAGAAAAAGATGTGCAAGTGTCTCGAGATGACGTTTACAGAGAGCATCACGTTCGGACTATAGGAAATATCTCGGGCCGACTGCTATAGAGAGTTATGTGCTGGAGAGGTAGAATACAATGTCTAGTTATCCCGGGACGAATCTTACTGGGAGTGTGCGTGTTTGAATGATAGAATACTAATCTCTTCATAGAAGTCGTAATGAGATACCTGGACATCGTTTCCCACTAACTATACATGACACTCCCCGTAGAAGTCGTCTCGTCATACCTGGACCTCGTCTTCTATCGTCCAATCACGAAATTCACCATTGAAGTCATTCCAAAACACCTGGAAATCGCATTCTATCATCCGAACACAAAAGTCTCCGTAGAAGTTGTCCCGACATACCTAAACATCGTTTCCTACCAACTAAACACGATAGTCACAGTAGAAGTCCTCCCGAGAAAGCTAGCATGGCTTCCTAACGACTAAACACGATACTCCCCGTAGAAGTCATTCGAAAAGAGTACCGTCTCAACATGAATCTTCCCATAGAAGTTGATTTCCTCATATCTGGACGTCATTTTCTATTAACTAAATATAATATTCCCCGTAGAAATCACCCAAAGACACCTGGACATCGCATTCTATCATCCAAACACACAACTGCATATATAAATCGTTTTGAGGCAACGGGATATCGTAATCAACCGCCCGTGCATGCCAATACAATATTTCTCAGTAGAAACCGTATTTAAAATGTTTATATATAATATGTACAATATAATATACATACAATATATATTACATATTTCGTATATTTTCGTTTTTTCAATTAAATACCGTGAATATTTTCGTAGTGATGCCAACTGAAATTCAAGCAAAAGGGTATGGCAAATAGCATATTTTTTAAGTAGACGATGGATATTTCCTTTTTATGCAGAAGTGAAGATATACTATATATATAGTTTCGAGGTTGTTGGTAAAAGAATCCTATTTTGCAATCATTTCTTTTGTTCAAACTAAAAAAAACAGTCTCTTGTCACAATTCTGAAGTTAATATAATGTATAAAAACAAAAATATAATTGTTGTGACAAATAATATTCAATATGATTTGCCATACAGAACCATTTTATAAGAGAAGGAGAAAAAAAACAGAAAGAAAGCAAGACAGAGAAAGAGAGAGAGAGAGAGAGAGAGAGAGAGAGAGAGAGAGAGAGAGAGAGAGAAAGAGAGAGAGAGAGAGAGAGAGAGAGAGAGAGAGAGAGAGAGAGAGAGAGAGAGAGAGAGAGAGAGAGAGAGAGAGAGAGAGAGAGATTTTCTCACGTAAGAGAAAATAAAATTTACAAAAATCAAAAGATATCCATAAGGTGTGAGAGTAGTGTCAGATTAACCTGAAGAACAAAAAAGGTAATACCGACTAACGTCACATCTTCTTTGGGATACGAATTGCAATATTGTATATGAACATTCATTTGAGCTGGCCTGATATTAATACTTTAAGTCGACTATATTGAGTTGATGTTCGTAATTCAAGACGCCATCTATCTAGTAGCCGCTGGTGAAACTGACTACAAAAACTGTTAACTTAATTTATTGTGAAAAGTAAAATCATTTTCAAGAAAAAACATAGCCTATGTCCTTCCCAAGATAGTATAGAATCTATATGTCAAATTTCAGAACAATCGGTTCAGTAGTTTTTTCGGTTATCGCGTACAAACAAAAACACGCTTTATCTTTATAAATTAGTATTATATTATATTATATTATATTAAGTATTATATTATATGATATGATATGATATTATATGATAATATATATATATATATATATATATATATATATATATACATATATTGTATGTATATTATATTGTACATGTTATATATACATATTTTAAATACGGTTACTACTGAGTAATATTGTATTGGCGTTACGGGCGGTAGATTACGATATTCCGTTGCCTCAAGACGAATTCTATATGCAGATGTGTGTTCGGATGATAGAATGCGATGTCCAGATGTCTCTGGACGATTTCTACGGGGAATATTGTCTTTAATTGATGGAAAACGAGATCCAAGTATGACGAAATCAACTTCTATGGGAAGATTCGTGTTGGGACGGTAAAATACGATATCTGGGTCTTTCCAAACGACTTCTACGGGGAGTATTGTGTTTAGTCGTTAGGAAGCGATGCTAGCTTTCTCGGACCGACTTCTACTGGGACTATCGTGTTTAGTTGGTAGGAAACGATGTTTAGGTATGTCGGGACAACTTCTACAGGCAGTTTCGTGTTCGGATGATAGAATGCGATTTCCAGATGATTTCGAACGACTTCTACGGGGAGTGTCATGTATAGTTGGTGGAAAACGATGTCCAGGTTTGTCAGTACGACTTCTATGAAGAGATTAGTATTCTACCATTCGAACACACACACTCCCAGTAAGAGTCATCCCGGAATAACTCGACATTGTATTCTACCTCCCCAACACAAAACTCTTTATAACAGTTGTTCCAAGACATTTCCTGTAGTCCGAACGTGATGCTCTCTGTAAACGTCATCTCGAGACACTTGCACATCTTTTTCTACCGCTCGAACTCGAAAGTTCCATTTTTTCCATTGAAGCTGTATTTAATATGCATCTTGTATAAGATGGTCGGCAAAATATTATCTTGTTGAAGTGGACGCTACATTGAAGCAGCTTTTTATACAGATGCGACGATAGGTAAATTACTGTCAATTATTTATAGAAATATAGATTTATATATATAAGAATACTTTTTACTTAGATTTTATTGAATTGCTTATGAAATCTGTTAAATTATTATGTCGGGCGAAGCCGAGACGGGGGATAGTAGTATATATATGTATACTTTTTATATTTCCGTTTTTTCAATTAAATACCATGAATATTTTCGTAGTGATGTTAACTGAAATTCAAGCAAAATGTTGGTATGCGCATAGTATATTTTTTAAATAGACAATGGATATTGTCTTTTTATGCAGAAGTGACGATATATTTTATTTATATATACATAGTTTCGAGTTTGTTGGTAAAGAACCCTATTTTTCCATCGTTTCTTTTGAGGGTAAATTACAGTCAATTATTTATAGAAACATAGATTTTTATATATACAGTACTTTTTACTTAGATCTTATTGAATTATTTATGAAATCGGTTAAATTATTATCTCGGACGAAGCCGAGACGGGGGATTCTAATATTATATATATATATATATATATATATATATATATATATATATATATATAGTTCTATGGAATGGATAGTATTTTAATCAGATTAAGCACATATATACGATTATAACATAGTCGTGGGCCATATAACCATACGTTGTGTAATTATCTTAATTTCTTTTTTATTTTTTAAAATATAGTTGTTGGCTATAGAGATAAATGACTGGGTAATTATATAATTATATATTTCATTTTTGTCTCAAAAAGACTTTTGCAATAGTATCAGTATGCATCTTTCAAGTTTTTGTCTTTTTGAGAATAATTATTTATGTAAATATAAGGTACTTCATCAGTCATGTTAGCATGATTCAAGTAGGTAGTTGTAATTACATTTCAAAACCGTAAATACTCTGATATTACTCTTAAAAACTGAATGTAAATTTAAAATATATTTTTCTTAGCAATCTTTTGATAACCAGCACCGATTTTCTAAGGTATTAGTAATGGACATTTCTTATTGTCTTGATTTTTAATTATTCCTTGAAACGTTTTAATCCGTATGCGTACATCGATTTGAGCAGTCAAAGTTGACTGACAATGGATAAAACATTCACCTATCGTTTCAATTCGCTAAGTATATAATTTATTTCAAATTCTCTTTCCTTTTGTTAAAACTTGATGTATTTTTATGCCTTGTTTGTCATAGTTAACATAATAGAATGGTCTAAACCTTCTTGATTTACAACAACCCTTACGCAATCTCCATTCATAATATACTATAATAATAATATTATTATACTGATAAGGGTATGAACTTATTACGTGTATAAAAATTGTCATTATAATACTTCATATATATCTCATCCTATTGCGAACTACGCACGCATGAAACTGTCAAACTTCGTCTTTGCGGTCGTCTCTCAGGTAGCTTCTACGGCAGTCTTTGTATTTTGGCAAACGCAAGTACGACCGCTTTTGTCATTACTTATCTCGTTAAAATTACTGTCGACACGTAATTATTATGATAGCATTAATATCACGAATCTGTAAGAAATAATCAATACATGGTTCATTCATGAAGGTGATCTATTTGTGGGATTAATAAATATTTTTATTGGCCTTTTTACAATGATATACTATACTAATATAATGACAGTCAGACTGTCTTTGTATATAATTATCTACACAGAATCTGAAATGGAAATTATTACTAAAAAATAAATAAAATAAAAATTAAATTAATATTAAAAAATAAAAATAAAATAATCTATATTTTTTGTTAGTGAAGGACAACCGGATTACCCCTATCACCTTAAATTTAAATTTACCTTTAATGTTGGACATTTCGACCCCTTTGGTTCATCTTCAATGATTAAACTAAAATAAAAATCTAGCATGCTACTATATATATTCCATTCCCACCTGACTAAATTAATTTTTATAACATTCAGAGAACTGCCCCTTATCTTAATTTTAATACATAATTTTATATTAATAAAGAATGAAAGTGTTATCTAATTTCCTTAACTCTAAATTTAAATTTACCTTATTGCAATTTACAGGTTAAGTATTCATTGTGGTGGGGTCGAATGTCTTAAAAGTAAGTCACTAAGGCCGTATTAAGTACACTCTGATCGCCCGGGACGTTGTATAAGGTATACCTCTACGAATATTATATAAAGAAACAGTGTTAGTTTCTATAGTCACAAAAAGCTTGGAAACTAATTAACCAATTTTAATGAAATTTTTACGGAATACCATTATGGTATTGCGAAGGCACATAGGATAGGTTCATTTTCGAAATTACAAAAAAATGTATTCATATTCTACTCCACTTACGCACATCTTAGTAATATAGTGGAATGATGCACGAAGTGTCACTCAGTATGGTACAGTCAGCGTAGACTCGCTGCTTCCATCGCATAAGATTAGAATTGTTCATATTTTTCACCAGCGGACAATAGGCAGATGTTTACTTGCATATATCTAAAGTTTCGTCTGTTACTATGTAAGTAGAAGTACAAACTTTATAGTTAAACCATTCATTTTCATTTCGTTTAATACTTTTTTCATTTAATATTTTTTTGAAAAATTGTTGTAAAAAAATCGAGATAATTTGTTCTTCTAATTTGATAATTAAGCGAATTTTTAGTAAAAGTTAATTTTTACTTCATCTTATAAAACACTAAACTTGTTTTATCGGATAAATGTACTATAATCCTTGAAGATCATAGTATAAATGAAAAAATATAATCCATTAAATTGATGGTAATATCACTTTATTTTTCTTCAGAGAGCTCTTGCTTACTTTATCGATCATTAAAAGAGGAATTCCAGTCCATATTATAGAACCATATTTTAAACCTTTACCAATTTAGAAGAATGTACATACATTGCATATAAGAACTAATACGAAAATGTGTATTATAAGGAAGAAATAATAAGTTGCTAATTAAATTACTTATAGTTGAGGAGCCAGCAACATGCTTTTTGTTATATATTTACCCTTGGCCAAGAACTAGTTTTAATTATTTCTTTGAATCAGCTCTGACGCGTAGTGATCCTCGGCTGTAACAATTTATCTAGATGTGACAACACGAGGCATACTTCAGTGTAAAAAAATTTTCAGTTATTTATCCCCGGTGCTTTGAAGATCGGAAAAAGTGCTGGCAGAAGTATATCCAATTTGAGTGGAATTACTTTCAACGAGACAACATAAATATTGATGTATTGATCGAGCCGATCGTGAATCATCTTCAATATCTTCCCAGTCATCTTGAAAACGCTTAACAACATTAATTTATTTTAATATTTATTTATTTATCTTAAAAACATTTATTGCTATATAATTGTTTTAATACATTAATACATATATCGATAATTTTTTGGAAATACAAAAAAGCAGTTCCTTCAAAAACGAATGCCAAGTTTAGAGTCATTTGTCTGCAAAGACGGTATGCATCATTTTCGAAAGAGTAGGCTTCAGACTAAACAACTGGCAGTTGTTAGCCTTTAGTGCATAGATACGTACTTCATTTGTAACAGCGTCAGTTGCGTTACTTTATAGCCACTCTTCATATAGGTTACATATACGTATATAAATTGAGATTACATGGAAAGGCACCTTTTTACATTTTTAATAAAATCATCTATTATATACAATGTAATTGATTACGTAATGTAATTATATTATAAGTATTTAAAGGAGCTGACATTTTTAAACATTGTATTATATTTCAAACTTATTGGTGCTATAATTAGTCTAATCAAATATATGATTTTTCATTATACAGCATTATAAATTAAAAGCTGTCAATTTTTGTTACGCCTTAGTTTCTTATCTCCCTTAGCAATGAGTTTTTGTAATTTCCCAGATTTTTTCACAGTTTTTACACCAATTATAGGTACCATAAATAACATGACACAATGTCAATTCTCGATAAGTTAAATAGTCAATATAAGTATAGTTAATAGTCAATATAAAGTATATTATTAGCATATATTTAGCAATTTACATTCTGAAAAAGGATAATCTACATAACATATCATATCATATCATATCATATCATATCATACTAATTTATAAAGACAAAGCGTGTGTTTGTTTGTACACGATAAACAAAAAAACTACTGAACCGATTGCTCTGAAATTTGAAATATAGATTCTATATTATTTTCGGAAGGACCTAGACTATGTTTGTTACCGAAAATCATTTTACTTTCATCAATAAATTAAGCTAACGGTCTAAGAAATCAGTTTCATCAGCGATCAGTAGGTGGCGTCTTGAATCACCAATATATCAACTCAAAGTAGTACGCTTACACTATTAATACCAGGCCAGCTCAGTTGAATAGTCGTACCATACTTTGAGATTCATATCCTAAAGAAGGTGTGACGTTAGTCGGTATTACCCTTTTTGTTCTTCAGGTTAATCTGACATTACTCTCACAACTTATAGATATCTTTTGATTTTTGTAAATTTTATTTTCTCATACGTGGGAAAATCTCTCTCTCTCTCTCTCTCTCTCTCTCTCTCTCTCTCTCTCTCTCTCTCTCTCTCTCTCTGTCTCTTTCTCTCCCTCTCTCCCTTTCTTCCTGAATCCGCCTTCTCTTATAAAATGGTTGTATATGCTGCCAAATCATATTGAACATAATTTCTGGCGACAAGTTATGTTTTCGTTTTTATAATATCTAGCGTCCCCTTAAAAAATATGCTATTCGTAGATCATTTTGCTTTAAGTTCAGTGTAGCATCACTACTAAAATATTCACGGTATTTAATGTAAAAAATGGAAAGATACCAAATATATATATATATATATATATATATATATATTTTTTTTTTCGGAACATCTGCGCATACTTTCATGAGCGGACGGTAAAATCCGATGTCCAGGTATGATGGTATGATGGGACGACTTCTATGGGGAGATTCGTGTTAGGACGGGAGAATACGATATCCAAGTGTTTTGGAACAACTTCTACGGGAAATATTGTGCTTAGTCGGTTGGAAACGATGTCTAGCTTTTTGGTGACAACTTCTACGAGGAGTTTCGTGTTCGGACAATAGAAGACGATGTGTAGGTATCATGGAACGACTTTTATGCGGAGATTCGTATTGGAATGTCAGAATACAATGTCCAGATGCTTTGGAATGACTTCTAAGAGGAATATTGTGTTTAATTGGTGGAAAACAATGTTCAGGTGTGTCGGGATGACTTTTGTAGCGATTTTCGTGCTTGAACGGTAGGTTACGATGTCCAAGTGCCTCGGGATAATTTCTACGGTTAGCTGCATGATCGGTCAATTGAAGACGATGTCCAAGTATGACGGATCGTCATCTATAAGGAGATTCGTATTCTATCATTCGAACACTCAAATTCCCAGTATATTTCGTGTCCGGATACCTGGGTGTCGCATTCTAATTCTCCAATACAAAACTCTCTATAGCAGTCGACTTGAAACATATACCATCGTTCGAACATGATACTCTCCATAAACGTCGTCTTGAGACCCGTGAATCTTTTTCTACCGTTCGAACTCGAAAGTACAATTTTCCCCATAGAAGCCGTCTGTAATATATATATATATATATATATATATATATATATATATATATATATATATAAATTACGATCAATTTATAGTAAGATGGATTTTTAAGAGGTTAGACAATTGAATAATGCAACCGATTTTATTCCTCCGCCTGTGCTAGCACTGCGAACCTGTACCTCCGCCACCGGAATAGTAGATCTTTACTCTCTCGATTGAAACCTTGACGCCCCTTGTACGATCATTTCTTCGCCAGCTGTTTAGTGTTTTGTAACAACACGCGAATAGTACATGTCATGAAAATGGAGCAGAGAAATTTAGAGCACCGGTTCCCGATAAAATGTTGTGCGCAACTTGGCGAAACCGCTACAAAAACTTATAAAAATGTGCTTAAAGTGTATGGTAATGATGCCCTGAGTTGTAGTAAGGTACTTCGGTGACATGCCCATTATAAAAAAGGCCGTGAGAGCGTCAAAAACGAGGCGGGAAGCGGAAGGCTAATTCAAGTGCGAACCGACGTGAATGCGCAGCGCGCCCGCGCCCTTGTTCGTCAAGACCGGCGAATAACCATTCCAATGTTGGTTGTCGAGTTGAATATTAATTCGCAAACAATTTTAACCGAAGATTTCGCCATGAAAAAGATGCGCGCGAAAATGGCACCGAAGAATTTTTCAGATGAACAGAAAGTCAAGCGAATATGGAATAGGAAACAAATAATTATGAATTATCGAAATAATAAAAAACTATA
This sequence comes from Sycobia sp. Sy_11, assembly GCA_018907035.1. Taxonomy (NCBI): domain Eukaryota; kingdom Metazoa; phylum Arthropoda; class Insecta; order Hymenoptera; family Epichrysomallidae; genus Sycobia; species Sycobia sp. Sy_11. Next base: position 2,933,880 of record JACCIC010000010.1, on the reverse strand, counting down.
AACATTATTTCAGTTTTTATATTTTCTACTAAAGATTCCAGTAGCAGTTTTAATGAAATGTATTATGATCGGTATAAAATAGAAATGAAGTAGAAGATTTTACATTAATTTTTTATTAAAAATACATTTTCAAAAAAAACGAAAAATTATAATATATATAGAAAAAAGAAAAATACATTAATACATTATGCATACTATCAATTAGTGAAAGATGCACACAACTCCACTAATATTGTGCAATGAGAGCCATGTGACTCTGACGATCGTGATATTTTACAGCGATATTTTACTAGGCTTGAACGAAGTGTATGCGTAAGATTTTTATAATTTACCACTTTTTTGAAAATAAAACCTATCATATGTTTCTCCACAATGCCAGAAGATTTTCCCTAAAATTTTCTTTGCAATCAGTTAATTCGTTCTCAAGATATTTGTAATTATAGAAGCAAACACTGTCTTTTTCTTTTTACAAGTACAACGTAAAAATGGTACCTTAAACATGGCTAGCCCGAATTTTATAATACATACAATATTTTCATCGCATTTAAATAAAAAATCTGCTACTTTCTTGTATCATGTGGCCTATATCGTATCGTATCGAATCATATCGTAGCGTATTGCATCGTATCCTATATGACTTGAAAAAAGGTGTGTGTGCGTTTTGTTCCACACGCACTAACTACCGAACAACGAAAACAACGATTTTTTCATGCACAATGACTTCATAGAAATAATTGAAAGGAAGGAAAATTTTCTTGAAACTATTATTACGGGCGATGAAAGTTGGTGCTCTATATACGACCCTGCAACGAACCGCCAAAGTGCTGAGTAAGTTGGTGAAAACTTGCCGATTTTATACCAATAAATATTGCGCTTGCAAAAATCAAAAGTTACAACAATATTAATCATTTTTTTTATTCCAAAGGTATTATCAACAAAGAATTTGCTATATTCTACCAACAATTGCTTGATCTGCTTAGACCCGAGTTGTAGAAAGACCTTTCCTTTTTCTCTTGTACGATAATGCAGCAGCTAATACTAATAATTAATTGTTGTTAAAAGAAAATTGTTCCTGTACTAAACCACTGACAACACTTACCTGATTTGAGTCTCCCTGACTACTTCCTGTTTTCAAAATTAAAAATGGAATTGAAAGGGAATTATTTTCCGTCGATGGATGAGGTATAAGAAGCAGTGGCAACAAAATTAAAACTTATTCCAAAAGAGGAGTTTTTAAAAGGCAGGAAGATACTGGGGAGGGCAAATCATACATCATCATAGACAGCACATTGAATACTAAGGGAGATCTCATAACGGATCAAGAAATGACGGATCGAGAAATTTCTATCACGCGCAGAAACAATCATCTGGAGCGACTTGGTGAGAAGATCAGCCAACTGTTAGATTTTGTGAAAGATAGGGATAAGGAGAGACCATTAAGGATCTTGCTTGTTCTATTAATGCTTCATACAAATGCATCAGTATGGCACAGGATGATCTGTTGCAGTATCGCCGTCCCGGTACTCATGAAGTGGTGACTCAGACTACGCCGAGTCCACGCTCTGATACCAAACGAAGCGCAGCCGAAGGGATAGAGTCCACTCCTAAAACAGTAGGTAGAAAAAAGACGATAGAAATATCACTGGGCTCAAGCTGACCATCAGAATCAATTGTAGTACCTACAAGGAAGTCTGAGTCCAAGGAAAATCAATGGCAGACCATCAAGCGCAAGAAGCCCAAAGGCAAAGATAAGGAATTACCTATTGCATGCAAGCTTAGTGGACGAAATAGACCTAATTCCATATTGACTAAGGCCAATGAAGGAGTTACATACGCGGAGGTACTGCGTCAAATGAAGAGTGACCCTGAGTTATCTCATGTGAAGAATGAAGTCAACATACGATACGCAGAAATGCAAGCGGTGCCTGGTATTTCAGTTAGAACGGACAGCCAAAAATGCACATGAGTTGAGTCGCATTGTTGAAACTAAGGTTGACCATAGCGCATCCACTTCGCTTCTGATTAATCTTATTACATTGGAGATTAAAAATATAGATGAGGTTACTACTAAAGATGGAGTCTTAGAGGCTCTGAAATCACACCTCGAACTAGAGGAGACTAACATCGCTTGTTCCTTGCGGCAAGCTTATACTACGTGCAGGGCATATTCGTATCGGATGGGTCAATTGCAGAGTTCGAAAAAAACAGAAATAAGGCGTTGCTTTAGATGTTGACAGAATGGCCATTTAGCAGCTGTAGGCCCTGACAGAACTAATCTTTGCAGGCACTGTGGAGGAAAAGACCATCTATCCAAGCTATGTGTAAAAGAGCCCTGCTGTTTACTCTGTAAATGTGAAGGAAAAAAGGAGATTAACCATCCAGCATACAGCTATAAGTCCCCGATTACTGTAGCGTTCTTAAACAGACATAAAACATGAGAATACTTCAACTGAATACCAACCATTGCGTAGCAGCTCACGGCCTGCTGAAACAGGCAATAAAGGAGCTAAGAATAGACATTGCTATAATCTCCGAACCATATTGTGACAGGGTCAGACCACAGCGCTGGATAAGTGACACAAGCAATAGAGCTGCCCTCTGGATTGGTCAAAATAGGCAGGTACTAAAGCAGTCGAGTCATCGGAGCGAATTGATATCCTGGGCTAAAATACAAGAAATATTCGTCTTTAGTGTATATGCTCCTCCAAGCTTGATGGACAAGCAGTTTGAAATCCTTGTACCTAAATTAGTTGATGAAGCCATGGACAAGAAACCGCATAATAAGCAAGCGTCGATGCTGGCTTGAACTGTGCGCAGAGGCCAACAATGAATTATGGGGACGACCATACAAAACAGTCATGGCACGATTGAGTAGGGCACCAATGCAACCCACAAGCACGGTATTGATTGATAAGATTGTTTCCGCTCTCTTTCCCAATGACAACCAAGGGACTGTACTGCGCCCGCAACACTCTGACGATATACCTCCTATAACAGAAATGGAGCTACACAATGCTTACGCTAAGATTAGAGACAGTGCTGCCCCTGGCCCTGATGGTATCCCTAATGCTGCAATTAAGTTGGCGATACAGAAGAACCCATCTATTTTTCTAAAAGTATATAATGTTTGTCTTCTTGAGGGTATTTTTCCTGATTGCTGGAAAACTCATAGATTAGTTCTGTTACCTAAGGGTGATAAGCCACTTAAGTATGATGATCCGTCATCATACAGGCCATTGTGTATGCTCGATTCGGTAGGTAAAATATTTGAAAAAATAATATGTAGCCGACTGGAAGCATTCATTGAAGGATTGCACGGCTTATCCTCACGCCAATTTGGATTTCGTAAATCAAAATCAACAGTCGATGCTATTAAACTGGTAGTGTGTACCGCAAGAAATGCAGTCAGTAGTAAGAGATGAAAAGGTGGCATTAAACAGTATTGTGCCATTGTCGCTCTAGATTTCAAGAATGCATTGAACTCAGCGCGCTGGTCTTTTATTATGAATTCTCTTAAATAGTTCGGTGTACCTGGCTATCTACAGAATGTTGTGGCCAACTACTATGAGAATAGATTAATATTATACCGAAAGGATGAAGGCATTGTATCGCATAAGGTTACTGCGGGAGTCCCCCAGAGCTCGGTTATGGGACCTATATTGTGGAATATTCTGTATGATGTCGTGTTGAGGATTCCACAACCGTCTGGTTCAATAATAGTAGGCTACTCCGATGATATCGAACTAATAGTGAGGGCTAATACCCTTGATGAACTCACTGAAAATGCCAATGAGGCAATCAGCAACATCAGTAGATGGATTAAGTCGGCTGGTCTACAATTAGCGGAGCACAAGACAGAAGTAGTTCTTGTCAGCAGTCGTTAGAAGGTAGATAGTATCACTCTTAAAGTCGGTAGCTGCCGCATTAGTTCTGCGCCATCTTTACGATACTTGGGTGTACAGCTTGATGCCAGGTTAAACTTCAAAGAGCATCTAAAGACATCTGGTAAAAAAGCGCAACGAGTTGCAGTTGCCTTGTGTCGGCTCATGCCTAATATTGGTGGCCCACGCCCACCCCAGAGGAAGCTATTAGCTTATATTGTTAATTCTGTGAGCATATATGCAGCGCCAATCTGGCATCATGCATGTGGAATTAAATCGTATTGTGAGCCGGCCATTGCGGCTCCTCGCCGCTCCTGTATACGTATTATTAGTGGTTACAGGACAGTATCCAACGACGCTGCTGAGGTACTTGCCGGAATTCTTCCTTTCGATTTAGCTGCAGATGAACTAGCTAGTCTGCACAACATATATCAGGCCGCAGTGACTTTTCTACAAGGTGCTAAAACCGTGGAACGTCAACGTTCTATAGAAATATGGCAAAAACGATGGAACGATTCTAGCAAAGGCTGATGGACTTATCGTATCCTTCCAGACATACACAGATGGATCAACAGGAAACACGGAGAACTAGATTTCTACCTAACCGAGTTGCTGACTGGACATGGTTGTTTTAGGTTCGATTTCCACCATTTTCACCTGGATAATAATGACTTCTGCCCCATCTGTCCGACATTGGTTGAGGATGCCGAGCACATATTAGTGAGCTGCCCTCGTTTTAGAACACAACGTGAGCACTTGACTAACACCATCAATAAGCTAATAAGACCAGAGAGCATTATATCAATAATGCTGGAATCTCCTGAAAACTGGAAGACCAGTTTCGCAAAAGAGGTGATTACCAAACTTAGAAATGCCGATAGAATTAGGCGAATGGCCCAGGATGAATTAGGCTAGCTGATTCTATTTTAAGTTGCGGAAGACGAACACCGAACCCCTGATCACTTGTGTGGATGGGGGACGTAGGATAATGTCATAAGAAGAGGAGCCGTATAGGCTAACTAATAGCCCCGCCGAAGTAATATTCCAGGATAGTTCCGGCGGGATGCTGGTTTCGAGAGGCCACTACTAGTGCAGAGCTTGCTCTGCCTGCGCCTATAAAACACACACACACACACACACACACACACACACACACATATATAATTATCTCGGTGAAGCTGATACGGTAGATGCTAGCATATTTCTGCGTAGCATTTACAAAAACAAAAAAAAATAGAAAAACGTTATTAATAACTAAATTATCTTTTACAAACTACATAAAAAGAAATTTATTTTTTCTCCTAGATCTTATATCGTATACAGTTAAAATTATATTATAAAGTGGAATCATTCATTTTATGTTCTCACATGTTTGTATCATGTATAAAGTTTTGCGAAAAATTCATGTTTAATAAAAAAAAAAAGTTTTTTATATTCTATATACCTTACATACCTTCCATAAGTTATATCAGCTCTGCGAATTATAACTTGATCTAGAAATATAAACTTTTTAGAATTGTATAAGTTTACTTTTACATTTACTAACTACTCGTATATTAAATAACAAATAATATTTTGCAATTTAAAATTACACTTTATTCTCTATTGATTATCATACATTTTGTGTTTACACATTTCATATTGAAGTCATTTAAATTATATCATAGATAATACCATTATATTATTATTCTATAATTTTAACCACGTAGAAAATACTTAGAATTATATATTACTGACTCATGAGTTCCACTTAATATGCGGGAAACTTTATATGAATGAGCAATATTATTAAGCTAGAAAATTTATTTCTCTAACTTACATAATAAACTATTTTAACTTTGATTCTATTATATAAAACTGAAACCTTTGAAAGTTGAATTCTTTTAACAAAAGAATAAATAAATTTACTATTGTATTCAAATTGAAAGGTAAATTTTCTTTATATTTTCAACACCTTTATTTATGTTATCCAAATTGATTTCATCCCCTTTAAAGTGATCCCCTTTACTGCAATTTTAATGCACTTTAATAAAAAAAACCAACTGCTTTTAATACATTTATCGCAACAAATTTTCCAGACATCATAGCACTTGGCAAAATCCTCCTTCGGTATGATTACCAAAGCGCGTAGTGATTCGGCCTTTATCTTCTGAATCGAGTCCAAACGGTGTCTTTGGTGTGATATCTTTAGTTTGTTGTATAGCTAGAAGTCACACAGAGTCAAATCAGGGAAATAAGCAGATTAAAGAACGATATGCGTTGAATTTTTGGAGAAATGCTCGAAAACGACCAGTGTTCGATCTAAACAATGACCAAACGACCTGCTTCATGACTCGCGCGTTGATAGTAAATTTTCAAGTTCCTGCTGGCATCCGTATCTGTTTTTCTATTCTTTTCGAATCAAGAGAGATAGACAGGGAGAAATATAGAGAGAGTTAGAGAAATAGAGAGTCATTAATGCGGTAGTAATCGGAAAAGGTGGTCCAGGATGATATTGAAGAGGGCAGCGGAGACCAGGTACCTCATCCTAACTTATCTCGTACTCATGTAGAGCACAAAATTGCATTAATTGCCGCATAGAATAGTCGAACCTTTGGTGTTTCATTGGAGATATTTGAGGTGACAGATCCGCTGCTTTGAATATAGCTAATGGTATAGTGTAGTTTTCGAAACTGGTAAAAGGCATTCCCGATACGTAGGTTGCTATGGATATTTTAAGCCTAATAATGAAAAAACCATAAATTGTTGTAGAAAATAGCTTTATTGTTTTTCGAAGTATTCTCCACGATGAACAATATACATTTGCATGCGGTCGAGCCAATTTTCGTAAGACTTTTTCAACGCCGATTGAGGTACCTTCAAAACGTGGTTATTGAATGCATCAACGGTCTCTTCAGATACGGAAAAATTTTAACCGCACAATTTATTGTTGATGTGCGGGAATTTTGAAAAAGTTATCCAGATAGCCAAATCAGAGTCATAAGGTGGCTGACCCATCAATTTGATGTTTGGGCTTGTCAAAAATTGTTTGAGCTCGCAATGTCATGATAAACAATGATCCTTCGTTGCCGATTGTTTTCTCATATTTCACATAGCATTTCTGTCATAGAAATGGATATGTACCATTCAGAATTCACAGTTTTACGTTGTTCTAATGGAAAGACTGCAACTTGTTCAGTTATTCCGAAGACACTGGCGATTATTTGCTTCGAGTGTGTGACTCATTCATATCACATGATATAAACATCACCGGCACCGAGGAAACATAAAGACCGTATTACACACAAACAGTTCCATTTTTTTCGCTGAGGCAAAATTTTCAAGTTGCCGTAGATAACACAAGTTATACTTAAATAACAAAATGTTCTAAAGAAAGTCGTGCTTAAAAAGGCTAATCTTTCAATGAGACACATCAAATCACACCTTGGTACGCCGAGGCTTAACATATCAATAGGAACCCGCGTACCTATGATCGCGACGTAAAGTGATTAATTAATGGCCAGGCGGCTCCTTAAAATGGCGTCGAGAAAGTCGATAATGCAGTGCAGCCTTTCTTGGAAATCGACAAAACAATGTTTGTTGTTCTGTGATAAATTTATTTACGCCTGAAAACGTTTTCATCGACGCCCGAAACTAGTAAGCAGGCGTTGATGTCTTTAGGGATGATCGGATGTTAAACGCTTTCTATTCAGCGGCTTCCTATTCAGCGTATGCCTGGTATCGTTGGTTGACTGCGTGAGACAGTTGACGAGTCAGATTCTATCCTATCCCTGGTTGGTTGTAGTTTGTGATCCTTCTTATGGAGAATAGACCTTGTACATCTTAAACAGAATTTCTTCCAGTGACATAGAGTTTCAGTGTATTCTTGTCTCTTCTGAGTTTCCCACTATGTTTGTAATTTTTTCAAATAGATTTTGTCGATTCATAATACGCAACTTCATGTATTATTCAGTGTGAATTATCTCCTAAAAAATATGGTTTGAGACAATGGCGTTCAGTAACTTTTCAAGCAAATACGTAGTTACAATTTTGTTTAGGTCTAAAAGGCGAAATCGACAATATTTGGTAGCATGCCATATTGAGCTAAGTGATATCCCCATAATGTCAACAGCTTGAAGCGCGACTATTTGGAAACACGATTTGCTATCATATGAGACGGCTTTGAGGAAGTACAACGGGAGATGAGTAAGGATTAATCCTTAAGGCTCAATTCTTAGCAAATCTTTATGGAATATTGTCTTAGACCCTCTGCTATGGAGACTTGCTGCATCAAAATACAACGTTATAGCTAATACTGACGACCAAGCGATCTTAATTGAGAGAGAGAGAGAGAAAGAGCGAGAGAGAGAGAGAGATTGGGAAGAGGTAAAAAGGCCAAAGATGCATTGATGTAATGAAAGCCGGCAATGGCCTCAATAAAATGAGGTTGACCTGTCACAAATGTAGAATATTGATCATGAAACGCCATCTTCGCCTAAAATATCCACTTGTCATCAAGGCTGCGAACACAAAGGTAAAGAGAGTAGAATGCATCGACTACCTATATGATCATGTCGGAATGCATCGGAGGCTATATAGACGTAATATCATCCAAACTGGAAGTTTGTTTAATGAAATTTTGTTTAATTACATACATAACTACTCCAGTAGAGGCCCTAGCTTCGATTGCGGGTAAAATACAGGTAGTGCTAAAGTGCAAAGTCAGAGCGGAAATATACATAATCAGAAAGAGGAAAATGGGAAGCTTAGAACAGTAACGTGCCATAAAAGTTACAAATATTCTGATGAATGACAAAGAATATAAAACTATTCTCCCAAGGCTCGGATAGAATATTCCGACCTTTCCGATATTAAAATTAAGCTAGGGGCGGACTAGATCAAATACGATGGTTAATCCGATTTCTTACTGGATATGGAGATTGGCTAGCCTATCTTTTTTACTTTCCTCTTCAAGAGAGAGTGATTCATATAGAAAGGCGGACATACTGGAGCACGTTTGAAAATCTGTGTCAAATATTATGATATCTGGGCTTAACTCAAAAGAAGAGGTATCAATTTTTTTTCGACAGTGGACTTTTGGCAGTGGACCAAGAGTTATAGCTAAGAAGAAAAAATCACAATTTAAACATTTCATCAGCCTTATTATCTGCACTTCTTACGCTGAGCCGTTGCCGCAATCTTCGAGTTACAGAGTGACGTAGTTAAGCTGAACTATCGACAATCGGTGGATAAATTACAATTAAGATTTTAAAAATTGTTTAGATTATTACATAATTTTTTCATTCAATATCGATATATTATAGTGAAATTCAGTAAACAAGCGATAATACATTACTAATTTAATTACTAAATACATTACTAATTACTTTATTTCTAGCAAATTATTTACGCGTAAATTTAACTCAAACGAAATAATAATCAATAATTTCCATTAAATCTATTAAAATTCTAATATATTGATATCTTTCTGGGAACTATTTTAAGCGATTTGACGCCGTTTCATGAACTATAGTTCGTAAATGTCTCATAACAGATTACTTGCAATTTCAATCAGTGCCATAAATCCTATTATGACCTTTTTAAAAAATATAAAAGTAAAAAAGGCGCCGCTGCGCCAATTATGCTCTGAAATACTCTGAAGACTTATTTGAACGGCAGTATACTATAACGGAATTTGAAACAGAAAAGAATGAACAATAGTATTTGAAAAAAATGGTTTTGAGCTAGCAGAATCAAGCTACATTGAATTTCTCGCAGAATTATCCGAAGGAAATGAAAGCGTGCCTACACCCTTCCCCTGCTGTCCGTTCAACATAGTAGTTTGAAATCCAGTATTATGGATTACGTAAAGATCCCACAAGTAAGCCTGCATATATTTTCGGGCAAACCGTATGATTGGAAGTTCTTCAAACAAAGATTTATAACACAAATTATTAATAATAGTAAATCTTAGATATTAAATAGTAAGTAATAATCCTTCAAACAAAAATTGATAACACAATTATTAATATTAACACAATTATTATTGAGCTTGTTATGTGATAAGGCGGCCACTAGTCTGCAAAATCATTAAGTTCTTGAAAAAACTTTAAAGTAGCATGGGGTTACTAGAAAATCGGTAGGGAAACAAAAGACAGATTTTAAAGCGTCAAATCGAAAATCTAATATAATGAAAGCCCATTCGTTCGTGTAATGTTCAAGAAATTTCTGATTTACTAGATAAGCTAGAAGAACTGTCGAAGAGCTTCGATGCGATACAAAGAGCTATAATCATGGGTTCATTCTTTGCATAGTTCGCATTTTAGATTCACGCATGAAAAAAATCTGGAAATTGTCTAAAAAATCTAATCAAGAGTTTTATTTCTTTTCTGACTGAATCTCCTTTCTGCAAGAAAAAGAAAAGAAAACACGATAGCTGCGCTCCGGAAGCTTACTGCTCGTCAAGGTCTCTATAAAATAATTTACAATTATAATGGCAGAACCTTTCTGGTTTGTGAAGCTGAAATTGAGCGTCTCATTACGAAAGCTTATGCTTGAGACAAATCATTGTGTCTACTCTGGCCCAAGATCAGGTGGAATGGTGTTTCATTCCTCCCAGAGCCCCTAATTTTGGTGGTATTTGGGAAGCTAACGTGAGGTCTTTCAAAATATATTTATCTGGAGTTATAGCCGAATCAACATTATCGTTCGAGTTATTAGGTTGTCAAATATCTGCCTTCCGCCTTTTTGTCTTATGAATTTCATGGCTATGTACAAAGCGCTACCGAGCTCGCATCTGACAATACTATACAACATTTGAAAAGTCTTGACATAGCGTACAAAACGACGCAATGCATGATTAGTTTGGATTTACATTCAAAAGTTATAGACGTGTAAACATGGAGTTCACTAACGCCAAAATTCACGGTATTTTAAAGGTTTCCTTCGTCAAAGGCAAATCCGCTAGGGAAACGTTTCATGAGATGAATGGTGTTTTGGGGGATGGCACGCTGTCACTTCGAACCACAGAGAAATGGTTTCGACGAATCATAGCCGGTGAAAACGACACCATGGAAAAGCCAGCCGGCGGAAGACCTGTGACGACAAATACCGATCAAATCATGGAATTTATCGAGTTAGACTGGTATATGACATGTCGTGACATTGCCCAAGAGATGATAGTTTATCACCAAAACATTTTAAACCATCTGCAAAAGGCTAGATACAAAAACAAAGCTTAATATTTGGGTGTCGCACGATTTGACGCAATAAAACCTTCTGGACCGAATCAACGCCTGCGATGTGCTGCTGAAACGGTACGAACTCGACCCATTTTTGAAGCGGATGGTGACTGGCGACGAAAAATGGATCACGTACGACAATATCAAGCGTAAACGGTCGTGGTCTAAGACCGGCGAACCGTCCCAAACAGTGGCCAAGCCGGAATGGACGGTCAGAAAGGTTTTGCTGTGTGTTTGGTGAGATTGGAAGGGAATCATCCACTATGAGCTGCTTCCATACGACCAGGCACTTAATTCTACCATCTACTGTGAACAACTAGACTGCTTGAAGCGGACTTTCGACCAGAAGCGTCCACAATTGGCCAACAGGAAGGGCGTAGTGTTCCACCAGGACAACGCCAGACCACACACTTAGTTGATGACTCGTCAGAAGCTACGGGAGTTCCGATGAGAGGTTTTATCCACCATATGGCCCGGACATAGCGCCAAGTGATTACCACCTATTCTTGTCCATGTTGAACGCCCTTAGTGGTGAAAAGTTGGACTCAAAAGAGGCTTGTGTAAAATGGCTGTCCGAGTTCTTCGAAATAAGGATTCCTATGAGAGGGGTATTATGAAGCTGCCATCTAGATGGAAACAGATTATCGAAGAAAACGGCGTAGATTTTAAGTAAATCTGAGCACTGTAACACTTTTTATAAATCATTGAATGAAGAGCAAAAAAAAGGGAGATATTTGACAACCTAATATTTTTAACTCTCCTGGCTGATATTGAGGTTTGTTTGAATTCTACACCACTCGGTGCACTTACTTCAGGCCTGGAAATATGTGTGCTATCACGCCAGATCATTTTCTAATTGATAGTGGACTTGTAACACTTTTTCAGCAATTTTTTAAAATTAACGAATCTCAAACTCTTTACCCTAAATGAAGAGTAATGTAGTTGACGAGAACTCATTTTTGGCAAAGATGGCAAAAGGATTATCTTGATCAGTAACAACAGAGAATCAACTAGCTTAAGCCTAATTGTACCATTCGAATTGGTGATTTGGTTCTATTAAAAGTTCACTTGCTTCCTTCATCAAAATGGCCATTAGGACGTGTTACAGCCTTACATTCTAATAATGTAACAAAAAATGATCAATTGACGAGAGTAGTAACTTTGTGTACTGCTACTTGCGAATACAAGCAACCAGTCAACAAATTAATTTTGCTTCCAGTTCATGATAATAAATCAGCTAATCTATTAGTATAACAGTAAAACTAATGGATGTTCCTGAATTACAATGTTTATCGTTTATTTTTTCATATCGTACGAAACTGTTCGTTCGAGGTGAGCAGTATGTTCACGCTTCTTACATTATAATAGTAAGTTTCAAGTCTTATATGCCTGGGAACTAGCATTGAGTTTTACCTTACTGAGGCAGACAACGAAATGTCAATATAAGTTCCAATACTAGGGATAAGGACTGGCCTTTTATGCCTTAGTTTTCTACCCGTAATCAAGTTTGACCATTAAGAGCTATAAGTAACGCATATCTCCGAGCTCTGGGGCAATTTTTCAGAGTGCTTATAGACTGCTGTTAAATACACTTGTTTTACTTACTTGTGAAAATATCGAACTATAGATTTGGAGAAGTCATTTTAGCTTACCGATATTGCTCTCGGAAGTACTTCTTCGGAAGCACTTCGGAAGTCCATCTTGACTTATATACTTCAAAAAACACAAAGTGGCATAGCCAAAAAATAAATCAGTCTGGACTGCGCGTGTATACTTGTTTTCTAAAGAAGCCTTTGCTCAATCACCTGACATTTTCTTTTAATTTTCTTTCTCACTATCTATATACTTCATCGAGGTATAGCTTCATTCAAAAATAATTATATTCGTACAGTCAAAATTAGTAGATCGTTATTTTTATATTCTATGGTTCTACAACTGAATTAACAAAAAATGTTGTATATTAAGACAAATTATTATCAGTAATTTTATTATTTTAGGGAACGTTGATATTTTTATCTAGAACATAGTATATAATTATAGAAATATTATTCAATTTATAATTTTATATATCGTTGATTCAATGCGCAAGCGTAGTCGCGCAAACCTCTCAAATAATTTGTATATAACGAAAAGGTTGCGTGGCGAGGCATAGTGCAGCGCAGTGCGATCAGGGGAATAGCTGGGAAGTGAAAACTGTTCCTAAATATAGATACTGGAGTTCCCAAACTTTAGTGTGTCGATTCTCGAAATAGAATCACAAATTTGATTACTCTATATAAAATCAAAGAATCTGAAAAATGCTACCTCATACAGTATTCAGTTGAAAATAAAAGTTTTTTTTTATGTTATTTAACGTCGCTCTATTTATGCTTCCAAATATTGATGCTAATCAACGACGGAGGTCTACGATGTGTTTATAAACAAAGCACATGTAAATTATTACAGCGGTTCTTGTGTCAATCGGCCGAGACCGGGATTTGAACTCTGATCACCAAGTTACTAGTCCTTCCCTCTATCGATCGAGCCATCATAGGCCTCCAAAAAAAAAAAATAATAATAAATAAATAAATAAATAAATGTAAAGAAGCTCCTTTTGAACAAAATAATGGTGAAAAATTTAGTGCTTTATCATATTTCATGCATATAATCGACATGAGAGCAATTGGTTAGATGTTCAATGTAGACACTCCGTTTGTGTTATACATTACTGTATGAGATTTATTTATTTTTATAGAAACTGTAATTATCTACTACAGTTTATAGATGTTCTAAAATACCTAAACAATACCTAGAGTCGATGAAACGTTCAAACTGATGAAACGATTGAAATCATTAATTTAGAGATAGTTAAACCTGTTCATCTGTCTTTAAAAACGAAGAATCTTAAGCTTACCTAATATATTTGTTATAAGTTAGTCTACAAATAAAATATTATGATTTAAATATTGTATATATTTTAACAATATATAAAATTACAAACCTCTGCAGACATACGTGGTCAGACAATTAAGTAATGCGACCGATTTTATTTTTCGGCCTGTGGTAACACTACGAACCTGTAACTCCGCCACCCCAATAGTAGATCCATAGTCTCTCGATTGAAATCTTGACGTCCCTTGTATGATCATTTCTTCGCCAGCTGTTTAGTGTTTTGTAATAACACGCGAATAGTACATGTCACGAAAATGGAGCAGAGAAATTTAGAGCAACGGTTCGCGATAAAATGTTGTGCGCAACTTGGCGAAACCGCTACAGAAACTTATGAAAACGTGCTTAAAGTGTATGGTAATGATGCCCTGAGTTGTAGTAAGGTACTACGGTGACATGCCTATTTTAAAAAAGGCCGTGAGAGCATCAAAAACGAGGCGCGAAGCGGAAGGCTAATTCAAGTGCGAACCGACATGAATGCGAAGCGCGCCCGCGCCCTTGTTCGTCAAGACCGGCGAGTAACCATTCGAATGATGGTTGTCGAATTAAATATTAACTGGAAAACAATTAGAAAGATTTTAACTGAAGACTTCGCGATGAAAAGGCTGTGCGAAGATGGCACCGAAGAATTTTTCAGATGAACAAAAAGCCGAGCGAATGAACATCGCTCAAGATTGCCTTGAGCAGGTTGAGAGTGATCCTACTCTTCTCGATCGAGATATTACTGGTGATGAAAGTTGGTTCTTTCAATATGATCCCGAAACTAAACGACAAAGTCAACAGTGGCTATTCTCTTGAGCGCCTAGGTCAATGAAGGCGAGAATGAGCTAGTCCAAAGTGAAAACCATGTTTATTTGCTTCTTTGTCAGAAAAGAATAAGTTCACAAAGAGTTTGTACCACCTGAAAAACCCGTAAATTAAGTATTTTACTGCAATGTGTTCGAAAAATTACGAAAAAGGGTACTCAAAGTGTGTTGAGAATTCGCGAACACTTGAGTTCTGCATCACAACAACGCTTCTTGTCACAGTGCGTTCAGTGTCTCAGTTTTTGATGTCTAAAGACATCGCAACGTTATCACAACCACACTAGTCACCGGACATGTCACTGTGCAACTTTTTCCTATTCCCTCACTTGAAAAAATTCGTCGAAGGTCGACATTTTGACTCCGTTGAAGACTTCCAAGAATCTGTGACGAGGGTAATCGGAGAGGTCCCAGAAGCAGTGTTCCAGAATTGTTACGAAAACTGAAAAACTCTCTTGAATAAGTGAATAGATGCCGGAGGGAACTAATTTGAAGGGGATCGCAGCGATGTACCTTAATTTTTAAATATACTCGATTTTCGAATTTTGTCGCATTACTTAATTATCTGACCTCGTACTACAAGTAGCGTCCAATTTAGTAGGAGTTGCAAAGGTTCTAATTTGAGATATATTATGGTTTTAGTAGCCATTCTATTGGTTTCGTTTTGAGCACTTAATTTATAGAGTGATCTTAAAGTTAATATTATATTATATTTAAATAAATATTCAAGAATTATATGCTAAAAATAACATAGATATAGAATCCATCAATTTCTTGGTGCAGTAATTCATTATAATCTCATATCAATTAAATTGTTAGTTTTGAACTTATCTAGTTACTTTGACAAGGTTTTGGATCATTCTCAATTGTTAATACTTCGGGTTAAGAATATGTATTTCAGCATCTTTTTAAGATGAAACTTCAAGTGCCAGTTTTTATAAGGAAACATTAATTGCGATAAAAACTGAATGCATACGTCACTCCTTAGTCCATGCAGAATAAATAAAATAAGTTTAATAATACTTGAAAACACTTACCATAGATTTTTATTTTTAGTTACACTAGTATATCGCGAGAAACATATGGAATTTAAATGCATATTTTGTTTAGATGTAAATTCAAAATAATATTTATTAAATTGTTGATTACAATTTTAAATATGTTTCAAATATATTTTACAAGAAACTTGAACGTCAAGTGCATAGTTGTTTTGATACTCGAGGAATTAGAAGGAAGAATTAGTCTTGAAGCAACTTAATTTGTACGCCTTTTAGAAAGCATTATAAATATGTGAAATAAAATATAGTTCGAATTTTTTGTTTCAATTGTATGTCCTTTATAATATACTAGGTTTAATTCTTAAATTTTTTCCTATATAATTTGTAATACCAAAATTGTTTGTGTATGTGTGTGTGCGTGTGTGTGAGTGTGTGCGTGTGTGTATGAATTTAAAGAAATTAAAATCTGTAGAATATTATTATGTCAATTCAATATAATATATCGATTACGTTCAACTGGATACCGAAATTATTAATATCCTTTGATAATTGATCCTTCGTTCTCCGCGCTTTTCCACATGGATAAATGATTTCCAAAATGCGCACTTACCAATCAGACATCTAGCAACCACCATCATATAAACAGATTTGTGCAACGAACTTCGAACAATTAACTTAATAAATATGTAATAAATAATGAAATAAATAAATAACTTACGAAATAACATTTTTAATTCAGTCTGAGTTTATTGTCACCCCAGTCTTTAATATAGCTGGTAATATAGTTTGTAGTTATTTCAATTCAATATAAATAGATCTTAATGGCCTCTTTATATTCTTGTTACCACTGAATCGCAACAACAATTGCTAATCACAATCTTATTTCTACCCTCATGAAAAGTACATGTTATATGAAGTTCTGTTAAATTCTTGAAGATTAAATTTATAAGTTCCCTGTTATGAGCTTATCACATATCGTGATTTTAGCTAACCTAATATTGTTTGGGAGAATTATACTCTTATTTTCAAACTTACTGGCTACGTTAATTCGGACTTAAGGGATGGCGCAACGGAATTACTATTACATTTCTCCATTCTAGATTTATCACAACACTTTAACAACCATTCACTAAAGGTATATACTTTAAAATTGTTATTTTCGCAATTCGACTTTGTTTCTTACTTAAATCTCTAAGACTGTCGTCCAGATTTTTATGGACATCATAAACATAGTTTATGTCCAATCGTTCTCCTGCCTTAAATAATACCCGAAGTTATCTAGAAGGTACTACTTATTGAAAGTTCTCGAAATTGAAATTGTACAATTGAAAGATTCTATTAAAAACTTAATGATATTATTAACGAATTTATTTCTTATAAGTTGTCTAGTAGCCCAGTATGCATATATCAAAAGATGTAATTGAATACATAAGAAATAAAACTACTATTTATAGTATAAAGTATTACGTGCATGGCGTCTAAACATATATCTTATGATTTGAAATTATATATAAATAATGCTGCAATAAAATTAAGATCTAATATTGTAGAGTATGGGAAATTCGTTCATAAGTTTCACAACTATAATAACCTTCCATAATCCATGTATCATAATAATAAAGCTGATACGTTCATAAATAATGAACCACTGTGAAATAACTATAGGATTTTTTATCTCAGTGTGTTTAAGAAAAAGACATTGATATTGTTCTTACCAGCAAACAGTACAGCAATCTCCAAGTACATTGCTTCTTTAAGGACTACACTAATAATATTGACAATCTGGGTACTTGCTATACTCAGCAGATACAGCAGAATATCATCCTCTCTACTATACTTTACTTGTTTGGGAATAGCGGGTATAAGAGTATAAAAAGCTGCTATTTACTGCCCAATATAACCAGCAATATTTTCAGAAACACTTTGGATGATATAACTGTTTCTGTAAGTAGTTGAATATTACCCGTTGTGATTGGACGAGATTGGACAAATCATGCGTAACAGAGTAGTATCGTACAAGAGCTAACGCATATGAGTGTCTACTTCTTGAATGCATTTGTAAAATTGAACATGGCGATACCTAATACAGAATCGTTACCAATCGACCTAAGTGCAAGATAACGTATTATAACAAAAACAAAGTTACCAAAAGTGAGTATTAAAACTGGAATGAGAAAGTGTTGTCAGTCCTTTTCTGAGACGGTACCAATAATCTATAAAGTAACCTGTATAAGACGATCATCCATAAGATTAAGATAAAGTATCCAAATATATCAACTAGTCCCGCCTGATTCCTCAAACGGGTTCATTAATTGTCAGAAGGTCTAGAAGCAGTTAGATTGGTTCGAATAGCTGGAGAGAAAGTCCGCAGTAAGCAGAAATATAAAAATCAATTAGTTTACTTTAAAAAATATTTAGTTAACTTCCATGGAATCTGGTATTAATTAAATATTTGTTCCATTAATCAATTCTTTTCGTATACTCAAATAGCTAAAGTTGCTTATATAAAAAACCCTATATAGATTTAGATGACTATGGTGAAGAATTACATTAATCTACCAAACATTTAATCGAGAAAAAAGAAGTTGGTAATCTAAGTCAATTCAATTAATGAAATCTTAACTATCGAGAGTACATGTAGAGTAGACAATTACGAAAAGCAGGCTCGTATTTTTCTCTGTAAGCGAATCAAAATTTACGCGATCGGAGTAATATTTGTTTTTCCAATTTGTTTATCGCGTTTTATATAGAATTAATAAAGAATATCGCGTATAATAAATTCTCGCTAATTATTACAATTCATAATTAACTATGGTATCCACGAATTATATTCATTAAACAAAACAAGCCTGTGAATTTTCAAATATTCTTGTGTGTGCGAGTGTTGTTCGAATGGAAATCGCACACATACAAGACTATTGCGAAAATTGTATTCCTGTGTGTATGATCGACGGTAACAGCAGATACCATGTAGCCACAGGTTAACTGAAACAAGGCAACGTATATAGGGTGTCTATTCTCTTGCGTTAATGCACCATTCACTCATATAATAATTAATTGATCAAGACTATAATTAGTGTTAGTTATGTTCGGATTACTTAATGGCATGAATTATTAAAATTTACCTCGTTTCAGATAAATCACATTATACTATATACGACTTTTAATTCAGAACGATATTGCGGATGTACACACTTAGATAGATAAACTAATAAATTGTAATAATTTGCAAATTTGCAACTTTAAATGTGATTAGAATAATTTTATCAATTAATAAATTTCCAAATATTTATTTTAATATTATAAACCAAGATTTTAAGTTTGTTTAATATTATAACCTATTTCTTCCTTAACAATATTAAATTCTTAACATAGCGATATTGAACCATGCCGACTCCGCGGTGTTTCCGGCATATAATACAATTATATATTCAATTGTTTATTTATTTTTTTATTTATTTATTAATATTTTTTCATTTAAACTTAATTAAAGCCAGTGAACAAAACTAAAAGCCAACTATTAGGATTTTTATTATGAAGTAGATAAATCCTATTATGTCTTTATTTAACTGAAGAGATCTATTAATGTAAATCAACTATCAAATATACATTGTTATGAGTTTTCAATATTTGAAAGATAGAAGATAACTAAATATGTACTTCTGAAAAAGAACGCTTTCAATTAATTTGATTTTTGAGAAGACGAATAAAAAACATCTTTAAAATACACCTTTAGGACCTATTGTAATAGCTTTAATAAGAGATAAAAACATCTTATTTATTTTTATGATCTTAAATTAATAAATAAATTTATCGGCTGTTAAATTTTGTTTCTCTCGGACTTTTCTTCAATTTGTTAGTTAGTTATTTATTATTATTATTAACAGTGCATGTTTACAGTAAGCTGCTGCGATCATAATTGCGATGTGTATATCATAACGGAAATCATATGGGTATCATAACAGAGTAGGTAAACTTAATTATATCCATTTTGCTATTATCATGTGGTGCAACAGCGTTAGGAAGTTGTGTTTAAAGGTTAGATTAGTAGAATTTTCTACGATACAATTAAAATATCAAAGAAAATAGAATGTTTGGAAGAATACTTTTTCTGTCTGTGTATGTAATCAAATTGTGTAATTCGCCTCTATGGGATGGCTCTAATATTACAATTTTAACTTTTTTGTGGAATTCTGTATAATATAACTTCAGTCCTAGACAACGTAATTTACCTTAAATATTATGTTAGTGTGTCAGGTATTAACGAAAATCTGACCGAAGCCATAAATTAATTTTCTTAACAATAAATTGGTGACTATTAAACTGAAGGTACATTTATAGTTTTTTTTTTCTCCTGTGAAAGTGATCACCATAACTATATAGAGCAGATAAAATGATATGTATTTTCAGATATGTATTTTCCATCCAATATTTGAATATTATTATATTTTGATCCTAATAAAATAATATCCAAAACAGATATAAATCGACTCTTCAAAAGTCTGATGAGTGTAGCAATTTTCATCCATCCGCAAGTCGTTATCACGGATAATTAAATTAAATATCGAAGGTTTGATTTCATGGATATCATGGCCTGGATGCGGTATTCTTATACGTAGTTATATATTTATCATTTTATCTAATATTACACATTAATTTCGAAACTACTACACTTATGCAGAAAATTATTAAAGTGAGTCATACGTAAATAAAGTATAGAAGATGTGCGAATATTGAAATTTATTATTGACACTTGAAATACTGTGCAAAATGTTTTAAAAATCTAACTATGCAATTCAACAATTTTTTTTTGTCAATAATCTATAAATATTGTAATTAAATAAATAAATAATAAAAGCAAAATGCATAAAGAAATACTAAAAATAAAAATTTATTTGTAACTTAATCTTAACTAATGGAAATGCAATATAATATGATCATTTATTCGGGTTTTGTAACGTATTTTTAGCATCTATCTTAGAACCTTCTTGATCAAGCTGATACGTTGACTGACAAAACTTATTCATTATATTTTTATGCCTGTTGACTGACATAAACGCTAAACTTTATTTGTCAAATAAAAGCTATTCGGTTGTTCGAATACATTACCGTATTGTTTAATTAAATTTTTTAGACAGACTTTACAGACTACGTTGACAGATGTTTGATGACAAAACATCTCGATAAATGTATATATTTTAGCAGCTAAACTATCTAGACAGAATAATAATAATAATAATAATAATAATAATAATAATAATAATAATAATAATAATAATAATAATAATAATATAAGTAAATCAATAAAAAAATAAAAAATTGTTGTATATTGAGCACCAAAATTTAAGAATAAAACAGAAGCATAGTAATATAATCTTCCACTAGTTTCGACACATGTGTTGGACCTAGCCATGAAATTTCACAGAATTTGGAGTAATGAAAATGACCCTTATAATATTCTAAAGCTTCCTAACCAAAGTATGGCGACTTTAAGTAGTAGAAATACATCGACCGCATGAAGCGCTCCCTGGGTATGTTTCAAATTGTGATAGATAAAATTCGATTAAGCTGTTTTTTTATTAACACTAAACTGTTTTTTCTATATACTAGAGGAGCACAAATAACGGGACTCAGACAGTGATGGGGATAGATGGTAGGAATAATCATTCTTTTACCCGGTATGCATTAGGGAAACATCTCTAGAATTAGTATGCAAAATTCTACCACTGTGAGTGTATCGGAGCACGATTTAATGTGTATTGCACAGCAACGCAAGTTGGCAAGTACTGAAAGGCATGCGTTCATTAGAGTCACCGGTGCATACAGGACCACCTCGACAGACACCCTAGCAGTGATAGCGGGAAAACTCTCCATCGTGCTAAAATGCAGGCGTAGAGCGGAACTGTACATAAACCGTAAAAATGCAGCGTGACTTGAGGAGCAATGTCGTGCCGCGCGAGAGATATCAGAACGATATCTCGATGACTGACAGGAAATCTGGGATAACTCGACAAACGGTAGGCTGACACATTCTTACCTACCTTGCATCAGAGATAGGATAGGGGCAGATTGGATTAGGTCGACGCGATGACTAATCCAATTCCTCACTGGGCATGGAGACTTCTTGTCTTATCTCTCTCGGTTTAACCTAAGAGAGAGCGATACATGCTTATGTGGGGAGGCGGATAGATCACACCAAGGAGACATCAGAATTTCTAGAGAATCTGCTTGAGCAGAAGAAATAGAGAAACCTGAATAGGTAGGTAGGAAACCACGGGCAGTCTGAAATTGACGTATAAATAGCAACTCAATTTATTATTTATTTAAATTATAGATATATTTATAAATTATTTGGCAAACTACATTATTGTGTATTACAATTTATATGTAAATCCTATATAAATAAACCAACATTATTCATTGCTTTAAAATTGCACAATTTATTCCGCAATAAAATAAATGAGCAGCCTATACACTTATTCTAATATCTAGTCAGAATATAAAAGTGCATTAATTAGTGGTTCGGAACCCACTATAAACTGGAAGTCCACCAAAAGTCGCAATTATGTACAGATCTATACTAATAAGAAAAGAAAAGCAGCAATGAAGTTTTGGTTTACCACCGGCTGATAAAGTGAAAGCTAGGTGCGGCCAGGAAGCTTTGTGTAACAAAACATAACTGAGCGACTTGTTTTGTGAGTGTATCGGATAATTCGTAGAAATATTTTTAGCGAAACACCTGTTTCCATTTCGGCGAAAGCATGATGGTCAACTGTCGAGAGCATTTCCTTTTTTTTATTATTAAGAGAATTTCCTTTTTTTTTGGGTCCTCCGTCATAGTTATAAATGTAAAGCATGGGGACCACAGCTGCGTCGTGTATGGTCAGCACACTCACCATTTGGAGGCGCCAAGCTTTATTTACACAAATTTGTGCTTGTATTAACATTTAAATTCATTACTAGGAGTTCTCCAACAATAGAATTATAAAATTACTTTACTGAGTCTTTTGACTCTTTATATGATTGTAGCTTACCATTATGTAGTCCAGCAACGAGTAATGATGTCGAGTTGGTATCTTCCAACGAAACAGATTGTTCGGACTTAATTGCCAGGGTAGTGGCTGTTTGAGTTCGCAACGCCGGATCTGTCGCCAGATTAGTATTCAGTCTTAGTCTTGGTGGAGTGGGAAGAACACCGATGGGAAGATCATCTTCTACCTTTGCTCTTTTGGGATCAAGAAGAGTTACCTCCTCGGAAGAACAACCGCTCCTAGAATCCTCAGAATCTCTGCATACTGTCGACACCACTTCGCTACCCGGTCGCCGGCTATTACTCGAGGTGGCAGCACCAGTTGCAGAACAGCCTCCTGACGACTTAGAGATTCGACCGGCACCTCCACTGCCCTCCTCTCGCACAGCCATATTCGAATCCTCGTCGGCCAGATCGGTTTGAGCCCAAGATTTAAGACCCGAGTCCTGCACGAATTCTGCTGGGCTCTTCTGCTGGTCACGCGACTGATCGCGTAGTATACGAGTACTCTGCAAGGTAATATATTTTTTTTCACAGAATATTATTTTAACTACACAAAATATCAAAAACAATTACCATATAATCCCTCAATATTGATTAAATGAAACTTCCAATTAATTATAAATAATAAGGTGTACTTTAATACTTATCATAGAAAAGTGAAGTTAGTAAGAGTACTTTGAATTTATAGAACTAAAAATAAGTTTCGACACTAGAGAAGACATGTAATTATAGTAATTTTGAGTAAAATATGCCGTATTTCTTTAGTTGATTTTAATTAATCAATTCCATTTCAATATTTTTAATTAATTTAATTGTACTTATGTCGACTGCCCATATACAAATTAATAAATATTTTTCTTATTGGTCTTACAGTCGAATCAATTCAATCTAAAAATAAAAATAAAAATAAAAATAAAATAAAAATTAAAAAAAAAAATTAAATTAAAAATTAAATTAAAATTATAATGACAGTCAGATTGTCCTTGTTTACATTCACCCCCGTAGACTAATCTGAAAATAAAATATTAGCTGAAAAGATTCTTTGTGAGTAAAGTACAGTCTGACTGTCCCCAACACCCTTACCTAATTGAAGACTTGTCCAACGTTTCGAGCTCGCTACGGCTCCTCATCAGGGACTAAACTAAACCTTATATTCTAATCTATATATATCCCATTCCCACCACCAAATTTAGTAAATTAAATCTAAATTCCCCCTTTACACAAATTGTTCAAAACCAATCAATTTCATAAGGAATGATAAACACTGTCTAATTTACCAGACTCTAACATTAAATTCTCATTATTTCGATTCCTGGAAATGTGAATACTTCCAAGACTCTCCCTTTTAAACTTATTATTAATACCATGTTCCAAAATATCCACATTCACAAAATCAAAAGAATGTAAAAACTTTAAACAATGCTCTTTTAAACCAGAAGTAATATGTGAGCTACGTAAACTATATTTATGCTCATAAATTCTCTTTTTTAAATATCTACCTGTTTGTCCAATATAGTATTTATCACAATTCATGCAATTAATCTTGTAAACAACTCCTGATTTTAAGCATAAATCATCCTTATCTTTGCAATTATTAAACAATCTACTCAAATTATTGCTATTTTTAAAGAAAATTTGAATGTTATATTTCCGAAAATTTCTTTTAATTCTTTCAGACAATCCTCTAACATATGGCAAGACAATAATTTTGCCTCCGTTAACATCAACTCCTGCACTACGTCTATTTTCGGTATTATAAATGTCAAACAATCTCTCAGCAATTAATCTATTAATAAATTGAATTGGATGACCGTTATCAATGAAAGTTTCTCTTACTATCTGTAAATTATTTTGTCTAAAATCTTTAGATCACAATTTTATTGCTCTGTCAATGGCACCCTTTAATGCTCCAATTTTGTTTCCGAATTGGTGCTGTGAATTGGTGGTGTGGATATTTTGAAACATGGTATTAATAATAAGTATAAAAGGGAGAGTCTTGGAAGTATTTAGATTTCCAGGAATCGAAATAATGTGAATTTAATGTTAGAGTCTGGTAAATTGGACAGTGTTTATCATTCCTTATTAAATTGATTGGTTTTGAACAATTTGTGTAGAGGGGGAATTTAGATTTAATTTACTAAATTTGGTGGTGGGGATGGGATATATATAGATTAGAATATAAGGTTTAGTTTAGTCCCTGATGAGGAGACGTAGCGAGCTCGAAACGTTGGACAAGTCTTCAATTAGGTAAGGGTGTTGGGGACAGTCAGACTGCACTTTACTAACAAAGAATTTTTTCAGCTAATATTTTATTTTCAGATTAGTCTACGGGGGTGAATGTAAACAAGGACAGTCTGACTGTCATTATAATTTTTAATTTTTATTTTATTTTTATTTTTATTTTTATTTTTATTTTTATTTTTAGATTGAATTGATTGGACTGTAAGACTAATAAAAAAAAATTATTAATTTGTATATGGGCAGTCGACATAAGTACAATTAAATTGTAATTAGACTAAAGCATTCTATAACGCCGTTGTATTATTTAATATGAGGAAAAGTATGGCTGAGATTTATGGTTTGCTTTCGGAAACTTATGGGGCAGAATAGAGATGATAAATCGACGTGCCGCAAATGATTCAAACGGTTCAAAAGTGATAATTTTGATGATGAAAACAAGGATCACTCCGGAAAAGCGAAAACTTTAGAAGACGAAGAATTAGATACTTCGTTGGACGATAATCTGTGTCAGAATTAAGAAGAACTTGATGCATAATTAGGCATTACGCAATTAGCTGTTTCGTTACGCCTAAATGCAATGGGATTAATGCAAAAGGTTCCGAAATTGTTTGCTGTACGGATTTAAGCCAAGTTATAGAATGGCGATTTTGTATATCCAAAATGTTACTGCACTGGTATAAAAATAAATCATGTTTGCCTCGTATTGCCACTAATGATGAAAAATGGATCTATTAAGATAAGCTTAAACGCAGAAAATCGTATACAAAGCCCGGCGAGCCTGTTCAATTGATGCCGAAACGAAATATTTACGTAAATAAGATGATGCTCAGCATATGATGGGATCAAAAGGGTATTGTATACTAAAAATGACTTTCAAGTGGTTAAATCATCAAAGGAACAATTTATCAAACCCAACTGAGTCCAAGAAAAATGGGCAGAATATGAGATCATGCATGAGTTCATCATTTTTCATCACAATAACATTCAGACACATGTGCCGGCTTTAGTCAAAAACTATTTGGAGAATAGTAGATGGAAATTCTGCTTCACCCGCGTTATAGTCCAGATTTGGCACAATCTGACTACCACTTATTTCGATCAATACAGAGCGCTCTTACGCGATTATGCTTCAGTTCAGTAGACGGCATCACCAATTGGCTCGATACATTCTTGGGCTCCAAAACGAGAAATCCTTTTGGTCCAGAATTCATGAATTGCCCGAAAGATGGAAAAAAGTTATAGCTTCCGATGGAGGATACTTTGTATAAAGGATATGCAACCATGTTTTCATAATAGAATATTATATTTCGGAGAGAAAACCGCTGGAAACTTACTTGTACACCAATATTTAAAAGGACTAACAACGCGTCAAATTTAAGCAGATTTAGATTCTATATTGAAAGATTCCACTTCATCATGTTCAATGATTAAACAGCTTTCTGAATTTAAGAAAGATCGCATAAATACTACTAATGAATCGTTTTCAGAATCCCTCATTTGGTGACAACTCCCGAAAAGATTGAAAACATTCACAAAATGATGGTAAAGAACCTTCGATTAAAGGTAATTGAGCTAGCTACATTAATCGTGTTTTAACAGAACTCGTTTGCAATATTTTACATGAAAATTTGAGCACCAAGACTATGAAGATACTCATTTATTTAATAAAAAATAGAAGCTTAATCACAATCTTTAGTAATATATTTGCAGGTATATCGGAT
Source organism: Sycobia sp. Sy_11 (assembly GCA_018907035.1). NCBI lineage: Eukaryota > Metazoa > Arthropoda > Insecta > Hymenoptera > Epichrysomallidae > Sycobia > Sycobia sp. Sy_11. Next base: position 2,907,055 of record JACCIC010000010.1, on the reverse strand, counting down.
GGTATACATAGAATTAAGAAAACTCAACGTTTACATGTCACTAAAACAATGCGAGAGGAACGCACAATATGGAATAATTCATCTATTGTCTATATCAAATTATCTTGTATATTCAAAGCTTAAATAGCTGTTTTCAGGACTTCATCTTGCATTCGATTTCATACAATATTGGATCTACATTTTTATCGTAAAACTCATCGGAAAATATAATATCGACTTCAGCTACTCGTATTTTAGTTTCCAACCACACCGAAATATGAAAATGAGGTAATCCTCTTTTGATCATTAAACACTGAGTGAATAGCAATTTACCTTACTAAATACTTCAATTTTATTAATAAGATCCATTATTTGCTTTAATTTTAAATGAAATTCCCTAGCAATAATATCATGTATACCTTTTGACACTTGATATGAAGAGAACTCCTGTTTTAGGTCTGGACATTTGGGGTTGCACATAAAAATTGTAAACAAATCCGGGCATCTATATTTACGGACAAATGTTATGGGAGCTTTTAACTCTCATGATTTTAACATGAAGATACAGTAAATGATGACGGAAGTATTTCGAGTTGGCCTATATTCTTAGGATTAATGTTGACATCTTGCTTCAAAGTATCTCGAAGATGTATACAATCATTTGCAGATATCATCTTAGCCATCATATCAACGTAATATTGATATAATGAAGATTTATAATGATGAAAGAAGTTATTGCTATTATTCGTTAACATAATTCGACATACATAAAATTGCTTAGATAAAATTTTTCGTTGAGAATTATCATTTAGAGCAACATTTAGATAATAGCCAGCTTGGCCTCTAGAAAATATATGGGTATATTGTAAAGAAATATACAATATAAGTTCTTATTATCAGAAATTAGTAAAATGGCTACATCATGATTAGATTAAACATTATATCGACCTCTGTGCTAATTGACAGGTACACGATCGACATAAATTATTAATGCATATGAAATCCTCTATGTTACTATTATTTTCTATATTATATTTAAATTCTTTTATGAACTTATTTTGAAATATAAAATGCTGTAATATTTTATAAAGTCAATATTAAAATTTGCAACAATATTAATTTATAGAGAAATTTGATCAGCCTCCTATATGCAAAAATTTGTAAGATTTGTTTCTTTTTTATGAAAATCATAAAATAAACTTCTTATACGATGGTAAATTTATCCCGAATTTGAAATGTAGGTATAAAATTTTACCTTCTAAAATTTCTTGGACACCAAATGAGGTTAACTGATACGAAGTATTATCTTTTCTTATAGCATGAATCTTATTTCATATCATGAACACATGTTATGTACTTCATCTTTTCATTTTTTGCTGAACAATGATTGCATATTTTTCTCATTGCATCAATTTGTCAATAGTTATGGTAAAGGTAATTAAAAGATGGATCTTACTCGAAAGCTGATAAAAATACACAGTAATAGCAGAAACTCGGCACAAAACTATTTAATGTCTTTCTCAAACAATGCCTAAAAGTATGATTATCCGCAGTCTAATTCACTCAGAATATATTTAGTCGTCTATAACTTTTAGTATTTTTACTAAGAGAACGTTTACGATTTTGGCATCAGTTTTCCAGCTACAGACTGAGTAAGCCAAAAAATTTATATAAATTAATCAAGTAGGAAAGAGTTCTAGAAAAATATTGATTTTGGCTTAGATTAAGCTTCGCAAAAACTATTATGTATGACCCAAGGAGATCTTCGTCACCTATTGGCGTATGACAAAATTATTCATTTAATAGGAGCAAACAAAACTATTATTCTCGGGCCTAATTATGAAAATAACTCGAAACTGGGTTTTTATTAATGCTAATTATAAATCATATTTTTCTTTAATAATTAAAAAAATATAATAATTAGAAATTGTATATATTTACAAACAATTTGAGTAAAATATTTTACAAAAGGCACTGAATACGTCCAGTTGACGTGGGGAAGGGTTTCGGTTGTGTCCTGAAATACCTAAGAGCGTAAGATACATTGGGCCAAATGTGCCCCTCTGAAGCATACATAACGTTCCATGGTGCCCGAACAGATGAATATGGAATTACTTTATTTTAACTATAACAAATCAATGCGTAATACAATTCTTAATTACTGATAATTTCTCTCGCTTTCTGCAATTAAACACCGGATTGGTTTTATATATGAATTTTTATCGCAAAAAATAGTGAAGGAATCCAATGATTAGAATAAAAATAACGACGGAACATCGAATAGAAATGATTCAGCAAACATCGTGTCCGCACGAAAATTTCTCAAATGACATTATTACACTATATTCTTAAAAATTGGGTTGCAAGAGTTTCTAAGCATTGTTCAAAAAACTCAGAATGTCAATATGATTTAAATTTTCCATTAAGACAGAGTCTAGGTTTTAGAACAATCGCGGTTCCATTCCATTAAGCCAGCATAAGCCTTATTCGATTTTGGAAACCCAATTGAACATCTTCCCAATCAACTATTATATACAGTCTCTTCAGACTTTAAACATTTCCCTTCATAAAAGTTCTCTTCAAATCCTGTCTGCATATCCGAAAGCTTTATGAAACAAGTAAAAGGTTTTTGTTTTTTCTCTATTCTTTTGCTTAATACTATCATATTATAATTAAATTACAAGTATCTAACACGTAATAGCTATCGTCTCTACTAAAATACTGTATACATTCTAAAATTTCTTGAATTATTTCTACAACATGTTCAATAAATGTGTTTGTAAACAAAGCACATAAATTTTTAAAGCGGTATACGTATTAATCGGCCGAGACCAGAACTTAAATTCAGATCACCGGGTGACTAGTCCAGTGCCCTAACGATCGAGCGATAGTTGTCATCACTTTTTATTTACTTATTTATTTTATTTTTTGTTCTTATAACGTTACTCATTAAGAAAATATAGCTTCTGATTTATTCAAACCAAAATAAAATCATGTCTCGCAAGCGAGAATAAGACTGAATTATTTTGGTCCTGTAAACTAAATAGAGTCTGTGAAGTAAGTATTCCTTTTTTAAAGCTGAATAAAAGAAGAAGGGAAAAGAATAGGGAGGAGGAGAAAAAAGGAAGAGGAAATAGAAAACATCAAAAACTAATAAATGGGGTAGGTGTAAAAGAAGGAAGGCTTGGAAGAGCAGAAAAAGGTGAAAAATAAAATAGCGTCGTTCGAAGACCCAATGAGATATATGCTTTTCTTGGTTAGCACTCGATCAAATGATTTTTATTCTGAAAGAAGAAGGAATTTACTGTAGGGAAAAAAACAAAAACTTGATCTTTAATTACTTCCTATCAGATCTACGTTTATTTTATTTTATTTCAGACAATCAATTCTAAAACGGAAGGGAGTTATTAGAGGAGATGGTGAGTCTAACAATATAAAAAAATCAGACTGAACTTTACATTATAAGTTCTGTTTATCTATGCTATATTTTAAATAACAGTATGACGATACCTAGATGATGATACGTGATATTCCGGATAACTATAATTGTTGAAATATCTGGAAGATAAAATATATGTTTGTGATATCCAAGTTTTCCAGCGCTGCGTACGCTTGCTTTCCCACGTCCCTATGCTCTCTCTCCCATCGTAGCCCTTGTACATATGTATGTATGTTTCTCTTGTTTATATGTAAGTGCTAATATATAGTTGTTACAGACCGATGCATTAATGCACCGGCGGGGAGGTAAGTGAGAGAGAGAGAGAGAGAGAGAGAGAGAGCGGGGAGTGGGGAGAGATGGTCGCGCGCGAATTTTAGGAGAGGGAGAATTGAGAGAGAGCTCCGCGTGAGACGTACTATCGAGTCATTTGTTTTGAAAAACGCAAAAAGAAAGTCGGTTTCGAGTGCTTGTGTTTTTCTTGTTTTTTGCTTCGCGAGATACTCCGCTGCTGTCGTGATTTTCGTCGCTACTCGTGCGTGCCGCTATCCACTGGGTCGAGATCCGCGGAGTCCATTACGGGGACATCGTTGCAGGGCTCGAACGAACGAGCCTGCAACCCGGCTCCCGTCCGTGCGGAGTGACCGCCCCATCCCGGGGCCACCGACGAGCGGGGACACCACCTTCCGCGGTCGACGAGGACGCGCTGCCATCCATACAGGGTTTGCCGCCGTCGCCTCCTGTCTCTAGTAGACGATACGACGACATCGGCCCCGACTGTAAGTGGCAGCCAGTTAGTCTCTCTCTCTCTCTCTCTTCCCTGACTCCACGCGCGCCGTCGCCGCGGCGACACTCGGCCTGCGTGCCTCGCGCCTTCGCGTATGTGTTACACTGGACGTAAAGTCTAATTAAAGATACGTGCAGTTTTATTCGTGCTGTTTACTTTATTCCTTTGGTCTCCCTACCTCACGCGCAATCCTGCATGCGATACTTCGCCCCCTGCGGACCGTCCCCAGCCGGGCATCCCTTTTGCAACGGCCATTTACTAGTCTTAGAGCGTGATGTGAACTCACGCCACAGTGTATCGAGTAACACTGACACGAAAGAGAGGGTTACCAAACTGCTAGAGTATCTGGCAGATGCGGCGCCAGAAATACTCAATGTAAACAACACCCCCACTTTCGGAAACAGGGTATGAGCACAGGTTATTGATATATTAGGTGTTCAAATCAATTTACGCCGTTTTGAAACGATGGCGCCACCGATAAGATAACATCGAAATTGTCAGCAGAAAAAGTCGTATAGTATATGTTGACAATAAATAAATAAATGGAAATATTATAAACTTTTAATACGTCTGACTTCTTGCTAGCATCCCTTAGTTTTCATCCTGTTAAGATGTCAAGTTTTGAGCCAAGTAAGCGTCATTTGTGGGAATTATTAATATACTTATTTCATTGAAGGCAATCTGCAGCTGAAGCCCATCAGCTACTCATAGCAGCATAAGGTGATGTTAATTTGAGTGAGAGAAGTTGTCGGGAATGGTTCCATAAATTTAAAAGTGATTATTTTGACGTGGAGGGAAAATACAAGAGCAGTGGAAGGCTCAAAGTGTATGGTTACACAGAATTGTAAGCTTTACTGGAGGAAGATCCGTGCCAAACGCAAGCAGAACTTGCACAAGAGTTAGGAGTGACTTAGCAAACTATGTCACAACGTCTGAAAACCCTGGGTATGGTCCAAAAGCAAGGAATTTGGATTCCTTTCGAACTGAAGCTAAGAGTTGTCGAGCGTCGCTTATTCGCTTGCGAATAATTGCTCAAAAGGCAAAATCGCAAAAGATTTCTACACCGAATTGTGATGGGAGACGTAAAGTGGATTCACTACGACAACCCAAAGCGTAGGAAGTCATGGGGTAAGCCCGGGCACGCCTCTACTTCGATGGCCAAGCCAAATATTCATGGCAAGAAGTTACTGCTGTGCATTTTGTGCGATCAGCTTGAAGTAATCTATTACGAACTACTCCAATACAATCAAATGAGGCCTACAATAGCTCGATCGCTAGAGCGAAGGACTAGTAACTTGGTGACCCGAGTTCAATCCCAGTCTCGGCCGATTGATACAGGCACCGCTGTTATAATTTACATGTGCTTTGTTTACAAACACATCGTAGACCTCCGTCGCTGATTAGTACCGATATTTGGAAGCATAAATAGAGCGACGTTAAATAACATAAAAAAAAAACAAAAAAAAAACAATCAAACCGTCATCGGGGAACGTTACCAATAGCTGATGCAATTGAGCCGAGCATTGAAGATTAAACGTCCACAATATGCCAAAAGGCACGATGAAGTCATTTTTCAGCATAACAACGTTCGGCCACATGTTGCAAAAATCGTAAAGGAAATATTAGAAACACTGAATTGGGACGTCCTACCCTACCCGCCGTATTCAGCAGACAGTGCTCCTTTAGACTACCACTTATTCCGGTCGACGACTCATAGTCTGGCTGAGCAGCACTTCACTTCTTACGAGGAATTGAAGAAATGGGTCGATTCGTGCATCGTCTCAGACGACAAGCAATTTTTTAGACGGGGTATCCACTTGCTGTCCGAAAGATGGTCAAAAGTAGTAGACAGTGATGGGAAATCTTTTGAATCACATTATCTGTACCTTTTTTTTACAATAAATTCTTATATCTTTATTAAAAAAACAGCGGAAACTTATTTGTACACCCAATGTTAAGAAAATTGTGATCCTTTATATAGGAAAATTACATCAGTAAAAATTATAGGAATCATTACTATTTTATCCTTTGCCTGAATAAATTTTTTTAGGTGTTTTGAAAAATGACTTAAAAAGAAGTAAATTATAAATTAAAACAAATTAATACATTGAAAAAAATATTTTCCGATATCAAGTAAATATTTACTTGTTTTGTACCAAGTAAATTATTTTCTTAAATTAAGAAAATATTCACTAGATTGAAGAGTACACAGACAAACGAACGCTAGACAGCGCCACGAATGTAACACTGCAATCAGACAAGCCTTTCAGGAAAACTGTCGCCCTAAACAAGCGAAGCTGAAAGTTGAGTGGAACCAGTCGCTGGTGGAATAAAAAGCTAGGTTATCTAAAAGAGAAAACAAAGAGTCTTAATAAGACAGCCAGACCAACAAGTGGAGAAACTGCTTGAAACGCATACAGTTCGTCTGGGGACAAATATAGATATGCAGTAAGGACGGCCAGGGAGAGAAGCTGGAGGAATTATAGCGAAAGCATCTGCCAGAAAAAAAGGCGGCCAGTTTGAGCATGATTCTCTCAAAGAATCCTGATGCCATCCTTGGTAATTTGAAGCATCCCGACGACAGTTATGCAACATCTGATGAAGAAAAAGTAAGATATCTCATCCAAGCAAACTTTCCTAAATTCTGTGATACAGAATAAGATGAGAGCACAACAGCATATGAGGCAGTCTGGTCTAGTTATACTTGGGTAGAAAATCCTGCACCCTCAAGAAACAAATAAAGTACCTAGGTGTTATCATCGATAGTAAGATATTGTGCTAAAATCAGCTGGAACAGACAGCTGACAGGCTGATGTCTTGCCTGTAGTAAGCTCGAAGTCCCATAGGCAAGACGTGGGGCTACAAACAAGATGCGATGAAGTGGATATATGAAGTTGTTCTAAAACCTAGATTAACATATAGTGCTCTAGTCTGGTGAGAGTGAACGGGCCTGTTCACTGCTGATAGCATACTTGAGAGAGTGAGGAGTATGACAGTGAGAAGAATCTCAAGCGCGATTAGTTCTACAGCTACTGCGGCGCTAGGCATGCTCCTCAATATAGAACCATTCATACTGACTTTGGTGGGTGCAACTGCATAAGCGCTCTACAAAGGGCCATTATGGCTCCCCCAAGGGACTGGACGGAGAGGCGATTTTAATAATGAACCTGGACACCATGAACAGAAGCTTCCTCTTCGACAAGGAATATAGAGTCAGTATCCCATCCAAAGAAGAATGGGAATGTCGCCTAACAGTCATCCCAAACATTAGAGAACTGTGATTCACAGACGGCTCTAAAAATGAAAGGGGTGCAGATGCAGGGGTGTAGAAGAGAAGTAATGGCAGGGAGACAATCGTCCAATTGGGACAATACCCCACGGTTTTTCAAACTGAGCTAATGGCAATAATGCGAAAGGCGGAGATGGCCGCGGAGGCGGTACCCACCACACGTATTTGTATCTGCCTAGACAGTAAGAACACGTTACAAGCGCTAAATAGCTATACTACAAAATCGAAGCTGGTTAGAGACTGCTTTCTGATCTTGAACAGGTTGGCTGAGAAGGTAAAGGTCATGCTACTGCGGGTCCGGGTCATTAAGGGATAAACGAAAACATAGCGGCAGATGATCTAGCCAAAATGGGATCTACGTCTGCCTATAATTACCCGGAGCCGGCTGTAGGACTCTGTAATATCCTCATCAAAGGATAGATAGAGGAATATGTAGCAGAGAAAAACAGCCGACAATGGGAGGAAAATGGGAAATGCAGGCAGACAAAAGCCTTCATTACCATTAGAAACGCTAAGGACTGGGCCAAGGTTATTCTTGGTCTCAGTAGAAGAAGGGCTAAGGTACTTATCAAGATCCTCACGGGTGAGGGTAAACTTAACGCTCACAGGTGCCGGATGGGTCTCACAAGGGACCGCTTCTGTCGCTTTTTTTACACAGAAAATGAAACCCCCGAACATATTTTGTGTCACTGTCCAAACATATCTGAAAGGAGGTAGCAGTATTTAATGGCTACATCTTTGGATGTGGAGGACATCAAGGCCAGCATGGCAAACAGAATACTTTTGTTCTGGGAGGCCTGACGATTATAGTGTCTGCTGAACTTAGGGAGGAACGCGAAGAGATTCCAATGCGTCCGAGGTCCGAAAGATCCAACTCCATAATTACATAATAATAATAATAATAATAATAATAATAATAATAATAATAATAAATATATTCTTCATATTGTAATTTTTCACATCCGCCGTGGTAGAAATGCCAAACATTTTTAATCTATAAACAAAGTATTTCATTATGAATAAACCTAGTAACCAGGTATTTAACTTCGATAGTAATTAACTTAACATGTAATGTTTATTACACTCATTTCGGCCGATTTACATTTTTTAAACCTATTTTTTAAGTATTTAAGACCCAGAATAACTTAGTTTCGTATCAACGTATTTTTGGTTATAAATAAAATTTATCTTAAAATATAGTTAAGTTAAGTATAATATAATAATTCATTAACGTTGATATTTGCATTAATTAATAAATTGTAAATTTATCCCTGGTAGAAATGCATTCTATTTTGAAACTATAAAATCATATTCTTTATTAAATTATTTAATTTATAAATAAATAGAATAAAATATATAATTAATTACCAATAACTAAAACAGGCATAAAATAAAAAAAAATCATATTTTTGAAGCTGCTTCATCACTACTATCAGAATTTAAGCAGTGCAAATTATGTTTGAAAAATATGTACTTATGATTTTGATATTAGTTTTTCACTGAAACGTTTTAAGTAATTCGTTTGCTTACACTGTCAGAGTACCCAGCGCCAACTACAAATTAATGTAACATCTGCCTAACCTCTCAATTCTCAAACTAATTTACTTTATTTGTCAAATCGTATATAAATCTACTTCATTGGCACTGAAAAATGCTAAATCACAATCTTGATGAAAATCAAAAGAATAACCATCAAAGAATATATATTGAATAATATTTACAGTTTGTTTCTGAATCATAAGAGATTTTTATGTTCTTTCAATTTGAAAATTCTAATTAATAAATAATAATAAATAATTAATAAATAATTAATATTTTGAATCAAAGTGATTATTTATTTGAAACTCAAATCCCTTTCTTAACGTTTATAATATTTTTATGTATTGTTCATTATAGTTAAAATAATAAAATGTTCAAAACGATATTGATTTATAAAAATCCTTCTACCATACCCACTTAAAATATAAAATCACCATAATCTTATACAATAATAATAATGACATGAAATTATTACTTGTATAATAATTTTTGTTATATATATATATATATATATATATATATATATATATATATATATATCACGAATCTCATGCTATTTTGAATTATGCGCGCATCGAATTGTCGAACGTAGTCTGTCACTATACAACAAACATTGTACTTCCGGCAAAAATCGATATGACCGCTTTTGTAATTAAATATCTTCTCAAAGTTACCATTGATGCTTAACTTTAAAAGTATCATTAAAATCTTTAGGAAATAATCTTTCATTTTTCTTAATCTTTCATTTTTTTAAGAGTTATTAATAAAATAAATCTCATTTTCAGCGGGTCTCTCATAAGAGTTAATACAAAACCAGGATAAATCTTTGATATTCAAAAGGCTCGTGATTTTCATAACTTATGATTTTTCTTTTATTCCATAAACCATATAATATTATAATATTGTATCAATATTAATCTTTTCGATTGCAGAAATTGAATCTTACATCCGAATACAAATGTTCATTTACTAGCCAGAACCAAGGCTCCGGCATTAAACCTAGATTATACCTTTTTTTAAATTTCTTAAAAATATTCACATTTTTAATTCTAAGATTTGCCTAGTTTTATGCCATGATAATTGATTCTATTTTTAATAATATCTAGTAACTACTTTCCAACCTATTGAAAATTGTTAGATTTCTACGAAGGTTAATTGCACTTCATATGTTTATTTCCAGAATGGACTAAAATTTATATTTCAAATAAAAATTTTTAAATAGATTTTATATAGAATACTTTAGATATTAATTAGTCTTCCATACTATCAGGTATGTGAATAAGTCTTTCCCGTTTTTTTCAAATTTTGAGCCTTTATTGTGAAAAAATGGTTACAAATGAATTATTGAAAGTATTGGCCATCGCTAGGTACAACTTTTTCCCATCTTTCTGGCAACATACGAATCCCGTTGCGAAAAAATTCGGCCGGTTTGGCCTCTATCCAGTCATCCACCCATTTTTTGGCTTCCTCGTAGGAATGGAAGTGCTGTCAGCCAGGCCATGCGTCATCGATCTGAAGAGATGGTAATCAGACGGAGCAACGTCTGGACTATACGGCGGGTGGGGTAGGACTTCCCATTTGAGCGTTTCTAAGTATGTTTTCACCGGCGGTGCAACATGTGGGCGAGCATTGTCATGTTGCAAAATAACTTTGTCGTGCCTGTCGGAGTATTGTGGCCGTTTTTCTCGCAGTGCGCGGCTCAAACGCATCAATTGTCGTCGATAGACCTCGCCTGTGATCCTTTCATTCGGTTTCAGAAGCTCATAGTAAACCACACCTAGCTGGTCCCACCATATACAGAGCATGAGCTTGACGCCATGAATATTTGGCTTGGCCGTCAATGATGATGCATGGCCGGGTAGTCCCCATGATTTTCTTCGCTTCGGATTATCGTAACGTATCCACTTTTCATCGCCAGTCACGATACGATGCAGAAAACCCTTTCTTTTATGTCGCTGAAGCAGCTGTTCGCAAGTGAAAAAACGCCGTTCGACGTCTCTCAGCTTCAGTTCGTACGGCACCCAATTTCCTTGCTTTTGGATCATTCCCATGGCTTTCAAACGCTTGGAAATGGTCGTTCGGTCAACTCCCAATGCTTCAGCAAGTTCTTCTTGCGTTTGACAAGAATCTTCATCAAGCAAAGTCGCCAATTCTCGATCTTCAAAGATTTGCGGCCGCCCGGAACGCTCCTTGTCTTCCACGTCGAAATCACCGCTTTTGAAGCGTCGAAACCATCCGCGAACACTTGAATCATCGACACAACCTTCTCCATAAGCCTCCTGAAGCAATCGATGCGTCTCGGCAGCAGATTTCTTCAAATTGAACCAATAAAGTGAAACTTCCCGCAAATGACGTCGACTCGGCTCAAATTTCGACATTTTCACGATATCAAAAATTTATGATGCGAAAAAATTTTAACTAATGTGTTAGTATGGAATTGTTGACATATGAATAAGCTTTGATTATGACATATGTAACCATTGAATACTCGCACAGTATTGGTGGCGCCATCTCTTACAAAAAACGGGAAAGACTTATTCACACTCCTAATAGGATTTAGATGAATTGTATTTAGAAACAAGGAAGTGTGCCTATTTAATTTAAATTAATTTTTACTTCGAATAAATATATTCTTCGTATTTTAATTTTCCACATAATTACACTGAATACTTCGCTTATTTATAAGATAGAATGGAATGAAAATTTATAGTTCAAATAAAAATATTTTTAATAAATTTTATATAGAATTCATTAGATATTAATTCGTCTTACATGCTAGGATTTCGCTGGATATTCCAACTAATCTCGTAAATAGTATGGGACATATGCACATTAGAGTTTATTTCCTTACTAGACCTCTTTTTTATGTTATTTCACATCGCTATATTTATGCTAGATCTATGTAATACTAACCTTTAAAAGATACGATAAGATAATATATAAATTTGACCGATGCCAGACAATTGATTTTTGAGATATGAGGATGGTCCCAGAAATAACTGGTCCAACAAATAAAACTAGAAAATTTTAGGAAAAAACATATTTATTTTTGAACATAATCATCTATACACTTTTCCCAGCAATGTTCAATAAGTGCGATAACTTTTTTATAATAAGAATTGTCAAGCTCCTCATAATAGTCATTAACTACCGACATCACATCTTCATTGTTGGAAAATCTTTTATCAGCGAGCCATTTTTTCAAGTCGGGGAACCGAAAATAATCCGAGGAAGATAAATCTGGCGAACAGGATGTACGAGATAGCAATTAAAACTTTAATTCATTAATTGGCGATTACAATAACGGATGTCTGAGCTGCTGCATTGTCTTGATGGAACAACACATTCTTATTCGACAAATACGGCCGTATTCGCTTGTCTTTATCACTGAAACGTTGCAATAAGTTCGCATAATACTCGCCGTCAACAGTTTTTCCTTTTTCAAAATAGTCCATGAAAATTATCCCACACGCATCCCAAAAAACCGACGCTATAACCTTGCCTGCAGATGGAACGGTCTTTGCCTTCTTTGGAGCCGGTTCATAGCCGATAGTTTGCTAAATTTAAACGGGGCGAAACGAACATCGCATACGATACTCACAGTGGATATCCGGAAATCGCTATTACTGATGAAAACACTAAAAAAGTCCAGAAAATTATTGTAAATGATTGTATTTACATTTAAAAAGTCCACAAAATGATTGTAAATGATTGTATCATGATAGCTGAGACTCTAAAAATATCTAAAGGAAGCGTTGGACGTATCGTGTATAAATATTTCAACAGGCAAAAGCTGTGTGCAAAGTAGGTGCCGCGCGTGCTCTCAATCGATCAAAAGGAAAAATTATTGACGATTTGGAGCAATGTTTAGTGATATTCAACCGTAACAAAGACGAATTTTTCCGTCCATATTTTACAATGGATGAAACATGGCTTCACTACTAAACTCCAGAGTCTAATTGATAGTCTGATCAGTGGACTCAACGCGATGAACCGAAAGCAAAGTATGGGAAGATGAAACAGTCGGCTGGCAAGGTTCAGGCATTAGTATTTTTTAGATGCGCATAGTATAACAATCATCAATTATATTGAAACAAGAAATACCATCGATAGCTATTATCACGTAGCGTTATTGGAGAATTTAAAGAAAGAAATTATGGATAAACAGCGATATTTGAAGAAGAAAAGTGTTGTTTCATTAAGACAAAGTAACGTGTTACAAATCAATGAAAACGATGGCAAATTTTCATAAATTAGGATATGTATTATTTTCTGAACCACCGTATTCTCCAGATTTTGCCCTTAGTGACTTTTTCTTCATTGCAAGTCTCAAAAAAATGATCGCTGGAAAAAATTTCAATTATATGATCATTATAAGCGTAGTATCGCCCTCGAAAGCAACAATACTGAATAAGAAAAATCAGTTTTACCAAAAAGAGTTTATATATATATATATATATATATATATATATATATATATATATATATATATATATATATATTAGGTTGTCAAATATCTCCCATTGGCTTTTTTCCTGTTGATTCAATGCTTTATAAAAAGTGTTACAGTCGTCGGATTTATTTAAATTATGCGCCGTTTTGTTCGATAATCTGTTTCCATCTAGACGGCGACTTTATAATACCCCTTTCGTAGAAACCCCTCTCCTTATTTACGAAGAACTCAGACAACCCACTTTTCACAAGCCTCTTTTGAGTCCAACTTTAGATCACCAAGGGCATTCGACATGGACAGGAACAAATGGTAATCACTTGTTGCTATGTTCGGGCTATATGATGGCTGCGATAAAACCTCCCATCCGAACTCCCGTAGCTTCTGACGAGTCATCAACAAAGTGTATGATCTGGTGTTGTCCTGGTAGAACACTACACCGTTCCTGTTGGCCAATTATGGACGCTTCTAGTCGATAGCCTGCTTCAAGGCGTCCAGTTGTTCACAGTAGATGGTAGAATTAAGCATCTAGCCATATGGGAGCAGCTCATAGTGGATGATTCAAATCATGCGGCACCCAAACATCAAGCTTCTTTGTATTCAGCCTTCCACAGATGGTTTAAAATGGTTTGGTGACTAACTCTCATCTTCTAGACGATGTCACGAGATGCCACATTCCGGTCTAACTCGATAAATTCCATGATTTGATCGGTATTCGTCGTCACAGGTCTTCCACCGACTGGCTTATCCATGATGTCGTTTTCACCGGCTCTGAATCGTCGAAACCATTCCTCTGTGGTTTGAAGTGATAGCGTGCCATCCCCCAAAACACCATTAAACTCACGGAACGTTTCTTTAGTGGATTTGCCTTTGACGAAGGAAAACTTTAAAATAGCGCGAATTTCGGCGTTAGTGAAGTTCATGTTTACACGTCTATGATTTTTGAACGCAATATCCAAACTAATCATGCATAGCATCATTTTGTACGTTATGTCAAGACCTTTCCATTGATGTATAATATTGCCAGATACGAGCTCTGTAGCGCTTTGTACATAACCACGAAATTCATAAGACAAAAAGACGGAAGGGAGATATTTGACAACCTAAAATATATATATATATATATATATATATATATATATATATATATATATATATATATATATATATATATATCAAAGCGCACAGAAGTGGGTTGAATGCAAGATATAAACATACTTTTCTATCTATTATTCTGTAAGTAATATAAGTAACGTCAAAAAAATCTGAAAAATATGTTTATCATTATTCCAACCTCAAAACTGATATACATGAATAGTGAGAGGAAAAATAACAAGATTGAAGGAGGTGTAAAGCTTGGAATAATGCCTGAAAACACAACTAATACTTTGCATAATAATTTCTTTAGACATCAATGTTTTTAGAGTCAGTGTGAACAGAGTAAAATAAAATTGATATAGAACACCAACATGGTCAGGTAGGTTATTAAATTTGAACTCACACCATCAATTCGAAAATAAGATACGTACTGTAAAGGAAGTCGACAAAACAATCAATTATCCCACTAAGATTTTAGAAAAGATAATTTAAAATTAGTTCAAGAGATATTCATTAACAATGATTATCCAGTAGACATTATAGATAAAATGATTGTAGTGAGAGTGGATCAGATTTGTAATAGCACTAGAGAACGTAATATTGAAAAGAGGGATAATAATAATAAAATCGTGGTATTACCATATGTAAAAGAATTATCGGAAAGAATTAGAAGTGCATTCAAAAAGCATAATATTCAAGTTTACTTTAGAAATAATAATAATATAAGAAGCCTATTTAATAATTATAAAGATAAGAATAATAAATGTGTAAAAGCAGGAGTAATATACAAAATATATTCTAAAGAGAGTGATAAATATTACATTGGACAACCTAGTCGATAACTAGAACAAAGAATGTATGAGTATCAGTATAGCTTGCGATGAATGAATGCTACATCTGAACTAAAGGAACATAGTTTAGACTTATTACATACTTTCGATTTTGAAAATGAAAATATGTTAGAACAAGGTATTAAAAGTGGATACAAAAGTGAAATTTTTGAAAATATTCATATTTTGAAAAATCTCAATAATGTAAATTCATTGTTGGGATCAAGTAAACTGGACAACACTTGTAATTCTCTATTAATATAAAAATTATGTTTTACATTTAAGTCTGGAGGATGGGGATTCTGTAAATATTATACCAATAAATTTAAAGTGGGGATAAGGTATATATATTAGGAGACGAACTTAGTTCCCGACCGTTCTTAACGGAAAAAAGACATTTACTACAATTCAAATGCTCATAATTCTTGAATATGTCGGAAATGCACATCAACGACGTCGTGCTGTATAGATCTGAATAGGTGATAATCAGAAGCCGCTATGTCTAGCGAGTACACTGGTTGTGGCAACACTTCCCATTCAAGCTCCAATAGGATGTTCTTGACGGCTTTCGCAACATGTCGACGAGCGTTGTCATATACGAGAATAACTTTGCGCCTATTACTCGTGATTGCTGATCTATGTTCGATCAACTTCTGTTGCAAGTCATTCAGTTGGCATTTGTATACCTTGGCAGTGATGGTTTCATTCAATTTTAGTAGCTCGTAGTACAGTACACCCTGTTGGTCCGACCAAATGCACAGTAATACCTTTTGGCCGTGGATTTTCCGTTTTGGTGTCGATCTTGACGGTTGGCCTGAGTCCACCCATGATTTTTTGCGCTTAGGATTATCATAGTAAACCAACTTTTCACGAGTCACAATACGCCACAGAAATCTCTTCTTTTTTGCATGAAAAGCAAAGACAGTGCGATAATGTATCGATTCATAATGGCACTTTCAGTCAAATCGTGCGGCATCCACTTTCCTTATTTATAAATCATTTCCATCACATGTAAACTTATGCCAACTGCACTGTCACTGATTTCTAACTTATTAGCGAGTGCTCTTTTTGTTTGTGAGTTCTCATTCAATAATGCCTGCAATATCACTAACTACAAACTTTGTGGGTTGTCCAGAACGTTCTTTATCATTGACATCAGTATCTCCACATCTAAACCCCTAACACTACTCTTTGCGTATTTTAAGCGATCGAGCTTGTTCGCCATAACGTTCTGGAAGCAAGTGATAAGTTTCTGATACACTTTTTTTAAAATCAAATAGTGCAAAAGGACATGTCGAAAAAACGATTTATTACGATTCATTTTTCACCGATCAAAAAATTATATTGTTTACATAAATGATGACGCATGTTAACTGAATTTTATTGGTAAATGCCAAAACTAAAGAATAAATATTAAATCCGACATATCTGACTTTTCGTACAAATGATATCGCCATCTAAACGAGAAAGTCGGAAACTAAGCTCGATCCCTAATAGTCGCATGCTGGGTTTTTCATTTTAATTTAGTCTTTCAAAACAAATTTATGTTTTATTGTGTCATATTTTAATTTCTTCAATTTATTTTTAAATATTTTCATATCGTCAGTTCAATATAAAAAGGTGCTATCTCAGCGTCTTCTTCAAAAATGTAATATCTTTCCACGAAAAAATTCGTTAGTAATAATAGTCAGATGCTGCCACGAAATCTCTTAAATTTATAAGTATCCGACTACGAATCATGCCGAATCCATACCAGATATACATAAATACTTCTCTTCATTTAGAAGTATGTAAAAGAATTTTTAAATAAATGTATCATGTTTGAGGAACATAAAGATCTTTAGCAGTCTTTACTGTTATTTCAAGATTTTATGAAGATGTAAGTTAAATATGTTAAATCATATATCATATCATCATATATCACATCATCATATATCATATCATCATATATCATATCATCATATATCATATCATCATATATCATATCATATCATTATAACATATCATATCATACTTCATATTATACTTCATATCATATCATACTAATTTATAAAGACAAAGCGTGTTTTTGTTTGTACATGATAACCGAAAAAACTACTGAACCGATTTTTCAGAAAATTGACACGTAGCTTCTATAATATCTTGGGAAGGACATAGCTATGTTTTTTATTGAAAATCATTATACTTTCATCAATAAATCAAGTTAATGGTTTAACAATGAGTTCGACCAGCGGCTACTAGGTGGCGTCTTGAATCACGAATATCAACTCAAAAGTCCCCTTAAAGTATTAATACGAGGCCAGCTCAAACGAATGTTCGTATCCAACTTTGGGATTCGTATCCTAAAGAAGGTGTGACATTAGTCGGTATTACCTATTTTGTTCTTCAGGTTAATCAGACACTACACTCACACCTTATGGATATCACCTCTCTCTCTCTCTCTCTCTCTCTCTCTCTCTTTGTGTGTCTTTCTTTCTTCTTATCTTATAAATTGGTTCTGTATGCCAAATCATACTAAATATAGTTTGTGACGACAAATTATATTTTTGTTTTTATACATTATATTAACTTCATAATTGTGACAGAGACTACGTTTTTTTTAGTTTGAACAAAAGAAATGATGGTAAATTAGGGCTTCTACCAACCTCGAAACTATCTATACATAGATATATATCGTCACTTCTGCATAAAAAGGCAATGTCCAACGTCTGCTAAGAAAATATGATATTCGCCAGACCATTCTGCTTGAATTTCAGATAGGATCACTACGAAAATATTCGCGGTATTTAATTGAAAAAACGAAAATATACGCAATATGTAATATATATCGTATGTATATTATATTGTACATATTAGATATACACATTTTAAATACGATTTCTACTCAGAAATATTGTATTGGCGTGTACGGGCGGTTGATTATGATATCCCATTGCATCAGGACGATTTATATGAGCAGTTACGTGTTCGGATGATAGAATGTGATGTCCAGGTGTCTCTGGGCGATTTCAACAGGGAATATTGTATTTAGTTGATAGAAAACGATGTCCAGGTATAAGGAAATCAACTTCTATGGGAAGATTCATGTTGAGGCGGTAAAATACGATATCTAGGTCTTTCCGAACGACTTCTACGGGGAGTATTGTGTTTCATCTTTAGAAAGCGATATTTAGGTATATCGTGACAGCTTCAATGGGGAGTTTCGTGTTCGGATGATGGAATGCAATTTCCAGATGTTATGGAACGATTTCTACGGGGAGTTTCGTGTTCAGACGGTAGAAGACGATGTCCAGGTATGACCGGACGATTTCTACGGGGAGTTTCGTGTTCGGATGATAGAATGCGATTTCCAAATGACTTGGAACGACTTCTACGGGGAGTGTCGTGTATAGTTGGTGGGACACAATGTCCAGGTATATACAGATAAATTCTCTTTCTCTCTCGTATAAAATGGTCAGCAACATATTAACTATTTGAAGTGGACTATATTTTCAAGTAGCTTTTTATACAGAAGCGACGATAGGTAATTTACGGTCAATTATTTATAGAAACATAGATTTTTCTATATAAAGTACTTTTTACTTAGATATTATTGAATTATTTATGAAATCGGTTAAATTATGTCGGTTAAAGTATGTCGGAACAACTTCTACGGGGAGTTTCGTGTTCGAATGATATAATGTGATTTCCAGGTGTTATTGAACGACTTCTACGGAGAATTTCGTGTATAGTTGGTGGGAAACAATGTCCATGTATGTCAGAACGACTTCCATGAGAATATTCGTATTCTCCCCAATAAAAAACTCTCTATAGCTGTCGTCCCGAGACATTTCCTATAGTTCGAACATGATACTCTCCGAAAACGTCGTCTGGAGACACTTGGACATCTTTTTCTACCGCTTGAACTCGAAAGTAGAATTTTTTCCATTTAATATGCATATATATAGATTGTATAATATGGTCGGCAAAATATCAACTTTTTGAAGTGGACGCTACATTGAAGCAGCTTTTTATACAGAAGCGATGATAGGTAAATTACGGTCAATTATTTATAGAAATATAGATTTGTATATAGAGAGTAATCTTTACTTAGATATTATTAATTTATTTATGAAATCGGTTAAATTATTATCTCGGGCGAAGCCGAAACGGGGGATGCTAGTATTTTATATCACTGAAAAATAATGTATTATTAACATTGTTTTTTGTATATTTTAGTTACTATATTATTTTATTAAAAATATGAACTATACAATATATCACAAAGATTTAGAATTTATAAATAATATAAAAGGATCATGCAAAAAGTAAGTATATTGTAAATACCACCATTGATAGGCCATATTATAGTGTTAAAAAGCTGATCTTTTATTAAACAATTTTAGAGGAATATATGATTATATCAAACAAATGTCCTTTTTAAGAATGTTTGGGCACATTAAATATGTACATATCAAACTGGATCTTTTAAAAATAGCAATGCACACTCAAGACAATACTATTCGAGTACGTTCGCGTACAAGTGGTATATCTGGATTGAAGCTTATATTAAATTTCTGAGGATCGAAAATTTGGAGAATACAAGATAATATTGCAGAAAAAGAAACGTAAGAATCTAATGATATTTTTATCCTTCATTACAAATAAAAACTTAAAATTTTTTTTACAGCTGGTATGATGGCTATTCTATATTATATGTAGGAGAGGATGGATTAATATATAAATACATAGCTGATAAAGAGATGCCTGATGATGCAGCAGATGAAATGAAACAAAAACTGGTATTTCATCAAAGTTAGCTTCACAGTTTACATTCTCCAGTTTTAAATCAAGTAATTAATTTTTTTATGTTCTGTTACATTTTTACATTTTGCTTCAAAAATCTGAACAAGGAGGTTATATATTATTATCATTATATATTATTATTATTGATGTACAAATATCATTTACATAGGATTTATATTGTGCATAAATTAAAAATATGCAATTACTCTTTGCAATCATTATTTATAAATTATTTTAACTTTGCAGTTCGCATTTTCTAACGTTTATTGCGATTTGTAATACATTTATTGATAATAAGATATTTATAGTTTGTAGTATTATGGTCTAATTTGAATGATTATTCAATATATAAACCTTATAATTAAAATTATTAATTCTAATATTTTCTCATCATCATCATCGTTTCATATGCCGCGGTAGCGCCATGAAGGAGAGTTTGAGAACCGTCGACATGGCGTGGCCGTTACACTATTTACTTCTAAATTGAGATTTCGAATTTTCAATAAATGAAAAAAATGATTTATCATTTCTTTATCGATAATTTTCCAAAGCATATCTACTATTTATGACCTAAGGAATAGTTTCCCGCCGGTATTTTTGGCTAAAAGTCAGTTTTGAATATGAAACTCTGTGTGACTATAGAAAATAGTCAGAAACACTTTTGTCGATATATAAAGTAATATTAAATACAAAAAAATTTCATATTACCTTGGGAAGATTCTATATTACCTTGGGAAGACATAGGCTATGTTTTTTATTAAAAATCATTTTACTTTGATCAATAAATTAAGTTCATGGTTTTTAATAATCGGTTTCACCAGCGGCCATTAGGTGGTGTCTTGAATCACGAACATCAACTCAAAGTAGTCCGCTTAAATATTACTACCAGTCCAGCTCAGACAAATGTTCATATCCAATTTTGGGATTCGTATCCTAAAGAAGGTGTGGCGTTAGTTGGTATAACCTTTTTTGTTCTTCAGGTTAATCTGACACTATTCTCACACCTTATAGATATTTTTTGATTTTTGTAAATGTTATTTTCTCTTACGTGGGAAAATCTCTCTCCCTCTCTCTCTCTCTCTCTCTCTCTCTCTCTCTCTCTCTCTCTCTCTCTCTCTTTCTATCTCTATCTCTCTCTATTTCTCTGTCCTTCTTTCTCCTTCTCTTATAAAATGGTTCTGTATGCCAAATCATACTGAATATAGTTTGTGACGACAAATTATATATTTATTTTTATACATTCTATTAACTTCAGACTTGTGACAAGAGACTATGCTTTTTTAGTTTTAACAAAAGCAACGATGGCAAAATAGGATTCTTTACCAACAACCTTGAAACTATGAATATACATACATACATATATATATATATATATATATATATATATATATATATAATATCGTCGCTTCTGCATAAAAGAGCAATATCCATCGTATGCTTCAAAAATATGCTATTCGTATATCAACATTTTGATCGAATTTAGTTGGCACCAGTACTAAAATATTCACGGTATTTAATTTAAAGAACGGGTATATACGAAATATATACAAATATATATATATATATATATATATACATATATATGTATATATATATATAGATTTTATGTATATTTTATTGTACATATTATATATATACATTTTAAATACGATTTCTATAGGCAATTGTGTGTTCGAATGATGGAATGTCATGTCTAGGTGTCTCTGGGCGATTTCTACGGGGAATATTGTATTTACTTGATAGAAAACGACGTCCAAGTATGAAGAAATCAACTTCCATGAGAAGATCCGTGTTGGGATGGTAAAATACTATATCTAGGTCTTTCCGAACGACTTCTACGGGGAGTATTGTGTTTAGTCGTTAGGAAGAGATGCTAGCTTTCTCGGGACGACTTCTACTGGGACTATGTTTTATTT
Source organism: Sycobia sp. Sy_11 (assembly GCA_018907035.1). Lineage (NCBI taxonomy): Eukaryota > Metazoa > Arthropoda > Insecta > Hymenoptera > Epichrysomallidae > Sycobia > Sycobia sp. Sy_11. The sequence goes on along the minus strand of JACCIC010000010.1, from coordinate 2,884,946 downwards.
TATTTAGTTGGTAGAAAACGATGTTTAGGTACGTCGGGACAACTTATACGGGGAGTTTCGTGTTGGGACGATAGAATGCGATTCCCAGTTGTTTTGGAACGACTTCCACGGGTAGTACCGTGTTTAGTTAGTAGAAAACAATGCCCATGTATGACGGGACTACTTCCACGGTGAATTTCGTGTTCGGACGGTAGAAGACGATGTCCATGTATGACGGGACGACTTTCACGGGGAATTTCGTGTTCGAACGATAGAAGACGATGTCCAGGTATGACGGGACGACTTCTACGGGGAATTTCGTGTGCGGACGGTAGAAGACGATGTCCAGGTATGATGGGACTACTTCCACGGGGAATTTCATGTTCGGACGTTAGAAGACGATGTCCGTGTATAACGGGACGACTTCTACTGGCAGTTGTGTGTTCGGACGGTAGAATACGATGTCCAGGTGTCTCCGAACGACTTCTATGGGGAGTTTCGTGTTCGGACGGTAGAAAACGATGTCCAGGTATGACGGGACTCTTCCACGGGGAATTTCATGTTCGGACGGTAGAAGACAATGTCCAGGTATGACGGGACGACTCCCACGGGGAATTTCGTGTTCGGACGGTAGAATATGATGTCCAGGTATGACGGGACGACTTCTATGGGGAGATTCATGTTGGGACATTCGAATACCATATCGGGATGTTTTGGAACGACTTCTACAGGGAGTGTTAAAGAGACATCTATAAAGAGATTCATTTTCTATCATTTGAACACGCACACTCCCAGTAAAAGTCATCCTGGGATACCTGGAAGTCGTATTCTACCTTCCCAACACAAAACTCTCCATAGTAGTCGTCCCGAGACATGTTCTATATTCCGAACATGATACTCTCTATAAACGACGTCTCGAGACACTTGGACATCTTTTTGTACCGCTCGAACTCGAAAGTACAATTTTCCTCATAGAAGCCGTATGTAATATGCATATATGTGTGTATTAAATACGGTTGTACATTCTGTATATACATATTGTATATACAGAAGCGACGATGGGTACATTACGGTCAATTATTTATAGTAATATAGATTTTTATATATAGAGTACTTTTTACTTAGATATTATTGAATTGCTTATGAAATCGGTTAAATTATTATCTCGGGAGAAGCCGAGACGGGGGATGCTAGTATATATATATAATTTTTGTGATATATCTCCACTAATCTGTAAAAAATATCAGTTTTTGCTTTTATATATAAACAGTCATGACTGAGCAATGGACTGGGTGCATATTTTTCAATTGTTTTTCTGTGAGGCACTTTCCATAAGCACTTGGTATCTGTAAATGACATTATACTCTAGTTTTACAACCTCAAACCCAAAAATATTATTATATTATAAAAAGTAATTCTTAGTTCAATAATTCTTGATTATATTTAATAAAAATCTTTCTGAATATTGTTTTTTAAAATACACTATAATTCTTTAACGAAGCTGTTCATCCTGCTTTACAAGAAAAAATTATGTCTACAATTTTCCCTGTAGATTCGAGAATGAATTTCTACACGGAAATTAATATCAAGATCAAAAGTATACATTTATTTAAAAATAATTGTCACTGCTTAAATTATGACAACATTACTGATGAAAGACCTTCAAAAATATTATATTTTGTTATCTTATACCTGTTTCAATTATTGGTAATCAATTAAAGATATTATTCTATTTATTTATAAAATATATAATCTAATAAATAATATAATATTATTCTTTTTTTTAATTATTTTAAAATTTGTGTAAATTTGAGTTTATATCAGAACTTTAATTTATGCAGAGTGCACGAACTGCTTGTCTGGTAACTGGAGACTCCCGCAAGTGACAAAAAATTACCTTGGTTAGTATATAAATAAGCTCGATTAAGACTTCGTATTATATATATATATATATATATATATATATATATATATATATATATATAACATTGTATGCGAATGTGTGAACTATTCTCGATGCGTTTAATATGTATTATATGTGTATAAGTTATAGATTGCGTATAAATGAATTCAATATTCAAAATTATGAACTTAATATAAATTTATAATTTATTTAAAGTAACTGTTAAAGTTAATGAATTTATATAATAATTCATAACAATGATATTAATTTTTTAGCAATACTATATATTATACATAGTTTCAACCTTCATTGAAGGTAAATTTTAGTAATAATCAAAAATACATTGACACGAAACTAACTGTTATGGGTCTTAAATACCTAAAAAATTGGTTTAGAAAATGTATCTATATAAATCGGCCGAAATGACCGGAAAAAAGTTTCATATATTTCTAGTTACTGCCGAATATTAATATTTTGTTTCTACGTTTCTCCACAGAAATAGCTTGTTTATGCCTTAAAAATGTTTAGCATTTCTAGCAGAGTTATTTCTTTAATTCACCAAATTCTTATATATTAAAAAATTTCTTTATAATTTATGTCTAATTGTTATGTAATATTATTTTATAAAGACTGTTAGACAGATAAATTTGTTTTAAATTTAAATATAATATGCACCCTGGTTGAACTAAAAAACAATTACATACTAATAATTGATCATTTTACTTAGAGACAGTCTAAATATCGGGCTGTTCAAGTGACATGTTGTTGGATATCAATATAATGTTTTTGATTTACTGAGAAAAAATATCTGTTATCAAGTAAATATTTTCTTATTGTGTACCAAAGAAATTATTTTATTATTATAAATTATTTTCTTAAATTAAGAAAGCATCTTCTTAAATCAAGGAGGTATTTACTCAATGCAAGAAGAATTCACTTGAATCAATCCACGTACTCTAAATCTAGTGAATATTTTCTTAATTTAAGAAAATAATTTACTTGGTACAAAACAAGTAAATATTTACTTGATATCGGAAAATATTTTTCTCAGTGTAATAATTTATAGCCATTTATTGGAGTTAATCTACTTAGCCATTTTCTAGCCGATTCTATGCCAAGATAAATGTTTAATAATGAAAATGTCTGAAAACCTAATAATTTTTAAATATTCTTATATAGCATAAGTTGAATAATAAAATTAGCTTGGTATAGCTTGATGCGAATAAATTTAATAATAAATAATATATATATATATATATAGATTATATTTTTATTGATTTAAGACGATTATTTACCTCATGAGACAGTTTACCTAGAATGAGGTAAAAATCAATTGACGCACTCGTGCTCTAATATATTTTTCTTTATAAAAACCGAAAAATTAACTTATGATTTTCAGGTTTGTGGTAAAAAAATTTTTAATCAACTTTTTTATATATTAATTGTGATATTAATAATTCATTTATACAATATCCATTAATGTACTAATTGTTATTTCCTTGATAAAAAATTCTTAAGTTCATCGCTTATTCAATAGGTTTTATGATCTTTTCATTGGATTATGCGCAAACGCTTACAACTTTCAGCGTCGTTTTATATTATATATTGAACCAAGGTAACTGTTGCTACTTGCCAGTATACAATAAATGGTGGATATATATCTACTCTTCCCGTAAACTAAAGTTTCTTGATTAAAATCCTACGATTCAAATTTTATATTGAAAAGTAATATTGGTATGTAAATGACATATGTAACTAAAGCGATTTTTTTTACCAAGAATTGGACAGTTTTTTATGGTAATAAAAATGTCCAAATAATAGCTAATGACTAGACATCCCGTGCAGAAATATACTCGGTATATCCCTAGTTCGGGCTAGATCCTAGTCAGTATTACTGATGATTTCCTCATGTAGGTAAATCTCGCCAGATCCGTGTTAGATTTCCCTACGATCATCTAATAATCGTCTTATATTAATTATTAATTTCTCGACTTTATTCAGATTTCCTTATCTTTTATTAATGTTAGAAAGAAATATGTGTTTTCACTAGTCAAAATTTTACAAGTAGAAAACTTAAGGAAATTCTCAGGCTTTCTATCTTAGATCTAGTCAGATTTCCTTAACTTCTCCCTATTCTGGAAAGAATGGCGTTTTTCTAGGCGGAATCTGCCAAGTAGGAGAATTCAGGAAATGGTTAGACTTTCTATTTTGATTCTAGTTAGATTTCCTCAACTTTTTCTAATATTGGAAAGAACGACGTCTTTTCTAATCAAGACCTTATGTGTACGAAAATTAGATATTATATATATATATATATATATATATATATATATATATATATATATATATGTATATATATATAGTATATAAACACCCGCAGATCTTTCCAACATGGGAAAGAATTTAAAAAATTGATTTCCTATGTATGTTTTATCTTGTGTTTATAAAATTATTATATGATCTTAAGTGCTGTACGGTCATATGCAAACTATAGTATAGTAATCGCATATTGCGTTTTAGCATAGTGAATAATGCGTTAGCTTGCGAATCATAGGGTCGTGGGTTCGATACTCAGCAGAGGTCGGAATTTTTTTCATCGAATAAAATATTATATGTTCAGCAGAGGTGTTTAACATTAAAGTTTACAATAATTAGTGTATAAAAAATATATTAATAATTATTAATTATTAATGTGTCATATAGAAAATAATTTATGAATGCTAATTAAATGGTATGTGTCACTAAATACGTAAATATATTTTTTTATTTTAAATAAATAAATATTAAAGAGTCAAAAAATTATTCACTTAATCGAGGAAAGAAAATTAGAATAATTTATTATTGGCTTAACTTCTAGATTTTCTGACTAGATTTTGTCTAGTTTCTAGCTTGGTATACCTACCAAAATCTAAGCTCGTTCCCTATTAAAAATGCTATTAAAAGTGGGATCAGACTAGACTTCCCTTCTGGGTCCGAACATTTGATAAGGAAAACTCACCTGATACTAGTTAGATTCGAGAATAAATTTCTACACGGGATATATATTGATTATAATATCAAACTGTGAATGGTTTACTTTTAAGCTTAAATGACTACTCTTGTAAATAATAATCTTATATCATTTTACTTTAGGCTTCCCATATTTATACACAATTTTACTTTTAATTTGTCTGGTTAAATGATCTAACAATATTGGCCAATCATTAGTCATTAAAACTAGATGCTTGCAGAAACTGCATTCTAATAATTCACTATTTTTTAAACATTTGTTATGCTAAACCATATTACAAAGTAAATATTCACTCATTACTGAACATTTAAATTGCCACAATATTTGAACCGTTTTATGACCAATAATTAGGTTTTTAACTAATCAAATTATTTTGATTTTTATCACGGCATTTATGCATATTCAATGTGAGGAACTAAAATTTAAATTTTAATCAAAATTCACTTGCTTAACAATAATTATCAAATTAAAAGAAAAAATTATCTAAAATCTTTACAAATTAATAGATATTTTCAAATAATCCTCCTAAACAATTTTATATTCATAATGACACTAATATGGAACTTTTATGCTGTAAAGACATATACATTTTTCGTAAATAAAGGTTATTGCCGATTTTTTAAAATCCGTAACGCTTTGTCTCAGCTCTTCTTTCAGTTGATATAAAAAATAATGAACAGTGTGCATATATTAACAAATAGGTATAAACTAGTTTCAATATTTTATAAACCTTAGCCTTGTTTTTGGCTAGTAATTATGATTCGAAAATATTATGACATGAATTGAATATAAGTTTTTAGGTTTTAAATTAAATATCATTCTTTTTCAAGTTCAATATAATTCTTAGATATTAATTTAATAAGACTAATGCATAATTAAGTATTAATAAAGTAAATAAGTAACTTGTAATACCTAATTTTTAATATGTATTAAATTATATAATTATAATAAATTTATATTAATAACTATAATATTTAATAATTATTATAATAGTTTATAATAATATTAATCATAATATTCATAATTAATAACAATTTTAATAATTAATAATATTAATATTATAGTATCAATAATTTTTTTAATAGTCTTGAAGCTTGCTTGTTATTTTATACGATCATACAGATCATATAACTTTAAAATATCGCGCGAGTTTCAGCCAATCAGCACGTGGAAGGGTAAAGACCCTAACGCGCATACTCGAATTGGCTGTTCAGCCTGGCATCTCTGTCTGTAACGTATTGCTGCTAATTGCGTTGCGCATGAGTGCAGCACTTAGCCCAACCTGACCTAACCTATACGGCTTATATCAGCCAATCACAGTTGGTTAGACATAAAAACTTGCTGTCTCGATTATATGTTCTTTCTCTCTCACTTCCGTTTCGCATTGTCGCGCAGTACATTTTGTAAAAGCTGTGTAGCGAATTTTTCATAATAAATAAAAGCCACGTGAAAAAACAACATTTTAAGTAAAATATTTTATATTTCTGCACAAGACGTTACCGGTGATTAGTGTAGTCGAGGAATTCACACTTTGAAATTTGAATTTTCTTAAGGTGAGTATTAAATTTATAATTAAAAATTGAATATAAAAGCTAATAAAAAAGTTTGAAAATGTATATTTGAAAAAGTACAAAGGGACGCCATTTGAAATTCTGTTGATTTTTAGAAATTTAAAAAATTCTTATAAATTAATAAAAATACGTTTTAGAAAAGTGCAAAAAATAATAATTTGTAAATATAATATATTTTAAATATCATAATAAGATTTTTTATTGAAGGAATTTTTAATATATATATGTAACCTTTTAATATATATATATATATATATATATATATATATATATATATATATCATATCATATCATATCATATCATACTAATTTATAAAGACAAAGCGTGTTTTTGTTTGTAGGCGATAACCGAAAAAACTACCGAACCGATTGTTCTGAAATTTGACATATAGATTCTATATTATCTTGGGAAGGACATGGGCTATGTTTTTTCTTGAAAATCATTTTACTTTTAACAATCAATTAAGTTAACAGTTTTAGTGGTCAGTTTCACCAGCGGCCACTAGGTCGCGTCTTGAATCACGAACATCAACTCAATGTAGTCGGCTTAAAGTATTCATACCAGGCCAGCTCAAACGAATGTTCATATTCAACTTTGGGATTCGTATCCCAAAGAAGGAGTGACGTTAGTCGATATTACCTTTTTTGTTCTTCAGGTTAATCTGACACTACTCTCACACCTTATAGATATCTTTTGATTTTTGTATATTTTTGAATTTTTCTCAGGTCAAAAATGCTTTCTCTCTCTCTCTCTCTCTCTCTCTCTCTCTCTCTCTCTCTCTCTCCCTCTCTCTCTCTCTCTCTCTCTCTCTCTCTTTCTTCTTTTATAAGATGGTTGTATTCCAAATCATACTAAAAATAATTTGTGAAAACAAATTATAAGAATAATTTGATATTGTTTTGAATATTCTATTTTTGTCTAGGCAAGAAGAAAATTGTATAATTATTTTGCAACATGAATTATACAGAATGTTCAAATAAAAGCATCCAAATCACCAAATAATTTTTGAAAAAGGTTCAAAGTCTACAATTTTCAGATGTTTCCCTTGCTTATGGAATTGCCAAACATAAATCAGATAATTTTAATATTATAAGGGGTTTTCAGTATATATGTAGAGTTGTGGTCTTATCGATTTTTATTTAAAAAAATTAATTTTAAAAAATAATTAAAATTATTTAAATTAACATATACCTATGTATACCATTTCATATAACCAAAAATGTAAATTTCAATATAAATTGTTAGAAGTAGTATCCAATATAAATTGTGTTTTGTTTTTTTACTAATATACATTTGTGAATTATTAATTATTTAAGCAAACAAATTGAAGTTAATTTCTATTGGGGCTCCTCTTTGATACGTCAACATGTACAACCTCCTTAAAACTATTATTTATTTAACCTATTTGCTCTTAGGTGAGAAAATCTCTCTCTCTCTCTCTCTCTCTCTCTCTCGTATAAAATGGTCAGCAACATATTAACTATTTGAAGTGGACTATATTTTCAAGTAGCTTTTTATACAGAAGCGACGATAGATAATTTACGGTCAATTATTTATAGAAATATAGATTTCTATATATGGAGTACTTTTTACTTAGATATTATTGAATTGTTTATGAAATCGGTTAAATTATTATCGCGGGCGAAGCCGAGACGGGGGATGCTAGTGTATATATATATATATATATATATATATATATATATATATATATATATATATATATATAAAATAAATAAAATTCTCTAAAAAAAAACATCATTTTATTCATATCAATATTCAGTTTTCCTTGCCTAAAACAAATTTTACTAGAATAAAAAAATAATAATTTAATATATTAAATATTTCTTCGGCAGAGAACAAGTAAATATTTATTTAAATTTATTAAACTTTTTCTTAGTATAGAAACGTATATGGCGTCTTTATTTTCACAGTTGCAATTAGGTATTTTTAACTACACAAACGTAGTAAATAAATAAATTATATGTCTTCTAAGATTAAAAATAATGTTTTGTATTTTATAACAGAAAGATGTCGGAGGTCATGAGGGAAGGAATTAAAATATCCGACATTTATCCATATCATGTAATACAATTTCTAAATGTTGGGAGGCAACCTAGAATTTAAAAAGTGGACGTAGTAGCTACGAAGTGGTTACATTATAATACGGCAAAAAAAATGTATGGTAAAGTATCCACCACCACCCTATAATGCAGATACTTTAAAAAAGTACAATGAAAATCAATCTATCGGATTATGAGTACAACTGGATGCCTTACAATTTTATTATTAAAGGAACAGCAAGTAATTAATTTAATTAATATCTAATTAATATCTAATTGAGAGAGAGAGAGAGAGAGAGAGAGAGATAGGTATATATGGCACAAATATTACCTTTCTCTGTATATAGCTTACAAGCTGATAGGCTTATTGCTATAGATGTAAACCCTTTTCTGTCCTTAATTTCTTTCTCTTGATTTTTTTAAATAATATCCACTACTATTATAATTATTTTTCAGAATTCCTAAATGAAGCTTTTGCGAAATTAGAGATATTAAAAGAGAAAGAGACGGCATTGACCTTCGAATCGGACGAAGATTCTGCAGAAGTAGAAAAGAAAGCAACTGATTCAATTCACAAATCCGAGCTAATGGCCATATATAATTCGATGAAGGACAAGATCTTAACAGATAATAGATAATTGATTAACCATGATTCATTTTATATTTATGTATATTTATAATATATATATATATATATATATATATATATATATATATATATATATATATACCGGTAATTCAGTAATATAATTTTAATGCTCAGTCTAATTTGATTATATGTTTCACTAATTAAGAAAGTATATTTCAGAAAGTCAACCAACATCAAGTAGTAAATGTATCTTGATACCAACAAAAAGAAAATTATTAAATAATGAAATAAAGGTTATGTCAAACGAGTTTGATTCAGATGTACATCAAGAAATACAATCAAATGTTACTGTTAAAAGTTAGTAAATTAAATTTTTAGTATTCATACCTCAATGATATTATTGATAATAAATATAATAAATTACAGAATATCGAAAAATAGAGCCTGCCCAAAAAGAAAATGATATTAATGATAAACTCATAACTAGTAAGTAATTTAATTTGGTATTATGTCCTATAATTTTCGTATATTTATATTTTTTTTCAGTTTTCATGAAGTGAAGGAGGTTAAAAATAAATTAGATTTTATTAAAAATCAACTGCAATGAATACTAATTTTGCAAGAAAATTCTTCAAATACTTCCCAAGAAGAATTTTGTGGTAAGATTTTTCAGATCAATAAGAAAGTTACCTATAACATACCAGTTAAAACGGTAAATGAATTTGAAGCTTTTAATTATGCTTTAAAACACGATGAACCCTTAATTAAAGATGTGGTATGTTTTTTTTTTTTTTTTTTTTTTTTTAATGTAAATATAATATTATTTTGTTTTACAAGATATTTATTCTTTTTAAATTTCTGCTTTGAAAACTGTAGTGGATTCCTCTTTATCGATATCTAGAAATCTTGTGAACATGTTAAAAATGATTCTAAGTAAAAACGTTGCGATGCAATATGTCGCCATGAAAAAAAATAAATAAATTTATAATGAACAATACAGAACTTTTTAATAAAATCGAAGGTAAGAATAGAATGTTTTTTTTAAATTATAATATTTAGAGTTATAGTTAAAATTCATACTTTTTTAGTAATCATTAAGCATAGAAGAAATTTGATAGGGTTAGAAACCAAGGACAAGGAAATAACTAGAGCATTAAGTAATGTGCTGTGCAATGAAATATCGTGGTACAAGAGTTCAAATAATCCAAAGAGAAATTTACAAATTCTCAAAATGATAACGAAACTCTTGGTGATACGTATCATACTGTGCATCTAAAAATAATTACGACAGATACAATTAGCAATGGAGTTCTGAAAATCGATCAAAGTAATCTTGGATTACAGGACGTATCAAATTTGGATTCAACTTCTAGCAGCTTCGAAGAAAGCTACTTACAATCTTTCATAATAATAATAATAATAATAATAATAATAATAATAATAATAATAATAATTAATAATAATTAATAATTAATAATAATAATTAATAATTAATAATTAATAATAATAATTAATAATTAATAATTAATAATAATAATAATAATAATAATAATAATAATAATAATAATAATAATTCCGTGTGGCTTTGGGGCCTTGAGTTCAGCTACCAGACGCGTCCCCGGGGTTGCGGATAGGGGAACGACCACTCGCGGTCAGTCACGAAATAAGCACTTCTAAGAGTGACGAATAAGTGACCGTGGACAAGAACTTCGAGCGAAAATAGTGGTATTCGCCCGTCTACACACCCACTCATCATTCACACACCTACATATATGTAAGATAACCGTACCCGGACTTGGGAGTATATCGGGAACTCTATAAACGAGTTTCCCACGAATGGTGGAGATGGAGACCCTATAAACGGGTAACTTCCAGGCGGGTTATGAATGAATGAGAGGCCCTATAAACGGGCATCTCTCACGTATGAATGTGACCAGTTTGAGCGACGGTAAGATCTTGCGGATGCAGTGATTACTTGTTGATTGGTGAGATTAGCTGTGAGGGAATCACTTCATGCTTATGTGCATTCCCCTTCTGGAGGGTACAGTTGTAAAACCAGATGGCACTCCTGGGCCGCCACAAGTAGGGGGCCCGAACCCAGTCTAGCCAACATGGGAGGCTGCCCCACACAGTGGTAAGACGTCGTCAGACGTCAAATCTCGCTTCTCGTAGTAGTGCCGTATGGCGTACGGATGGGACCCTGCTGCGAGTCGTGGGGGAGGAACAGCCGAGGCCACCGGAATGTAGGAGGGCTTCAGTATTGGGGAGATTCAGGACGCTGAACCGTCATCTCCAACAAGTGATCCTCCTGACCATCACAAATATAAAACATTTAACACAAATTAACAATACAATCATGAAAGGTAATAAAAAAATTATAGCAGGCTCTCGAGTGCCGCCTGCAAGCGACACAGTAGAGTCAATGGAGCTTCCCGGCTCTCCTATCACACCAGTAGGCAACCTGGCTGGTGTGACAGAAAATGCTACAGGTAGCAGTATGAATGAAAGTGCTAATGTTTATAAATCGCCGGCAACTTGGGAAGCTGCTGAGTGTAAATTGCAGGAGCAATTTTACACAATAAACAGAGTCCTAAGTAAAATGATGGAAAGGACTTGCATACAAAAAAATGTAAGTCAAATAATAAAAAACGGTTTGAGTGAGATCAATGAAGCAGTGGAAATCGGACAGTATGAACTGAAGCGAATGAGACTGCTCCGACAAAAACAGAAAGATAAAGGACGGAGTGAATGTGAGGAGGCAACTCCTCAGAAACGGAAAAGAGACCGTCAGACCCCTACTCCGGAGCAGGCGGCCGCACAACAGCGGACGATCGAGACCAAAACATGGGCGAAGGTGGTCTCAAAACATAAAAAACCGAAAACGACCGAGACGGACAACAAACCAACAAAAGAGCAGCCAAAAGCGAGACTCCAAGGTCGCGGGTCTGATCGCCCTAACCTCAAAGGCAGGGGAGGAGCGATCATGATCAAGCCGGCTGAGGGACAGACGTACGTCGACGTGGTACGTACAATACGGCAAAAGGTGGACCCTGACAAATGTAATACTCAAGTCAGAACAATAAGAAAGTCAAAAGACGGTGCGGTACATTTACAACTCTCCAGACAGAACAACGAGACGGACTTCCGACAGGTTCTTCAAGACGCTGTAGGAGAGACTGGACGCGTAAAAGATTTGACCTCCAGGGTGACACTGGAATTCCTAGACTTGGACTGTGTCACGACCAACGAGGACATCGCGAACGCGTTAAATCGGGAAACGGGACGGACTGCAGACCGTCGGCCCCATGTTTTCGACGTTAACAGTCGAGGACAGAGAATGGCGGTCTGCGATTTTGACGTAAAAGAGGCTACCGACCTCTTAAGGAAAGGGCGTATTAAAATCGGGTGGGTTGTATCAAGAATAAGACCAAGGCTACGCGTCTCGCGATGCTATAGATGCCTCGGGTTCGGTCATGTACGGAAAGACTGTAAAGGACTGGACAGATGAAGCTGCTGCTGGCGATGCGGCCTCAAGGACCATTCCCACAAGGACTGCAAGAGTCTTGGGGAGTGTTTCCTGTGCACTGAGGAAAATATCCGAGACAGGGGATACTTACCCGGCTCGTCCTCGCGTGCCGCGTTGAGGATAGCACTATAAGAACAGAAGACAAAGACAGTCACACAATGACGACGACGATACTCCAATGCAATATGAACGGGAGTAGCGTGTCAGACGCACTGTTCCCACGATTGCGGCGGAACTGAACATCGACGTGCTGATTATCAGTGAGCAATACAAAGACAGACGATTACCGACTTGGCTCACAAGCAGCTCGGGCAAGTCCGCAGTTTGGTTACGTGGAAAAGATTTGTCGAATATCGTACGCAGCGGGACTGAGGAGGACTGTGACTGGGTGACGGTCGCTGACATAACCTATGTCAGTGTTTACCTGAGCCGAAACAACAGTGCCTCCGAGTACACGGTTAAACTTGGAAAAATCGAGGAGGCGTTGCGGGAAATCCCTGGTAACGTGATCGTGGCGGGCGACTTCAACGCGCGGGCGATCGAGTAGGGAATGCCCTTGACCAACAGACGGGGAAGACTGCTGCTGGAGATGGCCGCAAGGCTGGACCTGGCAGTAGTTAACGAAGGAACGATACCGACGTACAGACGACCGGGGTATGGTAACTCCATACCAGACGTGACTCTGACCTCGGACAGAATTCGAACTAGGATAAGGGCGTGGCGTGATCCAGGACTATACGGCCAGTGATCACCAGTACATTGCCTTCAAACTGACAGACGCGACGAGACAGACGAGGAGACGGGGCACAAGTTCTACGGGGTGGAACCCCAAACGCCTAGATATAGACGAACTCGAAAGGTATCTGCAAAATGCAGAACCTCCCTTACGAGAGGTGCCTCAAGAGTTGACGAACCGGGACAGGGTGGAGGCGTTAGCGGCGCCAACGACTGGTTTTCTCCAGCGCCTATGCGATGCCACCATGCCCAAGAAATGGAAAGTACGAAACAGATGACAAACATACTGGTGGACAGCCGAGATCGCGAATCTCAGAAGCAATTGTTTGAAGCTGAGACGGAAAGCTCAACGAGCCCGAAGTCGAGGCGTAGTGGGAATATACTCTACGGAGTATAGTCGCGCCAGACAGCGACTGAGATACGCGATCAATGACAGTAAGAAACGGTGTTGGACAAAACTAATCAACGAGGTAGACTCGGATCCCTGGGGCAACGGTTATAAAATTGTAACATGCGCCCTGGGAGGTCGGGGTCCGCCGGAACTACGAGACGCGAAAGTGATGGAGCGGATAGTTGAAAGACTTTTCCCAACCCATCCCAACAGACACAACGGACGCGACAAATGAAATGACATATATAGAGATCCCTCTCTTCACGCAGGAAGAGCTCCGCAGAGCTTCGAATGCGTTGAAGCCTAACAAGGCCCCGGGTCCCGATGGCATACCTAGTGAGGTATTACGGGTGGTCGCTTCGCGCCGCCCGGACATCCTTTTGGGTTTGTACAACGGATGTCTGGTGGAGGGAGTTTTTAGCGGGCTCTGGAAGGAGGCTCGATTGGTTCTCATCCGTAAGTCTAAGGGGAACCCCGATTTGCCTTCTTTATACAGGCCTCTCTGCCTACTAAATACAGCAGGGAAGCTGTTGGAGCTACTGCTGAGACCAAGACTGTCACAGGCAATTAAAAACGCCGGAAACCTATCCGAATAACAACACGGATTTAGAAAAGGACGGTCGACAATCGGAGCTATAGGTGACGTGACGAACATCTTTCACGCGGCGAATAGGGGCTGTCATTAACTCTGCAAAATGGACACAGATACTGGGGGCGTTGGAGTTGACTTTCAAGGTTGACTCTTACCTCCTTCGTATCATACGGGACTACTTACGAGACCGAGGACTGACGTATGATACTATGGACGAAAAGAAATGGAAACGCGTGACAGCGGGGGTGGCGCAGGGTTCCATTTTAGACCCCGACTTCTGGAACGTACAATACGACGGTTTGTTGAGACTAGACATGCCCTCTGACGCGCGTCTCATTGCCTATGCCGACGATGTGGCAGCCGTGATAGTCGCATGCGACTATCATATGATTCAGTTAAAGCTGAATCAGGTCATGAGACGCGTGAACGTTTGACAGATCATGGACTGCAGCTCGCGCTGTAAAAGACTGAGTTGTTGCTGCTGACTTGCAGACGTATACAGACGGTGGTTCCGATGACGTTAGGGACGGAAAGACTGGAAACCAGGAGTGAAGTCAAGTACCTTGGCGTTATCTTGGATACGAAGCTGAGCTTCTGGCCCCACCTACAAAACGCGGCGACAAAGGCAGCAGAAAAGACCAAGGCTCTAAGTAGACTGATGGCCAATACGAACGGACCGAAACAGAACGTTCGCAGACTGCTGATGAGCGTTACCCACTCGATTTTGCTTTACGGGGCGGAGGTTTGGGCCGACGCGATGAATATCAGGAAACGCGCGAACGCCATGGAAAGCGTACAAAGGATGGACGCGTTAAGAATCGCGTGCGCGTATCGTACCGTGTCTGAGAGCGCCGTTTTCGTGATTGCTGGGGCCATCGATCTGCTCGCGGCCGAACGGAAGCGAATTTACGAGCGGAGCTCGAACGTTGGAAGGGAAGACGCTGTGACTGAAGAACGGACGAAGACCATCGAGACATCGCAGAGACGGCGGACGACGGACGAAAGAGGACGGTGGACGAAAAGACTAATACCCGAAATCGGTCCGTGGAAAGAGAGGAAATACGGAGAGGTGAACTTCTACCTTATCCAATTTCTGTCCGGACACGGATACTTCCGTAAGTACCTCTGCAAGATGTAGAGGGTCGCCTCCTCAGAATGCAAGTACTGCGGATGGGCTTGGGACGATGCGGAGCACACATTTTTTGTGTGCGAACATTGGACTGAGCCACGACTAGAGTTACAGACGAGGACAGGAGCGATCACGCCAGAAAATGTGACGAAAATTATGATGACGGACGCGGACAGCTGGCGGTTGATCGCAAAATACGTTATGAATGTGCTTCAGAACAAAAGAGCATATGGATGTTTGGACGATTGAAAGTCTATGAAGAGTGAATATAATATCGAGTATGCATGAGAATCTGGAATGAAAGATATGAACGTGAAATGACCACGCAAGAACTGCCGCCCAGGCTGAAGTAATGTCTATAACAGTTCCGGGCTAGTGTCGGTGCAACACGGAGATATGTGTTTAGTGCGTAGTGCATTATTTAGCGCACATACTCCGGTGGTCGTTTTTCAGGACCATTCTTGCTGAACGACCATCGGAGATGCATAAACAGCATTCACAGACTCCGTAAAAAAAAAAAAAAAAAAAAAAAACAAAAAATAATTCCGAGTAAATTATTAGTTACTAAAGTAATTATTTATTAAAATACTATAAAATTATAGAAATTTTTTAAAGTTTTATTTTCTAAGATATGTTTAGTGCTACAATGTTTTTATAATTTTGTTATAAATACATTGTTTGTTATCTATTGAACTGCGCTCTTAGCAAATATTAACGCACTTTTATGTATTGTAAATAATTTTTTAATTGGTTGGATTATATTTAATTAAATTAATATTATCCCTAATACACATTTAATTTATTAAATTAAATATTACATACTTAATTTATGCTATGATTGTGTTTGTTTACTATTTTTAACGCGTGTATACTATTATATTTGATTTGTCAGTTATATCTATTTATAGAATTAATTCATACGCTTAATAATGCTAACTTAATAATTTAAATAATTTATCTAATTCTTTTTTCTCGTAACTCACGTTACAATTTCAATATAAATGTAGTACGTTTTCAGTTTGATTATCAAATATGGTCAACACAAGTTATGTATGTAGAAAGACTAGGTGTTATAAAATATCTGAACAAATATTATTGATTTAACAGAAAGAAACGTATACCAATACAATATGTTTCTCTCAAATAGTAAGATAGTATCTCAAATGCCCGTCCAAAAAGGTAGTATTTCAAAATCCAGTTAAAAAAAAATATTTAGAAAGCCAGCTTAATAAGGTAATTTTGAAAAAGCCGATTTAAGAATAATAGTAGTATCTCAACGGTAAATTAAATTAGGTAATATCTCGCAGAAAAAGTTGTTGCTGAAATTTAAGTTGCCAGCACTAATTATAAATATTTTAGAAAATATATAAAATATATTTATAATTTATACAAAAAATGGAAAAACCTTTAGTATATATTACTCTTATATCGTTTGTGAAATAAGTATATTTATTATTAAGTACATTTTAAGATTAATACTCGTAATCAATGGTACACTGGAATTAGAAACAGAAATTAATGAGTAAAAATTGAACTTCTACGGGAAATTTCATATTCTGATTCGAGTTTATTATTAATTACAAGTGTTAATATGAAAAGTGTACTTCATAATAAATAGTACTAGACAATATAAGAATAATGTACACAAAAGATATTTTCAATCTTCAAATAAAAATCCGCAAAGAGTGAGTCAGTGTTGCCAACCTAAAGTTAAACAAAAAAAATTGTCTGTAAGATACTAATTTCTTGAACCGGCTTTTAAAATGTTATCTTATTCAACTGGCTTTGAAATACTACCTTATTAAACTGGATTTTAAAATACGACCTTGTTCGACGAGCTTTTGAAATACTATCTTTATTCGGAAGCGACGAATACATAAATGTTCTTACAAAAGATGAAACTTAATCTCAATATTTATTATAAATCGTTACAAAATATAAAACAAACTTGATAAATGTTAAAAAAAACATAGTCTTGAAAAAAATAAAACCGAAAACTTTTTAAACTTTGATTTTTCTCTACTATTCAAATTTAATTAATTTATTTCTCAATGTGTTTGTGTAATTTTGTAATAAGGAATTTTAAAATACATTTCGTAATTTATATGTATATCATTCCTATCAATAGTCTTTCAAATGGAATGTATATTCTTTTGTAGAATAGCAGACATTTTATAACATAAAAGGCTCTACCGCACACTTTAATACGCATACGAGTTATGAGGTATCTAATTAATACATTCCCTACATAGAATATTAAATAAGAATTTTATATTTTTATATATAAATGTAATTTATGGCAGACGAAACGGATTGTTTGGATAATACAAAAAAGTGATTTTTCAATGCACAACAAAATTTTGGTTGTAAAAATGTTTATTGTAAAAGACCAAAACTATCAGTGCAAATCCTACGTCAAATTTTACATTAAAAATACCTTGCTAATACAATGAAAAATATCGTAGATTTAAATAGAATGAAAAATCTGCATGTAGAAACTAGTTTAAAGCTGAAATCTTGGTTCTGGTTGGTAAATGAACATTTCAATTCGGATGTAAGTTTCAAATCACAACTGCGTAAAGTTAAAGATTATGTACAAACAATTTATGTATTCATGTAAGGATTACTGAAAATGAATCTTTTCTTTAAAAAAAAAAAAAATTATATGTTTGATTAAATCAATAGAATTGAAAATATTCTACTTTTAACAAAAGTCAAGTAGTTAGGTGAGTTTGGTATATTCTTAGCATAGTAATGTTAAATACATCTTCTCATGTATTTTATAAAAAATTTATATAATATTATATTTTTCGAAATTTCCAAATATTAACACAAAAATTATTTTATAATTAAATTATTAAATTAGTTCACGGATATAGTCAAATATCCTACAGATTATGATTAAGGCAAACATAATAATATGTGTTCTTAGGGCCTGGCAAGTTCATACCTCCTTCTTTTTAATAAGAATGAATTATCAGAAAAATAGCAGAAGAATGTTCACCTAAAAACATCGATGATTCAAGATAATGAATTCTTTTTTATGAGTCAACGCATGAATACGCCTAACCATTTTTTAATTTTTCTACTTGGAAGATTCCAATTAGAAAATACGGCATTCTTCCGAAAGTAGAGAAAAGTTAAGGAAATCTGAATAGAGCCGAGAATGTATAATAATTAATATAAAACGATTCTTAGATAATCGTAGGTAAATCTAATTCGGATCTGGCGAGTATTACCTACATGAGGAAATCATCAGTAACACTGATTAGGAGCTAACCCGAACTAGGGTTACGTCGAGTATACGAGGTCAGATAATTAAGTAATGCAACAAATTAAAAAATCTAGTATATTTAAAAATTAAGGTACATCGTTATGATCCCCTTCAAAGTAGTTCCCTTCCGCATCTATACATTTATTCCAGCGAATTTTCCAGTTTTCGCAACAATTCTGGAACACTTCTTGTGGGACCTGTCCGAGTATTCTTGTCACAGATTCTTGGATGTTTTCAATGGAGTTAAAATATCGACCTTTGATGAATTTTTTTCAAGTGGGGGAATAGGAAAAAGTCACAATAGGGCGGTTTTGGCAATGTTACGATGCTTTTAGACGCGAAAAACTGAAAGACGCTGAACGCACTGTGGCAGGGAGCATTGTCGTGATGCAGAACCCAAGTCTTTGCAATCTCTGGACGCCCTCCGAGCACCCTTTTTCGTAATTTTTCGGGCACATTACGGTAAAATACTTGATTTACAGTTTGTCCAGGTGATAGAAACTCTTCGTAAACCATCCCTTTACTGTCGAAGAAGCAAATGAATATGATTTTCACTTTGGACTTGCTCATTCTCGCCTTCTTTGACATTGTCGCTCCAGGGGACAGCCACTGTTGGCTTTCTCGTTTAGTTTCAGAGTCATATTGAAAGAACCAACTTTTATCACCAGTAATAACTCGATCGAGAAGAATAGGATCACTTTCAACCCGCTCGAGACAATCATGAGCGATGTTCATTCGGTGGGCTTTTTGCTCATCTGAAAGGTTCTTCGGTACCTTGTTCGCGCACAGCTACTTCATGGTGAAATCTTCGGTTAAATATCTTCTAACTGTTTCCCGATTAATATTCAACTCGTCAGCCAACATTCGAATGGTTAGTCGTCGATCTTGACGAACAAGGGTGGAAACGGGCTGCGCATTCGCGTCGTTTGGTACTTGAATTGGCCTTCCACTCCGCGCCTTCTCTTTGATGCTCTCACGGCCTTTTTTATGATCGGAATACCACCAAAGCACCTGACTACGATTCAAGGTATCGCTACCATATACTTAAAGCACTTTTTCATAAGTTTCTATCGTGGTATCGCCGAGTTTCGCACAAAATTTTATCGCGCACCGTTGTTCTAAATTTCACTGTTCCATTTTCGCGGTATGCACTACTCGCACGTTGTTGCAAAACACTAAACAGCTGGCGAAGAACTGATCGTACAAGGCTGAGAAATAAAATCGGTCTCATTACTTAATTGTATGAACTCACATTTCTTTTCGGGATATTATATACATGTACTTGTACGCAACGCAACGAATTCAATTTCCTATGTAAAAATTTACCATTCGAACTTTACAAACTTCATATATATAAATGTTGTAGAGTCCTTATATACTAAATAACAGAGTCCACGTCATATTCCAGTAGTAAGGCAAAACGTGGATCCACTTGGCGAAAACTTTGTGAAACATTTTTTATTTTTAATAAATGAGATATTAAAATTAAGGATATGCTTATAATATTACAATTAATGCTACTAAGAAAATGAATTTTTTAAATTTTACTTTCTGGTCTAGTCAATTAAAATAAATTCTTTTAAGTATTTAACTTTTTTTTAAATTAAAAAATTTTATTTCAATTAAATCAGTTAATACATTTAAATATATATATATATATATATATATATATATATATATATATATTTTTTTTATTATGAAAAGCAGTCTATATTAAACAAATATTTCGTAATTTCAATTTTAACAAACAAATTTATTTATTTAAATTTACTACTTTTTTCAGTGTGTATATCTTACATGGAGAATTGTAGAGGGTTGGAGTTTTTATACATAAAAATAATTCAAAAATATTAATGAGCTTTTTTCATTCTATGTTCCAATGTACTATATATTTTCAGTTTACCCTTGTATATTTTCGATTTATTTTTATATATAAAAAAACTCCTTCCCGCTGTGTGTGTGTGTGTGTGTGTGCGCGCGCGTGTGTGCGTGTGTGTGTGCATGTGGGGGGAGGGGTAGATGGGTGGGTGTATGTGCGCGTACACCTCAACTCATCCACTTTGAGTTCATGAGCTCCGAGCACAGTCGCGAGTTCTCGAGGCTTTTGTAACCTTTTGAAAAATGCGTAAATCTCATCCGGACATGCTGTAAAACGCTATACAATAATTATTTACATTATATAACAACTAGTTCTTTTAGCAATCAGATATGTAGTTACAGTTTAAACAATTAGAATCAATAAATTAATTTAACGATAGATGCAGGTCTGCGCGAAACCTCCAACAAGGGAGGAGTCGGATCCCCTACTATATGAAACAAATAAGGAAAATCAATTTAAAACTATAAGCTTATTCATAATTCTAAACCAATGAATTATAAATTCAAACTAAATAAACAAAAAAAACATTATACACAAATAAATTTAAGAATTGTTTTAATATTTTTTATATAATATATGAATGAAATATAAATTGAATTTTATTTAAAAATATCGAATGCTCAACTTAAAATGCAAAAGAAAGGTACAGCACGAGGTCGAAAGACACACAAGCCCAAAAATCGAAAGTGCAAAATATTTTACAAGAACAGAGACTGCAGTTAAAAGGTGGTCTTTTGTGCTTTAAGAAAAAAATGACATTTTTCTGCCTGGGTGCAGGAAAACACAGTTTTAATGAAATCAGAATAGTTTTTCCAAACTATATCCACAAACAACACTTGAAATATTGTTGAAAAGTATTACTAGTTTCTAGAACCGTGATGTATACTCTACCTCTTATGAATCTAACTGAAAGTAACTGAACTTGACGGAACTGAGTTTCAAAAATTAGATGTATTAGAACTTTGAATTGATATACTTATGCATTTTCGCCATATATAATTTGTGACGTATTGTGGATAATGCATTATCTTGCGAAACAGAAGGTCGTCGGTTCGAGCTTGGATCAGGTTGGATGTTTTTTTATGTTTTTTGATATGCTGATTACAAATATTTTAATGGCTTTAAACGGAAATTGAATATTTATTCCCAAATCTAAGAAAAGTTCATAAAAATCATAGTATTCCTAATTTTACTGTAAAAAAAGAAATTTTTTTTTAAAAACTCTAAAGCCCAAATTATAGAGTTCATTAAAATACATATATTTTATTCTATACAGTTTTTTGAACAAAGAATATTTCTGGACAAAAGTTACACAATTCCGTTTCGGAGTTTTGAATGGTTCACCGCATATACTCAATGCAAGTACCTTTGAAGATATTTTTCTCAAGGATTTCTGGTTGTAGAAAATAAATGCATAAAATAAAAAATATTTATTTGAATGAGATTTACAAATTTTGATTAAAATATTTTTAGAAAATTTTACTGTTTCTCGAGATATGTTCGAAGACTTTTTTATGATTTTTGATAAGAAAATTCAATTCCTGCCAAACACCACTATTTTTTTAATCACCTCCCTAAAAAATACAAAAATCGACAAATCCGATATAGTCGCTTGTTGAAAGTTCACCCACGATCTCCATTATGATACTCACATAGCCATTGTGATCACAGCGAGCTTACTGTGAGTATGGCACTGTTAAAAAAGTACATTAAATTTAATGTAAGCAGTGGATATTTCAATTCATAGATTAGCAAAAATTGTCCACATGAAACCATGGACATTTACTATACCATTATAAGAAGTTTTACGATATACTTTATACATACATACGCACACACACTTCATACACTGAATATATGTCGTAGACTGAAAAAAACTTTTGACTGAAAAAAAAAGTCATTTGCTTAAATTAAGAAAATATTTACTTGATAACGATCTTTTTTTCAGTATAGATATTATATATCTATGAAATATCTTTTTAGTTGCACATACATATTGCAACTAGCAAACTGAATACAACAAGCAATTAGTTTATTTATTAATTTAAGATGAAAATAAATAAGATGTTGGCATTTTGTTATTAATACTATTATGTTTAAGATATTGTCCCAAAAATGCATTTTTCACTAAGGTTCACCATCTAAAAAATATAATGAATTGAATGTGTTTTTTATCAGAAATACATATTTAGTTATCTTCTATCTTTCAAATATTGTAAAATAAAAAAATATATATTTAATAGTTCATTTGCATTAACCATATATTTATATATTTTAAACAAATAACTTTGTTTCGTCTTTTTACTTCTTATGTAAAATAAGAAAATGTTTAATGTATTACTTTTTATTATATAATGTAGATTGATTTAACCAAAATGATCAAAAATTGTAACAAAATATAAGTTCGCGTTAAAAAAAATTAATTTAACATTGAAATAATCTTAATGGTCATTGCCAAAATTTTATCTGTGTTTGCAAATTCAATAGATCTACAAAAATCGTATAGTGATAGACTATAAACATTTTCTAAAATTTCTATTTGATTGTTTTTCATATTTTTGGAGCATCGTATATAATGATATTTGACATATAGTATAGCCCCTTTATATGAAGAAGACAGAAATACAGAGAGAGAGAGAGAGAGAGAGAGAGAGAGAGAGAGAGAGAGAGAGAGAGAGAGAGACAGACAGAGACAGAGAGAAAGAAACAGAGAGATGGGAGGGGGGAGAACAAGAAAAAAAGAGAGATATTTTGCTACATAAGAAAAAATAAAATGTTCAAAAAATATTCAAGGTGCTAGAAGTGTCAAATTAAGCTGATGAACAAAAAGGCTAATACAGACTAAAATCACACCTTACTTTAAGAGACTAATCGCAAAGTTGAATACGACCATTCAAATGAGCTAGCCTGGATTACTAGTTTAAGTGGATTACTTTGAGTTGATATTCGATAACATGCATGTCACCACGTATTGGTCGCTGGCGGAATTGACTGCTAAGAGCGTTAATTGCACACGCGCACGTTACTACTTTTATTACGCGTACGATCTGCAGAGTCGACGGTGAACTCAGTTTATTATCCCCACCCAATAATGATACACCGTTTATAAATATGTGCTCATAATTTATTGATAAAAGTAAAATGATTTTCAAGAAAAAACATAGCCCATGTCCTTCCGAAGATAATACAGAATATATATTTCGAATTTCAGAATAATCGGTTCCGTCATTTTTTTTTAACGTGTGCAAACAAAAACACGCTTTGTCTTTATAAATTAGTTTGATAAATTATTATAATATGATATATGATGATATGATATTATGATATATATTAAAAAATCAAAATAACTTTAAGAAAATAGTATAATATTATAAATAACATAATTAAATTAAAAATTAAAAATTGTATCAAAATATAATTTATTAAAATTTTTATTTTGAATATATATTTTGAAAAATAAAATATGATAATTTATTGGAAACAAGGATATACGTAACAATTTAATTCTTATGAAATAGACTATTGATATTTTCATTTTCTATATACTAATTTTACTTAATATTTTGGACTTTGAGTCAGAATTGAATAAAATTTTGAGTTTAAATATCAAAAGTTTTAGAATAAATCTTATATGGAATTATGTACAAATTAACTAGTCTTAATAATAAGATATAATTAGATATTTTTATTAAAATTCTAAAAAATATGGAATATATACACAATAGAATCCATTAAGGTTTCTTTGCTAGAACCTACTATAACCCAATTACAATAGAGTGGAAATTAATTTGTTTCCTCACGAGACTTGCCCCTCTCGCTTTGCTCAATTGTAAAATGTCTTATGAGGTAAATAATCGATTTCCGCACAGTGATTAACAATATATTATTAAAACAAAAAAACCGTAGAAATGATCTTTCTCATTTGTTGACATCAGTGATGTCAATTATAACACTAAAATACAAAATATAAGACAAAATAAATGGACTTTTTAAATATTTTATAAAAAAATTTAATTTTAAATTAATCATTCATAACATATACCGTGTGTTTTGGAGTTAATATCAAATTTACTACCCAGAGCAACTGAAAAATTTTATATACATGTGTCTGAAGTTTCTATCGTTGACATTCTGTCAAGAATTTTATATCTGATAGTTACATCTGATCATTACACCGTATACAAGTGTTACTTAAACAGAGTTAAAGAATTTCGTGAGAATTCAAAATTTCAAAATTTTCTAACCTCGTACTCTTTGGAGAGGGAGCCCAGCTGCTTCCTCGCATCATCCGGCAGTGCGCTTAGGCACAATCGAGCGTCCTCAGGCGCCAGGGCCACCTTGAGTCTGGCAACAGTGTTGAGTCGTGGTGGTGGCGACGTTAACGATAGTAACTCCTCGTCTACAAAGTGACCCGAGGGGCTTAACAGAGTCGAACCGCTGCCCTCCAAGACACTAATCACGGACGGCGTCTTTTCCGAATTACTCCACTCCTCATTCTCCCCTAAATTAATAATTTGTTATAAATATTAACAGTACAAGATAGAAATTTCGATAATGCATTTAATTAACAATAAAACACCACTGAAATAATCTAATAAAATGAGCTTACAGCTTTATCTCTAATAGATGTTTTAGAATTTAGATGGGCAGGTTAAAAATTCTTTTTTTAAATATCTCTTTACTTTAAGATAAATAAATTTGAGTTGTACTAAATTATAGAAAATTTATAGTTAGTTAATAATAATTCAGTCTGACAAAAAAATCAAATTATTATTATCATCAAAAAAGTAAATTCCTCAATTTTTTTAATTTTCTAACTGCCAGGTTTACATTTCCATAATAAATTTAAACTTGCCACATAAAGTTTTGTTAAGTAGTAAGTAAGCTATCATTCATCTCCGCCCCCCTCCCTATTTCTCTTTTTCGCTCGGTATGTCTTTCTCTTTCCAATAAAAAAAAATTTAACTAGATAGTAGAGAGAGAGAGAGAGAGAGAAACGAGAGAGAGAGAGAGAGAGAGAGAGAGAGAGAGAGAGAGAGAGAGAGAGAGAGAGAGAGAGAGAGAGAGAGAAAGAGAGACAGAGAGAGAGAGAGAGAGATTGGAAATAGAAGTTTCGACATACGCATGAAAATGATGATTAAGTTTAAATAAAAATGTATATATTACTAATTTACAAATTTGAAGTTTCTAAAACATCTATACAAATATTTATTTCCGAAATAATTAAGAACGTCAAAATAATTTGAATTAAAATTAATCCCTTTGTATTATAAACTCCAATTTATGCAATAATAAATTAAAATGTCATACTTGATATTAATATATTCCAAGGGTGTATAGGGATTTTTAATGAAATAGATAGAAACGAAAACAAGTTAATAAAATGTTGCTATACTAACTGTTAATCGGACTCGGGCTATCCTATTGTACGAAAAAAGTGTAAATGAACAGCTTCTTGCACAGCAAAACATGAATAGTACAATAAATGTGAAATAATCGATGAGCGAATCGTACATTTAAAACCATAAATCTCTCGCACCATCAAAGTCATAGCTCTGCGCGTATGGTCGCCAATTGCAATCCAAGAGGAGCACGATAAGGGTAAGTAACAAATATTATGAGGACTGTAGTAGGACTAGTAGCAACATTCAGATGAAAAGCACAAACACGAGCACCAACAGTAAATCAGTAAAAATAACAACAGCACTAGTAGCACTATCAACACTATTAACACTCTCAGCTGTAAAACAGCAGCAGCAACAGCGAAGCGACAACAAAAGAAAGAATCGCGCACCGCGGCCGGCGTGAGGGCGTAACGCAGTGGTAGCGGTAAGTCGGTTACAGCGGCAGAGCGCAGCAGGCTCGCGCCTCCATCAGAGGCGCCAATTCGTCGTACGGATTGCGCGCGCGTTTTAAAAAATGTTAAACAAGCGCAAGAAAAAGAGAGAAAAGGGTCACACGTTCCTATTGTGAGGCCACATTTACCACGATGCCCTGTGGCCTGCACAGAGTCAGTGCCACGTTCTCCTGCGGACGTACGAGTGCGAGCAAGCGGCGAGGCCAGTCATCGCATCCGCCGCCGACGGGTGGGTATCCTCCCATTTCCCTAGCCCCCTCTCTGTCACGCCCCTCCCTCGCTACCTCGCTCGGTCGCCACCACATAATATATACAATATCTACAACTACATAGCCGCGTTCATGCTTTCCCCTCTCTATTCAAAGGCTGGCCATGGGTACGTGCCTGCAACGTAAGCCCGTGCGCACGCGCACGCACAAATCGAGAGACAGATAATATATAGTATAGTGTAGTATATAGTATATATGTGGGACAACAGCAGCTATCTCTTCGCGAGTGCGAATTCGGCGCTGTGTTGCGTGGCGCGTATATCAGAAACGGACGCAGAACTCTCAGCTTGCGAGCGCAGCACTTTCCAGCTCGAGTCTCGACGTTTCGATTTCTTATCTGTGTCGGAACCCCCAGCCCCCGTTGTCGCCTTCTTGCTTCCATCTCTGTCTTCCTTCGTCTCCCTTTCCTCTCCCTCTCTTGTTCCTTCAAAACCAAATCTGTTCAGAAGACCTCTCTTATAATGTACTATCTTCCTTGTGATCCCCGCAGGCCCGCTCTATTTCCCCTTTTTTTTATCTTTATCTATTTTGCTTACAGGCTCGCCCGCACTTTAGTTTTCCGGAGTTTTATATACATACGAACATGTACATCAGAACACTTTACACCCCCCCCCCACACACACGCACATATTTATATGTACACTACATCTCTTGTCCTGGCTCGTCCGAGATAATAATGTAAACGATTTATTAAAGAGTTAAATAATATTCATATAAAAAACAATCTACTTCTAAATCATTATATGTTTATAGTTATATATATATATATATATATATATATATATATATGTATATATATATATATATATATATATATATATATTGTAATATTATAATTTAATAAATGTATTAAATTAGGAAACTTTTGCGTCGGAGTGTATCTGAATTCATGATATTTTTCTTCGTTATTCTTCTTGTCAATATAAATAATATGCAACACACTTGTATGTATCACTACTCATCTCTTACAGTATATCCCGTCGCAGCTACGCCCGCGCTATAATTGCGTCTAATAGAGAAAGGCACAAAAAAATTAAAGTATAGTTTTATCATTTTTACGATAAACAAAATTTGTACAATTCGTACATAATAGCTATATATTTATCTTCAAAAAAATACTTCACAGGACTATTTATTCTAAACAAATCTTGAACAGAAAATAAATTTCATAATATTATACGAACATAAATATATAACATATGCAATGCGCTATACGTCAAAATACACTTTCTATAACAAGAACTTTAATTAATTTAAACCGAAAATGTTTGTTTCCAAATAACTTTTTATTAACTTTTACCTTTGAAATATTCATTAATAATCAAATATATTTCATTTGTTGTTCGAAATGTATATATTAAATAATTAGAAAAATACAACAAACAAAATTAACTTCCAGATCATCATAGGATTTATTATAAATAATAATATTAATAAAATTATTTGTTAATAAAAACAATAAACGATCTGCGTAGGTAATATTATACTATAGTAAAAAAGATTAAAATTCATTTTATATTTTATACTCAAGCCTTTTAGATAAAAATATAATAAGATCATGAACATTCATTTTGATTGAATAAGTGATATTAGAATTTACAATGATTATTAAGACATAATTACAATCATTATATAATCTTGTTCAAGTTTTTTTATATTTCTAACAATATTGTGTAAATTATTAAAAGATTTACTTGTTATTTTTCTTCAATTACCATTCCAAATATTATCATATATAATCGAATTCTTATTAAAAACAAAAATCATACTAAAAAAACCACTTTATCAATAATACTAAATGAAAGTAAAAAAAATTAATGATAGGTATTTCCTAGTTGCAATAAAAAGGGAATCAATGTTCTTTAATACTTTTAGATTGGTGTAGATAAAAGTGCAAATTATTTTAATAATAAATGCAGGCATTCTAAATATGACTGTGTGTGAAAAAATGATAAAATTTATGCATGTAAATAGAGTTTAAGAAAGGAGAGAACATGAATTGAACTCTTTAGGTTGACACACAATTCAATTTCATTATTATGAATTTAGCTCTTTTCTTTACTTTGTGTATATGCATATGCTATCTGGCAAGCACCCATATCAGTTTCTTATTTTATGGGTATCAAACAAGTGGTAGAGTTTGTTTGCATTTTAACACTAGATACTTCTCTATTGAGATTTCTAATTTTCAAATCATAAAAAAATATTAAACTTTTTTCTACTGACATCTTTTGAACATATATAAACTATTTATGAGCTAAAAAACGATTTTACACAGAAATTATTGACTAAAATGCTATTTTTTTTATATGCAATAATTTTCTCCATCCACTAATTACGCACTAGATTTGCATAATTTCCAGCAATAATTACTAAATTGTATTTATTCTGCTATTATCATATGATTCAGTAATGCCACGAAGATGAATTTTAAGGTTAGGTTAGAAAAATTTTATACAATATGATCAAAATACCAACGGAAATAGACTCTTCTATTGGATCTATTATAGAATCTAACAATTTTGAATGAGTTGACAGCAGTTACTAGATAAAAAAAAAAAAGAATCAGTCATGGTGGCTAGAAACTAAATCAAATTTAAAAAAGGTAGAAACTAGGTTTAAAAACTAGTTAAAAACAAGGGAGAAACCACTTTTTTGGAACCGTGTTTCTGGCTATTAAATGAACAATTTATTTAACAATTAATATTTATAAAATATTATAATATTAGATCGTTCTTTTAATAAAAGGAAAATTATAAAATACGGGAACTAACAATTTAAAAGAATTACAAAGAAATAATAAAGTTTGTTTTTCATTCGATTTTATTATCTTAAAAATTATAGGTAGTAAATTAGTTTTGAAAATATTTTTCTTTTATTATTTAATATCTAAACTTTCGTACGAAACACAATTAAAAAATGATATTCTTTGAAGTCTTATACCAGCTACAATTATTAGTTTTCAATTAGAGATTCTATTCTATTTCTTTATAAAATAAATATTATCATTTGATATTTTTGAGATTTTTTTATAATTCATGTCCAGTTGAGTTCATAACTTTAATTCGAAACTTTAATTTATGAAGACTGCATAAACTGCATGTGTGGTGACTGGACACTCCCGAGAGTGGTAAAACATTAGTTAGTATATAGGCCCGATTAAGACTTCATAAGTATAGCATTGTATACGAATGTGTAAACTATTATCGATACGTTTAATATGTATTACATATGTATAAGATATATGACGTACGTATAGGTTACTTCAAAATTCAATTTATTAATTCAAATAATAATTAAAGTGAATTTATATAAGATTCAAATAATGATTAAATTGAATTTATATAAGAATTTATAATAACGACATTAATTTTTTAACAGGGTTATATCTTATACCTAGTTTCAAGTTTGTTTTAAGGTAGATTTTAAACATAACCTGACGTACATTTATGGAATACAAATTTTTTTGGGTATCAAATACCTAAAAAATAAATTTAGAAAATTTATCTATAAATCAATCGGAATGATTGGAAAAAACGATTCATATATTTCTAATTACTGCTTAATATCAACACCTGAGTTCTAGGTTTCATCATTACAAAATACCTTGTTTATGTCTAATAAATGTTAAATATTCCTACTAAACTTCTTTGTAAATATATTTCAGACTTGTTAATTTTTTCTATAAACAAAAATCTATTTATGTCAGTATTATACAAAGATCTGTACATATATTTTAAAAATATCACTTTATCCAATACAAAATCAAAAATTATTTTATTGTAACTAAATACTGGGATTTTCTTTGAGAAAGCCTATAAGATAAATGAAAAAAAAATTTCTTAAATCTTAAAACATCTGTAAAAGGTCGAAACATATTTCTTGGCATTTTTTATACTTGTACATATTTATAGTGTATTAACGTTTTTGAATAATAATTCTACAATTTATAAAAATAACATAGTGAAAATCTCATTTTTAAAAATGCACTTAAAAAGTGATTCATGTAATATTAATAAATTGACAAAATGAAGAAAGGGTTTAATTTTGAATAATATTATTATAAAAACAAATTATAGAGATAAAATTCACCGGATTTCTATATGCCTCGTTCTATAAACTCTTAACTTGTCGATTTATAATTTTTTGGAAAATATTTATACTTTTTTTTATCTAAAACGTACGATATAAAGAAATTCAAACGGTTTGTACAAATTACAAAAGAACGTTTAAAAGTATCCCTAAAATAGTAAGTAGAATGTAATCTGACTCCGTAATATCGAGCGCAAACGGTGTAGAATTTTATTACAGAAAAGTCAAAGAGTTCATCAAAATATTTTGCAAGATCTTTCATCGGATAATCATTCATCAAAGCGCAAACACTATAATAAATAACTGCACTAGAATTATATACTCGTATATATTCGTTGTGTATTCAAATAATAAAGTGAATTTTTGGTTTTTTCAAAAAATATTTATTTATTAATCAATACTCGATTAATAAATATTTATTTATTAATCAATACTCTTATTCTCTTCAAATAACCCCCCTTAGATATAATACACTTGTGCCAATGCTTTTGCTAATCATGGAAACACTTCTAATAATCATGTTTTGGTATAGCCTTAAATTCTTTCAGCGATGCAGTTATTATCTCCTCAATCGTTGAAAATCGATGTCCTGTCATGGGTTATTTCAGTTTTGGGAAAAGAAAAAAATCACTGCATTATCGTGATGCAAAAGCCACGAATTGTTTTTTCAAAGTTCCGGTTGTTTTTGGCATATCGGCTCTCGAACACGACACATAACGTCAAGGTATTATTCCTTATTGACCGTATGACCTTCTAGTAAGAATTCCTGTGTATTAACACTATGGTAATCAAAGAAGAAGTGAGAATAACCTTGGCATTTGATCGAAGTTGGCGTGCTTTCATCGGTCGGGATACTTCTGGGCTGTTCCATTGAGGTGATTGGGTTGCAGTTTCGACGTCATAATCATATAAGCACGATTAATCGCCAGCCATAACCCTTTCGAAAAAATCAGCATCATTATTGACTTCAATTAACATTTCCTACGCTATGGTCATGCGACGGTTTTTTTGATTCAAATTAATCAGTTTTGTAAGGAATTTCGCTGACATACGTCTCATGCCGAAAACCTCCGAAAAAATAGCATGGCATGAGCCAACCGATATGTCAACATCTTCAGCAACTTCTCTGATAGTGATTCAACGATTTTTTATACAATATCTTTTACTTCTTGAACATTTTTCACTGTTGTTGGCGTGTTAGGACGTCAAAAGCGAGCTTCGTCTTTGACATCCTCTCGGCCATCTTGGAAGAGCTTGTACCTCTTATACACATTTTTTAACTCAAACTAGACTCACCAAATGTAACTGTCAACATTTTAGAGTTTTAGAACACTGAATTCCATTTTTGACTCAAAATTGAATGCAATCTTTTACTCTATTTTTTTGTTAAAATTACATCGCCGAGCACACGAAATACTTATAAATTTGTATGCCTGTCACAAACAAACACCCGTGCAGAAATATACTCGGTATATCTCTAGTTCGGGCTAGATCCTAGTCAGTATTACTGATGATTTCCTCATGTAGGTAATACTCGACAGATCCGAGTTAAATTTCCCTACGATCATCTAATAATCGTCATATATTACTTATTACTTTCTCGAATTTATTCAGATTTCCTTATCTTTTATTGATGTTAGAAAGAAATACGTGTTTTCACTAGTCAAAATTTCACAAGTAGAAAACTTAAGGAAATTATCAGGCTTTCTATCTTGGATCTAGTCAGATTTCCTTAACTTCTGCCTATTTTGGAAAGAATGGCGTTTTTCTAGGCGGAATCTGCCAAGTAGGAGAATTCAGGAAATGGTTAGACTTTCTATTTTGATTCTAGTTAGATTTCCTCAACTTTTTCTAATATTGGAAAGAACGATGTTTTTTGTAGTCAAGGCCTTATGTGTACAGAAATTATATATATATATATATATATATATATATATATATATATATATATATATATATACACACACACACATTTATATATAAACACTCGCAGATTTTTCCAACATGGGGAAGAATTTCAAAAATTAATTTCCTATGTATGTTTTATCTTGTGTTTATAAAATTATTATATTATCTTAAGTGCTTTACGGTCATATGCAAACTATAGTATAGTAATCGCATATTGTGTTTTAGCATAGTAAGTAATGCGTTAGCTTGCGAATCGTAGGCTCGTGGGTTCGATACTCAGCGGAGGTCGGAATTTTTTTCATGGAATAAAATATTATATATTCAGCAGAGGTGTTTAACATTAAAATTTACAATAATTAGTGTATAAAAAATATATTAATAATTATTAATTGTTATTGTAAATCGTAATACGTAATAGTCATATAGAAAATAATTTATGAATGCTAATTAAATGGTATGCGTCACCTAAATACGTAAATATATTTTTTTATTTTACATAAAGAAATATTAAAGAGTCAAAAAATTATTCACTTAATCGAGCAAACAAAATTAGAATAATTTATTATTGGCTCAATTTCTAGATTTTCTGACTAGATTTTGTCTAGTTTCTAGCTTGGTATACCTACCAAAATCTAAGCTCGTTCCCTATTAAAAATGCTATTAAAAGTGGGACAAATCGCAACTAGGATCAGACTAGATTTCCCTTCTGAGTCCGAACATTTGATAAGGAAAACTCACCTGATACTAGTTAGTTTCGAGAATAAATTTTTACACGGGAAGGATCTTAACTTCGATAGTAATTATCTTAACATTCCGTGTAGAAATTCATTCTCGAATCTAACTAGTATCAGGTTAGTTTTCCTAATTAAATGTTCGGCTCCAGAAGGGAAATCTAGTCTGATCCTAGTTCCCGTTTGTCCCACTTTTAATAGCATTTTATATAGGGAACGAGCTTAGATTATGGTAAGTATACCAAGTTAGAAACTAGACAGAATCTAGTCAGAAAATCTAGAAATTAAGCCAATAATAAATTATTCTAATTTTGTTTCCTCGATCAAGTGAATAATTTTTTGACTCTTTTAATATTTATTTATCTAAAAAAAATATATATTTACGTATTTGGATAACTCATACCAATTTAATTATAATTTGTACATTATTTTCTGTCTGTATACTACATATTACGTATTACACGATTTACAATTAACAAGTAATAACTATTAATATATTTTTTTACATTAATTATTGTCAATTTGAATATTAAACACCTTCGTTGAATATATAAATTATTTTATTTCGATGAAAAAAATTCCGACCTCCGCTGCGTATCGAACCCGCGACCCTACGATTCGCAAGCTAACGCATTTTGCACTATGCTAAAACGCAATATGCGATTACTATACTATACTTGCATATAACCGTACAGCACTTAAGATCATCTAATAATTTTAAAAACACAAGATAAAACATACATAGTAAATCAATTTTTTAAATTCTTCCCCATGTTGGAAAGATCTGCGGGTGTTTATATATAAATGTGTGTGCGCGTGTGTGTGTATGGATGTATATATAAAATCTATATATTGATATAAATGAATATGTACATACACACACGCACGCGCACACACACGCGCGTGCGCATTATATATATATATATATATATATATATATATATATATATATATATATATATATATATTTGTTCGCATAAGTCCTTGACTAGAAAAGACATCGTTCTTTCCAATATTAGAAAAAGTTGAGCAAATCTAACTAGACTCAAAATAGAAAGTCTAATCATTCCCTTACTTCTCTTACTTTGTATATTCCGCCTAGAAAAACGTGAGTTTTTCCAAAATAGGGAGAAGTTAAGGAAATCTAACTAAAACCAAGATAGAAATCCTAATCATTTCCTTAAGTTTTCTGCTTGTAAAATTTTGACTATACAAAACACGTATTTCTTTCAAAACTCAATAAAAAATAAGGAAATGTGAATAAAGTCGAGAAAGTAATAATTAATATAAGACTATTATTAGATGATCGAAGGGAAATCTAACTCGGATCTGGCGAGATTTACCTACATGAGGAAATCATCAGTAATACTGACTAGGATCTAGCCCGAACTAGGGGTATGCCGAGTATATTTCTGCACGGGATGTAATGTTTTTTTACGGTCATTTCGGCCGATTTATAGCTACATTTTCTAAACCTATTTTTTAGGTACTTAACACCCATAATAAGTTAGTTTCGTGTCAACGTATTTTTGATTATGATTAAAATTTATCTTAAAATATGGTTAAACTAGGTATAATATATAACTAAGCTAAAAAATTAATATCATTGTTATGTATGATTATATAAATTCATTGACGTTGATAGTTGGATTAATTAATAAATTGTAAATTTATCCCTGGTAGAAATGCATTCTATTTTTAAAGTATAAACAAGGAATTTTTAAATGAAGATACCTAGTAACAGAGTATATTTGTTCGGTAGTAAATAGGAAAACATGCAAAGTTTTTAACAGTCATTCCGGCCGACTTATAGTTACATTTTTTCAAGTTATTTTTTAGGTATTGAAGGCCCATAATAGTTAGTTTCGTATCAATATATTTTTAGTTATGATTAAAATTTATTTTAAAACAAGGTTAAGATAGGTATAATATATAGCCTAGCAAAAAAATTGAGATCGTTATTAAGCTTTCTTATATAAATTCGTTGAGTTTAATCTGTTAGAGTGCAATAACTCTAATGTTAAAGCAAGGCGTCGTCAGGATAAATAAATAAATAATAAGTCTTTTAATTAAAACTCATAAAACTATATTTTATTGTATCAAACACGATTCGTAATACACTCCAAATAATAATCGCATAATCTTTCTCTAACATACAAAATTACGTCTGCGTCCACGCACCGCGGCCTTCACTTGATCGTCTCCAAAATCCATCTGTCTACTCTCACTCCGTCACTCAACTCTACACCTTCCTTAACATAAAATGGATATTTTCCCCGTCAGGTTTTCCGTATATTTGCTTTCGTCTCACCTAACGGTCTTTTTCACTCATTACGAAACCTATATACATACACTCTCGCAAACACAATACAACACAATACGCCTTCAATTTATTATATTATCTATAACAAATCATTATTTTAATTAATTAATTATAAATGTTTATCAATTTAATTTCGAAAATTTTGAAGTAACTATATTCTACTTTATACATGTAATACATATATACGCATTCACAATAGTTTACACATTCGAATACAATATATGTTATACTTACGTAAAGTTATAATCGGGCTTATTACTAACCAAGATAATGTTTTACTACTTGCGAGAGTGGCAAATCACCAGACATGTCATATGTACACTCTCCATAAATTCAAGTTACGAATTCAAGTTATGAACTCAGCATGATTTTTAATTATAAAAATTAATTTCATTTTATAAACTTTCAAAAAAATCAAATGATATTATTTATTTTATAAATAAATAGAATATAATTTCTAATTAACAACCATTTATTATTTGTTAATTAATTGCTTCATGCGAAATTTTAGATATTATATAATAAATGGAAAAGATTTTCAAAACTAATTTATTACGTATAATTTTTAAAATGACAAAATCGAATGAAAAACAGACTTTATTATTACTTTGTAATTCTTTTAAATTGTTAGTTTCTGTATTTTATGATTTTTCTTTTGTTAAAGGAACGACCTAATATTATAATATTTTATAAATATATAAATTGTTCATTTAATAGCCAGAAACACGGTTCCAAAAAACTGGTTTCTAGCTAGTTTTTAAATCTAGTTTCTACCTTTTCTTAATTTTGTTGATAACGTTCACATTTTGCATTGTAAGATTTACTTTCTTTCTAGTCACAATGATTGATACTATTTTTACTATACTTTAATTGTGCTTATGTTGACTGTATTTAGATAAATTAATAAACATTTCTATTGGTCTTACAGTTCAATTAATTAATTAAAATTAATACATAATATCAATATGTATTTATATCAATACTAATTGTTATGTATTATAATGATACATAACAATTTATAATTAATTGAAAATTATAATGACAGTCAAATTGTCCTTGTTTAACATCGCCCCCATAGAGTAATCTGAAATAAAAATATATTAGCTGAAAAAAATTCTTTATTAGTAAAGTGCAATCTGACTGTCCCCACCATATTTACCCAATTAAAGATAGGCTGAGGTTGTTCAACGTTTCGAGCTCGCTACGGCTCCTCATCAGGGACTAAACTAAACCTTATATTAATATTCTAATTTATATATATATTAGAATTAAAAATTGTACTTGTGTCGACTGCTCTGAATTAAATTAACAAATATTTTTACCGGTCTTGCATTCTTTATAATAATATATTAGCTAAAATAATTAGCTAAAGTCAGACTGTCTTTGTTGATGTTCACCCCCGTAGAATCTGTAATAAAACTTATTACTACAATAAATTATATTAAAAATTACAAATAAAAATAAAATAAAATTAATAATAAAATAAAAAAAATAAAATAATAAATAAAATAAAAATAATAAAAATAATATTCTATGTTAGTAAAGGACAATCTGACTGCCCCCACCAGCTTAAATTTAGAATTACCTTGGTGTTCGACGTTTCGAACCGCTACGGTTCATCCTCAGGAACTAAACTGTAGTATTATATTTATTGTAGTAATAAGTTTTATTTCAGATTCTACAGGGGTGAACATAAACAAAGACAGTCTGATTGTCATTATAATTTTTAATTAATTATATATTGATATGTATTAATATTGATATAAATATATATTGATATTCTTATGTATTCATTTTAATTTATTTAATTGGAATGTAAGACCAATAGAAATATTTAATAGCTCTGATAATTTACTCATTAATTTATGATTATTTTTAACATAAAACTTAGTTCATTCATTTTTCATTAATTTCAAATAATATTACAAATCTATATTTCGAATTTCATAGCAATCGATTCAGCCGTTATTTTGTTTACCGAGTACAAACAGAAGCACGTTTTGTCTTTATAGAATTGTACCATGACACGTCTCAGATAGCTCGAAATAATTATGTAATGGATTACTTTGAATATAGTAAATTATTTTTATGAAAAACATACAAAAGGTGCCTTTAATCTAACATTAATCTATATACCTATAGGTGTACAGTTAAATATTCAAATACATTGAAATAAGTTATTAAATTTAAATAAATACATTTTTTCAAATTTGAATGACGAAATATTTATTTAATATAAACAACTGTTTGTCGTTATAAATAATATACATTTAAATGGTATGAAATGATTTATTTGAAACAATGTTTTTTGACTAAAAAAACTTGATTAGTCATCTAAAAAAAAATTATTTAATATGACTATATTAGAAGTAAAATTTAACAAATCCATTTTCTTGATAGCATTAAGTGTTCTTTCATAAGCACATCTTTAATTTTAATATCTAATTTGTTAAAAGTATAATTGTATCAGGTATGTGAATAAGTCTTTCCCGTTTTTTTTTTTTCAAATTTTGAGCCTTTATTGTGAAAAAATGGTTACAAATGAATTATTGAAAGTATTGGCCATCGCTAGCTACAACTTTTTCCCATCTTTCTGGCAACATACGAATCCCGTTGCGAAAAAATTCGACCGGTTTGGCCTCTATCCAGTCATCCACCCATTTTTTGGCTTCCTCGTAGGAATGGAAGTGCTGGTCAGCCAGGCCATGCGTCATCGATCTGAAGAGATGGTAATCAGACGGAGCAACGTCTGGACTATACGGCGGGTGGGGTAGGACATCTCATTTGAGCGTTTCTAAGTATGTTTTCACCGGCGGTGCAACATGTGGGCGAGCATTGTCATGTTGCAAAATAACTTTGTCGTGCCTGTCGGAGTATTGTGGCCGTTTTTCTCGCAGTGCGCGGCTCAAACGCATCAATTGTCGTCGATAGACCCCGCCTGTGATCCTTTCATTCGGTTTCAGAAGCTCATAGTAAACCACACCTAGCTGGTCCCACCATATACAGAGCATGAGCTTGGCGCCATGAATATTTGGCTTGGCCGTCGATGATGATGCATGGCCGGGTAGTCCCCATGATTTTTTTCGCTTCGGATTATCGTAACGTATCCACTTTTCATCGCCAGTCACGATACGATGCAGAAAACCCTTTCTTTTATGTCGCTGAAGCAGCTGTTCGCAAGTGAAAAAACGCCGTTCGACGTCTCTCGGCTTCAGTTCGTACGGCACCCAATTTCCTTGCTTTTGGATCATTCCCATGGCTTTCAATCGCTTGGAAATGGTTGTTCGGTCAACTCTCAATGCTTCAGCAAGTTCTTCTTGCGTTTGACAAGAATCTTCATCAAGCAAAGTCGCCAATTCTCGATCTTCAAAGATTTGCGGCCGCCCGGAAAGCTCCTTGTCTTCCACGTCGAAATCACCGCTTTTGAAGCGTCGAAACCATCCGCAAACACTTGAATCATCGATACAACCTTCTCCATAAGCCTCCTGAAGCAATCGATGCGTCTCGGCAGCAGATTTCTTCAAATTGAACCAATAAAGTGAAACTTCCCGCAAATGACGTCGACTCGGCTCAAATTTCGACATTTTCACGATATCAAAAATTTATGATGCGAAAAAATTTTAACTAATGTGTTAGTATGGAATTGTTGACATATGAATAAGCTTTGATTATGACATATGTAACCATTGAATACTCGCACAGTATTGGTGGCGCCATCTCTTACAAAAAACGGGAAAGACTTATTCACACTCCTAATATAAAATATTATTGTATAAAGACTGAAAGATCGATAAAAATAATGATTAATATAAAAATATTTAATGTCTCAAAAAATTCTAGCCAGGTGGATCCACGTTTTGCCTTGCCACTCGCATGTTACACGCGATTCTCCCTATTATTATATAAATAGTTTCTAACATTTATAATTATATGTAAGAATTCAACGGGAGAGTGTTTGCGTTCGAAATGGATTTATGTTGCGTTGCGTTGCGTACAAATATAATAAATCATATATATATATATATATATATATATATATATATATATATATATATACGGCCTTTCCGAAATTACTGATCAACGTATCACAACGGGATCGAGAAGGAAAAGTTATGTGTAGATATCGACTTATTTTTGGGGTGTTGCGAATAATTTTTGCGATACACGCCAATGTCTGTCAACCAATCACGATGCACAGATCCCGGCCAGCGCTTCTGGTCCTGGAAAAGGAGAAACTAAGCGGAACTATTGATCAAGAGAAAAAACAAGATGGTGGGATCTGTCAATAACGGTTTAACTAATACAATACTCAGACCACTTCCGCGGTTATAAAAGCCGATCTTTGTTGACGCAAATTCACTTCTCAATCCCTTCAAGCTCTACGTTTCTCTGATCCATTTTCGTGGCATGCACCGCTCGCGCGTTGTTACAAAACATTAAACAGCTGGCGAAGAAATGATTGTATAATAGTCTTAATCGAGAGAGTAGGGATCTCCCGTGTAGAAATTTATTCTCGAATCTAGCTAGTATCAGGTGAGTTTTCCTTATCAAATGTTCGGACCCAGAAGAGAAATCTAGTCTGATCCTAGTACCGATTTGTCCCACTTTTAATAGTATTTTTAATAGGGAACGACTTTAGATTTTGGTAGGTATACCAAACTAGAAACTAGACAAAATCTAGTCAGAGAATCTAGAAATTAAGCCAATAATAAATTATTCTAATTTTGTTTCCTCGATTATAAGTGAATAATTTTTTGACTCTTTAATATTTATTTATTTAAAATAAAAAAAAAAAATATTTTCGTATTTAGGTGACGCATACCATTTAATTAGCATTCATAAATTATTTTCTATATGACTATTACGTATTACGATTTACAATAACAATTAATAATTATTAATATATTTTTTATACACTAATTATTGTAAACTTTAATGGTAAACACCTCTGCTGAACATATAATATTTTATTCGATGAAAAAAATTCCGACCTCCGCTGAGTATCGAACCCACGACCCTACGATTCGTAAGCTAACGCATTATTCACTATGCTAAAACGCAATATGCGATTACTATACTATAGTTTGCATATGATCGTAAAGCACTTAAGATAATATAATAATTTTATAAACACAAGATAAAACATACATAGGAATTCAATTTTTTAAATTCTTCCCCATGTTGGAAAAATCTGCGAGTGTTTATATATAAATGTGTGTGTATATATATATATATATATATATATATATATATATATATATATATATATATATATAATTTCTGTACACATAAGGCCTTGACTACAAAAAACATCGTTCTTTCCAATATTAGAAAAAGTTGAGGAAATCTAACTAGAATCAAAATAGAAAGTCTAACCATTTCCTGAATTCTCCTACTTGGCAGATTCCGCCTAGAAAAACGCCATTCTTTCCAAAATAGGCAGAAGTTAAGGAAATCTGACTAGATCCAAGATAGAAAGCCTGAGAATTTCCTTAAGTTTTCTACTTGTAAAATTTTGACTAGTGAAAACACGTATTTCTTTCTAACATCAATAAAAGATAAAGAAATCTGAATAAATTCGAGAAATTAATAATTAATATATGGCGATCATTAGATGATCGTAGGGAAATCTAACTCGGATCTGGCGAGTATTACCTACATGAGGAAATCAGCAGTAATACTGACTAGGATCTAGCCCTAACTAGGGATATACCGAGTATATTTCTGCACGGACTACTCTTAAGGTGTCGGGGTTACAGGTTTGCAGTGTTATCACAGGCCGAGAAATAAAATCAGTCGCATTACTTACTATCTGACGTATATATAAATCCGTAAATCTTTCCAACATGGGAAAGAGTTTAAAAATAAATTTACTATATACGTTTTATCTTGTATTTGTAAAATTATTATATGATGTTCAGTGATGTACGGTTGTATGCAAAGTATAGTATCGTAGTCGCATATTGCGTTTTAGCATAGTGCATAATGAGTTAGTTTGCGAATCGTAGGACCGTGGGTTGTGGATACCAAGTGAAGGCAGAAATTTTTTTCATCGAAATAAAACATTTATATGTTCAACAGAAGTATTTAATATTAAAATTTACAATAATTAGTGTATAAAAAATATTAACAATTAATTAATTGTTAGTTGTAAATCGTAATACATAATAATGCATATATATAAAATAATTTATAAATTCTAATTAAATGGTATGCGTTACCTAAATACGCAAATATATCTTTTATTTCAAGTAAATAATAATTAAAAGAGCCAAAAAATTATTTACTTTCGAAGAAACAAAATTGGAAACACTATATAAATCGTATTAATATTAATATCTAGATTTTTTTACTAGATTCTGTCTAGTTTCTAACTAGGTATACCAAAATATACCAAAATCTAAGCTCGTTCCCTATATAAAATGCTATTAAAAGTGGGACAAATTGCAACAAGGATCAGATTAGATTTCCCTCCTCGAGCCTAACATTTAATAAGAAAAACTAACTCGATACTAGTGAGATTCTAAAATGAATTTCTACACAGAATATATATATATATATATATATATATATATATATATATATATATTTATACACACTAGCATCCCTCGTCGCGGCTTCGCCCGAGATAATAACTTATCCATTTTTTTAAACAGTTCAGTACATTTCACAGTAATATTTGTGTAAAAAGTACTCCATGTATAAATCTATATTCCTATAGATAATTTCCTATCATCGCTGGCGCATAAGAAGCTGTTTCAAAGCAGCGTCCGCTTCAAAAAGGTGATACTTTTGAACTATTTCACACTATATATATATAGAAGAAATTTCAGAGGTGGTAATTTAATCTTTGTAATATTTAAAAAATTTAGTTGCAAATTTGTTTTTTTTAAACACGTGAGTGCGCTTGTGGTCAGTTGTCCGCGCCAGCGCATATACCGATTTTCTCGCGGGTCGAGAACAAACATCAGTTTTTCTTTGTTATTTTAAATGCAGTGGAGTGGACTGTTATAAAAAAGGGTAGCTTGACAAAAAATATGGGAAGGGACCATTGTAGACGATGAAAGCCGAGCATTAGCTCCGAAATCCACGGAGAGGGATAGAAGGAAGAAATGAAGGGAGGAAGGAAGGTGCCTTGGAGAGAGAGAGAGAGATAGAGAGAGAGACAGAGACAGACAGACATAGACAGAGAGAGAAAGAGAGTGAGAGAAGAAGCCCAAAGCCAAGGGAACGAGAGGAAGTCCCGCACGCGAGGAAGCAGTTGCACCTAGGACTCACCGGCAAGTAACCTCTTAATATATTAATATGTAAAGTGCATGTCCCGACATGAGCGCCCTTTATAGCTGTACGGCCGCACGCACAATCGTCCCGTGTTAGAACTACTACGCGTCTCATCCCCTCTTTCTCCTCCTTGCCGTGT
Organism: Sycobia sp. Sy_11; assembly: GCA_018907035.1. Classification (NCBI taxonomy): domain Eukaryota; kingdom Metazoa; phylum Arthropoda; class Insecta; order Hymenoptera; family Epichrysomallidae; genus Sycobia; species Sycobia sp. Sy_11. The sequence continues at coordinate 2,841,707 of JACCIC010000010.1, read as the reverse complement.
TTATTCATGCTCGCGGAACCCGCTCCGAGGTGTTCACCGTCGCCGCGACTGAACATTCAATGGTAAGTAATCTGCAGAAAGCGGGTTATAATATATATATATATATATACGAGCATCTCTCGTCTCGGCTTCGCCCGAGATAATAATTTAACCGATTTCATAAACAAATCAATAATATCTAAGTAAAGATTATTCTCTATATACAAATCTATATTTCTATAAATAATTGACCGTAATTTACCTATCGTCGCTTCTGTATAAAACGAGGCTTCAATGTAGCGTCCACTTCAAAAAGTTGATATTTTGCCGACCATTTTCTACAATCTATATATATATATATATATATATATATATATATATATATATATATATGCATATTAAATGATGAAAATTGTGTTTCCGAGTTCAAGCGGTAGAAAAAGATGTCCAAGTCTCTCCAGACGACGTTTTCGGAGAGCATCATGCTCGAACTATAGGAAATGTCTCGGGACGACTGCTATAGAGAGTTTTTTTATTGGGGAGATAGAATACAATGTCCAGGTATCCCGGGACGACTCTTACTGGGAGTGTGCGTGTTCAAATGATAGAATACGAATATGTTCATGGAAGTCGTACTGACATACATGGACATTGTTTCCCACCAACTATACACGAAATTCTCCGTAGAAGTCGTTCAAAAACACCTGGAAATCGCATTATATCGTTCGAACACGAAACTCCCCGTAGAAGTTGTGCTGACATACCTGAACATCGTTTTCTACCAACTAAACACGATACTCAGCATAGAAATCGTCTCGTCATACCTGGACATCATCTTCTACCGTCCGAATATGAAACTCCCTGTAGAAGTCGTTTCATAGCATCCGAAAATCGCATTCTATAATCCGAACATGAAACTCCCCGTAGAAGTTGTCCCGACATACCTAAACATCGTCTCCTACCAACTAAAGACAATAGTCTCAGTAGAAGTCGTCCCGAGAAAGCTAGCATCTCTTCCTAACGACTAAACACAATACTCCCCGTAGAAGTTGTTCGGAAAGACCTAGATATAGTATTTTACCATCCCAACACGGATCTTCTCATGGAAGTTGATTTCCTCATACTTGGACGTCGTTTTCTATCAAGTAAATACAATATTCCCCGTAGAAATCGCCCACAGACACCTGAACATCGTATTCTATCGTCCAAACACACAACTGCCTATAGAAATCGTCTTGAGGCAACGGGATATCGTAATCAACCGCCCCTACATGCCAATACAATATTTATCAGTAGCAACCCTATTTAAAATGTATATATCTAATATGTACAATATAATATACATACAATATATTTTGGTTTTTTCAATTAAATACCGCGAATATTTTCGTAGTGATCCCAACTGAAATTCAAGCAGAATGGTATGGCGAATAGCATATTTTCTTAGCAGACGATGGACACTGTCTTTTTAAGTAGAAGTGACGATATATATCTATATATACATAGTTTCGAGGTTGGTAAAAAACCCTGATTTACCAACATTTCTTTTGTTCAAACTAAAAACAAAAGGTACTCTCTGTCACAATTCTGAAGTTAATATAATGTATAAAAACAAAAATATAATTTGTCGTCACAAACTATATTCAGTATGATTTGGCATACAGAACCAATTTATAAGAGAAGGAGAAAGAAAGGCAGAGAGAGAGAGAGAGAGAGAGAGAGAGAGAGAGAGAGAGAGAGAGAGAGAGAGAGAGAGAGAGACAGATTTTCTCACGTAAGAAAAAATAAAATTTACAAAAATCAAAAGATATCCATAGGTGTGAGTGTAGTGTCAGATTAACTTGAAGAACAAAAAAGGTAATACCGACTAACCTCACACCTTCTTTAGGATACGAATCTCAAAGTTGGATATGAACATTCGTTTGAGCTGGCCTGGTATTAATACTTTAAGGGGACTACTTTGAGTTGATGTTCAAAGATGAGTTTCAATAAAAAAACATAGCCTATGTACTTCCGAAGATAATTTAGAATCTATATTTCAAATTTCAGAGTAATCGGTTCAGTAGTTTTTTGTTTATCGTGTAGAAACAAAAACACGCTTTGGCTTTATAAATTAGTACGATATGATATGATATTGTAGTTTCAAATTCGAATAATCGAATATGATATCCGGATACGACGGGATGATTTCTACAGTCAGTTACGAATTCTATCAACCGAATGCCGAAGTCCCCGCTGTAGAAGTCGCCCTGAGAAACTGGGACAGTATATTCCGATTTTCGGTAGATGTGTTCCCAGGATCACTTTGACAACGTCTTTTAATTTTATTTTTTTTTATTTACGCAGTTTCAATCGCTTTTGAGAGATTATTCTGCAACAGAAAAGTCATACATATACATTTCGGTTTTTAAAAATAAGTTTTACAAATTATAATTTTATATTACATTTTTTAAAAAATCGTGTATTGTTTTACAAATAATATTGGTTGGCGTAGATAATAATATTTCAATAGATAATGGAAGCGCAAAATTTATTTTATATAATTTTTTGAAAATCCAAATTCGTTGGGAATCATAAATCAGACACTGCCAAAAGAAATGATTTAAATCTTGCTCTTGGTTTTCACATTGACAAATAGGATTTGATATTATATTTATTCGTGCGAATGAATATGTTAGATTATAATGCCGGGACTGGCATTGATTTATCGAACTGACTATTCCTCTAGGGAGACTGTTTTGAAAAAACCAAGGATTCTTGTATTTTTTTACGTATTTAGTATTAGGTGTACAAATAAGTTTTCGTCGTTTTGAAAAGATGGCACCAACGATAAGGTAACATCGAAATTGTCAGCTGTAAAATGTCGAGTAGTATATGTTGACATCTGGAAACAGTATAACCTTTTAATACCTCTGACTTTTTGCTAGCATCACTTAGTTTTCATCGCGTTAAGATGTCAAGTTTTGAGCCAAGTAGACGTCATTTGTGGGAATTGTTAATTTACTTCTTTTATTTAAAGCAATCTGCCGCTGAAACACATCGGCTACTCATAGAAGCATATGGTGATATTAATTTGAGTGAGAGAAGTTGTCGGGAGTGGCTCCAAAAATATAAAAGTGGTGATTTTGACGTGGAGGACAACACACGCAGTGGAAGGCTAAAATATATGGTGACACACAATTGGAAGCTTTACTGGAGGAAAATCCGTGGCAAAGGCAAGAAGAACTTGCCCAAGAGTTAGAAATGACTCAGCAAGCTGTTTCACAACGACTCAAAACTCTGGGTATGGTCCAAAAGCAAGGAAATTGGATTCCTTAAGATCAGAAGCTAAGAAACGTCGAGTGTTGCTTATTCACTTGTGAACAATTGTTCAAAAGGCAAAATCACATAAGATTTCTACATCGAATCATGACGCGAGACGAAGAGTGGATTCACTACGATAACCCAAAGCATAGGAAGTCATGGGGTAAGCCCGGACATACCTCTACTTCAATTACAAAGCCAAACATTCATGGCAAGAAGTTAATGCTGTGCATTTGGTGGGATCAACTTGGATTCATCTATTACGAACTACTCTAACACAATGAAACCGTCACGGGAGAACGTTATTACAAGCAGCTGATGCAATTGAGCCGAGAATTGAAGATTAATTGTTCACAATATGCCAAAAGGCAAGATAAAGCTATTTTTCAACATGACAACGCTCGGCCACATGTTGCAAAAATCGTAAAGGAAACGTTAGAAGCACGAAATTGGGACGCCCTACCCCACTCATTGTATTCATCAGATATTGCTCCTTCAGACTACCACCTATTCCAGTCGATGACTTATGGTCTGGCTGAGCATCACTTTACTTTTTCGCCTCAAAATCGCCTCAAACGAGCACTTTTTCAGACGGGGTATCCACTTGTTACCCTAAAGATGGTCAAAAATAGTAGAAAGTGATGGGCAATATTTTGAATGACATTATTTATACCTTTCTTTTACAATAAATTCTTATTTCTTTATAAAAAAATGGCGGTAATTTATTTGTACACCCAATAAAATATTCCACCCCTTTCTTTTACCTTCTTCTGTAGATGTTTCAATAGTTTTTTTTGAAGATTTTGTTTGAAAATATTGTTTCAAATCAGTGTACGATATTTTTACAAGAGTAGTTGGTTCATTTGTGCTGTTTTTTGCTAGCAGATCAGCTGTCTCATTTCTCTTAATTCCAATATGAGCAGGAACCCAAAAAAAATTTTAATTGACTATTGTTCTCGGCTTTACTAATTTATAAAACATACTTACTTCGTATTTCAAATATATATGGATTAATTTTAATTTTATTATTAAAATTTTTTAAACGTTTTAATGCACTGAGCGAATCGGTAAAAATGTATACAATTCTATCTAATAAGTTTAATGCTATGACACTCTCTGCAGTGTAAATTGAAGCAAAATTAGTTATATTGTTTGTTACAATTTTTTATAATTTCGGACAATGGCACGCACTTCCTATGGATAAACCATGTGCTGATTTGCTTCCGTCTGTATATATGGCACAAGCATCATTGTCGGAAATTAGTTCTTCGATTTTTTTGTTTGGATCGGTTTCTGTTAGTAGTATTTTTCTAAATTCTAAATCTATCTGAATGAGATTTATCAACGTTTAATAATTATCACTATAAATATGAAAATTTTCACTTGTAAATATTTTGTTCTGTAAATAATATTCTACTAGACATTGTAATAGTAATCTATAAAGAAATTTAATTTTACTAAAAGTATTGCCTAGAGACTTCCGAATTTTTATTATTGTTTTGTAGATTAACAATTTACTATTAGAATAAATTTTACGTAGATAACTCTCCCATAAATAGTTTATTCTGTCTTTAATATACTGTAACTTGGCTTCAACATTTAATACATTAATAGGGATTCTATTTCTGTATTATAAAGCAAGTCGAATAGCGATATATTGTATTTTTTCTAGTATCTGTACTTTTCTTGCAAAAGTAAGGAAGTAAATAAAGCAGCTGTAATACAGAATAATAAGTGTTTTGGCATCAGAACCCCACCACGTGCTTCAGAGAAACTTTATAACATTCTTTGATCTTAAGCATTTTTTCCTGATTGTTTTTATATGTTCATTGAAATTAGCCTTATAATCAAATATTGCTCCCAAAAATCGAACTGTTTCACTAGATTTGATAACTGTTTTATTAACTTGTATAGTTGTTTCTCCTGACTTAATATTACGCTTGTTAAAATGAACAAATATCGTTTTTTCTGAAGCTAAATCAATGCCTAAATTAATTAAGTTGGCATGAAGTTTGTTTGTTGACGATTCTGAAAGTTTTTTTGTTGCTTTTCTAGACGTTCTGTGACAATAGAGTGCAATATCATCAGGAAATTGTGAGATAGTAACGCTTTTACGTAAATCTTCATTTGTATTATTCATGTCAATATTGTATAAAATTGGATTTAACACTCCTCCTTGTGGGACTCCTTTATATGCAATTCTAGGTATTTCGCGTATATCATCTGTAAAAATGTACCTTTCATTCGTGGGTCACCTTACTTTAACTAACTTTTTGATTAAAATATCTGTATTTACATTATTGAGTGCACTTTTAACATCTAAAAATGTAGCTAAGAGATCATTCTTTTTATTAAAAGATTCTACAATGTTTAGATTTCAAGTAGTTAAATTATTTATTGTTGACTGACCTTTGCGAAATCCGAATTGACTAGGTGGTAGTATTTCGTTACACTCTATTCAACAGTCTAATTTATTTTTTATCATTTTTTCTAATATTTTACATGTACAAAATATTAGTGGAATAGGTCGGACGGCCTCACCGTCCGATTGAGGATTAAAATGTAAATATGATTCTCGCCATTGTTGAGGGTATTCGCCCGCTACGTACAGTTCATTAATAATATCCAATAATAAAAGTTTGTACTTAATTGGAAGATTTTTCCAGATAAAATAATTAATTCTATCCATGCCTGGTGCTGAGCGTCATTTCATGCTATTAAGGGCAATGCTAAATTCTGTATAATTAAATGTACAATTAAAAAATTCATTATCATTTCACAAAATCCAACAGTTGGCTGATTTTCTCTCCAAGTCGCTCTAGATGTTTCTGTGCATGATAAAATTGTCTCGAGCAGAGATACTATGTACTTGATCCATCATGACATCTCCCTTAGTGTTCAACGTACTGTCTATAAAACAATTGAATTGTACTTTTGTCGACTGCCCATATACAAATTAATAAATATTTTTTTATTGGTCTTACAGTCCAATCAATTCAATCTAAAAATAAAATAAAAATAAAAATAAAACATAAAAATATAAATAAAAATAAATAAAAAAAAATAAAATAAAAATTAAAAATAAAAATTAAATTAAAATTATAATGACAGTCAGACTGTCCTTGTTTACATTCACCCCCGTAGACTAACATGAAAATAAAATATTAGCTGAAAAAATTCTTTGTTAGTAAAGTGCAGTCTGACTGTCCCCAACACCCTTACCTAATTGAAGACTTGTCCAACGTTTCGAACTCGCTACGGCTCCTCATCAGGGACTAAACTAAACCTTATATTCTAATCTATATATACCCATCCCCACCACCAAATTTAGTAAATTAAATATAAATTCCCCCTCTACACAAATTGTCCAAAACCAATCAATTTAATAAGGAATGATAAACACTGTCCAATCTACCAGACTCTAACATTAAATTCACATTATCTCCATTCCTGGAAATGTGAATACTTTCAAAACTCTCCCGTTTATACTTATTATTAATACCATGTTCCAAAATATCCACATTCACAAAATCAAAAGAATGTAAAAACTTTAAACATTGCTCTTTTAAACCGGAAGTAATATGTGAGCTACGTAAACTATATTTATGCTCCTAAATTCTCTTTTTTAAATATCTACCTATTTGTCCAATTTAGTGTTTATCACAATCCATGCAATTAATCTTGTAAACAACTCCTGATTTTAAGCATAAATCGTCCCTATCTTTGCAATTATTAAACAATCTACTCAAATTATTGCTATTTTTAAAGAAAATTTGAATGTTATATTTCCGAAAATTTCTTTTAATTCTTTCAGATAATCATCTAACATATGGCAAGACAATAATTTTGCCTCCGTTAACATCAATTCCTGCACTATGTCTATTTTCAGTATTATAAATGTGAAACAATCTCTCAGCAATTAATCTATTAATAAATTGAATTGGATAACCATTATTAATGAAAGTTTCTCTTACTATCTGTAAATTATTTTGTCTAAAATCTTTATGTGACATTTTAATTGCTCTGTCAATGAAACCCTTTAATGCTCCAATTTTGTTTCCGAATTGGTGGTGTGAATTAAAATCTAAAAACCTACCTAACCAAGTAGGCTTTCTGTACCAATTAAGTTTCACCTTATTATTACTACATCTAATGACATTAATGTCCAGAAAACTTAACTGACTATTGACTTCAACCTCCTTTGTAAATTTAATTCTGTCATGTACAGAATTGAAAACATCCACCATTTCATCTACAAAAACTTCCGGAACAATTATAAAGATATCATCAACATATCTCTTAAATATTATTGGTTCAAAAAGCGATTTTGACAAGGATATACTTTCCAACTTTTCCATAACTAAATTAGCTATAACCGGTGACAAAGGCGACCCCATTGGACATCCGTATTTTTGTTCATAAAATTTATTATTAAATGAAAAAATTGTGTTATTAAAAACCAAATTAATTGCTTTAATAAATTCATTCATTGTTAATTTTGTATGCAAATTAATTTCATTCCACTTTTCCTGTATAATATCATTTAACAACTCTAAAGGTACATTTGTAAACAAAGATACTACATCCAATGAAATCATCTTGTAGTTTTTCGGAATAACAATATCTTTCATTTCATTGTAAAAACACCAACTATCCTTAATGTAAGAAATAGTTCTTCCAACTATCTTAACCAATATATGAGACAAAAATCTAGCAATATTATCAGTTGGGAAACCTATGGAAGATATTATTATTCTAAATGTCAGATTTTCTTTATGAATCTTGGGAAGCCCATAACATTTTGCTACAGTTCCATTTTCACATTTTAAATACTTATATGTAGTATCATTTATATATTCATTTCTTTTCCAAATATTTAATAACTCTTTCAAATCATTTTGTAGCTTAATGATATGTGGATTACCAATCTTCAAATAAGTACTATCATCATTTAATATATTATTTATACATTTTATGTAATCAATTTTATTGGAAGCTACAGTTACATTACCTTTGTCGGCCTTTTGGAAGATTATCTTAGGGTTATTTTTCAAAAAAATTTTTCGCGGTTATTAAATCATGTATAAAATTACTATTTAAAAAATTATCAAATTTATTTTCTCTTTTAAAATTACTAATGACATTAACTAAAGATGCCCTACATTCCTTTTTCACTTCATCATTTAAACCAAAAAGATTTCTTTCAACCACCGTGATGATTTCTTTGATCGGCAGATTATTCTTACAATATAATATTCCATGTTTGGCACCTTTAGACATGATGTTTATTACTTCATTTGGTATCTCCTTGTCAGTTAGATTTCTAAACCAATTTTTATTGTTTGCATTGTTTATCTAATAGCTTTGAAATTGTTTTTTATTTCTTAAACATTCAAATTTCCTTTTTAATGCTTGTCTATTAATCTTTGTTTTATATATATATATATATATATATATATATATATATATATATATATATATATATTTTGTACTGTCTATAATGATGTTTGATTTGCCCTCCCCAGAATCCGAGGGGCTGTCACCGACCATAGAGGCTTGAACTCTATCGGAGTCGGTGAGGAGATTGACCGGTCTTGCCGGAGTTACTCGCTGGGGTATATCCTTGTTTATACCAAACATTAATCATATTTGGCCTTAGATTCGGGAGGCCCTCCCTATTAGCTTTTTCTATCCGCCCTGAGTATTTTATTTCTTCAGTGCCCTATACAAATTGTAGCGAGCCATCCCCTATCCGCAACCTGGGGAGGCAACCGATGGGACAAAGCAACAAAACTCCACACTGGGTGTGCGTGCGTACGTGTGTGTGTGTGTGTGTGTGTGTGTGTGTGTGTGTGTGTGTGTGTGTGTGTGTGTGTGTGTGTGTGTGTGTGTGTGTGTGTGTGTATGTGTGTGTGTGTGTGTGGGTGTGTCTGTGCATGTAGGTGTGGATATGTGTGTGCATTTCATAGATTTCCGTATGTTAAATTAAATACCGCAAATTTGTAGTTGATGGTAGCAACTAAAATAAATGTAAAGACAATGGTCCGTGAAATAGCTCCTTTTATTTGAAAGTGACGATATGCGAATATTGTATATGGGAAAGAGTATAAAAAATAGATTTACTATATACGCTTTACCTTGTGTTTGTAAAATTATTATATGAAGTTCGGTCATATGCAAAGTATAGTATCATAATAGCTTATTGCGTTTTAGCATAGTGCATGATGCACTAGCTTGCAAATCGTAGGGTCGTGGGTTCGCGATGCTCAGCGGAAACTGGAATTTTTTTCATCGAAATAAAATAATTTATATGTTCAACAGAGGCGTTTAAAATTAAAATTTACAATAATTAGTGTATACAAAATATATTAATAATTTTTAATTGTTAATTGTTAACTGTTAATCGTACTACGTAATAATGCATATAAAAAATAATTTATAAATTCTAATTAAATAGTATGCGTTAACCAAATACGTAAATATATTTTTTATTTTAAATAAGTAAATATTACAAGAGCCAAAAAATTATTCACTTGACCGAGGAAACAAAATTAGAATAATATATAAATCGTCTAGACTTACGATGGCTCGATCGCTAGCGCGAAGGATTAGTAACTTGGTGATGCGAGTTCAAATCCCGGTCTCGGCCGATTGAGACAGCACCGCAGTAATAATTTATATGTGGTTTGTTTACAAATACATTGTGAACTTCCGTCACTGATTAGCACCGGTATTTGGAAGCGTACATAAAGCAACGTTAAATAACATAAAAAAATATATATGAATCGTCTTAATTTCTAAATTTTCTGACTAGATTCTGTCTAGTTTTAAACTAGGTATACCTAACAAAATCTAAGCTCGTTTCATATCAAAAATACTTTTAAAAGTGGGATAAATCGCAACTAGGATCAGACCATATTTCCCTTCTCGATCCTAACATTTAATAAGGTAAACTAACTCGATAATTGTTAGATTCGGGAATGAATTTCTACACAGATCGATACTAGGAACATGAATATGATTCCTGTCTAGGATTATGAACTGTAAAACTATTAAGGATTCCAATTGGAAAATCTAGTAAAATCATGTTACAAAAAGATTCAAGATTTTCTCGCCGGTTTTTAGCTGAATTCTGGCTTGATTTACCTATATAGGACAAACACTGTGAAATCTAATCGGAATCCTCTATAATCGTACGGATCGTGTCTAAAATTTCTACACCGGCAGTGGCGTATTTTTACGAAATGAGTTTAGTTATTTATGCTAAACCGTTTCGTATATTTAACAATAGCGCCTTTAACCTAATTAAATATTTAGTTAGATATACTCAATATTGTGTTTATTCAATGATTTACTTGATTTCATTTTTTGTTTTTGTTTCAATAAAATATTTAGTTCCATTAATTAAACATATTTTACTAATTCCTTATACTAAATTTTTGATAGAAGTGACAACTTTTTTTCAGTGTGGATACGTTATTTAGAAGATTACCTTAATATTAAATTTAATACAAATTTTAGACTGGCTTTTATTCATCAAGCATTGCAGCATCAGCTATAAGAAATAGAAGAGTTGACATTTCATCCGTCGTTGCCAGCTCGAAAATTCAGCTGCAAATTATTAGTGAATATGCTTTCACGCTTTGCTTTAAGCTTTACTCCTTCTGGAAGCTTGTTATTGGTTTGACTATTGGCAAGAATAAACGTCACGCATCAAAGCAAGAACGGCAGTTGTGGGTATTAAGATTATAGAGTGTATATGGGGTAAACTGGGTTTTTACCTATATATACTAAAATTGATTCAAATGTAAAAATTAAATAAGAATTTAGTTCACCCGTACGAAAGTGGATTGATAAGTTTCCAGCCTGACCAAGAAAAACAACGTTTTTAAGAATTTTTTTTTATTTCTCAATAGAATCTCCTCCAAGGCTGATACAATTCTCGGAGCGGTGTTCTAGTCTAGTAATTCCATCTCTATAGACTGATTCGTCAAGCTCCTCAAAATACCCAATTGCAGCTTCAATTACTTCTTCATTGTCCGCAAATCTTCTACCGTCAAGCCATTTTTTGAGTTTAGGAAACAGATAATAGACGCTCGGCGCTAGGTCTGGAGAGTAGGGAGGGAGGGTGCGGGATCAATTCCAACTTCAGATCGTTGATTTTATCCATCGCAACGATTGACGTGTGCGCTGGTGCGTTATCGTGATGAAACAAGATTTTTTTCTGCGCCAGATGAGGTCGTTTAATTTTCACTTCGTGGCTCAGACGTTGCAATAAGTCTGCGTAGTATTGATCAGTGATAGTTTTACCCTTTTCAAGGTAATCAATGCATACAATACATCTTGCATCCCAAAAAACAGTAGCCATAACCTTGTTCACCGAAAAAATTGTTTTTGCCTTCTTTGGAGTTGGCTCCCCTGATCCAATCCACTGTTTAGACTGTTGTTTGGTTTCAGGAGTGTAGTGGTCGACTCAACTTTTGTCAAAGGTTACGAATCGACACAAACATTCGCTTGGATTACGCTTATACAATGCCAAATTGGCGATAGAAATGTTCTTTCGAATCAATTTTTGGTCGACTGTTAGCAATCGCGGCACCCATCTTGGACAGAGCTTTTTCAGATACAAATGTTGATGCAAAATATTTTGTACACGTTCATATGATATCTTACAGGTCTCAGCTATCTCAAGCACTTTTAATTTGCGGTCTTTCAGCATTATTTGATGGATTTTATCGATCATATCTGGAGTTGTGACCTCAATTGGGCGTCCTGAGCAAGGCTCATCAGAGGTGCTCACACGACCCTTTTTAAACTCGGAAACCCACTGCTTAATGATTGAATATGATAGGGAGGATGTCCCCAGTGTTGAGTCTATCTCTTCTTTAATTTCCTTCGGCGTTAACCCCTTCAAATAAAAGTATTTGATGACAGCACGATTTTCCAGCCTTTCTATTTTTACGAAAAACACAGAGGCGTCTTGTTCAGCGTGCTCTGAAACCTAAACTAACATGGCGATCGGACTGAAACTATAGCTACAAGCCATCTAAGGATGGTACTATAGAACACCACTTCAAGATAGGCCTAGTGGCGCCATCTCTTGGTCAGGGCGGAAACTTATCAATCCACCCTCGTATTGATAAACTTTCATAAACACGGAGGCATGTCCTATTTTGAAGGAATATCCATGAATGTCGCGATAGCGCCACGAGGACGAAGGCGAATTCGAGAAACACCTTTATGATGCAATTGTTACATTATTGATTACCATATGGTCTATTACATACTATTAATTACAAACCTAGGTATTTCTAAATAAGAATAAGAAAATTTCAACGAAACCGAAGTGCGAAAAAACTATAATATAAATACTTATATATAAATTATAAGTATTGTAGGGAAAATAACAGTACAACTTACATTTCCTTAGAGAGTCAAGTCAGTCATACATTCACCTGCACACTGTCCATGGACCCATTGGTTCTCTGTAACCTTCACTGTTCACTTTAGCATCAACATTTTTTGAGCTCGTTACAATGCCGCAAAATATACATAATGTAAATAATTCATTCGTACAATTAGTAAATATCGAAGGTTAGAGTTGAGATCGCGCAGTCACATTTTGCATGACGTGCCCCGTTGTCTGTGCAACACATGCGCAATATGATAAGTTTGAATTTTTGATTTTTACTTTTTGCTTATTCAATACGTGAATCAATATTTTTTTAAATTTCACTTTTTAAAAAGAGAATTTCATTTTTTCATACGTGCAAAATTAATCTGCTGATTAGAAAACTGAAGTTTTCACTTATTTGATTTTAGAGTGTAGTAACGCTGTTTACTCGAATTAAAAAACTAATGTAATATTAATGGTCAACAACGTTGAAGAAATGGATACTGAAATTGAGTTACCTAATCCATGAAGTTTTCAAAAATCCATAATCGATAAAAAGACGATCTCATTTTTACCTATATTATCGAAAATCACAGAGAATAAAACGCGAACTCACGTTTTTGAAAAAACCTTTTTAATAAATTCATCAAGAGAAATTACATATGATGTATATTCACTAACGTATCAAAATTAACACTTCTAAGATTCTTAGTGGTTCCAAGTTGTTGCCAAAGAACTTAAGTTCACTGTACAGAAATTCTTTGGTACGATTCGTGTAGCTACTAGCGGCAATGGACACTCTGCGTGTCTAAAATTTTCATTTTTTTATATAATGCTGTAAATTTACAATTAATAAATCCTTGTAAATATGACAACTGCACAATAAAGGATAAAAATAATATTATATAATTAATAGAGAACATATAAAAGAAACCTACAAAAAAGATAAAAAGAAAACAATTCAGTATCAACTAAAACTGCAAAAATTCAAAAAAAAATTGGAACATGCAATTAACTACACTGATCATGAAGTAGATGAAGTAATCGATCATCATTATGTTCAAACTTCAATTGTTAAATGTAGAATATATTATATTACATGTTTTTATAATTATTATACATATACTCTCGTAGTATTTAATATCCTGAAATATTAAAAAGCTGTATAAATTACATTTTTAGAGATGTATTTTTGATAGGGATATTACTATATAAAAGGAATAATATATATATATATATATATATATATATATATATATATATGATATTTATATATAATAATATATAAATATAATATTTTTATATATGATATTAATATATAAAATAAATAATTGAATAAGAGTAAAATGTGATTATAGAAATGTAAAGGTGTTTCATATAGTTGCCTAACTCTTACTTCTTATAGAGTGAATTATCTGTTTCGTATGCTTCATAGTTCTTTAGCAATTTGATAAGACTGCTTAAAAAAATTTTGTTTTTCGTATTTTTACAATATTCAATAAACAAAGCAAAATTGTTTTAGCATTAGTTTTTATAATATTATTTTCAGCAAATAAACATATTTGTTACATACTTTTAATATATGAGATACACTTTTGCAGAATTTTTGGATTTATATGCAAATAATATATACGTTAATATATTGTACGAAATACAATTATATTTATGTTAACATGATTTGGTAGATTGATATTGAGTAATTTGATTAATATTAACGTCGTTCTGTTAAGTCTTAAAAATATAATAAATGAACCAATTAGAAAATTATTGAAAAACATATGCTTTTTATTACATCAAACCCTGTGTATTTTTTACATAAATTATCGAATATCCCAACAGATATATACAAAATATATATGTTAGTAGCAGTTATAACTTGTAATCTTAGACACTTTTCAAAGTATATGTAAGTGAATCGTAATAATCAATATATGTCATAAAATATTTTTAAGAAACTAAATTTTATGTACATTATCATATATTTTTATGTCGTAAATTACCTTTGCAAGCAAGTTTTGAAAAATAACACATATACAAAATGAGACATTTGTAGAAATGAATTACCAAATACAAAGTAGATGGTGTCGTTGAACAGTTGGTTAATATCAAAACGCTACAACGTTAAATTCATGCAAATTAACATTCACCTTCCCTGGTAAATCTATTCTATTTTTAAGATACAAACAAGGAATTTTCAAATTTTCAAAAAGTATCTAGTAACAGGGTATACTTGTTCGATACTAAATAGGAAAACATGTAACGTTTTTACCGTCGTTCCGACAGATTTATGGTTACATTTTTTCAAGCTATTTTTTAGGTATTTAAGGCCCCTAATAGTTAGCTTTGTATCAATGTATTTTTGGATAGTATTAAAATTTATTTGAAAACTAGGTTAAGCGAGGTAAACCATATAACCTAGCATTATGATGCCTTCTTCTATAAATTCATTGACTTCAATCATTAATTTAATTAATTAATTATAAATGTTTATCAAGTTTATTCGAAAAATTTCAAGTAACTTATTAGTGCGCTCGTTCTATATATCTTATACATCTAATACATATACAACACATTGACAATAGTTTACACATTCGTATACAATATATGTTATACTTATGTGAAGTCATAATAGGGTTTATATACTAACCACGATGTTTTATCACTTGCGGGAGTGGCAAATTACTAGACATGCCGTATGTACACTCTCCATAAATTCAAGTTACGAATTCAAGTTATGAACTAATCACGATTTCTAATTTAAAAATTAATTTGATTTTAAAAAATTTATCGCTTACTCCTAATATTTATTTATCGCGCGTACTATTTACATCTATTTACAACCATTGTTTATGGTACTTATCTCGCGGCAATTATTGCTCGGCTAACTATTACTAAAAACTAGCTCGTGACAGTAGGCGACTCGAATCCCTGGCCGGTTCCAGCATTGACATGCGCTTGTTACGTATTCACGTGCTTCGCGGAGTACGGGGGCGGCCATCGTACGTGACGGTAGGCGCGGGAGATATTAAGGGGGAACCGGACAGCTACTTGGAGACCGGAGGACGCGATGTATTGAAGATGTTAAAGATACATTAATGGTACTTGCCGTCGTTGAACTCTGCTGTCATCCTGGGTCGTCCTCTGGAACGGCTCAACGCTAAGCTGTCTCAGATATATATATATATATATATATATATATATATATATATATATGGTGGTGTAGCGACGGTGTTTAGATGTTGGCATCGGTCCGATGGCGGAGAGCCACAGGTAGCTAGTATCGTGCGTGCTTGGTGCAGCATCGGGACTTTCGATGTCTCGCGTCCTTGCTCAATATTTCCTCCGTGGAAAATAACCTGGGTGGCTGTGCGGTAATCGTCTCCCTTCCTTCGTCGTTAGTTCGATTTTTCTCCAGTATACGCATGCATATACAATGCATTCAATACTTTATTATATTGCGTGCCCACTCGTCGAGAGCCGAAGTGAATCTGTTTATCGCGTTACGTCTCAGTGTCGCATTGATCACGCAGTCTATATATCGCGCGAGACATCGAGACTTTCTCAACTCTAATTGTAATCGTCGAAAACGACGGTTACACACTCCCTCTCCCAGAACCGAAGTGGGGGGGGGGGCACTGAGCTTTAATTTGCTTCATCTGCGTTAGGCAATTGCGGTACCCGGAAACAGGAGAACGAAAAGAGGGAAAGAGTTTACTCGTGTATCGCCAGTTCCGGATTCAATCTATCTCACTAGCCTATCAGAACAAACGCGATTTACAAACTAATCGAAAAATTATTAAAGCTATTTATACTTACTTAAATAAGAAAATATATGCATCTAAAGATAACTAACTCTATGTCTTATTACTCTTATTTTAACTTAAGTTAAGAAAAATACTTCATAAAAGATACTTAATCGAATCGAATATTCTCCTATGTAATGTGATTTTAGTCTATGTTTTATTACACTTTATGTACTTAATCTACATAATACTTAATTTTGCCTCCCGATTCACACTCGTGACGTCACAAGTAGTGACCAGATAAGAGATATATTTGGGATGGCTTTATTAGTGTGCTTCCTTACTATCATGAATAAAACGAGAAGGTGGTTATGTTTGACGCGGTAGGTGCTCTTTTACATTATAAACCTTTTAATTTTATAACCGACTGACGGAATTTGTGCTAACCAATTGCTTTCATCGGGCCATTAATGTTTAAATTGGTAGGAGGAGGCCATTTGTATATGCCTTTCTAGGCTGGCATGGTAATTATTGCTAGAATGGTTATTTTATATATACTTTTCCGGTTTGATAAGATAATTATGGCTGGAACGGTAGGGGTTATTTTATATATATGGAACGAGGGGCTGTATACATTTTATGTGCACTGCAATTTATTTATTCAGGTAGACTGGCGCTCAAGGCATGGCGATCATTATCGGTTGCGTCATGTGGTTCTTTGGATATCACTTTTCCGATATTACCTCATGGTTCTTATCTTATCGGTGACTTTTAGCTCAAGCCTTGTCGAGCTCAGTACTTTTGAGATTTCCGTGATGTCTGGATGCTGTTTGACAATGGCTTATCCTTTCCGCGTACCATTCTGCAGCATCAATCCCGAAAAGGTGTCGCAAATTAAACGTCAATAATGGGTCTCTCAGTACATTTACTGTTCCATCGATGCGCAGATTTAATTGCACTGTTTCTCTGTGCAGTGTTTCTTTATCCATTTCTGTGAAATGACTGTGGAGCCTATTCTCTTCAATCTGAACAGTAAGGTTTTATGCCTGAGGATTTGCCATGATAATTCTCGTATTATGTTTAGATTGACTATAATAAAGTCATAACGGTGGTGTTTTCGTTTTGACGTTGTCTATGGTAATTCCTTGTTCAATAAATTTTAGAAATTTATTTTATTGTAAAATCTGTATTAGATTTTATTTTGCATATCTATGTTAGATATTATTCTAAAATTCTCTATTAATTATTATTTTTGAAGTCTATATTGATTCTTTTTACTTTAACATTGAATGTATTTTAAAATTTAAAAGTTTATTTTAGTGTTTTTTTCTCGTAAACTAATAATTTAAAAATTTATTTTATTCTAATAATCTATATTAAGTTCTACCCTTAGATTTATATTTTATGTACAAGTTATGATGATGTTGGTTATCTTTATTTGTTATTAATTAAAAATTTTAATTTATTATTTACATGTAGTTTAAAATTTAAATTATTGTTCAATTTCTACATAAATTATTTATATAAATTTAAGTTTTATAATTGCATTGGTTATATTGTTTTCTTGTATTTAATTTTTGTGAAAGATCTGAATTTTATATCTACATTTGATGTTTTATTAGCGGATTATGATTGCATAAATAAATATTTAATTGTAAAAAAAGAATCTAAATGTTATGTCATTATAATATATTATTACATATTTTTTTTTATTTTTATTCTTACAGGTGGTAATTGTTTTGAAAGCTTTTCTCGCTATTATTTTTATGACTTCTTTCTTTTTATTTATTAAAAATAATTATAAAATATTTTTATTGGTTAAGTATTTATTTATTTAATAATTATTAATTATTCTGCTCTGTTTTTGTGTAATTTCTGAAATAGTCAATGAGTTATTTTGAGTTACTTGATTAATTGTATGTTGGATTAATTATATTTGCTTTATTGTTGAAGATTAATTTTCTGTATACGTTTAATTTGCTTAATTACTTTTATTATTATTAGTTACGTTTAATTACTTTAAATATAAATTTTTAAGTTCCAGGTGAGAAGTCCTCTTCATTTCATGGTACTCCTTTATGTAAATGCCAATCGTCGACTTGTGAAATTTCCACGAAGTTATTTTATGAAGAATTGTTAATTTTTGTAAAATCACTTTGGATTATATTTTCGGCGCGGAAATCTAACTGTTTACGTCGACGATCGTGTGCCGGGGTAACGTATCCCTCATTCTTAGTGTATGGAGCAGGTGGTGATACGGTTAAAATACATCAATGATCTTGCAGGATCGGATCAAACGAGCTTGGTGCATCCGGGAATTACCGATGCTGGGAGTGAGAAATTGGCACTTACTTCCTAATTACTGCAAATCCGTTAGAAGTGGTTCAGCGACCACCAACAGTCAAATCGATGGAACGTTCTGCTTTAATGCACCAGGGGCTTGGCTTCGTCGCCCGGTCGAGAGAACAAACTACTCTATAAAACCCCCTAACCCTATATTGAATGGCAGTTGCGATAGGGGATGCATGGTTCCGCGGTAGAAGTTGAGGAGCCCCTACAGCTGCCAGTCGAAATTTGTATACTGCCCATTTAAACATAACTTGTCCTCCGAACGGATTGCTGTAAGGCGATCTCAGTAGGTGGACGTACAAACAAGATATATAAAAACAACTAATCAAAACTAAACGCTGAAATGAAAATAAGAATAGTACTGCTGGAGTATGAGAAAAATTTAGACAGGAGACTTAGGGAGAGACGCAATGAAAAAGAGAGGCCAACTACGACAGAACTGGAGACAAAAGGGGTTAGAAAGACACTCCCAAAAGATACCGCTGGATTATTAGAGGCCACTGTTAAGGCCAAAGTTGAAGTAACCACCCAGACAACAGTTAATGTGGAGAAGCCGACTAACGGTTCCGGTGCCTACACACCAACTAACGAAGGGAAAATCTATGAAATGGGAAGCAGTGCACCAAATAATAACGACACATCTTCCTTAAAGGAACAGCAACTAATTGAAGCATCTGTAGGCTCGCAAAAAACAATAGACTGCGTCACAGCCCTGATAATGGTGACTATATCGGAGATGGCCATCAGATGTGCAAGTGAAGAGGTAAAGTTGGCAGCTCTACGTCTCGGTCGTATGTCGCTGCGGTCACAAAGACCAACAACAATAGCAATACCATATCAACTGGAAGTAGTATAAAGCTCTCTGCTCTAAAGACTCAGCTTACTAAAGCAACAGTAAGACCACCTACAAAAGTGGTGTTTCTTAAATCTAGGGATGTGGAGACGATCATTTCCACTACGAAGGCAAAGGAGGTCTTGCAAAAGACCTTCAAGCCTAGGAAGGGAAAGGTGCGAATATGGAACCTTAAGGAAATCAGAGGGAGTCTTCTTGTTGAAGCGGCATCTGAAGTGGATTCGGAGAAAATCAAAGTCTGTAAAGACATTAAGGATATATTTGAGTTGGAAGCGCTAACGACGAACAAACCAAAGATAATAATGTACAAGGTGTCGAAAGATATCTCTGTACAAGAACTAACAGCTGCAATACACGAGCAAAATGAAGTTTTGGCTCAAACTGAGGAAGAATTTGCAGGTTTATTCAAGCCCCGCTTCAAAGTGGGCAAAGGTGGAAGTAATTCGGACAGCTGGGTGGGAGAAGTCCTGCCAGCTGTGCGTGAACTTCTCCTGGAACGGAAGAGAGTATTCGTTAGATGGCTCTCTAGCCTGATCCAGGACTACATTAGAGTAACCAGATATGGACATGTCTCCAAATTTTGTAAAAAGGAACAAGACTGCTTCCATGGCACTCTTACAAATCAGGGTAGCAAGGAATGCACACGTAAGAAAAGATAACACCAAAATCTGTGAACTGCAAGAAAACAAAGAAGCCTCACAATCATGACTCCATGGACATCAAATGTTCTACGTATAAAGCTGCAATGGAGAAATTAATCAACTCTTTGAATTATGGACAGTAATGTACGAACAAATCAAAATGAAACTGTTTTGCACTTTGCACAACTACATGCCAGAAAAGCACGCAGGGTCACTCATGAGATAAAATCAAAAGGTGTCGAAAGTAGAGTAGATATCCCGCTTCTCCAGCAGCCATACCAACGCAGTAGCCAAATAGGGAGGAGTTCAGTCTGCATACAAGAATGGTATATGCGTAAGGGCATATCTCCTGGGCGGCGATAGCAATCCTCAATTCCGAAGTCATAGTACTAAAATTGACGCATCTTACCAACTTATACTTTGCGGTGGTGGAGGTAAGGATGTGCACTTTAACGACATATGTGGTCAGTGAATATTTCTAACTAAGGCACGAAATAGGGATACATCTTATGGAACTCAATAAGATACTGCACGCACTTCGGGGGGAGGATGGTACTTATCGGTGTTATTTTTGCCTACTACTGGGCAGAACCTTATCATTAACATCTATATGTCGTGTTTCAGATTTTCGGTCTTCTCTACCGAATGGAAAGTTGGCCAAGTTGTCACGATTAGAAGAGGAGAAGATAAGGAGCTAGAGGATCTTGGCTCCTACAGGTCTATATGATTACTGCCTATATTAGGCAAATCCCTAGAAGCTCTGATACTATACAAGCTATACAGAATCGTTGATAACAAATTATCTCCATGACAATTTGGCTTTAGAAGAAGGCGCCATTGTTCAGTTGCGTAAATTCGTGAGTGATTTGAACAGCAAATATGTTGTTGCAATCTTTCTGGACATAAAAGGTGCCTTTGACAATGTCTGGTGACCAGTTATACTGGCCGCATTGAAAGCAAAGCATGCCTCAGGCAACTCTAAAAATTAATCAGCCATTACTTGACAAATTAAAGTTGGGCTCAATAAGGGATGTCCGCAAGGATCCGTACTTGGTACATATCTGTGGAACCTTATCTTTAATCCTATACTTTAACAGATCTCTAGAGTGTGAGGCCATTGCTTATGCTGATGACATTGCGCTCCTAGTACAGGGAGACTCGCGTACAAAGGTCGAAAGGATAGTCCAGAGTTATACTGAAGAAGTTGAATTCTGGTGTCACCTCAATAAATTGAGGCTGGCCTCTCAAAAATGTGGAATGTTGTCACTGAGAGGCCACCTTCACCTAAAAGTCTCTTATAAAGATCGACGATATAATGATGAAAAGATTAGAAAGCGTGAGATACCTTGGAATCCACTTCGGCAAACATCATAAAATCGAATGCCATTTAAAAGCAGTAAAGTTCAAGTGACGACTTCGCACACATGTATGTTTGCAAACAAGCACACAATCTTTCTTATTCAATAGAATATTTTTCAAATATAACTTGTAAATACATTACTCTCTGGTATGTAGATATCTCAATTAGCTTAGTAACGGAAGGGGAATATTTACAGGAGGCTTAACATTGGTGTGTATATTTAACACACCAAATCACCTTGCTAACAGTCTGTATGTAAATAAATAATCGGCAACACGATACTGGAAAAGGAACGAGACGATGGGATGTATTATCCGAATGAATATATTTCATTATTTTATTTTCTGTTCTAAAAGCTAAGGATAAATCGCTAAATATAGAATTGAAGGAGTTCATTTCTGTTCAAGAAATTTACTAAATTTACTATTATATCTTTCTACTTTTCGGTTATTATTTTATTATTATGACTAGTATTTTTTTTGATTATTCAAATTGCTTTGATTTTTAAAACATTATATACGATAGGGATAATCCTCAGAAACGGTATATACTTTAAACACATCGATTGTCTCTTTCTTGAGCTTTCATGACGCATGGGTATTTTATGCATTCGTAAACGCAGCCTTTCGAGCCCCACGTTGGACGCCCTTTTATAACCTCGTTTTCACATGACACTATCTTACCTGTTTCCTGGCGGTTGACGTCCTCGCGATCGTTTCAGGGACGCTTTCACTGTACCTAGGTAGGGAGAGAGAAAAAGGAGAAAGGGAAAAAGAATCGTTGATCTCTGCCGTCATCATGGGTCGTCCTCTGGAATAGCTCAGCTCTACGCTGTCTTAGCGCGCTGGTATAGTGATCGCGTCTAGTCGCTGCCATCGGCCCGATGGCGGCGTGCCATAGATAGGTGGCAATGGTGCGCGCTTGGAGCAGTATCGGGAGTATCAACGCCCGCGTTCTTGCTGAATATTTCCTCTGTGGCAAATAACCTGAGTGGCTCGGTGGTAATTTTCTCCCTTCCTTCATCGCTACTTTGTAAAGTTTATATTTGCATGCGCACTCGTTGAGAGCCGTAGCGAATCTGTTGATCACGTCGCGTCTCAGCGTCGACTTGATCTCACACTCGGTATATCGCGTGAGACATCGATACTTTCTCGTCTCTAATTGTAATCGTCGAAAACGACGGTTCATATATATATATATATATATATATATATATATATATAATTATTGCAGATAAGATTGCAAAAAAAAAACAAAAAACCAAAGGTCGATCAGTTATGCTTTGTTGCACATAAACATTTCTGGCTGCATCTAGCTCTCGCTTTATTGGCCGGTTGTACTGAAAACTTTTCATTATTGCTGAACTTTTCTTTTAGTTGCAGATCTATACATCATTGCGACTTTTGTGGACTTCCAGTTTATAGTGGTTCCGAACCACTCTTTATTGCACTTTCTTATTCCAGACTAGAGTCGTTAACCAGTATATAGACTGGTTATTTTCTTATTGCTATTGTATGTTTACAATTTTCTAGACCGGAGTATAGTGCCGGTCTACTTATTTAGGAAATAAATAAATATTTTGCTTCATATTTTGCCATGTATATAATTTTGTATATATATATATATGTATATGTATATGTATATGTTCTCATTACTCTTCACTGTGACAAAGTCTAGCCATTTGATATCTTAGTATGTCTGAGTCTACGGACATACTTCTTCCTGATCATTTTGTACTATTCTTTGAGGTGCTCCCGTAGAAGGAGATCAAGTTCTTTCTGGAATACTCGACGGGTTCGATTTGTGGCCCTCTTCATCCTATCTAATTCAGGGTTCAACCAGGGAACCCTCCTCGTAGCTACCCTAATCCTCGGTATGACAGCATTGCAAGCTTTCCTCAAAGTGGCTGTTAATGAGCGAACTCTCTCAATAGTCTCCATTTTGGAGCCGGACATTTCTTTAGGGACCTGGTCCTATTCATCCTCGAGTAGAACGCAGAAAGTATCCCAGTTCGCTTTCTATGTGGAGTATCGCTTCAGCTTTTGCCCCGGAATTGGGATACCTGTACATGCAAGTGTGCCTGTTCCAGTAAGCTGGAAGGTGCTCGTTCTATGACCACTCGAGGTCCAATCCTCTCTTACGGCCCATCCTGTGATGAATGTCTTGAGATTCGTGGAGACAAAAGTTACGTCCACATTTCCTTCTCCAACTTTGTTGGAGACGGTATCGATACTATCTGGCACATTGGCAATCCTGCGATTCCACTGCGCTACAAAATTTTCCAATTCCTCCCCTTTCCGGCCAGTACGATCAGATTTCCACGGACGGGCAGACGAGATTACATAGGCTTAATTTTCCAAGTAACAATAAGTCAGAATATGCATGGGGATAATGAAAAAAGCAAGAAGAGGGTTACAATATCGTTTGTCACCATTGTATAGAAGCTTAGAATTATGTGTATATATATATATATATATATATATATATATATATATACGCGTCACAAGGCGCCCGCGCCGACTTGTATATATATACATATATATATATATATATATATATATATATATATATATATATATATATATATATATATATTGTGACGAGCGTCACAAGGCGCCCGCGCCGACTTGTCCAGGAAAAAGACGACGCGCGCGCCATCCCGTGGCGTCGCGCCTTGTGCTCGGTATTCTCCCTCCCCCTTAACTCCCCGCGCCACGAGCCGCGCATAACCGTCGGCTGGTGGAACGGCGAGTAGCTTAACCTATACCACGGCATGGACAAATGCCAAGGTTTGCTCGTGCAACAAAGAATACGTAACAAGTGATAAATAAATAAAGGACAAATTTTTGCATAAGAAATAATAAAGGAAATGAATAGTGGTAATTATGGGTGTTGATAATAATAGATAGTGGTGATGTAAGGACAAAGATATGAATAATAAGGGAGACAAGGTGAAAAAAAAAAATTAAATGAGATGATAGAGAAAGTGAATCTAAAGACTAAAATAAATAGGAAAGTACAAATGATGGAGATAGATACATGGATGAAATATACGACCAACACAAATGATAAACAAATGATAAATTGACAAGGCCAAATGGTGATAAATTAATGAAAAAAAAAGAGAAACAAATTTGATGGATGATAAAAAAGGAAGAGTAATTATGAAAGAAAAGAAAAAAAAAAGAGGAAAAAAGAAGGAACAATGACAGATCTAATAGGTTAATGAAATTCTGAGGTAAGTGAAAAATAATAGACAATAACATAATGAATACTGATAGATAACACAGGACAAAGTGGACGTAATGATGATAATGGTGATAAGATAAGGGTACAGATAATGGATAAAAAGGACAAAGTGAATGTGAAGATGAAATAAATAATAGAGGACAAAAAAAAAAAAAAAAAAAATGAAATGAATAGTGGTAAGATAAAGATGAAATATGAATAATAGATTTCTTTTTCTTTTAGTCAAATTTTCCAAAGTGGGATGAAATAAAGAAAGGGAGTTTAATAGACGCTGGAAACTGGTCTGAAAACCCTAAAGATAGATGTTAGTGAGGTGCAAATGAAAGGAAAACTCAAGTGGAGAATTAGTACGTAACGAAGGATATAGAATTAACGATAAAAAGGAGGAAAGAATTACAGAAGAATGAATGTACATAAAAGGAGCCGCGTTAAACATAGATTATAAATAGAAGTTAAATTAAATTAAGATAGACAATAAGCGAGATAATAGAAATTAAATAAAATTAGGATAGATAATAAGCGAGATAATAAAAATTTAAATAAATTTAAGATGTAATAAGACATAATAGAAGTTAAATTAAACTAAGATAGACAATAAGCGAGATAATGGAAATTAAATAAAATTAGGATAGATAATAAGCGAGATAATAGAAATTTAAATAAATTTAAGATGTAATAAGACATAATAGAAGTTAAATTAAACTAAGATAGACAATAATCGAGATAATGGAAAATAAATTAAAATTTGGATAGATAATGAGCGAGATAATAGAAGTTAAATAAAATTAAGATAGACAATAAGAGGAATAATAGAAATTAACATAAAATTAAGATAGATAATAAGCGATATAATAGAAAATTAAAAGAAATTAAGATAAGTGATAAGAAGAATAACAAAGAGAACAAAGAAAAAGGCTTTCCAGCCATAGATTATATTCTTTTTAAAACTGGCACAAGAACTTAAAGCAAAATTATTATTGTTTTCTATTGCTGTCATAGTATACGAAACGTTTTTATAAAAGAAAGGGAAAGAAATAAGTTAAGTTAATCAAATTTTGTAACGAGAGGAATCAATGTAGTCATAATTAAAAAAAAAAAAATTTTTTTTGTATGATTAATAAAGAAATTTAGATTTTGGTATGATTAATAAATGAAAAAAGGGGGATTCTTTCCATTTCTTTGAAAGTGATGCGAATTATTGAATTCGTACCACTACCGAATAACTGTATACGATTCTTAATTTATAAGTTAAATTTGAGTTATATATAGGTGACATAATTGGTGTCATGCCTATGCTGTGAGGAGGACAAATTTGGGCAAAGTTAAATAGTATTGAGTTATTAAAGTTGAAATTTTTTTTTTTGTATTTAATCGCTACATTCAAGAAAAAAAAGATTCATATTGTAAGCCGTATTCGGCGCGTCGCGGCCGCCGCCGAACTTCCCTCCCCCCTTATCCCATCCTTCTTTCCTGCTAGCAGTGAGACGCGCGGGACTCCGCGCTCAACCGCCGAGAGGTGAAGTCGAAGAGAGAGAGAGAGGACGGCGAGACTCCGCGCTCAACCAGCGAGCACGCCAGTCACGATCGAAGAAAGGAGGAGAAAGAGAGCAGCGAAGAGTAGAACGCTGGCCGTGCGAACCGTTGAGAGAAAAAGTCGGAGAGTAGGAGCCGAAAAGGGGTTCAGAGATAGAGCGGGAGGACAGAAAAAAAGGGGCAAGGAGATATCGTGAGCTGAGTGGAAAGAGGAGACAGCGGGAAGAGCTACGGGGAGGAAGCCATCGGGTGTCCTCCGTCGCCACCTCCACCCTCGACGACGTGTGACGTCGGCACCGACGGCAAGCCGTGGACGCCAGGACGAGAGAACCGCGCGCAACCAGGGAGCGCCATCATAGTCGGTAGTTCGTTGCCGTTTTTTTCCCTTCCTTAATAAATCTTCTTTTCCCTTCACCTGTTTGGTGTACCTTTTCCTTTCCTTCCTCTCCCGTAGTAGTTAAGTTCAGTAGGCGTGTCGGGGCGCGGATCGCGGTCGTGGGGCGTCGGAGCACGCGGGCCAGGCGAAAAATAGTTGTTAAATCGCGGGGAAGCAACTTAAGTAAATAAACGTGGTGAAGTGAGATTGGTATCAGACGCATCTTCTTCTTATATATATATATATATATATATATATATATTTCCCCTCCCTTTTCAGACCGGCGGAACCCCCTCTGAGGAGTAAGGTAAGCGAAGTGATAAATTTAAATTTTTTTTGTGTTTGCGTGCGCGAACGAGAACAACCCGGTAAAGCGTAAAGTTCGTTCTGGGTGATCGTGATATCGCGGCATCACAATATATATATATATATATATATATATATATATATATATATACATACATACATACATACATAGTAACATGGCAAAATATTCACGTTAAAAATAAAGCGGCAAACATACCTGCGAAATGTAAAGGTCTCGATCTCGACCGCTAAAATAAAATTCATAAAATTATATTATATAATGCTTGAATATTATTCCCGAAAAGTTCAGAAGACGAGCCCAGAAGGCGATGGATTATAGCGAAAATCATCAGCCCGACGCGCGGGGTATAAACATGCAGCAGGCACGAACGCCGCTGCTCGACCTACGAAGAGCGGGAGCAAAACAGAGAGAAGTAGGACTTCAACCGACGCGTAAATAAGAGTCGCCAGACTCCATGTTAAAGTATTGCAACGATCATGTGCGCCGTAAGTGGTCGACTTATCGCCGCAGCGGCCGAAATATCTTATGATAGAATAGGATCATCATAGTAGGGGGCACGAGCCATCAGAAAATCATTAGGTTCAGGAGAACCCGTAAGCTTTTTCCTCTTCCATATATTTACATTTTTCAAGATAGAAAAGTTTTGAAAATTATCAAGAAACTGTTATTGTTCGATTGGCGAAAAAATCCTTTTTTCATAAGAATATCTAATTGTATTTTACTATATTTTTATTATTAAAATTCATTTCAAATAAAGCACATAATATCACTCTTGGAAAGCTTTTGGTGTCCATCTCCAATATTTTGCCTGTCTAATTCAGGGTGAAGTTGAATACCTTACATTCTATATATTCTAGTCGTAATTATAACCGCAGTGCACTATGTTCGGTACATTCTGGGAGGCATAGAAGTTTTTTAGAGAAAATATTTTAAACTCTGGTTAGCGTGGTTAGTTGGTTTGCGCCCCATGCTTCACAAGCATATAATGTCATCGACTTGATAAGGGAATTCAAGAACTTTATTATAGTATCAAAAAAGTTTACATTCATTCTACGTATTAAAGCGAAGATAGAAGTTGAAGCTATACTAGTTCTTTCAGCCATTTGTTCGACTGCATTATCGAATAAATTTGATTTTGAAAAATTAATTCCTAATTATGTATATTTTTTTGCTTTCTTTATTTCCTTATCCCCAAAATAGAATGCCATGTTTTGATAATTAGAACCCTATCCTGATCATTTACTCCTATTCCCTTTACTCCTTTCTCTAAAAAAGCACTCCAATACTTCGAATCCGTCTGAGATACCAACTTCATTTTTTATATGTATTTTTGCTTTTGATATTTAAGAATTTTGAAGTAAATCACAGTTTTTAGTTTTTTTTTCAAATTAAATTATGATTTATCAATGGAAAAGCCCTTTTAAAATCTACAAATAGCGCGAAAAGCTTTCCTGATTTGTTATTTAACGTTATTTGTATCAACGCATTTAATGTAAATATAATGGTGAGACAGCCTTTATTATTCCTAAAGCCGCTTTTGAATTCTGGTAACAGATTGTTAAAATCAATCAAATTTTTAGCTC
Source organism: Sycobia sp. Sy_11 (assembly GCA_018907035.1). Classification (NCBI taxonomy): domain Eukaryota; kingdom Metazoa; phylum Arthropoda; class Insecta; order Hymenoptera; family Epichrysomallidae; genus Sycobia; species Sycobia sp. Sy_11. Next base: position 2,813,016 of record JACCIC010000010.1, on the reverse strand, counting down.
TAATAAACAAAATTTGTATAAAGATTTTCACCATTGTGTTCATTGACACAATTGGTCGATAATTTTCAGGATCAGCTGCATCACCTTTATTATAAAGCAGATTAATCAGAATAACAATCCGATTGCCAGGTATCGTTTCGTACAGCAATATTTTACTAAAAAGCGATATCATATATAGTTTCAAATTTTGTGGTAAATTTTTAAAAAAATCAAATGGAATACCGTTCTCGTCTGGAGCTTTTTTCGTTTAGATGCATTGGCGTGGAGTTCTATTCTGCCCATGTTTTTTCTGTATCAAATAGCTCGATATAATTGTTGGATAATGTTAATTTATTTATTGCTATATTTACATAAATATTTTTATAATATTGGTACCAGTATTCCATGTCGATGTTATTATTTTTTTTATAGAGGCTTTGGCCGTTGCCATCGCTATTATTCTCCAAAATTCTTTAGAATTTTTAGCTTTTGATAAGATTTCTATCCGTGTATTTTTGTGTTCTCTGTTTTTTCTGCTAACAAATTATGATTTTTTTTCTTCTGTAAAAATTTTTGTAATATTATTGTTTTTTGTAAATTTATGTTTTTTGTATAATCTTAGTATACTACTTATTTTCTTTTTTATATTTCTACATTTATTATCAAACCATGTTTTCTGTAATTTCCCTGTAATACTTATTATATTTTTTGCTATTCCTTTAATAAGAGCAAATGGTGTTGTTTCCTTTATATTATCATACATATTATTTACGTTTGCTTCTAAATGACGTACGTTAGCTGAACTACTTAAGTATTCTATATATTTATCTCTCATATCATTATTCCACAAAAGATGAAATGAATTACTTTGGCCTTGGTTTCTATTGTGAGATTTCTTTCTTTCATATGATTCCTTTCTTTTTTTAAAGAAATTTTCTTTACTCGCGGTTGACTATAGTTTTAATAAGATGGACCGGTTTATATTTTCAATTTTTTTACCTAGATGATATTTGTCCAATAATTAACTTTCTTCATATTTAGCTCCTAGATCTTTTAGGATTTCTTTTAAATGGTTCATAGTTGGTTCTTGTTCTTGATGTTCTTCATTTATACCAAAAATCTAAGATTTTTATTTCTTTCATTGTTAGAGAGGAATTGCTCTTTATTCTCTAAACTTTTAAGGACCAAGTCGAAGATTACATGTTCAACGTATAAATGGTTTTACTTACTTTCAAATTTTTTTTATTTTTTTATTTAATTCATCTATTGCCTTTGTTACACTTTCTACACTAAAAGTAATTCTATTCCGCATTTTTTAAGATAAGTTTCGAGTTCTTGCGATAGTGCCATTGTTTTCAATTTACTTAGGAAAAACTTTATAAAACTGTTATTTATACAGCTATAGTTGCTTACCTCCAGTAAATATACTTTTTATAAATTTGCTTTTTCCCGAGATGTACACGACTCGTCACGTCCAGCTGTCACCGGATTACCACCTACCTTGTATATCACATCATATCATATCATATCATATCATATCATATCACCCTCATACTAATTTATAAAGACAAAGAGTGTTTTTGTTTATACACGAGAACCGAAAAAACTACTGAACTGATTGTTCTGAAGTTTGACATATAGATTTTCTATTATCTTGGGAACGACATAGGCTATGTTTTTTATTGAAATCATTTTACTTTCATCAATAAATTAGGTTAATGATTTTAACAATGAGTTCCACCAGCGTCCACTAAGTGGCGTCTTGAATAACAAACATAAACTCAAAGTATTTCGCTTAAAGTATTAATCTCAGGCCAGCTCAAACGAATGTTCATATTCAACTTTGAGATTCGTATCCTAAAGAAGGTTTGACGTTAGTCGGTATTACCTTTTTTGTTCTTCAGGTTAATCTGACACTATTCTCACACCTTATTGATAGTTTTTGATTTTTGTAAATTTTATTTTCTCTTATGTGAGAAAATCTGTCTCTGTCTGTCCGTCCCCCCCTCTCCCTCCCTCCCTCTCTATCTCTCTCTCTCTCTCTCTCTGGCCTATGAAGTACTACGAGTCCTTAGGGTTTAATAAATAAAATTCTAATTCTAATTCTCTCCGTCTCTCTGTCTTTCTTTCTCCTTTTATAAAACGGTTCTGTATGCCAAATCATACTGAATATAGTTTGTATAGTTTATATTTTTGTTTTCATACTTATATTAACTACAGAATTGTGACAAGAGACTGTTTTTTTAGTTTGAAGAAAAGAAATTATTGTAAAATAGGGTTCTTTTACCAACAACCTCGAAACTATATATATATATATATATATATATATATATATATATATATATATATATAATATATCGTCACTTCTGGATAAAAAGGTAATATCCATCGTCCGCTTAGAAAATATGCTATTCACCATACCATTTTACTTTCAGTTGGCATCGCTACGAAAATATTCACGGTATTTAGTTGAAAAAACGAAAATATACGAAATATGTAATATAGATTGTATGTATATTATATTATACATACACATTTTAAATACTGTTTCTACTAAGAAATATTGCATTGGCGTGTACGGGCAGTTGATTACGATATTCTCTTGCCTCAAGACGATTTATATAGCCAGTTATGTGTTCGGATGATAGAATGAGATGTCCAGGCGTCTTTGAGCGATTTCTATGGGGAATATTGTATTTAGTTGATAGAAAACGACGTCGAAGTGGACCTGTCCTGCACTTCGCGCAGCTAAATGCCAGAAGAGCACGTAGGGTGACTCCAAAGATAAGATCAAAATGGGTGGAAAGAGGTGTAGATATCCTGCTTCTCCAGGAGCCATACCAGCGTAGTCGCCGAATAGAGGGATTCGGACTGCGCACACGGATGGTATAGGTGCTGATGCCAATACCAAATTGCCCCTGTGGGGGTCTGATCGCACCGACCGCAAAGGGGAGGAATTAGAACATTTTACAGCGCAGTAGAATCTCCGGATCGCCAATGTACCAGGTAGTATCGCTATCGTCTCCAATGAAGTTGAAGAAGGAAACGTGGACGTAACGCTTGTCACCACGAATATCGAGACACTTATCACAGGATGGGCCGACAGGTAGGACTGGACCTCGAGTGATCATAGAACGATCACGTACCACTTAATCGGAGCAAGCGCACCTGCAGGTGATGCAAATCAAAGTCAGGAACTAAAGCGATGCTCCACAGAGAAAGCGAACTAGGATACTTTCTGCGCTGTACCCGAGGATGAATGGGACCAGGTCCCTAAAGAAATGCCCGACTCCGTAATGCAGACAATCGAGAGAGTTCGCTCACTGACAGCCACTTTGAGAAAAGCGTGCAATGCTGCCATACCGAGGAATAGGGTAGCTGCCAGGAGGGTTCCCTGGTGGAACCCAGATTTAGATACGTTGAAAAGGGCTACAAATCGAACCCGTCGCGTATTCCAGAAAGAGTGTGATCCCGTCAGACGGGAGCATCTCAATAAAGAATACAAAGCGGCCAGAAAGGAGTATGTTCGTAGACTCAGGCATACTAAAGAAACTAAATGGCAAGACTTTGTCACTGTAAAGGGTAATCAGAACCCCTGGGGTGTAGCTTACCGACTGCAGGTAGGTGAGCTGTCCATTAATATGGATAATAACATCTATACGACATCCGTCTGGATAATAACATCTATACGACGGACTGGGTGAGCACCGTTATGGCAGTGCTAAACACTCTGTTCACTCCAGACAATATACAGGAGGAAACGCAAGAGCAAAAAGATATGAGGTCCTTGGCTAATGCTCTCCCCCGAGAGGAGCCGAGGTCGAATTTAATATCACTGAGTTGGATCAGGTCATGGCCAAGATGAAGCTGGGTAAGGCCCCAGGCCCAGACAGCTTCGACTTGGCCATCATTCGAACAGCACTGCCGATCATCAGACAGGACCTGATCAACATCTATAACTCGTGTTTGAGATTTTCGGTCTTCCCTAATGAGTGGAAGGTTCGTCAAGTTGTCACAATCCGAAAGGGTGAAGACAAAGAACCTGAGGACCCTGCGTCCTACAGGCCCATTTGTCTCTTGCCACTGTTCGGGAAAACCCTTGAGGCTCTGATACTGAACAAACTAAACGGGATCATTGAAACAAGGCTATGTCCAAGACAGTACGGCTTCAGGAGAGGGCGTTCCACTGAGGACGCCATTGTTCAGTTGCGTAAGTCTGTAAGTGAAACGAGTAGAAAATCTGTTGTAGCAATATTCCTGGACATAAAGGGCGGCTTCGGCAATGTCTGGTAGCCTCCTGTACTAACAGCATTGAAAAGCAAAGCATGCCCCAGGAGTCTCTACAAACTAATAAAAGATTACCCGAAGGGCCGTCGAGTCCTCATACGAGATGGCTTTGAGGAAGTACAACTTGGGGTCAGTAAAGGATGCTTGCAGGGATCCGTACTGGGCAGAACTCTGTGAAACCTTGTTCTTCCTTTCCCCTTTTTTGTCAGTTCTCAAGACAAGGGTGTGAGGTCATCGTCTATGCATATGACCTCACACTCCTAGTGGAGGGACTCTCGCGTGGGGAGATTGAAAGCAATGGCCAGAGTTACATTGAAGAAGTGGAATCCTGGTGTCACCTCAATAAAATGAGGCTAGCCTCTCCTAAGCGTGGAATGTTGATTTTGAGAGGTCACCTTCATCCGAAATTCCCCTCCCCCCGAATTACTTTCGGCAACTCGAGGGTGAAGAGATTAGAAAGCGTACGATACCTTGGAATCCACTTCGGCGAACATCTTAAAATCGGTTGCCATTTGAAAGCGGTACAATCCAAATGTGTGGATTTGTTTAACAAGATTGGACGCCTGGCAAGATAGGAATGGGGCCTTAAATTTAAGGCGCTTAGTACTATCTATACCGGGCTGTTCACCCTTATCGCTGCTTATGCAGCGGCAGATTGGCACGATTTGATGTGTGTTGAACAGCAACGCAAGTTGGTAAGTACTCAAAGACGCGCGCTCATTAGAGTCACCAGTGCATACAGAACCACCTCAACAGACAGCCAAGCAATGATAGCAGGAAAACTCTCCATCGTGCTAGAATGCAGGCGTAGAGCGTAAGTGTATGCTAACCGTAAAAATGCAGCGTCACCTGAGGAGCCGCGAGAGAGATATCTGAAAGCTATCTTGATGACTTGCAGAGGATCTGGAATAACTCGACAAAAGGTAGGCTGACACGTTCTTAGCTATCTAGTGTCAAAGATAGGATTGGGGCTGACTGGATCACGCCGTTGCGATGGTTAATCCAGTTCCTCTCTGGGTATGGTGATTTCGGGTCATATATCTCTCGCTTTCATCTGAGAGAGAGCGATACATGCACATGTGGGGAGGTGAACACGCCAGAGCACGTCCTGACTGACTGTCCTAAATACGAGGAAATTAGGATCGGGTTCCAAAGAGAAAATAATACCTCTATTGAGGTCAGAGCTCTATTGAGCGAAGTGCATTACAAAGCACTAGAAAAACTAGTCAAAGAGCTCCTACAAACAAAGGAGTCTCTTGAAGCGACAGAGAATCTGTTTGAAGCATATATATAATAGAGAAACCTGAACAGATAGGTAGGGAACTGGCAGTTGAAAACAAGGGCATATATTTTTACGTATAGAAAAATTATACACTAATATAAGTGGACCGGCGCCATACACCGGAACACAAAACTGCAAATCAAGATACCGAATATAATTATAATGGCAATATTATACATATACACAGATTTATATTCCTAAATAAGTAGATCAGCACTATATACTGGTCTACAAATCGCAATATAGAATTAGCAAACCAGCCTTTACACTGGTTACAAGAACCAATTAGCAAACCAGCTTTTACACTGGTTACAACAACCAATTAGCAAACCAGCTTTTTCACTGGTTACAACTTTAGTCTGAATATATAAGGTGCAATTAAAAGTGGTTCGGGATCCACTATAAACTGTAGGTCCACAAAAGTCGCAATGATGTACAGATCTGCACCAAATAGAAAATATCAGCAATACTACAAAGCTCTGGAGCACAATCAGCCGATAAAGCCAAAGCTAGGTGCGGCCGGAAATGTTTATGTGCAACAAAGCATAACTGAGCGACCTTTGTTTTTTTTTGTTTTTTTTTTTGTGGTAAAGTTATGATGCCATTAGACGCGAAGAACTGAGAGACGCTGAACGTACTGTGATACGGAGCATTGTCGTGATCCAGACGCCAAGACTTTACGATTTCTGGACGCACTCTGAGCATCCTTCTTTGTAATTTTTCGAATACAATGCGGTAGAATACTTGATTTACGGTATGTCCAGATCGTGCAAGCTCTTTGTGAATCACCCGTTTGTTGTCGAAGAAAAAAACTTTCTCATGTAGTTTCGGGGCCCTATTGAAAAAACAAACTTTTATCACCAGTAATTCGATCGAGAAGAGTAAGATCACTTTCAACCTGCTCGAGACAATCTTGAACGATGTTCATTCGGTCTGCTTTTCGCTCGTCTGAAAGGTTTTTCGGTACCGTCTTCGTGCACAGCTTTTTCATGGCAAAATCTCCGATTAAAATCTTTCTATCTGTTGCCCGGTTAATATGCAAATGTCAGCTAACATTCGAATGGTTATTCGCCGGTCTTGACGAACAAGGGCGCGGACGCGCTACGTATTCGCGTCGATTTGTACTCGAATTGGCCTTCCGCTCCGCTCCTCGTCTTTGACGTTCTCATGGTCTTTTTTAAAATCAGCATGCCACTGAAGCATCTAACTACGACTCAGGGTATCACTACCACATACTTTCAGCACTTTTTCCTAAGTTTCTGTCGCGGTTTAGTCGACTTTCGCACAAAATTTTATCGTGCAGCGTTCCTCTAAATTTATCTGTTTCATTTTCGTGACATGTACTACTCGCGTATTGTTACAAAACACTTAACAGCTGAAAAAGAAATGATCGTACAAGGGTCCTCAAGGTCTCAATGGAGAGAGTAGGGATCTACTTTTACAGTGGCGGAGTTACAGGTTCACAGTGTATATATATATATATATATATATATATATATATATATATATTTAACAAAATAATAGATTCCTGACCTATAGACACTACCATGGGTAATAAAGTTTAACGCTCAGAACGTTTCTCACTATTTGAGTAATATTCCATACAATATAATATTTATGCATTCACGTATTTTTATATATTTTATCATGAAAATCCATAAATGGATCAAAAACCATAAGGAAATTCATAATCAGCATACGAAAAAAATATAAATATATCAATTTTTGGTGAAATCAAATATGGGTGCTTTTCGGAAGTCTAGCTAGAATCCATCGATTTTCGAGGCAAGAATAAATGTAATTGTTAAATGTTTCTTCAACAACATCGATTGTACAAAAAAAAATGAATGGAAAGAAAAAGATGCACTTTTATGAGATGTAAAAATCTTTCTTGAAAGTTTTTTAAAAATATTCTTATTTTCCAAGACAAATACTAAAAACCACTTTTTTATGGTTTTTATATTAATTCCGCTAAGAAAATTTAATTTCAGCAAGAAAACACTGTGATATTCGTAATAAGTACCGCAAAAAACATAAGCACATAAATTTTCGGCAAAATCGATTGTCGGCGGTCTTTCGATATGCGCACTCAAATGTATATTTTCAAAAAAGCTTGAGTGGTAGAAAAACAAAAACATTTAAATGTACATTTATATATATATATATATATATATATATATATATATATATATAAATATACCAATTTTACCCGAGGGCCTTTACGACAAAAATATAGCGCATATAATAAGCTGATTTTATTGGAGCAGAGTATACAGTAATAGACACCTCTTTGAATAGGCCAAAACTAAATTTCTCTCTTTTTTCTCTGCAAAAATAGTGATTATAAGTTGCAGAAAATTTAGTGCAATATAAATTTACTTCGTCGTCTCATTTTGTTTGTATAATACGTGGAATTGTGAAACAAATTTTATCTGATTTACTATTTTGTCCTTCAAGTAGCCACATTCGTATTATGTATGTAATTTATATCTAAAATTTATAATAATTAGTTTATTTGAAAGTACTAGCACCATTTTCTTAATTTTTTTACCCTGCTTCATATTCTGAACTATGAGAACGTTTCGCATTTTATTATCAATTCTTTGTTTATCAAATCGTGCGGTAGCGCGCTGAAGGCAACTATAACCCACAGTATACAGTATATACTCTTTGCAGTTTGCATAACGCAGCGTGCAAAATGTATTAAAACTTAGTAACATAGGGTGTTTTTTTTTCTCGCTGGATAGTGAAAAGTTCATTCGCCATTGTTTGACGGCTAATGGCTCTCGCCAACTTAGACTACCGGAGGAGCCGGTTCCAGGATATGCAGGATTCTAACCTACTAAATCCACTAACCATATCAGGGTGCAAATATATGCTCAGGAACACTTAGCTATCGCCATTGCATTCCTTTCCCCCTGATTAATCTTCCACGGTTTCCGTCACATTCAGTTCTCTGTAGTATGCCAGAAGATTGAGTACATCCACCTTGGAAAAACTCTTGTGGTCGAGGTTATCTTCTCCTAGCCACTTTACGCGATATTTCGTTAAGTTAGGGCACGTGCAGAAGAAATGTCTTGGAGTTTCCTCTTCTTTCCCACACCATCTGCAGAGGTTACTGTGTCCTCTGATCTTGTGTGTATAACACCGTAAATTCCTATGTCCTGTTGTGAGTTCCAGGATTAGCTTTGCTTCACGTTTATTTAGTTTGATGATCCCTTGAGCCCATCCGCAGATCTTACTGCTGAGAAGGTCTTTGGACCATCTGTATCTACGTGAGTTTTCCCACGTTGTTATTTTTACTTTTTTAAGGCTTCTCTCTATCACATTGCATCTCTCTTGATAAGGTACAGCGGTATCCCTTACCTGATGGCACTCCGTTGAGCATCAGTGTTTTGTCATAATGTCTGCTTTCATGTTTCCCTTACGGGTCGATTTTCTCGGTATCCATGTAACACAGACCTTATTTGCCCTGGTCAAATTGTCTAGAGCAATTTTAGCTTCTTTGACCAGTAGTGACCTAGCGCAGGGTTGATCAAGGGCCTTGAGCGTTGCTATGCTGTTTGTGCATATATTTATGCATCTGCCCTTAATTCCCCTTTGCATTAAACCGTTTACACAGATTCCAATGGCAGCTATTTCTGCCTGAAACACTGTGTTATATTTATTCAGTCTAAAGACTGAATTTTGAACTGCGTTCAGGCCCATATATACCGAATCCAGTACCAACATCTGTTCTGGATCCTGCTGTGAACTAGATATCACCTCCCAAATTTAGGTCATTATTCCAATCCTCTCTGCTCGGTATCCTGATCTTATATCGTTGCCCGAAGCAAAGAGTTTTGTTAATACGATCCTGAGGGAGATTAAAAGTTGGACCTGTCAGTATTTCCCAGCAAATGGTAACGTGTCAAGTTGCGGTACTATCCCACTGACCGCTGCATATCATTCTATAAGTCGATCTGGCAGCCGTTCTTGTTATTTCCAAGTCCACGCTGTCTAGACCTAGCATCATCCTGACAGCAGCAGTAGGTGTACTCCTTTTTAATCTAAATGCTCCCCTTAGTGAGATTGCCTGTATATGATCCAGGATTCTCGCAGAGGATTTATTCTCGATCACTTTCCACCACACCAAGGCAGCATAAGTCAGACCCGGCATCAGTATTGTTTTATATATATCCATAAAACTTTTTGCGGATCAAGCCCCCAGCCCGTGCCGATAGTGGACCTACACTGCATCAGTATGTTGATGATCTTTTTACTCTGCATTCGTAGGTGTTGTCCCCATGATAGTTTCTTATCTAGGTATACACATAGGTATTTAACTCCTTCCATATACGGTATACCTTGCCCGCGGAAGTTTACGCAAGATTTTATTTTGCTCTTGTATTTCCTAGTAAAGGCTACAACTTCGGTCTTCTTTGGATTGATCCCCAGGGATCTCTCTTCACACCAGTTATTGAACTTTACCAGAACGTCCTGAAGAATTTCAGGTAATATCTCTTCGTACTTGCCCCTGACAAGTATTGTGAAATCATCTGCATATGCGACTGCGAAGATTCTTTCCTCCTCAAGCATACGCAGTAAACCATCAGCTACAAGATTCCACAAGAGAGGTGAAAGTACCCCTCCTTGTGGACATCCTTCGTTGACTTTACCTCTTACGAGTATACCTTTCCATTCACTATATACCTTCCTATTACTTAAGGAACTCATAATCCACCTTCTGATAGAGGGCGTTATTCCCTTAGCATATAGAGCGTTGTCAATGGCAATCCTAGTGGTGCTATTGAAAGCACCTTCTATGTCTACGAAGGCACCTATTACAGTTTCCTTCGAGTTCCAAGCCTTCTCAATGTGTTTAACCACTGAGTGCAGAGCTGTATCAGTGGACTTTCCCGTCGTGTAGGCATGTTGCCTACTTGAAATTGGTCTATTAATCAACACTGTTTGCCTTATATGTAAATCTACTACCCTCTCCATCGTTTTTAGCATGAATGACGTCAGAAAAATTGGTCTGAAGTCTTTCACCGACGAGTAACAACCTCTCCCAGGTTTGGGAATGAAAGAGACACGAGATGATACTGCCTCTGAAGATTCCCGTAATAAGTTTTAAAATACTTTCACGCCCCATCTGTAACATCTTAGGAAAGATGCCATCAGGTCCTGGTGTCTTATACGGTTCGAAGGAGTAAATCAGCCATTTTATCTTCTACGGAGTCACAATTTGAACAGCCGTTTTCCAATCCGCACCTACCAGCCGTTCTTTTCATTTTTGCAGTTCCTGATGAAGTCAGGAAAGTTAGCCTTCAGAAATACTTCATTATTTTGAGAATTTTCCACATTTATTACATCCATCCGTCATTCCTCCTCTATTTTTCATGATCTATACTTCATTTTTGCCGCTCTAGTCACCTTTGTCTCTTATTAGTCCAGCATTAGATTATCATTGATTTGGTTCTACTCTCCAAAATTATTATATATATTATAACATACGATAGAATTTAGGTTAGTCTTCGAAGCTCTATCTGGAACGAAGATATGTTATTTTATTACTTATAAATTGCAGTTAATCTATAATAATAACGTATGTAATATAAATAAATTTAAATATTAAAATTATAAATAAAGTATATAATAATCAAAGCGCGGTTGCGTGCTGAATAATATAAATAAATAATTTTAAAATAATAATAAATATATAATAAATACCAATTCATTTTATAAAGCGCATCATGCAGATTAGAAGGAATACAATTATCAAAGTTTAAACAATAAAATCAAAGTATTCAATATAAATAATAGAAATCTGGAAAATATATTACAAAATGTGAAACGCTTTAAGCTTACTTACTAAGGAAGTATAAATTAAGGAAACTATTATCCAAAATAATGTTTTATAATTTCAAATCTCATTTCTTTAAGAGATCATAATTTTTTTCCAAGATTGTTCAACTAATAATGCTAAGTATAAAACCATTACTTTCAATATAAAATAGGAAAAAAAACTTATTCGTCAAGTTAAAACTGAATTAATAATTTTTATAATGTTTATTTTAAATGTTTATTTTATTAATTAAATTTTGTTTTTATTCAAAATAGTTTCCATTAGAAATAATATCCAAGTTCGGACGATTTTCTAGTCTCTTCATCCCTTTAAAACGTTCCGCTTTTGAAATACTTTTTCATTTAATTTTCATAGCTGTTTATATTACGTCTATTGAGATGAAATGGTTCCTTTACAACTCCATTTTTAATTTTGGAAACAATAAATAGTGAGGAGGACTCAAACCACGTGAGTATAGTGGGTGGCAGAGTACAGGAACCATTTTTTGGTCAAAAATTGAGTATTAGTTGGTCGTGCATTACCGTGTCAAAAACGATCTCTCCAAAATAGATTAATAAAAAATAAATTATGTAAAGCAATAACCTCTTAAAACAATGGATCATTAAAACAAATTCCTAAGTGCATTTTATCTGTATCCCTTTTTATTAATTTGTTTTGGAAGATTTAAAAAAAATATCTTGTATAAATATTATTTAGGCATATGAAAATTAAATATATTATTATGTATGTATTTTTATCTTAATAAATTACTGAACTTAGAAAAATATTTTATATAATGTTTTTATAAAATAAATGAGAAGATGTATTTAAAATTCTTACTGTGCTAAGAATACATCAAACCTTGCCTAACTATTTTACTTTTGTTAAAAGTTGTTTTTTGCAGATTTCATTTCTTTTTTTAATTTCAGGATTTAAGGGTATTATTCAATTAAATTTATTATAAAAATAAGAGATAAACATTCTCAGCACCTTTTGGCCATTATTTTTTCGTGATATCTTTATCTCTAACATGGAACCATTGTTTATGCTGACGTGACATATTATCAGGTATGTGAATAAGTCTTTCCCGTTTTTTTTCAAATTTTGAGCCTTTATTGTGAAAAAATGGTTACAAATGAATTATTGAAAGTATTGGCCATCGCTAGCTACAACTTTTTCCCATCTTTCTGGCAACATACGAATCCCGTTGCGAAAAAATTCGACCGGTTTGGCCTCTATCCAGTCATCCACCCATTTTTTGGCTTCCTCGTATGAATGGAAGTGCTGGTCAGCCAGGCCATGCGTCATCGATCTGAAGAGATAGTAATCAGACGGAGCAACGTCTGGACTATACGGCGGGTGGGGTAGGACTTCCCATTTGAGCGTTTCTAAGTATGTTTTCACCGGCGGTGCAACATGTGGGCGAGCGTTGTCATGTTGCAAAATAACTTTGTCGTGCCTGTCGGAGTATTGTGGCCGTTTTTCTCGCAGTGCGCGGCTCAAACGCATCAATTGTCGTCGATAGACCTCGCCTGTGATCCTTTCATTCGGTTTCAGAAGCTCATAGTAAACCACACCTAGCTGGTCCCACCATATACAGAGCATGAGCTTGGCGCCATGAATATTTGGCTTGGCCGTCGATGATGATGCATGGCCGGGTAGTCCCCATGATTTTCTTCGCTTCGGATTATCGTAACGTATCCACTTTTCATCGCCAGTCACGATACGATGCAGAAAACCCTTTCTTTTATGTCGCTGAAGCAGCTGTTCGCAAGTGAAAAAACGCCGTTCGACGTCTCTCAGCTTCAGTTCGTACGGCACCCAATTTCCTTGCTTTTGGATCATTCCCATGGCTTTCAAACGCTTGGAAATGGTCGTTCGGTCAACTCCCAATGCTTCAGCAAGTTCTTCTTGCGTTTGACAAGAATCTTCATCAAGCAAAGTCGCCAATTCTCGATCTTCAAAGATTTGCGGCCGCCCGGAACGCTCCTTGTCTTCCACGTCGAAATCACCGCTTTTGAAGCGTCGAAACCATCCGCGAACACTTGAATCATCGACACAACCTTCTCCATAAGCCTCCTGAAGCAATCGATGCGTCTCGGCAGCAGATTTCTTCAAATTGAACCAATAAAGTGAAACTTCCCGCAAATGACGTCGACTCGGCTCAAATTTCGAAATTTTCACGATATCAAAAATTTATGATGCGAAAAAATTTTAACTAATGTGTTAGTATGGAATTGTTGACATATGAATAAGCTTTGATTATGACATATGTAACCATTGAATACTCGCACAGTATTGGTGGCGCCATCTCTTACAAAAAACGGGAAAGACTTATTCACACTCCTAATAGTTTAATGACCGTAAGAAATATTGTCATAATGAAATACTCCACTCACAACATTATATTTTTTGTTATTAATTAAAAGTTTACTCGTTGGTATTGCATTTATTTTTAAGTTACTTATCTTTACTATACCTTGATCTGTACGATCAAATAACAATAGTTGTAATATTACTACAGTATTAATTATTTTCAAATCAATTTTTAACATTTTTTTAAAATTACAACATTTATCACATTGAACTTTAATTTTATGTCAATTTCCAGTATTGTAATCTATAATATCTTGCAATGTACAGTTTCGATTAAATTGTGGTATGCAAAGATTTACAATATAATTAGATATATCATTCTGTTGTCGCTCATAGCAAACACGACATCTGACTGTTTCAATAATTTCATTTTTAATAGCATTTTGTAATATAACTGATTGATTACATAGACACAATAAAAATTCTGCAGCGTCCAACTGTATATTTTAATTGAAATTGTTGTCCCGCAAACTCTCTTAACGCCTGAATATCGACAGAGATTTTATTAATCTATTGTTTGAATGCTGTTTTTACAATATCTGCATGCTGATGTTGCAATAAAATTCTTCTAATAGGTGTTGAATGAAATAAACTTTGTATGCATGCATTAGCATAACAAGAAACTCCATCAAAATTAGGTAATTCTTATATATGTAATATATTACGATCAGTATTACTTTTATTATTTATCAGTGATATATCATTATTATTATACCATAGTGTATCATATACTTTTAACCGTTTGTTTTTCCTATAATCTACTGGAATATTTAAGCTATTGAGATCAGGTCGATATTTTTTCCTTAATCTATTATGTTCAAGTATGGCTAATATATCAGCAGTAAATATCAACAGTAAAAATCCTTCATAAACATGAAGGATCAAAATTAATAAGATGTAAACCTTCTAGAGAAATTATTCTTGAAGCTGCAACATATGTTTGATTATGTGTAAAAACATAATTTCCCGCTTCAACAACGGCATTTTTTAGACTCAACCCTTGACTTTTATGAATAGCCATAACTATTAGTAATTGGAAACTGTTATCGGTTTATTGATACTTTATCCATAATCATGAATTTAGAAACTAATCGTGATATTTCATATTTTTTTCCAGATCGTAAAAGAATACGAATGCTTATAATTTCTGTTCATTTATCTTTAGTATCAGAAACAACCGTTCCGATCGTTCCATTAACTAAAGCAATCGAAACATCGATATTTCTTCTTACCATAACTTTAGAACCAATTTTAATTGTTATTATAGATCAATACCACAGATATTATTTTTGTCCTCATTTTATAATTTTATGACTTGTTTTTGTAGATTTTAGTTACATTTGTATGAATCATTCGCAACAAGATTTCTTTTTTTTGATCGAATAAGAAGCAGCATTGCTTTATTAATAGCACTACAATTTTTTTTGGTTGGCAATAAGCATACAGTATCAGTCGGTAATTCATGTAAATAATTACATAACTCCTGAATATTATTCGTATAATTATTGTTTGATAAATTTATTTGCCTTGTTTTCAGTATTTGAATATCAGAATCAGTCATGAAACCTAATCTAATACATGAAAGTAATTCCATATATTAGAAGAAAACATTGATTTTCTATATGTCACGATCTGTTTTTAATTCATCTGGACAAATACAAAATCTTTACGAACTGGGGGAAGCTGCAATAGATTGCCAAAACCATGTGTGTTAATTTCTCCAAACCACCCATCATTGTTATTAGATGTATCAAATATTTCTGCTAAACGTAAATGTATATACATGAAAGTGATATTCGATACGATTGAAATTTCATCAATAATAATTAGGTCAACGTTTTGCAAGGTTTGTCTTATTTGTTTTAAAGCTGCGTCAAATAGCTGGCGGTACATAGGTGTGCCACCATGCTCTATTACCAGTTGTAGTAATCTATTAATTGTTAATCCTTGGATATTATACGCAGCTACTCCAGTAGGAGCTGTTACGACTGTATCTTCACCACGATATATCTTATTCCATGACACTAAATTTTCAATAACAAAACTTTTACCTGTTCCGCCAGGACCACTAACAAACATTATTAATACTTTTCTGTTGATTTTAAAGAAGCAGTTATTTTGTCAAAAACTCTTTTCTGATCCACGTTAAATTTTGAAATAGAATAAGTAGATCTTGTTCACTTTTAATATTAGCTTTTTCTAAAACAGCTTGAAAATCATTCATACCGTTTTCTACTTCAATAGGCAAACAACCATCAGATATATTAGCAGAATTGTGTTTAATATTGGTTTTACTCAGTTTTAATTCATTTTGAATTAGTTTATTCATATTTTCCATAGCTTCCGGTATAGTTATACATTTCTCGTGGTATTTCATGCTGTTGTTCTCTGAAAGCTTCACAATATGTTTCGTACGAGCGTTATAATTATCTGAATCCCTCCAAGGTTTAAATAATAATAAGAAAGGATGGTAGTAAGCTTCTGATTGCGTGTCTAGCATAAATTCATAGTGATTAATTAAATAAGGTTTTTCGTGTTTTTTGCCATCCAAACCATTTGTCATTTCATAATATTTTGCCTTGTAAATTCGTATAGTCTTTACAATATCAAATCATTTATATTCATTATATAAGCATCAGTTATATAAACATAATAATTCTAATTCCTTGGGTCTATTAGGATAATGATTATGTACAAAAGAATCATAAAATATATCAGTTGAATCTTCTGGAAGATTTTTTATTTCATTAAATGGTTTCAATTTTCTACCCCTTACTATATTAACATTCAACCATTTAATAATTGTATTTTAATCAGTACTGCAGAACGAATGGCCTAACAAAACATCAGCAGCCTGAATCGCTCCAATTCACTATTTTGTAAGGCATGGATTGCAAAGGACCAAAGGCGATTCAATAACGGTTTCTTTGATTTTATATCTGTAAAATCTAAATTGCTCTTTTCATCTTTTGTTCCATATTTACTTACATATTTTGTCAACAAATACGATGATTCTCCAATATACTGCGCATCGTTATTACCTTCTCAAATTCTTAAAAAAGCAGGCATATAATCATTAATATTATGATCCTCTCTTTCTCGAGGTAAATCGTAAAATCGAGATTTATTTTTTAATTTACTTCTACTCGCAATAGCGACTGACACATCTTTTAAAATGATTCTATCAGTTATTCGCCGAGGGAAGCCGAAGCGACAAGCACTTATAAATTCAGTTTTTGATTTCTTTTTGTGCATACAATAATTATTGTGTTTGTGCTCTTGATAGTCTAAGACACGGCGATGTAATTCAGATGATGTGTGTTTATCTGGAATGTGACACGTTATATGTTGCAAAATAAAATCTTGTACTTTTTCATTTGGACTTGTACCCTAAACCGGTGCATTTTGAATCCAAAACGAACAATCTTAATGAGGTAATCCTCTACCTTGATATTCACGCACCCAGTAATAATGCGTAACTTTTGCAATTGGATTCGATCGTGATAATATTAGGTTGTCAAATATCTCCTTTTCCCCTTTTGCTCTTATGAATTTCGCGGCTATGTACAAAGCGCTCCAGAGCTCGTGTCTGACAATACTATACATAATTTGAAAGGTCTTGAAATAACGTACAAAACGATGCTATGCATGATTAGTTTGGATATTGCGTTCAAAAGTTATAGACGTGTAAACATGGAGTTCACTAACGCCGAATTTCGCGCCCTTTTAAAATTTTCCTTGGTCAATGGCAAATCCGCTAGAGAAACGTTCCGTGAGATGAATGCTGTTTTAGGGGATGACACGCTATCACTTCAAACCAGCAGACGAATAGTTTCGATAATTCAGAGCCGGTAAAAACAACACCATGGATAAGCCAGCCGGCGGCGATCTGTGACGACGAATACCGATCAAATCATGGAATTTATCGAGTTAGACCGGCATGTGGCATCTCGTGACATCGCCCAGGAGATGAGAGTTAGTCACCAAACCATTTTAAACCATATGCAGAAGGCTGACTACAAAAAAAGCATGATGTTTTGGTGCCGCATGATTTGGCGCTAAAAAACCTTCTTGCCCGAATCAACTACTGCGATGTGCTGCTGAAACGGAACGAACTCGACCCATTTTTGAAGCGGATGGTGACTGGCGACGAAAAATGGATCACATACGACAATATCAAGCGAAAACGGTCGTGGTTTATGGCCGATGGGCCGTCTCAAACAGTGGCTAAGCCGGGATTGACGGCCAGGAAGGTTTTGCTGTATGTTTCGTGGTATTCGAAGGGAATCATCCACTATGAGCTGCTCCCATATGGCCAGACGCTTAATTCTACCATATACTCTCAACAACTGGACCGCTTGAAGGAGTCTATTGACCAGAAGCGTCCATAATTGGCCAACAGTAGGATTGTAGTGTTCCACCAGCATAACGCCAGACCAAACACTTCATTGATGTCTCGTAGAAGCTACGGGAATTCGGATGGGACGTTTTATCGCATCCACCATATAGCCCCACCAAGTGATTACCACCTATTTCTGTCCATGTCGAACGCCCTTGGTGGTGTAAAGTTGGACTCAAAAGAAGCTTGTGAAAAGTGACTGTCCGAGTTCTTCGCAAATAAGGAGAGGATTTTTTACAAGAGGCGTATTATGAAGTTACGGACTAGATGGAAACAAAACAAAACGGCGCATATTTGAAGTAAATCGGACCACTGTAACACTTTTTATAAAGCATTGAATGAAGAGCAAAAAGCGGAAGGGAGATATTTGACAGCCTAATATGTAAGCTAACACAGCCTTAAATTTAGTCTAGAAATAGCTGGCTCTTGATACTGGATCGGCTGTTATTATTTGAGATATAGAACCACTATCATTCCGACTATTAACTTCTTTTAAGTATTCAGCCAGCCCAGACCACATCCACTCCCCTGGACTGAGAGTAAGAAAAAAAGTAATAGGTCCATATTCGCGTGCCATACATCTTAGTTCATTACGCACCTTTTTCCAATATGACCCAGTACTATGTAAACGAGAGGAAATAATATCTAGATTGATCTTATTTTTAAATAGCAGTTGTAAAAAGTCTTTCGCCGTTTATTTATATTTTGGATTAATGATATTGAGCATTTGAAATATTCCTGCATTTATTTGCCTGAATGTATTATGGTATAATAAGAAAAAAGATATTGATTGTACATTCTATCAAAATCAAAATTTCTCAATTTTGGAGATCTTTCATGATGTTAGCCCCACTTTTCATAAGGATACCAATCAGTACAATATTTGAGATCTAAATCTTTGGTTCTATTATCTAAAACAGCATTTGAACTAACATTTGATATAGTATTGTGCCTGTTTTGTTTCTCTTTTTGTGGTGAAAAGGATAATTGATCATGTAGATTACAGCGTAGCACTTGAGGATCGGACGGAAGTTCAATTTTTTCATAAATGGAGTTATTTTGGTATAACCAACGTAAAGTTTTCCATATTTTTTTACGTCGATATAGTCTTCCCAACTTTTTTTGGTTTTCATCGGATGAGTTCGGATCAAAATATATATTTTATGATTAATATTTATGGGATCTGTATCAGAACATATCTCACGTAAAGTCTCTTCTAGTGGAAGAGGTAAATGAAATGTTCTAACAATCACTTTATTAATTTTTGCATAATGGGGAATATTTTTATTCATAACTGTATCCATTTTCGTGATTGTTTGAAAAGCCTTAATTCATTAATTAAGCCTTTATTAAAAAGCCTTAATTCATTCAATTAATTAAGATATTTTCCATAATATTCAGACTTTAAATTTCTTCTGGAATTTCCTTCACGAAAATATTAAAAAACAGTTTGGAGGTATAATATCTTTTTCAAGATTTATTGAACAATGTTTGCAAATACATTTTTCTGTGTAGTTTCAGAGTCATACAATTTTTTTTTAAGTTTTTGGAGAAGATTAGATTTAATTCCCAATATTCGTAAACAACATTAGTGTCACTACTTTTATCAACATTTTTAAGATCTCTTGAATAAAATAATATTTCAGACGAAATACAAGAATTTGTGGGCGGATCTGTAAAAACTTTCGCATACTCTGTGATCCTAATATAAAATGTTTCTTTTAATACTACTTCATTTAAACTTACTTGATTGGGATTTTGATTGCTTTTCAATGATACACCAAATTCCTTCTTCGCTTTTTCAAAAATGTCTCTCAAGAACACTATATCTGCGTCATTCAAGGTTTTATCTATATTTAAAATAATATTAAATATATGTTTCAACTCATACATTAACCTTTTGACAGTTCAGAAATAAGGATAATGATATGATAATACTTGTCATTTAAAAAATTTTTAACTACATAATAACGGATGATCATAGAAAATGCTTGGATGATCAATCTGATTAAATTACCTACTTGAGCTGAGCATACGCATATCTATAGATAAAAGATATGTATAAGCACTTCTAAAACTTATATTACGTATTTCTAAGAAAAATATTTGTAGTTCAATTAGTATATCGACATCGATCTTTGTACAATAATTATTGCACTTCCATATTTTAATTTTATTTTCTTTTTCAATAAGCGGTAAAATATTTGTCCTCTGCACTTTTTTATTTATAACAGTCATGTTATCATTATTTTTTTCTTGAAATAATCCAAGTCCAAACTTATAAGAACCTTCAGAAAAATATGGCTCGGTGGAAGAAGTGTGTTGAGCGCTACCACAAATAACAGTGCACAATCTATATTTTCCACAATAGGTATATCACCTAATCTAGTTCAAGATAAGTCAATTTTATTTTGAACCTTTTTCCAAACTCTTCTGGCACTATACATGTAACTTTCTCGCACATAAGTCGAAGTAGATACTAAATTTTCAGCTTCTAATATACGCTTGGAAAAAGAAAAGGAAGAATTACTTAATTCAATCATTATTTTTTGTATGAATTTTTCAGTATTTTTAATCAATTTAAATGTACTATTTTTTACCAAATTATAAAAAATCAAAATATAAAAAATATAATTTCCCTGTATTTATTATTTATTTTGTTGGCTAAAGCAATTTTTTCTTTATGCTTGTTTAGCAAAAATTATGTTTTATTATGATTATAATTGAAATTATTGTTACATAAAATCTTGTTAATTGTAGACTCTTTACTAGCGTCAGCGATTATTTGATTATATGTACCGATTCTCATACTTTTACGATTTCTCGATATATTATTATAATCCAAGTCTTTCGGATCACTAGTTTCGTTTTCATTACCACGGTGTATATTAATACTCATGGCATATTGCAAGTTTTAGTTCTTAGAATATTAATGAAGCGTCGAAACCATCCGCGAATACTTGAATCATCGACACAACCTTCTCCATAAGCCTCCTGAAGCAATCGATGCGTCTCGGCAGCAGATTTCTTCAAATTGAACCAATAAAGTGAAACTTCCCGCAAATGACGTCGACTCGGCTCAAATTTCGACATTTTCACGATATCAAAAATTTATGATGCGAAAAAATTTTAACTAATGTATTAGTATGGAATTGTTGACATATGAATAAGCTTTGATTATGACTTATGTAACCATGGAATACTCGCACAGTATTGGTGGCGCCATCTCTTACAAAAAACGGGAAAGACTTATTCACACTCCTAATATTTTTATCAGATATAAATTTTGATACATTGACTTTACGTTTTTCTTCCTTTCTTTGTAAAATAAATTCCTTATTTTTTTATAATATCTGTCGTTTCTCATACTTTTACGATTTCTCGAAATATTATTACAATCCGAGAGTTGTAGATCACTAATTTTGTTTTCATTACTGTGCAGGTTAATAGATATATGTGAACTTAATTTTTTAGTATTAACTATTGAAATTTGTGGATTTTTTAAAAATTCCAAAGATTTACTTTTGATTCACCTAACTCGTTTATGAGTTCATCAATTTTGTTCGTATTATTGTTTACAAGGTTTGCTTCTTTTCGTTTAAAATTTTTTTTCTCATTTATTTGATACATTTTATTTTTTTTAATCACATTATTGTTAACAGTTTCCTTTATATTTTGGTTTCCTATTCTGTGCAACGTTGTTACTTAAAACTAACCCCGTCTTTTTTATCTCAATCATGTAATTAAGATTAAATTGTGAGTAATTATTATAAAATACGTTGAAACATGGAAAATAAGCGATTGATCTCTGCTCGAACATTTTAAACAAATGTGTACGCATTTCATTTTGATTATACACCATCGTTTCAGGTTTGTATCCAAAGAAAAGAGTGACAGCATAGGCTATTGCATAAATACCACAATCTGTAGCCTTTGTTTGATACTGAATTCTTTCAAAAATAATCTGTTTTTTTTTCTCGCCGAAATAATAGGGATGCAATTTTTCTAAAACTTTGACAAAATCATTGTATAGTTCTGTATTATTCATTGAATCATAAACAAACCAATTTGAAATATAATACGTACATATAGAATTACCTAATCGAGAACCACATTTAAATAAGATTTGTATGTGTTTATCACATTTACCTATTGGTTCAATTTTTGATATATTCTGTAAGTGTACATTGGATGATGGCTTATACACAGAAATTTGTACAAAATTTAGACAACCATTATTCATGATGATTTCTATATTACACAACTTTCTAGGCTGATCATTTATAGATATTGATGAAATTATACATGGAAAACGTTCAATGTAATGATTTAACAGCAACTTTAATAAATGTGGACGCATTTTATTATATTTAACAAGATTCGGTTTCATTCCACAGAATAAAGATACTGTAAAAGCTATGGCAAAAATTCCACAATCTCTCATATTTATTTGTTTTTGAGCATTTGGAAAAATAATTTCTTTGCCTTCCTGAAAGTAATATAGATGCAACATTTTTAAGGATTTTTCTAAATCATCGTGCATTACATTATTATATAAGGAATCAAATACATAAATATCATTACTATCGTAATAAGAAGATACGCAATGACCAATACCATTGGGTGAATTGCTTGCTGATGACAAATATATTATTTGAATATGCTTCGAATTTTGTGCAATTTCATAAACAACATTTAAATTTAAAAGTAAACATGATAAAGGCTTATATTTTAAATATTATTTTAGTAACAATAGGAACTAATCAATTTCTGAATCTTCAAGTAAATCGTCAGAAACACATTTCGCCCATATTCGACAAAATTTTTATAAGCGGAGTTTATTTTTGTTTTTATTCATTTACTTTTAGTAAATACTATAAAGATTGCTTATAATAGATTTATTAGTCTGGTTAAAAAATATGTATGTAATGAAATGTATAACATTCAAACTTTTCTGTAAGTTGAAAGAAAATCTTTAATTTTATAGTTGATGGCTTGATTATAGTGACTTGATAAACTTAGAGCCGCTGACGATACTCCGACCGCTAGTAGTGTTTGGAATTGTAAGAGACATTAATAGCTTGTGATATTCATATACTTAGATTTATAAGGCGCTTAGAGCTGCCAGGGGGGTTAGAGCTGCCGAAGATGCTCAGAGTTTTGAGCTGTGATCGATGAATACTTACCTTCTTGTGGAGGATTTCAAAAAGCTGTAAAAATGTAAAAAAATAAGCTGAAAAAGTTTTATAAAAATAAGTTATTTACAAACTTCTATACAAATAATTCCATAATTATTTAAAATAGTATGTTGAACATGTAACGTTTAAATAAAGTTATGAATTGAAAATATAAAGAACTCAAATATATTCTGTATGAGTTATATATGTTGTTATAATAGCATCTCATAATTCTATAAATTCAATTATTGAGAGAATTCACTGAATTAAAGTACTGAAATCTATTTATATTTATAAAACATAATGTATATTAATACCAAATTCTGTAAAAAATATGAAAGATATTTAAACTTATTTTCTGTAACTAAAGTATATCACAACATTAAAATTAGAAAGCCCATTAAATATCAAATTCCAATAAAAATAAGAGTCTTGTCAAGAATAAAAACTACTTGAAAATTAATTAGTTTATATAAAATATTAAAATTAGAAAAATATTAAAATCAGAAATATAACTGATGAAGAACTTAGCAAATTGATAAGTATAATAGTTTTTGCATGAAAATAATAGAATAGAAAACCTTTTTAAATCGTAAATTCAAATCTACTAAAATTCGGCTTAATTTTAGTAGATTTTTGATTATTTTTATCACAATTATGAATATAGCTATAATTTTGATAATAACTTTCTATATATTACACCTATTATCTTCATTTATCGTTCAAACATTGTAATACTTGCACAAAGATTATAGAGAATAGAATTTGAATTTACGAGAACGTTGTTAATGATTTCAGTTAGTTAATTTAAAGGCGAAATATGTTTCTCCCCTTTTCTATTGTATATTTTTATATTTTATTTACATGTCAAATTTGTTTCTATGTAAAAAGAGACCATTTTCTTTTACACTTCTATTTCTATTCTCGCAGTAGTATGCGTATAAAAAATACAAGGACCACAAGTGGATGACGGTTTCCTCCCATTTCTTATAGAGCCGAGAGCGTCTCCGCGTACATTTTTGAGTCCCAATTCCAGCCTCTTGACCGAAAATTCATATCCTGCTTTTTACTACGATTGACATAAATGTTTTTATTGGTGCATTTAGCTTTTTATAAGCTATAAGGTAATGTTGGATTTCTGATATTTTATATCTCTATATATCAATATATAAATTCAAATCTATCTTTTTTTTGACATACACTTATTTTATATATAATACCAACTCATACCACCTTCTTTATCATCCTAAATTTCTAATATTGGTTCTAAAAAATTCTCTAAAAGGTCGGTTTTTATAACCGCGGTAGTGACCTACGTATTATTTAAGCCGTCCCATCAACAGATCCGACGATTTTCTGTTTTTTTCTTGTCAATAATTCCTCCTAGTTTATCCTTTTCCAGGCCCAAGAGTGCTGGCCAAGATCTATGTATCCTGATTGGTTGATGGACACAGGCGCGTAGCGTAAAATCTATTCACAACAGCTCAAAATTGATTCCACATTTACATATAACTTTTTCTTCTCGATACCATCACCATACGTTGACTACTTACTTCGGAAAGACCGTATATATATATATATATATATATATATTGTAACCTCCCGAACGGCGGTGGTAGGTTAGAGCGCTCGTGTACAACCGCGAGTGTTCGCGTGAGTACTGCGAATTAGTACGTAGGAGCCGCGAGGGCGCTGGAAGCGCCACGAAAGGTATGAAGTTCAAAATGAACTATAGTTCCGTCTCAGATCTTCAGATAGTCCGACGTAGTTTCACCCGTCCCGTTTCAATATCGTTTTTCGTATTTCGTTTATATATCGTTTCGAATCTCACAGTTTAGGGTCGCCATAGTAGCGTCCTTCGCGGTTGACGTGTTGTAAGTTTACATCTGTGTAAACTGCGCGTGAGCCATCGGAGGAGTCAAGAAGACGCGGCGATATCCTCGCAACAGCCCTGGACCGTGAGCGTTGTAGATCCCGAGGAAGCACATACGCGCTGCCGTCGTGTAACGTCGTGAATAGCGACGCCATCAGCAGCTAAGAGCCGCAGCCACGCGCAACCGCGCGAGCGAGAACCGAGAGCCAGCAGCGCGGCCGCCAAGTCCTTGCGCGTCCGCGTAAGTGAATGAGAGAGAGAGAGAGAGAGAGAGAGAGAGAGAGAGAGAGAGAGAGAGAGAGAGAAAGCCTCCAGCTGCTCTGATACCAGGCGGCGGCCGCGAGCACCCGCGAGCACCAGTGAACTTCAGGCCAGCGACAGCATCGTCGTCGGCGGCAAGTAGCCTTGTATTCTTTTTATAAGTGTGTAGAACTAGGCGGCTGGCCCACCGTCGCGTCCTCGTGCCGCGATTCTCGCGTGTATAGTTTCGCGGTTAAGTTTGATAGTTGTAACTATATCGCGCGTAGTTCATAGAATATTATAGTTTATATCGCCTCAATATTTTATAATTTCGTAAGTGATTTTGTGCGTAGGTAGTGTATAGTTCCGTACCGTTCCGTCGTTCCCACGTGTTCTATAAAGCACGCGTCCCGTTCCGTGTTCCCCGTCCCCGCGTATTTTACGTGATTGAGTATCAATGTAAATAATTATTGTATTGTCGCGAAACCCGCAACTAGTACATTGCGTACGTACTAGTCTAACTCTGTGAATTAGTCTCATGCGTAAATAATTATTAAAATTGTCAAAATCTGATCAAGCATGCAGCGTAATTCATCCCCCGTTCCCTGTCCCCCTTTTCAGCGGAGTTCTCCAGCAGCGGCGTGGAAGAGACCACGCACACACACATGCAGATAACCGTAAGTAATAGCCCGAATCTGGGGTTATAAATGGCGCCGCGAACGTGGAGCCCGCGACGAGAATAATCAAGAACTCCCGCAGAAGAGGTAAATCGTGCACTCACTAATTTTTCCGATCCCCTTTAGCGTAACCGTGCGAAACGAAAAGGACGCAGCACACATATACGTGCACACATGGACATTCGACGACTGCATCTAAGAATGTGCGCAGAAGAATGCACAATAGCATAGACTGTCAAAATCTTACAGGCAAAAATTTTAACAACTAAAAGTTTCTTTTTTCTGCCCTTTTTTCCTCATGCCTTCGTCAAATTTACGTATTAATGTATTAATTAATAATGTATAATTAATTGATTTATCGGACTGAAGTTAATCCACGTAAAACCCTTTCCGTTATCCCTTTTATATACATTTTGTAGAAGCAAGTAAGGTGATATATAGATAATATTTTCTCTCAATTTTATATTCACAGAAATTTCGCATGCATGTATTTATATTATATGTTACATGAATATATATATATATATATATATATATATATATATATATAATGAAATTATAAGTAACAGTATATTTATAATTTTACTTATAATTTCACATATTAACACTATACGCTATTTTCTGCCTGAAGTGTAAACACACAAGAGAGAACAATTTTCTCTTTTTCTAGTGAAATTTGCTGCTATTTCAAACTGAAATAACAGCAAAATAAATGATAAATTTGATAATTACGTAAATCAAGGTAGAAGGTCGAGGTCAAATTCCTCTTATACTTAGTATGCTTACACATAAGGTAAATAGCCTTTTCTGAAAACTTTCAATATATATTATAAGTTATTCAAATATTTTCCCATGTACAAATTATTTATATCATATTCATATATTATTCTAAATTATTGATATCATATTTAAATTTATACGTATATTTTTCTTAAGCTCCATATATATATTTTTTCTTTCTTATATACATTTCACTGATGTTGATACTTTGTCAGTCCTTTCTCGTCACTCACCTCCCTAAATATTTATTAACTTATTATATAAAATATTTTATCGTTTCCTCTCTTTTTATGTTTAAAACTACAGAAATACCGGTTATCGTTCCTGCCCCTTTCGCATTCTTATCATATTACAAATAATACTGAGCAGCATATAAAAGATAGCTTTACTTGACACATACGTTGTTACGAGAAAACCATCGGATATTCAGAAGGAACAAAATACAGCAAGTTGGAAACTAGAAGAGATTAATGACATTTATCATCAGTGGAAAACTTAGCATCGAAAAAGATATATAGATACAGTCAATGAAATAGTACACTCAGTGTATGTAAGATACTTCCCCCCTTGTTATCATATCCTCACATGGTCTTCATCATTACATGTAAGTAAAGTATGAAAAAAAACAAGACAACACCAGCTCATAAAGAAAAATAATAAGAGGTTGGCTCAAGTAGCAGACAAACTTCTCTCTCTTTCTCCTGTCAGGCATAACCTATACGCTTGACGTATAGGTACACAGTACAAGAAATTTGAAAGAGAGCAATTTGCAGGAAGGGGTTGAAATTTTTCAACTTTCTAAAGCAGAAG
Source organism: Sycobia sp. Sy_11 (assembly GCA_018907035.1). Lineage (NCBI taxonomy): Eukaryota > Metazoa > Arthropoda > Insecta > Hymenoptera > Epichrysomallidae > Sycobia > Sycobia sp. Sy_11. The sequence goes on along the minus strand of JACCIC010000010.1, from coordinate 2,785,309 downwards.
TAGTTGAGACTACCCACTACAATGGCGGAAATCAATTTCAACTAATTTTATTAAAAATTAAAAATTTTTGCTAATAAAAGTTAGTGGTGGTTTAACTGTGGCCAAATACAGTTAAAATTTTGATAACTTGAAAACAAAAAAGCAAATGCCGCTAATTTCTTTTTGCCTTTTGAAAACAATCTGTTCAATTTAATTATTTTTTTATATGTTGATGAGTGTTCATAATTAAGCTATTAATTTCAAATAATAGCTGTTGGGAGCAACATAACAAATATAATTTACAATTACTCGCTCAAGTATAATAACATTCTAATATTGTAATTATTCTTTCTATTTTAGCTATTATAAATTAAACTATTAAATACTAAATAATCATAACTAACTTTAAACAATATTATATGAACTTTTATGGAAGTGATATCGACACCAGTATATTATAACAACCATTATAATAGAATACAAGGTAATACAACTAGTATATAATAATCCAATTAGTGATTATTACTAGAAATTACTATAAATAAAAACTTAACAATAACGTAACCTAAAAACAAAATAACTGAGTAGGTACAATAGCTGAAATTATTAATAATAAGGCAAGGGACCACATAGCGAGAGGACCAATATATATATAAAAAAAACAAAACAAAAAACTATGATAATAGGAACATAATAACGAACAATTGATCATATCTTTAGAGCAAATGATTGCATATAACTGAAACAATAGTTAAATATGAATTAGACGTGTAACCTAACAAAGTGATATTAATATAATAACAATTAAATAAAAAAACAAAACGATAAAAAAAAGAGAGAAAATATAATGCCTATATTTTTATATCTTTACTGTGTCGTTACATTTTAAGTATTAATAAATAACAGGAGAAAACCATAAAAAAAGGAAAATCTGCTTCAAGAAATTATAGAAGTGTTTTCTATTACTATTCAACTCAGCGTACAATAGAAAAAATGTTATTTTATCTTTTCCCTTTCTTTTCAATAAGTCTTATTTGGTTTATTACTGTCAGTTAGGAATACTGTACACCCAAATAAGTAGTAGCAAAGAACGACTGCAGTAACGGATAAATAATAACCATAGTGAAGATAACTGAGATAACAACAATAATTCAACTTCAACTAAAATAATAATACAATAATAATAATAATAATAATAATGATGATAACAATAGCCAACAATATATAAATTTTTATAGGAACATTTTTTTTATTATCAACAAATTTGGAATTACCGCTTTACTGTTAAAATAAACCAGTTTAAAAAAATTTTTTTTTGCTCTTTAAAAATTTAGTTATACATAAACCAGCATCCATAATGCGCAGTATAATAATTACTTTCTTTTACAAGATCATAACCAACTTTATAAATAATCACATCTGAAAAAAAGAGTACAACATAATAATATTTTCTTTTAATACCTATCTACATTAGAAACTAAATTCAATTCTTATACTTAGCATTTGTTTTATAATCAAGAAAATTTTACTACGGTAAGTACTTGGTCCGTTACTACGCATAACAATCAATTCTTCTATACGTATAGACGAGTACAAAATCTACTGGAAGAAGAAAAATTTTCTACGGTTTTGTTGGAAATAGCAATTTCCAGAAAGAGAAGAGAATACTATTTAATCTCCCTCTAGGAAAATACGCTTTTAGGTTTTACTCCAAGCATATGTAAACAAGAACACATCGAATAGCTGTTCTTACATTCTTATTGTATATATATAACACTTGTATCGTTGTGTCGTCCCCTTTTTGAGAACCCCAGCAAGGAATAATGGAGCTCCCTCAAGAAACTAGAAGTAATATAGATGAGGAGAGAGTAAGACTTAGCAGCGTCTACGAACAACTACAAATAGATGAGCTGCTAACAGAAGCCGAAAGGCTACATATACAAATAGATGAGGACCTATCTACATTGAGAGACAGACTACTGCGCTTCGAAATGCGCCGGTTTTTCGGACCAAAAGCAGCAGAATGTCACGCCAAAGAGGACGAAGCAAAACAGACAAACCTAGATATTGTGGAATTATCAAAAGTTTTGAGTTCTACCGCACTCGACCAAATATAATATGACGCAGATAATATCGATACTGCGGAAAATAAAAACTCCACAGAACCCCATGTCGTCACCATGGTACCGATCTGGCCGAATACCGCTCCATACATGGGATACCCGTGTGGGCCATGGCCGTCACCACCAGTGTACAGCACGAACACCACTGGAAATAACCATCTCCCCGCTGCTACCAATAGCTGGCAACATCTGCCTGGAGGATGGCCATATGCTTATCCGGCACTGTTCCAGCAGTATGCCACGATGTTATACCCGGGTATGCTCTGCACAACAGCTGGATTACAGCCCACGCCTAACGCAGCACCAACAACAGTCAATCACATGAACACAAGCCGAACCTTCGAAAATACATATCTGAAGGATATGTATTTATCCTTCATGTATATTTATATTATATTATTTTATTTATATATTATTTATATAATATTATATATTATAATATTATATTAAATTATTTATATTATCTTAATTTATACCGTCAATACCGATCACCTAGCAGAGACGATCATAGATACCGGTCCTACAGATCGCCTGATATACGAGATCGGGAGTATCGTTCCCTGATACGAGAGAACGTACGGCGTTCCAGAGATGAACCACAGCGGGAGGATTACAGGCCCTGTTGGACCTGTAAGAAAACAGGACACTGGGCAGACAGATGCCCTGATAGACGGGAAATCTATTACTACAACTGTGGCAAAAACAATATCACTACACGGAACTGTCTCCGCTGCAACTCACGAGAGAGCTCGGGAAACAAGTAAGGGACGAGGACATTGGAGTCAACCTCGATAATCCCTTGGACATGACTCCACTTAACATCACCGATGAAGGTGACTGCCCCAGAGCCAGGGATGTGACAAACACTTACCCCAACATCAAGGCACTTGAGGAAGAAAATAGATTCTTCCTCAATATAGAGCTGATGGGAAAAATATTTCCAGCGCTTATCGACCCTGGCACTCGAAAATCCTACGTAGGCCCTGGTCCAGGCAAACTGCTAAAATCGGCTATAATACCGGTGCATTCATATATACAAATGCCGGACGGTAAAGTATGTCCCGATGAAGGCGAGGTCCATCTGTTACTGACGATCGACAATCAACAACTGAAAGCCTGCTTTAAGGTATCGGCTTCCTTGAAGTACGCCATGATAATTGGAATGGACATACTTACGTCGATAAAAATGACCATCAATTTTGCGGACGCTACGTGGCACACGTCTAAGAAAATCATCAGGCACTTCGTCACACAACATCGTGACTCACCGGAAGCTATTAAGGCTATCGCAGCCGTCAATGGGGTAGTCCAACTAAAAGAATTGGACAAAAGAGAGTTTGACCAGGTGCTACGGCATTTAATACCGAAAAATACAGGAACTCTGAAATTGGCAGGCATGCAGCCACACTTCATTGACACCCAAGGGCACCGTTCCATAAAACAGCGTCTCCGCCGAATAGCGGACAAACTCCTTCAGCAGGCACATGCGGAAATTGACCGACTGCTCGAGGAGGGTATTATAGAGCTCGTGGAGCAGCTGCCCGGTAATCATCCCTAAAAAGGACGGAAAAATAAGGTTTTGTTGTTACCATCACTAAAAAGGACGCATACCCTCTTCAGCATATGGATGTCCTGCTGGATAACTTACGTGACGCGCGGTTCCTGACTAAAATAGATCTTAGTCAGGCTTACCATCAAATACCGTTTGAGGAGAGCAGCAAAGAGGTCACCGCCTTTGCGCTCCCACAGAAAGGCCTCTTTCAATACACGAGATTACCTTATGGGCTAACGAACGCCCTGGCCACCTTCCAGAGAGGTATGGACCTTCTTTACGGGCCAGCTTGGCAACCGAACATCTTCTTATACATGGATGATATTATCATTGCTACGAGGACCTTCGAGAAGCACCTTCGTGAGGTGAAAGCGGTATTCATCCGCCTGAACGAAATTGGATTGCAAATAAACAAGGAGAAATCCGAGTTTTGCTGCCCGGAGGTCAAGTACCTGGGGTACATCGTAGATGCGGACGATCTGCACACTGACCGCGACAAAATTCACCCAGTGAACGAATACCCAAGGCCTACCAATCTGAGACAATTGAGGACCTTTCTATGCATGGTTGGGCGATACGCTAGGTTTATAAAGGACTTAGTGGAAATAAAGCTGCCCCTCACAAAACTACTAAAGAAAAATATCCAGTGGCACTGCGGATCAGCGCAACAGGAATCTTTCGACAGGGCTCAGAATTCTGTTGACGCAAGCGCCTGTGCTAGCACACACCGTGCAGAACAAACCACACGTCTTGCAAACCGATGCGAGCAATTACGCCCTAGGCGCGGTGCTAAGCGAAGAGCACCACGGCGAAGAGCACCCGATTGCGTACGCAAGCAGGGAGTTGACACCAGCTGAGGTGAATTACATCGTCACCGAAAAGGAGTGCTTAGCTGGGTCCTGTGGGCAGTAGAAAAATTCCACGGGTACCTACTCGGCGAGAAGTTCACTGTGATAACGGACCACAGCAGCCTCAAGTGGTTGCACACATTAAAGGACCCAACAGGACGCCTAGCTAGATGGGCAACAGCATTCTAGGCTTACAACATGGAAGTCGTACACAGAAAGGGAGCACTTCACCACGTGCCAGACGCCCTATCAAGACCCCCTTAACACCCCGAGTCCGCTACAGCCATCCTCACAACCCTTGAAATGGACGACTGGTACCACCAAAAAAGTGTCGAAATCCAAAAACACCCGGAATTCTATCCCGATTGGTCGATTAGAGATAGACGCTTACATAAAAATCGTCCAAACGAAATTACTAAAGCGCTAGGTCACGACCAGGATGACTAGAAGCTCGTGGTACCCTCTAACGACACAGAGCGCATCCTCCATGAGTGTCATAACACTCTGACCTCAGGGCACTTTGGAGTGGATAAAACCACTCACGAAGTCGGCCAGCACTACTACTGGCCAGGTATAAAAAGAGACATACACAAACATGCCATGCACTGCCCTAAGTGTCAAATACACAAAGTGTCGCAGAGAGGACCCACGGGCTTGATATCACAACGAAACATCGAAGGTCCCTGGAGCAGTGTAGCCGCAGACATTATGGGTCCGTTCCCGACCAGCAAGGGACAATATAAGTAACTCTTGGTGTTCCAAGATCTCTTCACCAAGTACATCGAGATACGCCCATTACGCAAAGCAAATGGCCAAGCAATCACACGGGCACTTGAAGAGCAGATCATCTTCAAGTGGGGTCGCCCGAAATACCTAATTTCGGATAATGGTACCGAGTTTGCCAACAACTGGCTCAAAACCCAACTCGCGGAATCAGGTATTGTATACTAATTTATCGCACCGTACCACGGACAAGCAAACCCTGTAGAGAGGGTAAACAGGGTCATCAAATCCATGATTGCGAGTTTTGTCCAATACGACCATAAAAACTGGGACATCCACCTCCCAGAGGTTGCATTTGCAGTAAACACAGTGGTGCACGCTAGCATCCAGACGTCGCCGGTATTTTTCAATTTTGGCCGGAATCCCCGAGAAATGCCGACGTATCGTCAGTCTCAAGGTTCAACACTACAGGTGCAAACATTAACACCACTGGAATGGCAAAATCGCATTAAAAGATTACCCACCTTCCAAAATCTCGTAAGAAAACACCTGAGTGCCGTAAGTCAAAAACAGGTCAAATACTACAACAAGGGACGCCGACCGGAGACATTTGAGGTAGACGACATGGTATGTCGACGCAACCATGTGCTGTCGTCAGGTCCGGGCCAATTCTCAGCGAAATTGGCTCCAAAATTCGTAGCCCCCTGCAAAATCACAAAAAAGATATCCCCGTCGTATTTGAGATTAAAGACATGAGTGACGGGAAAATGACAAAGGTACATATATCAGACCTTAAGAGATATCATCAATAATTTTATTGATATAACAACAGTAATTTATCGAGATAACAACAGTAATTTATCGACAGGTACAAACAGCGAGCAGCAGCATGTACCGAGTCAACGGACGAGGCAGAGGACTGCGTCGATCGGTCATGTCCGATCATGCCAAGAGACTTGGGGACACACAAATCCCCCCATCCCTCGCATATGACCCGCAAAAAATGTGGGGACCAACCCCCATAAATGTAACCGCATCTACGGTGCATACACGCAGGGTATCCTCCAACCGATTCGACACTACCCTCGATATGGGGAAATTAACCGAGGCCCTCGAAGAGGTACAAAAATCGCGGCTGAGCTTGATCCAATTTAGCCCCGATACGACGCAGGGGCTCGCCGAAGAAGAACCGGCAATGAAAATTACACCAATAGCCGACTCGTCATTCGCCCCCTCGCTATTGGATACGAGTATACCAATCCTCGAGGATTCCGAAAATCCCACCCAACCCCAACCCCATACCGCAACAACCGAAAACAACCCACACCCCAATACCGAGAATGTAGAGGAGATAGCTCAAGATGAGCGCGACCGTCCGCAAAGACGTAAAACTAAAATTAACGCACATAGTGATAACATCTGCGAACGTCCGGAAAGACGTAAAACTACCACATCAACATCAGAAGAAGTGATAAAGGAGATAGCACCTGAGTGCGACCGTCCGCAAAGACGTAAAACTACGGCAAAAGCAGGAAATAACACCTCCTGCGACCGTCCGCAAAGATGTAAATCTAGCACAACGACACCGAAAGAATCCAGAGAGAATGAAGAAGGTATCGAAGAACATCAGCAAAGAGTAGAGGATATGAAACCGGCCAATGAGGAGGAAGACGGCTACGTTTTTGAAGGGGCCTCATATAGAACGGGACCACTAGAACCGTCTCGTACGAAGGTTCGGGTACAAAAAGATTTTACCCCGCACGCCCAGATACGATCGGTCAGTCCGTTACCATATAGGCCAGGGCCGAGGATTTGCAAGGGACCACCTCCCAGAAAGACACACCCACATAGAAGTGTGCAAAAAGTAGTGTATGTGAGCACCCCGGAACAGGGTGACGTTAGGTTATATCGCGGAGACCGATGTGCATTCCTGCGGTCTGTGGCGACACAGCAATCGGAGATGCAACAATTCCACCCTACCGCACACGATGCTCACAACACTACCAAGGAGAAATGCATCATTCCGTCGAAATATAAGCGACGGCAGATGATGATATAGAGGTGATTTTCCTCGCAAACAAGAGAAGAATCCCAGGCTTGATGGACTCCCTGATCGACCCACCACCCAACTTCATCCCGCCCATACGGCCCCACCCTTGAATCCCCACGACGCCACTTCCAGGTCTAGAAAGTATGCAAAATCGGTCCTTCACGGGCCCAGCTGGAGCTGAAGGTTCGGACCTTGGCGAGGCAGCAGTAACACACTGCTGGAATTGTGACGAAGAAGGTCACCGCTACAACGCCTGCCCATACCCCAGATCCAGAAGATTTTGCTATAGGTGTGGCAGAGCTAATATCGACGTTCACACGTGCACGTCCTGCTTGCGGCGGTCGACGCCTGCCGTTCCGTCTTGAGAGGGGGTGGAAGATAGAGGTGTAGAGAAAACGACACGTCAAGTGTCGGAAGAGATGGTGGTGTCAGAAGGTATGATAAACGTTAATGAGGAGGTGACGGGTATGCAGCCAATGATGGAGCAAAGCATCAGGCAAGCAGCAGCCGCTGCGGGAGCTGAGCAACCACTGCCCATAATAATTCCGGGAGCGACAGTCTATTTAAGCAAATAGATCGCCGGTTGCTGAGTGCCCACGCTGCCGCAGAACACACATATATAAATGGTGCACATATAAATGACGCCCAGCCCATATGTATAAAATGGAGCGCGAATAGGAGTACATACACATAAATGGCGCGAACAGATATAGCTAAATACATTGGCATTGATAGGTAAATGGCGCGAACAGAGGCAAAGAGATAAAGGACGTGTGAACAGGGACATATATATAAAGGGCGCGCGAACAGAAATATATATAAATGATGCACCTCGTGAAGTATAACAGGGCATCAATCAAAGAAGAAGCAGTACCCCTAACGTTTTACCCTACGGCCATTCCCATGATTCCCCCATCACATCTTGAAAGAAGAAACGGTACCCATGTAGTCCCATGGAAAATATATATGGAGTAAGCGCGAATTGTGTTAAGGGATGACCTGGAAAATTGAAAAAAGATACTAGAGCCAACCCTCAGTTGAGATACGGTGATGGCACAGCGTCGGTGGGTGAGGACGAAAGCAACAGCACTAGTTGGAAGAACGCACAATAGCTTCCATAGTAACCAGGCTACTTGCTCGCCCCACCAACGCTGTACCAACCCCTGATAACTGGAACGTCACTAACGAGGACAATTTTTTCCAACGAACATGCGCCAAGTAGAAGAAGAAGAAGTGAATCGTGAGAAAGAAAGCGAAAGGCTTGCGAGAATTACGCAGAAGCAGACCATTAAGAACTTTATTATGTATATTTAGGCTAGGATACACATTAATAATAGTTATTATTAATTAAGTTTTTTTTACGCATTGATAGTTTACTTTTTTTTTAGGATAAGTTCCGCGTTAGCCATAGATTAGAATAGGGCTCAGTTTATAATTAGATGTTGAGAAGTAGCAATAGGAAAATAAATAGAATTGTATCGAGTCACAGCGAGCAACCGATGACCAACTTCACACCAACGGGTGTAATCATAATTTTCGTTTTTCGTTATCATAAATTATTTTTTTTTTGTTTCTCTTTAGTACCCAGGCAAAGGGTAAATCAATGGTCGTTGCGTTGTAGATCTCGAGGAAGCACATACGCGCTGCCATCGTGTAACGTCGCGAATAGCGACGCCATCAGCAGCTAAGAGCCGCAGCCACGCGCAACCGCGCGAGCGAGAAGCGAGAGCCAGCAGTGCGGCCGGCACGTTCTTGCGCGTCCGCGTAAGTGAATGAGAGAGAGAGAGAGAGAGAGAGAGAGAGCCTCCAGCTGCTCTGATACCAGGCGGCGGCCGCGAGCACCCGCTAGCACCAGTGAATTTCAGGCCAGCGACAGCATCGTCGTCGGCGGCAAGTAGCCTTGTATTCTTTTTATAAGTGTGTAGAACTAGGCTTCTGGCGCACCGCCGCGATTCTCGCGTGTATAGCTTCGCGGCTAAGTTCGATAGTTGTAACTATATCGCGCGTAGTTAATAGAATATCGTAGTTTATATCGTCTCTTAATTTTATAATTTCGTAAGTGATTTTGTGCGTAGGTAGTATATAGTTGCGTACTGTACCGTCGTATCCACGTGTTCTATAAAGCAAGCGTCCTGTTCCATGTTCCCCGTCCCCGCGTATTTTATGTAATCGCGTATCAATGTAAATAATTATTGTCTTATCGCGAAACCCGCAACTAGTACATAGCGTACCTACTAGTCTAATTCTGTGAATTAGTCTCATGCGTAAATAAATATTAACATTGTCATCTAGTATCATCTGATCAAGTATACCGCGTAATTCATTCCCCGTTCCCTGTCCCCCTTTTCAGCGGAGTTCTCCAGCAGCGGCGTGGAAGAATCCACGCACACACATGCAGATAACCGTAAGTAATAGCCCGAATCTGTGGTTATAATATATATATATATATATATATATATATATATATATATATATATATACATACATATTAATTACAGCTGTGATGGAAAAACTTGTATTTTCGAGTTCGAGCGGTAGAATAAGATGTCCAAGTGTCTCCAGACGACGTTTGCAGAGAGTATCATGTTCGGACTATAGGAAATGTCTTGGGACGACTACTATAGAGAGTTTCGATGGGGAAATACAATGTTGAAATATCCCGGGACAACTTTTACTAGCAGTGTGCGTGTTCGAATGATAGAATACGAATCTCTTCATAGAAGTCGTACTGACATATCTGGACATTGTTTCCCACCAACTATACACGACACTGCCCCTAGAAGTCGTTCCAAATCATCTGAAAACAGCATTCTATCATCCGAACACAAAACTCCCCGTGAAAGTTGTCCCGATATAACTAAACATCCTTTCCTACCAACTAAACACGATTATCCCAGTAGAAGTAGTGCCAAGAAAGCTAGCGTCGCTTCCTAACGACTAAATACAATATTCTTCGTAGAAGTCGTTCGGAAAGACCTCAGTATCGTATTTTACCGTCCCAACACGAATCTTCCCATAGAAGTTGATTTCCTCATACCTGAACGTCATTTTCTCTCAAATAAATACAATATTCCCCGTAGAAATCACCCAGAGACACCTGGACATCGCATTTTATTATCCAAATACAAAACTGCATATATAAACCGTCTTGAGGCAACGGGATATCGTAATCAGCCGCCCGTGCATGCCAATACATTATTTCTCAGTAGAAACCGTATTTCAAGTGTATATATATATATATATATATATATATATATATATAATACGTACAATATAATAAACATACAATATATATTTATTACAATATATATATATATATATATATATATATATATATATATTGAATATGATTAGGCATACAGAACCATTTTATAATAGAAGGAGAAAGAAAGACAGCGACAGAGAGAGAGAGAGAGAGAGAGAGAGAGAGAAATTTTTCCACGTAAGAGAAAATAAAATTTACAAAAATCAAAAGATATCCATAGGGTTTGAGAGTAGTTGTAGATTAACCAGAAGAATAAAAAAGATAATACCGACTAACGTCACACCTTCCTTAGGATACGAATCCCAAAGTTGAATATGAACATTCGTTTGAGCTGGCTTGTATTAATACTTTAAGCGGACTACCTTGAGTTGATCTGTGTGATTCAAGACGCCACCTAGTGGCCGCTGGTGAAACTGATTGTTCAAACCATGAACTTAATTTATTGTCAAAAGTAAAATGGTTTTCAATAAAAAATGTAGCCTATGTCCTGCACAAGATAATATAGAAGCGATATGTTAAATTTCAGAACAATTGTTTCACTAGTTTTTTCGGTTATCGTGTACAAACAAAAACACACATTGTTTTTATAAATGACTACGTTATGATATGGTATGATATATATATATATATATATACATCGTTTTATAATTGTTTTTAAAGTAAGTTCGTAGTGTAGTGTTGTATAAGAAGCACAAATAGTTATATATAGTTATATATAGTCAATAGAGTTATAAGCACAAAATTATCAGGAGCGTAGAATCATGACAGAGATGGTAAGAGTTTTGAATAGATGGAATATCGCAGAAAAGACAGAATATGTTTGTATATCTGTACAGCTTTGACAAATCTAAAAGCTTCAATAAAAAAATTTTTATGTCAATTGTTCTTAGTTGTCAATCCGTATCGAAAACTTCAGTATTTGGATTTTCAGTCGAGAGACTGGAATTAGAAAAGATAGGTGGAGCCTTCTATGGTCTCTGAAAGAAATGGGAGGAAACGAATATTGATAGTTTGTTTTCATTAGCAATAAACTCTATTATGGTGCGGCCATGGCTCCGCCCTCTTGTATATCTTTTATATATCTATTGTAACCGTGTACTTATGCACAGGTTATCGAGTACTTACGTGCTATTCACTAGCAGCGTGCCGGCTGCGCTGGACCTGGAACGAGCCAATACGGGAACAGGATTCGGGAAAATGAACACGATGCAAACTTGTACATCTAACAAATATTAATTCATTCGCTCTCGCTTCACAGCCAATCTACGGCCGTAATTATTACAGCGTGCGGTGACGACATACTAGTTCGGTAGCGGATATCGCGGGCGCGGGGAAATATCAGCGGCAGGGAGTGGAACCGAGGAAAAGACGCGACGCGTACAATCTAACTCACGGAGACGCGGAGCGGCCGTACAAACATGACGCTCTTATTCGCGGGGACGCTCACTCTCTTACTTATGATAAATACAGAACGGTACTTGCCGGGTCGAAGCTCCGCTGTGGCTTCATCTCTTTCTGAACTTCTTACTTGGGTGCTTCTCTTTTTCTTCTTTCATTCCTTTCTTCCTTCCTTCTCTCTCTTTCTCGGTCTATATTTTTTAATCTCGATCTTTCCTTCCTTCCTTCTCCGCTTTTTCTCGCGATATGGGGGCGATCGTGCAACAATCGGGCAGCTTCGAAATATCGATAGAATTGCGAGGTGAATTGGCCGAATCACCGGGAAGCTGGTGGACACCGGTGGGAAGATGGAGGCACGGCCTCGAGATTGAGGTAATAGTTTCGATGACGCTCTCTCTTTTCGATCTCGTCCTTCGGTAGCTAGGCGAGGAAGAGCTTCTTCTCTTCGCGTTTCCTCCTTCTTCGCGACGGTCGCGCACTCTCGCGGCTCGCGCCTCGCGTATTTTCGTTATCGCGCGCGAATACTCGGTTTTCACCTAGCACCGGCAATTTGGCCGGATACAAACTCCCCCTTCCACACCGACGTGTGAGGCGCATTCGGTCGTTGGAGCGTTTTCTCACGCGTTGCTGCGACGGATCGTATGGTGACGTTCTTGTTGGAGATCGGGATTGGAACATGGGGATGGTAACGGTTATTCAGAATCGGAATCGCTCGATATAAAAAAAATAAGAACTTTATTGGCTTCGCCTAGTAAAAAAAAATTTAAACTTAAATTTGTATATGGCTGTCGGGGGTCTCCGAGGGTCGTTGCCGCTCGGTAATGCTTCTATATAATACTAAGGAATTCTTATTCTAATTACAAAAACAAATCATAAACACGATTTATATTTTTATTTTGGGGATTCTAATTACAACAAAAAAATCATACGCGCCATTGATATTTTTTTTTGGTGCCGCTGCACAAATGGCTTTATCTCTAGTTTACTCGAATATTCAACCGAGACTAGAATGCGATCACGCGTTGACTGCGCAAGGAAACAAAAGGTCGTCTAAACAAAAATAATTGTTGTGCTGTACGGTATTCGTTCAGTGATTGTAACAGAAATCAGTTAAAGATAAATAAACAAAAATGGAAAGTAAAATATATCAGCTAAGTTCTAGTATTTCTACGTGCTTAACCTACATACTATCAGCTACTCCTAACATCTAAGGAATTAAAACGACATCTGCGTGCTTAACCTAGGTACTATAAACTACTCCTAACATCTAAAGAAAATAACAAATTGTTATTATGTCGTCTGTATCGCGACATCATTTGTGCGGCTTGCCTTATTATACTAGCTATACGAACTAACTGCTAATCTAAACTAACCTAAGTCTTTACACAGGTGATATCCCTAAACTTATGCATAATATATTTTCTTTTTGTATGGGGTTCGACTCTTCTTTACCCTCTGTGATTGTGTTTTCTCGTTGCTGGTACTCTTCTGGAGCAACTCGCGCTGCACTGGTTCTTGCTGCGATGTGGTTGGCTGAAAATGAGGTTGACATCTTTTTAGTATAGCCTGTCAGTGGTCGGTGGGTAGCGTTGGGTGACCAGGCAAGTAGCGTTCTGTTTGTAAGAAGCCAATGTATACTCTCTGTCTCTGGTGCTACTACTCGTCCGCCAACGTTGCGCCATCGTTGTATTGCTCGCGTGTGCTCATTTTTCCTATTCGTCGCGGTTTCCCGTGTTATGACCTACTTCATCGCGATTGTGATTCTTGAATGATGTACTGTGTTGCTGATATCGCGCTATAAGGGACATGAAGGGGTGGCTGCGGTACATGCTGAAATGGGGGAACGGCATTATGGGGCCATGTGCTTTGTTATATAGACCGACGCAGCTGGCATGATGATCGTGACCGACTGTGCGTTCTGGCCGAACACTCCTGCAACTTCCTGCAGGGTCTGTCCCACAGTTTTCTGCGCTTTGACAGGCGCGACTGTGGGCTGGTCTGGTGCGTGTTGAGGCTCGATCTGCTCACGCGCCTTATCTTCCTCTGCCACGGTAATGGACGTCTGTCGCGTCGTCTTTTCACCTTCACGTAGCGACTGTTCTGTGCTGTCACCCACCCACTCCCCCTTCCAAGACGAGGCGGCAGCGGACGACATCACGGGACAGAATGTACATGTGAGTACATCCTTTGTCCTACTGCCACAGCGGTAGCAGAACTTGCTGCTTCGTGGCTGTGGGCAGCTGGATCATCTGGTATCCCGGCCTGCTGTTTGGTGAGGGGCCTAGCAGGATAGGATGGATCTGGGCGCTTGGGGGGTGTGAAGTCCTCGGGGGGCGTCAACGCTGGGATACCTGGGGATCCCGTGGCGGAATTGTGCATCGCCGTTTGCTGGGCAATAGGTTTGTGAAGGTTAGCGGCGGGGCTAGTAGTTTGCGTTGTCGCAAAAGGATTCTAACCTTTCTTGCTTTTGAATCTCCAATCGTCATCGTGGCAAGGAGTCGATATTGATGGGCGCGAAATGGGTTCTGGTGACTCTTTATCGGCACAGGCACCTTCTTCATAGGAACCATGGCTTTCTTTATATATTGTCGGGATTATTACTTTACCTTGTCTTCGTTTTCCGGGTATGTGTCGCGCTTGCTTCGCCTGCCGGACTTCTGTTTCCCGACGGAGTGCATAAACGCGCATCGATCGCCGCGGTAAAGGCGTACGTCGCCATCCTCTGGGGTACTGACATAAATGATGGGTTCTGGTCTTCAGACTTCTGTTGATCGCTTGCATTTTTTCTTCCTATGAAATTTTGGGCCTGACCGGTACGGTAAAAGGCTGATGGATCGTATTTGACGCCACGATCTGTACGGTATGGCGTCCTCTGGGGTTCTGTGGACTACCATGCTTCTGAGAGATGCTTCGAGCGATTCCGTCCTGTACGACGCATCGCTGTCGGACTTATACCTTACTGCGATCGTATCGCTGTTGGTTTCCTTCTGTTTTCTAGTTTTTTGTCTTTACGGACTATGGGCTTTAGTTTGTTCTTTCTCATCCCCTTCTTTCGGTGTTGATGTTGTGGTAGTTTCCAGTCATTCCGCACTCTCGCATTTCTGTGTGTATTCCATTGGCTCACGTCTATGTGGACGTCTGAGCTCTTGTCTACGCGATGGTGTCGTAGTTTCACGTCATTGCGGACGATCCTCTTCCATCTCTTATTCCGTAGTTTTACGTTGTTCCGGATGGTCACCATCGTTGTCTTCGATGGTATCGGTAGTCCTGCGCAGGCAGGGTTTCTCCTATCTCTTCTTCGATGATGGTGATAGGGGGTGGATGGCGAAATTCTAATGGGTCATGAGGTGAAGGGATGCTGGTATCCAGTAACGAAAGCGCAAATGCATTGCGGACCGAACATGATATCCATGCCGCACAGAAAACAAGTAGAGGCGTTAGTCAGTCCATATGGGATCCGGGTGTACTGAAACAGCCCTTGCTACGGGACTGCAAAGGCAGTTATTTCCTTGCTATCGTCGTCTAGAGGAATTTGGTGATACGCCCGGCTCAAGTCTATCTTAGAAAGATAACGACCGTCACGCAGATTATCCAATAGGACGTCCATGTGAGGAACAGGATATGCATCCTTCTTTGTCACCTGGTTAACTGCACTGTAGTCAATACAGAACCTGATCTTACCGCCTCTTTTCGGCACGATCACCGGAAAACTGCTTCACGAACTCTCCGAAGGTTCGATGATTCCTTCGACGAGAAGTCTATTGAGTTCTGCGTGGGCCTGCTTTAGTAGTTTATCCGGTATGCGGCGGAGGCGTTGTTTTATGGATCGATGGCCTTGTATATCTATGTAGTGTGGGGGCATCTGTGCGATACTTAAAGACCCTGTTTGCTTCAGTATTAGCTGCTCCAGCAGCTGGTTCAGTTGTTGTCTTTGTCTCTGCTCCAATGTTGCAACTCCATTTACTGCTGCCAAGGCAATGATCGCTTGGACTTCATTGTTCGAGCGCGTCATAAAGTGTCGTATTATGTTTCTAGGCATCTGCCAGGTCACCTTGGTGAAATTAATCGTCATCTGTCTCATCTCATATCCATTTCAAGGATGATATCGTACGTCAGGGATGTCGACACTCTAAAACGCGCTGTAATTTGCTGCTCCTCTATTTTTAAAAGGAGGTCTACTTGTCCGTCATTGGAGGAGATCTGGCCATTTGGCAGCTGCATGAAGGACACTACCGGTATGATTGCTGTTTTTACAATGCGTGCTGTTCGCGGTCCGATATAGGACATTCGCGCCCCGGGGTCTATCAGCGCCGGGAAAATCTTACCTGATAGTTCGATTTTCAGGAAAATTCTATTTTCGTCTTCCTGTATTAGGGCTGCATTTCGGAATCGAGTAACGTCCGTGGCTACTCTTATCGCGCATTTTATGTTAGTGGTTTCGTTGGTTGTTCGGGGAGTCTCAATGTATGAGGTAATGGAGTCGACTCCATTAACCCTTTCCCTTAGACGTTTTCCGGGTTTTTCTTATTTGGTCCGCAACGTGAACAGTTGACCGTTGTAACGCCATCTTCGCCACAGTTATAGCAAAAGATGCGTTTTCTTTCGGGGCTTCTATCGACCCAATGACCTGGTCTATTTCACGTCCAGCACGGTTGATTAACTTGTACTGAATATCCTCGTTCATCGCGAGGTCATGGTGACTCGCGACTTGTTCTGTCCTCGTTCGTATATCGTTCGTTGCGCTCTCTGCTGGGCCATCGGGGATAACGTCTCTGATCATTGTTCTCTCGAGTTGAGCGGTAATAAATAATGGTATAGGTCCTATTTCGTGAGAATGGGCTCCTAGGCCTGCTGGTTTTGATCGAGGCCGAGGAGGTGTTTCTGACCGATATTTGGGTGAGGAACGATTTCGCGTGTCTTCTGCCTTATATTTCTTTTCTTCCCGTGGGCGTCTCGATGTTGGGCTATGACTGCCGTTCCTATTTCGCTGTGTTGGCACGGGGCTCGTGTCAACTACTTTTCTGGACGTCAGTATTGACGTAGGTGGTTGTTATCGAGACTCGTTTTGGCTGATCCTCATCTAGAGCTGCTAGTTTTGATCGTCTAGTCGTTCTTCCAGACGAGGGGCACGCTGCGCTGCTCACCAGGCAGTTCTCTGCGGCTGGTGGCTCCTTGTATCGACGAGCCAGCTCTCTTTTCAGCTCTATTTGTTGTCCTAATACTTGTAACTCATCTCTTGTTTTAAAATCTTTCCGGTCGATTTTATTGAGGAATGTAGGGTGTAGATTTCCATAAACCCTATCTAATTGCGTTTCAGACGATAATGGTGGCGACAATTTACCTAGTAGTGCTCGTATACCTATTGGGTATGATCCGATCGATTCGTTAGGACCTTGTGCCCTCTCCCGAAGTTCTTCTTCAAACTTTAACGTGTAATGAATAGGTCTGAATTGCTGTTGAAGCGCCGTCTTCAGGTGCTCTAAAGTGTGCCACCCTTTGTAGATTGGTCTCGCCCATGTACGAGCCGACCCGCATAAGATGTTCTTTTGCGACGTTCCAGAATATTTCATATTCCACTGTCTTAACAGCTATCCTCTTCCTGTCTCTTTGAGATACGTGCTATCATATGGCCTGCTCTGTTGCCAGCTCTGAGGATGTGGGATTTCATTTGATGGGGATGGTGATGGTGTTACTGGATCTTCTGCTGGTACGGTAGTTGGCTTTTGCTGCAAGTGCTGCATATTTGCACCATACTGTCTCATCCATACGTTTGCGGATCGTTTCATGGTCCAGGTAGATTATACCGCGGATTTAGCATGGCTGCAGGCATTGCCTCCGCACCGTACAGGTTTGTACTATGGGCCGGTGATGATGGCCATGGGCCTATATTATAAGCTCCAAATGCGGTGTTGATGGGAAAACCCCATGGTGGTGTTGCTGTGCTTGTTTGAGGTTGGGGGCTCTGCTGAGCGGCCGCATTCCGTGTATCTATATCAACAGCTGTTGCTTCATTATCTTTTATCTTCTCTACCGAGTTCAGCACCGTGGAGTTTAATACTTCTGATATTTGCGAAATATCCGGACGAATCTCGTCGTTCATCTCATTCCACTTAGCAGCGCTCTTTCCAAAAAGTCGTCGTAGCTCAAATCTGACGAGTCTGTCTTGAAGAGCCTCGATGTTATTTTTAGTGTTAATATTGTATTGTCTCGCTTCTTGTGTTAGTTTTTCTGACGGCACTTCCGTGAAGAGGCTATTTAATCTTTTTTCTTCGTCGGCCAGTGCCTGATTCGACGATGGCTTTGCTTCTATTTTACTCAAATATATATGGCACTGATAAAAGAAAATTTTTTTATATCTTAATTAGGTATTGTTTCTATAATTATATATATCTAGTTTATATATCATTTATTGTATAATCATAGATTAAAATCTTGTTTTTATAACTTCTTGTTGCATTCGCTAATATACACGTCTATTTTAAAATTTATACGTTCGATAAAAATATCTACCTATACTTAGACTTATTTTTGCTTATAATTATCAGTGTTTTTTATATAGTGGTGACCTTATTCTATTACAATGTTGTATTGTTAATCTTTACTCCTTTTTTTTCAAACTTACTTTATTTTGTTTACTTTTGTATTTCCGTTTTTGTACCAAATCCTATATTATCGTTGTGTCAGCTAAGTATTTACTTTGACTTTCTCTCTCTTTTTTCTTCTTCTATTGATTATTATTATAAATTACTTGATAGTATTTATTAATTAATGGTGTTATTAATTTATTATGCAGGTACTATTGTAGTCAGGAATTGTAAAAGTTGTTAATTTTTTGTTGCTCATGAAAGAAAATAATTATTTTTAGTGGCCTGAACCGATAGAAAGAAAAAAAAATATTCGAAAAATTTTCAAAAAACTTTGAAGTTGAAAGAATTTAATTTAGCATCCTTTTTGCTTTTCTACAAAATCAGAGAAAATGTCAACAACAAAAAATTTTTTTTGATTATTTATGCAAAAAGAATTATTTATTATTTATTAATTTTTGTTATTAAATAAATGAGTTTTATGTTCTCGTTGGCCTTTTGACTGGTTATTTTAAATGTGAATTCTATTGTTGACTTCTTTGTCCAAGTTTCATGTTATTTATTTATTTATTAATTATTTAGGTTGTTTGTATATTTTATCTAGTCTTTATTGCTTTTACGTTACCTGATTTTGCTCATGCTTCAATAATTTCCTTGCTTTTACATCTTGGTGCTGGTTAATTATTATTAATTATTAAATTATTTATTATCTATTATCTATTAATTATTTATTTAATAATTGTAGCTTACCTACTACGCTGAATAATCTGTAGTGTTCCTCGTTAGCAGAAAAAAGCACTTGGAAGTTTGATTGATTTTTATTTTAGATATAGCCTAAAAACTTTGTTTATTAATAGCAAATGTATTTATATTGTTTTTATTGTTAAATGGTTGTTATCCTAATTTTAAATTTTCCATGTATCTCTTCTATGACCTCATACTGTTAGAATTTTTCAATCTTGTACAAACGTATCTTATTTTCATTCACATCTATATATATGCAAACTTACCACATGAGTCACCTATCACTTCCAATATTGTTTATTTATTTAACTATTGCTTTATTTGCAGAGAGAAATTCTATAAATATCTTACCGTCTATTTTTATTGTCATTTCAGTTTTATACAAAAAAAGAATGCAATATCCAAGTTGTGATGGTCAAAGATTTGTTTATTCACTTATTGATTTGTGTATTATTCTTATTTATTGTGAATTTATTGATGTTATCATTGCTTGATGTTCTTAACAAATTTTTATCCTCACCTTTATTTTAAAATCTTACCTTATAATAAAATGTATTTTGACACATACATGTTCTGTTCATGACAGCTGCGCTGATCCCATGCTGTGCAATTGTTAATAATTTATCAACTATCTATTGATTTTCAGTTCCTTGTTGCCTTTATTATAATAAGTATTATAAAAATATTTTCCAGTAAAAAGAACGATATTTAGAATCAGTTCTGTCTGGTAGCACACCACACATAAGGCACCGAGACACTCGTATGGTATAAAATACTCTTAAAGTATTTTTGCCAAAATTGGTAATTATTTATAAAGAATTCCCAATTGAATTACCACGATTGCTGTGGTTCATACGAGTCTACTAAATTTGCTCAGCCAGAAAATTCCTTTTTCTTCCCACACTTTTGATGTTTTCAATTTCCTACCTATATGCACTACACTTGACATATAGGTTATACGTGTACTGCCTTGTATATCAGACAGGTATTAACTTTTTATGTGTGTTACAGTCACTGGCATTTTCACTGGATTTCAATAAATATAACTAAGTATTAGGTCGAAAAGGCGTGTACTCTCTGGAACTTATGCTGGGTATTGTGGAGTTGCACATGGATAACACTTATAACACCTTTATCACA
Organism: Sycobia sp. Sy_11; assembly: GCA_018907035.1. Classification (NCBI taxonomy): domain Eukaryota; kingdom Metazoa; phylum Arthropoda; class Insecta; order Hymenoptera; family Epichrysomallidae; genus Sycobia; species Sycobia sp. Sy_11. The sequence continues at coordinate 2,764,903 of JACCIC010000010.1, read as the reverse complement.
TATAAAGACAAATAAATATAACATTTATCAATTCTTCTTGTAGTAATGGTTATTCTCCTGCCTCTCAGGCTCCCAATTAGCAAAAGAAAGTAGGTTTTATGCAAAAAGCTTGCTTGTAAAGCAATATACAGATTGCTCGTCGAGGGCCTGTTTTTACTAACAGGATTTTCCTATCGACAACTATAAATCATTGTCAGATCCTTTTTGCTTTGTGCTTCCCTGATATCAGTTGTTCTCCTGAACGACATACACGTCTTAGAATTGAAAAAATGTGCATTCGTTTCCCTTTTTATATACAATAAAAACCTTCAATGTGCACCTGTATAGCAGCTGTCAGTTGCTGCTGTTCAGCTGATCACACCTAGTGTGAGAAAGCCACGATGCTTTTAACATGGGGGATAGAGAGCATACAAAAGGGTGTTTGCCACTAACTTCTAAAAGCTAGTGAGCTGGACGACAAGGGAAAGGGCCACAAGTACATCATTCATGACAAATTTTTTCAAATACAGATACATAAAATTTAATGAAAATAATATGATGAAAATATATTATTAGTAGAATGTTATTATTAAATATATAAATAAAGTATGAAGTTTAAATAAATCAATGAAAATTTATAATAATAAAAATAATATATATATGGAAATATACAAACTGTGTATATGAAGAGAAATTTTCTATATAGTGATAATAACATATATAATGATAACAAGCATATATAACATAACGGTTATGCGTGGACACAATGGGGCTAATCCGTGTTAAACAAATTATACGATTTTTCATAAACGAATTATTAACAGAAGGAAGAATCTATTTTTGCGAGGGAGGGCAAATTCCTACATGAATCTACCGTCTGCTGTGCGGGGTGGTGCTACTGTGCATTCTCGTGCGCAGCTCCTTAACATAGCCGCGCTTCGCAATTCTTACTACGTGCGCATACATTTCGCGATTTTAATATTTTCCTTCTATTTCCACTTTTCACTGGTCGGGACTCCTAAACTCACACGAGGAGAAAAAAAACTGCGTGGGACGGTATTTTGCATTCGTACGTTATCCGCGTGTATTTTAGCGCGGTCGCGCGGGCGATATATAGCCGTTCGTAAGTCGGTCTTCTGGCAACATACCATTTATGCCCGTGGGCCACACTGTTTAGTTTCCATTTGTAACCGTGTACTTCCGCACAGGTTACCGAGTACTGACGTGCTATTCACTAGCAGCGTGCCGGCTGCGCTGGACCTGGAACGAGCTAATTCTAACGATTTGGGAAAATGTACACGATGCAAACTTGTAAATCTAACAAACATTTATTCATTCGCTTTCGCTTCACAACAAATCTACGGCTTAATTTCACAACGACGATAACAACGATAATCAATATAAATTATTACAGCGTGCGGTGACGACATACTAGTTCGGTAGCGGATATCGCGGGCGCGGGGAAATATCAGCGGCAGGGAGTGGAACCGAGGAAAAGACGCGACGCGTACAATCTAACTCACGGGGACCCGGAGCGGCCGTACAAACATGGCGCGCTTAGTCGCGGGGACGCGCACTCTCATACTTATGATAAATACAGAACGGTACATGCCGGGACGGAGCTCCGCTGTGGCTTCATCTCGTTCCGAACTTCTTACCTGGGTGCTTCTCTGACCGGAAATTGGGCCGGTTACACTATGTATAATCGAAACTTTTATCACTTCTCATACTACTCTACGCTCCTGATATTTAAAATAATGTGTATGTTTCTCGACAGATTCCCGATGCCGAATTACTATTCTCACCTATAACCTCCTGTACTATTCTAGACTCCTACTGATTTGATAATGTGTCTAGTCGGTTCTCTGGTATTCTTTATATATTTATTGAATATCTGCCAACTCTTATAATATTATACTGTCCTGATACTCTGATCTCACTATACAATGCCAAACTATATTTTAATGAATCAGAGATGATAATGTACAACTGTATATATATATATATATATATATATACATAAAGCCTCATACATCAGGTATCATAATTTACTATACATAAAGCGTCTTAATCTGAACTTTTACTACAGTTTGAGACGTCTGAACTTATTGCTATGTATTTACTATTACTATATATATATATAAAAAATGTTTCTGATCATTTTCTATAGCTGCACACGGAGTTTTATATTAGCAACTGCTTTTTAGCCAAAAATACCGGTGGGAAACGATCTTTAGGTAATAAATAGTAGATAGGATTTGAACAGTTGTCGATAAAGAAGTAATAAATAATGATTTTTTTATTGAAAATTCGAAATCTCCATTTAGAAGTACATAGTGTAGCGGCCGCACCATGCCGACAGTTCTTAAATTCGCCTTTGTAGCATTGCCGCGCGACTTGATATTGTGTTTTTTAAACGTACTTCTAATTCTTCTTAATAAACCTTTTACATATGGTTTCACCAAATTTTATGATTATTATTTTTATCTTTCATATTATTTTCTCCATTTTTATAAATTTGATTTACTCTCTCCAGAATGATTGTATCTATAAGATCTACAAGATAATCATTTTTAAGGAAATCTCTTTAACAAATTTTAACTTTTTTTCTTAAATCATTGTGGGATAGTTTTATTGCTTTGTCTATGACAGTCCCTTACAGTACCTAACTTTTTTAGAATAGATGGCGTGAGTTAAAATTTAACAATCTACCTGGAAATATATATTGCCTATACCAATTCTACTCTGTTATTACTAGCCGTGTAGATTTCATTAGTAATCATCGTCGGATACTGCTACGAAATCCCTTAAATTAATAAGTATTCGATGATGAATCATGGCCGGATCCCTAACAGATATGTCCCATATTTTAATTGATTCCGATCAGGAAACCCGGTCAGTTCCTTATCTAATTTATCCCATTAAATTTGTAATACAAATATAAAAATTAATATTGATTACACACAAATTATATATATATATATATATATATATATATATATATATATATATATATATAGCAGTTAAATATTAGGAGGCGAATTTTGTTTCCGAACTTTGTCAACGGAAGCAGGACATTTATGATGGAAAATGGATACACATTAGCTTAATCAAAATATTTTGATTTTAACTACTAATTTGAACTACTTTTTCCCATGTTTCTAGCAATATGGCGATACCGTGGCGAAAGAACGATGGCGCTTTCAAGGCTATCTAATCATACACTAATTTTTGTACTTTTTGAACGTGTCGAAAGTGCGTATCAAAGAGGTCGTGCTGCATCGATCTGAATAGGCGGTATTTAGAAGGAGCTATAGTTGACGAGCACGCTGGTTGCGGCAACACTTCCCATTCGAGCTCCAACAGGGTATTTTTAACGGCTTTCGCAGCATGTAGCTGAACGTTGTCATGTAAGAGAATAACTTTGAGCCTATTCTCGTGTTTGCTGATCTATGTTCAATCAATTTCTGTTGCAAATCATTCGTCTGGCGTTTGTATACCTCGGTAGTGCAATAATTGCACAGCAATACCTTTTGGCCGTGGATGTTCCCTTTTGGTTTCAATGTGGACGGTTGGCTTGGGTCAGTCAAGACTTTTTGCGCTTAGGATTGACATAGTAGATCAACTCTTCATCACCAGTCACAATGCGCCGCAAAAACTTTTGCCTGGCAGGTAAAGGCAGTGCGATGTTATAATGTCATAATGGCACTTTCGGTCAAATCGTTTGGCATCCATTTTCCTTCTTTATGAATCTTTCCCATTCAATAAAAACGTTTGCCAACTACTCTGTCACTGACTCCTAACTTATTAGCGAGTTCTTTCGACGTTTAAGTTAAGTTTACGTTCAATAATGCTTGCAATTCACTATCTTAAAACTTTTTCGTTTGTCCAGAACGTTCTTTATACAGAATATAGATCTCTATAACAAAGATATAGTTAAAATACTAGACGTATTCATAACGAAACAACTAATTAATAGTACAAATATTGTTCATCAATAATATAAGCGGCGAAAATGAACAACAAAAAAATATACACAACCTAGGAACTCAACACGAACACAGCTGATACTGTAAATAAATAGACGAGACGGATGTTAAATGGATACTGTCATTAGACAATATTGAGAATATAAAGAATAATAATAATATTACATGGATGACAAAACAACTGTTAGAAGCGAACAGTACCAACTACGTCAACAAATAGTAGAAATAAAACTTAGATTGAATTCAATTCGAATTCAATCTCCACAACAGATAGTTGTTAGATCGGTAAGTAAGTGAAATCAGCAATAATGCCGTTGATCTCCTACATAGAAATGGCTGATGGGATAGTATGCGCAAATGTTGGCGAGCTAAATCTGGCACTCAACATCGATGGCAGATCAGATTAAAGTCCGATTCAAAGTAGCAAAATCACTTAAATATGACATCATCATAGTATTGGACATATTGATGTCAATGAAAGTCACAATCAATTTTTCGGACGCGACATATCATAGGCCGAAACTCATCACCAGACTTTTCGCGACGCAACAAAACGGCCTGCAGCAAACGATCACTGCGATAGCTGCCGTTCATGCAATATCCCGGCTCATCAGCGCTGAACGCCATGAGCTCGAACGTGTATTAGACCACCTCATACCCCCATCGAGCGGACCGATCCAGCTGGTACAGATGCAGCCACATCATGTAGGCATGCAGGGGTACCGCACAATAAAGCAGCGCTTTATTCACGAACGGAAAAATTCAATTCTGCATAGACTACCGGGCAGTCAACGCCATCACAAGGAAGGATACGTATCCCATTTCATATATGGATGTTCTTCTACCACCAAATACCGGTAGATGAGAGCAGCAAAGAGGTCACCGCCGTGGAGGTTCTGCAGAAAGGCCTTTTTCAGTATACAAGGCTGTCATATGGACTAACAAACGCCCCGACCACATTTAAGAGAGATATGTAGCTCGTCTTTGAGCCCAAGTGGTAATCGTACATTTCGTCTACATGGACGACATAATTGTCGTAGCTAAGACTTTCGAACAGCACATTCGTGAACTAAAAGAGATGCTCGCCTGCTTCAACAAGGTCGCGTTTCAAAGAAACAAGAAGAAATCCGAGTTATGCTGCTCAAATACGAGTTATGCTGCTATCCAGAACTCAAGTACCTGGGCTATATTGTAGACGAGAACGGCTTGCGCACTGACCCGGCGCAAAGTCGCCCGATCAGCGAATACCCGAGATCTACCAACCTGCGATAATTACGGGTCTTCTTAGACAATGTCGGGTGGTACGCTAGCTTCATCCAAGACCTGGAGAAAATTAAGCTGCCTCTCACTAAATTACAGAAAAAGAGTGTCAAATGGCGCTGGGGATAAACTCAGTAGAAAGCTCTAGATAAGCTTAAGATCGTGCTGACATAAGTGCCAGTACTCGCGTGATTCAGCCAACAACAGACACATGTCCTTCACATGGATATGAGCAATTTGGTATTGAAAACCACACATAAGGTCAGTCAGAACTATTACTGGCCAGGGATGAGTTTTGCGTATAAAGTTTTGCAAAAAGGGCCCCTCAGATTAATGGCTTAAAGGTACATCGAATGGTCGTGGATCAGCAAAGGGCAATAAAAGTACCTTCTCGTCTTTGAGGAGCAAATTAAGGAATATGTGGAGATGAGGCCGCTAAAAATGGCAAACGCACAAAACATCGCCAAGGCTTCAGAGGAGCAAGTCATTTTTAAATGGGGCAACACACACAAGGGCCGGCACTACGAATGCAGAATCTAACACCAACACACTGGCTAAATCGTATGAAATGGTTGACAGTAATTTATACGATGTTGAAAGAACATCTGAGCACATTTAAAAATAAAAGAACATCTGAGCAGGGCGACTTTAAAAGTCGCAATGATGTACAGACCTGCACTTAAAAGAAAAGTTAATCAATCAATAAAAAGTTTATGTGTAACAAAACATAAATGCTTTTTTTGTCCACGATCGTGTGTCGGGGTAACGTATTCCTCGTATGGAGCATGTATCGGATGCGGCTAAACCACAGCAATGGTATATCAGGATAGATTCAAACGAGATTTTGACGGGCTTGGTACACTCGGAAGTTAACGATGCAGGGACTGGGAAATTGTCGTTTACTTCCTACTTACCGCCAACGCGTTAAAAGTGGTTCAGTGATCACTGACAGTCAAATCGATTGAACGTTCTGCTTTAATGGGCCGCAGATTTGTCTTCATCGCCTGTTAAGAGAAGGAACTACTCTATAAAAACCCCCCTAATCCTAAGTCAGTGGTAGCTGGGATAGGGGATGCATGATTCTAGGGAAGAATATGATGAACCATTACAACTGTCAGTGATTTTTATATACAGTCCGTTACAACATGTAATGCCCGTAGTTTTCTAGTCCAAAGACAGAAACGATGGAAAAACAAATAGAGTCGACATGTCGGACATGAAAAAGTATTTAAATAAAATAAAATAAAAAGCTTTAAAATTATCGCCGTCCTCCAATTTTAGCTCCGCTCTACGGCCACAGTCTTCACCACCTGCCAGGCCACTATCACGTTTAGATAGTGTATCCAACAAGCGAACAGCAATACCCCTGAGCGGCTGTTGGAATTGTGGTGAGGAAGGACATGGTTATGTCGCTTGCCCACACCATCGGAACAAGAAATTCTGCTACATGTGTGGCAGAGCGACCCGTGACGTGCAGAACTGCACATGCTGCCCAGAGCAATCGACGTCTGCCGTATCGTCTTAGGAGAAGGAGGGCGACGGCAAAGCACAGTCGGAGACACAGGCGAAGAGAACACCATAGGTTTCTACGCAAAGTATGTCGGAAAGGGAAGACGCGTGTGTAAGAAGCGAAGGCCCTATAGTTACGCAGATATTGCAAGAGGTTTCAGGTCTACTAGAAAACTCGCAGACAGTCATGACTATCATGCCAAGGGCAACGATCCACACGATTAAGGAATAATGGAATTCACGCGCAAATGGCCTCGGATCTATCAGTTACTGTATCTGGAAGGTTACAAATGGATTCTATCGTTTTCCCCCAATGTCACCTCCATGATTAACTTTACTGCAAAACCAATCCAGTAGAGAGCGATACCATTTGAAGTCATGAACGGAATGACTGGGCAGTATAAAATATTAGAACCAATCCCCTGTGAGTATAAGCACCGCGATGGCACAATGTCAGCGGGCGAGGAAGTATAAAGGAAAATAAGCAAGCAATGGTTTAAGAATCGAATAAACTACTTGCCCGTCCCACCAACGCTGTTCCTGATATAATCAGCCAGAACAACTCTAATACTATACGTTGTTTCAGCAATATAACTCACAAAGAAGAGAGAAGACAAAAAGCCTAATATGACCACGACATACGCATTGCAGAGTGCGAGAAGAAGCGTTAGTTATATAAAAATACCGACGCGTTAGATTTCTAAGAAATTTTTAGTTTTAGAATAGAATCATAAGAAACCTCTAGATGTAACATCAGCATTAGGATTAAAATAGGAATATATATTAGTTAAAACATTAGATTAGATTTGAGTTAATAAAAAAATCCTATCATAGTTTTATTCACAACCAACATGTACTGTTAGGAATAATAACATTAAAATAGTCATAACGAAAGAATTTCGACTCCTGTACACACCAGCAGGTGCAATCAATAACATCTCATTCCTTCAGCGAGCATGCCCACTCCTAGCGAACATAATACATCCAATGAAATCATCTTATAATCATTGGGAATAATAATATTATTTTTGTATCATAAAAACTCCAACTATCTTCAACATAAGAGTTGGTTTTTCTGTTGGTTTTACTGAGCTATTTTCATATTTACCCGTAGAAGTCGGTGCAAAACACCTGGATATCATATTCCACCGCCTGTTCACAAAACTACAATATTCTCTCATAGAAGCCGTATATATATATATATATATATATATATATATATATATATATATATATATATATTAATTAAATACAGTCAATGTTCATTTAATAGGGCAAACTAAAATTAAAGCAAAATCATGGTTTATGAAGAGCACATTTTTACATATACAGAATGTACAGCCGTATTTAATACACACAAACACACACACACACACACACACACACACACACACACACATATATATATATATATATATATGCATATTACATACGGTTTCTATGGGGAAAATTGATCTTTTGAGTTCGGGCCGTTGAAAAAGATGCCCAAGTGTCGGATGTCCATGTTCGGAATATAGGGCATGTCTTGGGACGACTGCTATAGAGTTTTGTGTTGGGGAGGCAGAATACGATGTCCAGGTATCCCAGGGCGCATTTTACTGGCAGTGTGCGTGTTCGAATGATAGAATACGAATTTCTTTATAGTAGTCTGTTAAACACTCGACGTAGAAGGCGTTCCAAAACACCAGGAAATCCTGTACTATATGGATTTATTTCCTATGAACTAAATATGATACTCACCGTAGAAATCGTCCCGTCATACCTGGACATCGTCTTCTATCCTCTGATCACGAAATTCCCCGTAGAAGTTGTCCCGTGATACCAAGACATCACTTTCCACCGACCGAACACGAAATTCCCCGTAGAAGTCGTCACGTGATACCCAGACATCGTCTTTTACCGTCCGAACACGAAATTCACTATATAAATCGTCCAAAGACACCTGGACATCCCATTCTATCATTTGAACACAAAACTCCCAATAGAAATTGTCCTGCGCCAACAGGCTATCATATTCAATTGCCCGTACACGCTAACACAATATTTCTCAGTGGAAACCGTATTTAAGATGTGTGTGTATATATATATATATATATATATATATATATATATATATAGTTCGAGGTTGTTGGTAAAGTAATTTCCTATTTTTCCATCATTTCTTTGGTTCAGTCTGAAAAAACAACCTGTGTCACATCAAAGATAACCTTATATGTAAAAACAAAAACATAATTTGTCTTCGATTTAAGAAAGGATTAAAATTATTATATAATTTATAGATTTTTACATACCGTAGGTGATTATCAAATTTTATGAGACTTAAAATATATATATATTTATTCAACAGGAGTAAGTCACAGGGTTAATATTTATAATATAATACAATCAACTAATAATATAACTAAATTGGAAAAAATTATATAAATCTTACTTTCGTAAATTATTTTATTTTGTTATTTTATCATTAAATATGCTTAAATGGTGATGTTAAGACTTAATTAACAATAAAAATTATTTTTTATATTTTCTGATACTTAACAAAACTTCTCTCTCCAACATGTAAGGTTTTATTATGAAAACATGGTTATGTATCCTTTATTCAAAGTTTTTCATTTTTTCAGTTTTTCAGTTTTCCATTCTTTCTGACAATTTATGTATTCCGAACCAAAAATATTTCTCGTTTTTCGAGCCTAAGAATGTATCGAGCCAATTTTGGATTCCCTCTACTGAACTAAAACGTATTCCTGTAAGAGCAGTCTGCATTGATCGAAACAGGTAGCAATGAGATAATGCCAAGTCTTGATTCTAAGGCGGGTGAGGCAGAATTTCTCATCCACTATTTTCCAAATATTTTTTGACCGAAGCCGCAATATGTCACCGAGTGTTATCTTAATCAAAAATGACGGACTTATGCCTGATCTCATATTCTGTTTGTTTTACCTGTAATGCTCGCTTCAAACAAATAAGTTGGATTCGATATTTGATTCTTTGATAATTTGATTACTCAGAAACAGTTCATAGTATATGAAACCCTTTTGATCATGATATGCAGAGCATGGCCTTATTTATGTGAATATTTCGTTTCGGCAGCGATTTGGTAGTCTCGCCGGACTTTGTATACGATGTTCTGTGTTTATGGTTATTATTATAAATCTATTTTTCATCGCTAATGAGAATATGGTGCAGAAATGATTTATTTTTATATTGTTGCTGCAATATTTCGGACATGTAAAAGCTCCGTTGGACGTCTCTCGATTTTAATGCGTACGGTACCTAGTTTCCAACTTTTTGAATGAATCTCAATGCTTTTAGACAAAGGGAAACAGCTTCTTGCATGATGCCTAACGATGCAGCAAGTTCTTCTTGAATTTGATGCAGATCCTCATCCAGTAAAGCGTCGAATTCCTCGTCTTCAAAACTTTTCGGCTTTCCGGAGTAATTCTTGTCTTCAACTTCAAAATCCGACTTTTCAACCATTTGAACCACTGATGGCACGACGATTTATCGGTACATTCTACCGCACGCATAAGTTTCCGAAAGTACACGATAATTTTCAGCCCCACTTTATCTCATATTAAAGAATAGAATTAGCGCTTCCCGCAAATGATATTTATTTGGCTGGAAACTTCCATGATTTTGCTCGATAGAATAAACAACACCAAAATAAATGCTCAAATATAATGTTGTAAATTTCTTGACAGATACAGAGCTTAAAAATATAACATATGAGGTCTGATATTTTTTCCCGGAATGCACTGGTGACGTTATCATTTGACAAACGCTGGAAACTTACTTGTACACCCAATAGTATTATGCATAAGAAATATGTAATATACATGATAAAATATATTATTTCAAAATAAAATCAATATATAAAATAATTATAAAATAATATGCATAAATAAATAGAAATAATTACAATTAATAATTAGAAAAAATCATAATAAAAGTAATAAAAAAATTGAAATCGCTGTTGATTCTGTAGCATTTTTTAGAGAACATTTAATTATTTCAAATGGCGCATACGCGGAATTGTCGCATATTTGAGTAAAACTAGCATCAGTATCAGTATAATGCAAGGTACATAGTATAGGATTATCTAAGTTAATATGTTTCTTAGAGTTATGCGAATGTTAAAATAATTTTTTAAATAATTTTTTAATAAGAAATAATAATAATATTAAAAATAAATTACTAAATTTTTTGTTTAATTTTCGTAAAATTAATTATTGAGAAATAATTTTTAATTATAGAAAAGTCACTTTTAATATTTCCAACAAATAATAAATTATTATTACAATTTTCAATATGCTTTCACTGACTTTTACTTATTTTTTATTGTTTCCAAACTATCTTTATAAACATAGTTAGTTAAATTATTGTTGCTAGTATCATTATTCTCATTATTATCAATCTCGTCATCAATCACCACCAAAATAAACTTCGTTATCGTTTTCATCTACACCATTGTCATCATCATCGTTCTCCTAATCGATGTTATTATTGTCGTTCTCATCATGGGCATCACTGTTATCGCCTCCTGTTGCGATCTTCATCATCGCCGTCATCGTTATTTGCATTATAGCCAACATTAGACGGCCGCGTCATTTCCTTTTTGTTGTGGGTTTGTCAGTCACATCGACCTTATCATCGTCATCGTAGTCATCGTCCCCCTCATCATCGTCATGATTTTGCTCAATGACATCGTCACCATTCTTGTTCCCATCGTCGTAATATTTGTCGTTATCATTGTTGTTTTGTTTGAAGGAGAAGACTACCAGTGCTATCAGTTGATGGAGCTAGCTGGAGAAGCTGAATATCAGAATCGGCTTTGCATATCGTGGAATGCCAAAGCAACCGTATTTTAAAGCCTTTATACTGGAAATATTAAACGAGGTTCTTGATCGGGTTCTAAGGCGTTAAACTAGCCCGGATGCTCCCCCGAAGTCATCGCACGCAGAGAAGAGCAGAGTTTAGATCTCGACAAAATCCGAGAGAAAGCCTTCCTTTATATGAAGAATAAAAAGAGTAATACCGACCAACGACATACCTTCTTTAGGATACGAATCCCAAAGTTGAATATGTTCATTCGTTTGAGCTGGACTGTTATTAGTACTTTAAGCGGCCTACTTTGAGTTGATGTTTGTGATTCAAGACACCACCTAGTGACCGCTGGTGAAACTGATTGTTAAAACCGTTAACTTAATTTATTAATGAAAATAAAATAATTTCCAATATAAAACATAGCCTATATCCTTCCCAAGATAATATAGAATCTATATGTCAAATTTCAGAAAATTGGTTCAGTAGTTTTTTAGTTATCGTGTACAAACAAAAACACGCTGTCTTTATAAATTAGTATGATTTCCCTTCATGGTACACAGGACATCTGACTATTTCAATGACCTGATTTTTCAGCTGATCATATAATATTTTTTGTGTTAATATATTTTGAAATTTATAAAAAATATTTTATATAATTTTTTAATAAAATAAATGATAATATTAATAAGTTTTCAAGTTTTTAACATGCTGAAAACACATCAAACTTGACTATCTCTGTTACTTTTATAAAAAAAATTTTTGAAAATTTCAATTCATTTTGAAAGAACTAGTATTCAATTAATTCATAAAATTTAATATTATATTTGTTATAATAATAACATTTTACAAAGATACGCTGCATGTCTGAGCTTTCACGACAAGAGATCTTTGGTAGACAGGAAATCTACCTAACTGACAGTACCTGCCAGAGTGCTGACGCTCCCCTGCATAGAAGTACATCAAGTGTACTTCACTTCATATGGAGCCACCAAGCCGAAAGAATCAGCAGCATACCATTATAACTTTATTCAGTTTTAAAACAATTGAATTGTACATTTGTCGACTGCCCATATACAAATTAATAAATATTTTTTATTGGTCTTACAGTCCAATCAATTCAATCTAAAAATAAAATAAAAAAAAAAATAAAAAAAAAAAATAAAAAATAAAATTAAAAAATAAAATCGAGCTCGCTACGGCTCCTCATCAGGGACTAATCTAAACCTTATATTCTAATCTATATATACCCAGCCCCACCACCAAATTTAGTAAATTAAATATAAATTCCCCCTCTACACAAATTGTCCAAAACCAATCAATTTAATAAGGAATGATAAACACTGTCCAATCTACCAGACTCTAACATTAAATTCACATTATTTCGATTCCTGGAAATGTGAATACTTTCAAGACTCTCCCGTTTAAACTTATTATTAATACCATGTTCCAAAATATCCACATTCACAAAATCAAAAGAATGTAAAAACTTTAAACAATGCTCTTTTAAACCAGAAGTAATATGTGAGCTACGTAAACTATGTTTATGCTCATAAATTCTCTTTTTTAAATATCTACCTGTTTGTCCAATATAGTATTTATCACAATTCATGCAATTAATCTTGTAAACAACTCCTGATTTTAAGCATAAATCATCCTTATCTTTGCAATGATTAAACAATCTACTCAAATTATTGCTATTTTTAAAGAAAATTTGAATGTTATATTTCCAAAAATTTCTTTTTATTCTTTCAGACAATCCTCGAACATATGGCAAGATAATAATTTTGCCTCCGTTAACATCAATTCCTGCACTATGTCTATTTTCGGCATTATAAATGTCAAACAATCTCTCAGCAATTAATCTATTAATAAATTGAATTTGATAACCATTATTAATGAAAGTCTCTCTTACTATCTGTAAATTATTTTGTTTAAAATCTTTATGTGACAATTTAATTGCTCTGTCAATGACACCTTTCAATGCTCCAATTTTGTTTCCGAATTGGTGGTGTGAAAAATAAAATCTAAAAACCTACCTGACCAAGTAGGCTTTCTGTACCAATTAAGTTTTACCTTATTATTACTACATCTAATTACATCAATGTCCAGAAAATTTAAATGACTATTAACTTCAACCTCCCTTGTAAATTTAATTCTGTCATGTACAGAATTGAAAATATCCACCATTTCATCCACAAAAATTTTCGGAAATATAACATTCAAATTTTCTTTAAAAATAGCAATAATTTGAATAGATTGTTTAATAATTGCAAAGATAGGGACGATTTATGCTTAAAATCAGGAGTTGTTTACAAGATTAATTGCATGGATTGTGATAAACACTAAATTGGACAAATAGGTAGATATTTAAAAAAAAGAATTTACGAACATAAATATAGTTTACGTAGCTCACATATTACTTCCGGTTTAAAAGAGCATTGTTTAAAGTTTTTACATTTTTTTGGTTTTGTGAATGTGGATATTTTGGAACATGGTATTAATAATAAGTATAAACGGGAGAGTCTTGAAAGTATTCACATTTCCAGGAATCGAAATAATGTGAATTTAATGTTAGAGTCTAGTAGATTGGATAGTGTTTATCATTCCTTATTAAATTGATTGGTTTTGGACAATTTGTGTAGAGGGAGAATTTATATTTAATTTACTAAATTTGGTGGTGGGGATGGGTATATATAGATTAGAATATAAGGTTTAGATGAGTCCCTGATGAGGAGCCGTAGCGAGCTCGAAACGTTGGACAAGTCTTCAATTAGGTCAGGGTGTTGGGAACAGTCAGACTGCACTTTACTAACAAAGAATTTTTTCAGCTAATATTTTATTTTCAGATTAGTCTACGGGGGTGAATGTAAACAAGGACAGTCTGACTGTCATTATAATTTTAATTTAATTTTTAATTTAATTTTTATTTTTAATTTTTATTTTATTTTTATTTTTTATTTTTTTATTTTTTTTTTATTTTTTATTTTTATTTTTATTTTATTTTTAGATTGAATTGATTGAACTGTAAGACCAATAAAAAATATTTATTAATTTTTATTCAGTTTTATTTAGTTTCTTCAAATTACAGTATTGTGTTAATTATATTTTGTTCTCAATCTTTTCACTAGTGTTTCCTGAGTAACTCTGTATGGTTTTTCAACAGTTATTATTGTAAGAAGAAATGTTACATTTAGACTTCATTTAATTGTTGATTATCCAATCGCCTCATTTTTCACAAGAATATTACTTTTTACAATTGGAACAGTTAACTTTTTTCATTCATAAGTTGAATGTCACCATAACCGTATGAGTTCATTCGTGATCAGATGGTCTTAGGTATATAATATACAATTATAGCTTCAATATTACATAATTTTTAATAATTGTGTATGTTACATCTTAATGAGTTACATTTATATATTTTTCATTTTACAATTGATAGAGAATTAACAGTAAAATTTTATTAAGTAACGTTAAATTAAATTAGCCAAGCCAATTTAATTTGCATAGTTCAATACATCGTAGTCTGAGTTTATGTTTGAGAAAATTCTGAAGTTTTCTATGGGGATGAAAAATATTTTTCTTTGCTTATCATACTTTTTGACGTAGTATATAGTATGTGCTCAACCGTCATGGAGGTATTACAAATAGAGCATTTTTTTATCTTTCTTGGTAATTAGGTGCAGATGTGTTATGTTTGTATGCATTATTCTTACTCTTGTTACTATTACTTGGATTTTTCTACTTATAGTCAATATTTATTTGGTTTGAAAAAATTGGTCTTTATTATCTATGTATTATTGTTTTTTTCTCTACCCATGTTATTAAAATGTATTTCTATCGTGTGTATTGCAATTCTTTTTGCATGATAATCTATTATTGCGGTGTTGTTATATTTTATATTTCAGACTGTATTGGAGCTGCTTCTTTTGTTGCTCTGTTCGCAATAATATTTTCAGTGATATTTAAATAAACAGATGTCCTTAAGATTTGTATTTTGGTTTATTTTCTGGATTTATTGATTTTTATGAGTTCATAATTAATTCTATTAACTATTGAATTATTGGCATTGAGATTGTGCAGTGAATTTAGTTCATATTTTGAAACCGAACATATAAAGATGGAGGTATGTCGAGTGGATTCAGCTTATCTGATACCAAGAAGTATTTAGCATATTTGAAGCAAAGGCTTCAGCTGAGAAGGTAGAGAATTTCCACTGTAAATTAATAATTTTATATTAATAATAGTCACATACTATTTTCTCATACGAGGGCGCTTTTTCTTTCTCAAAGAAATGCACAAAAAATTGAACGAGAAACTCACAAAATTAAACAATGTCAAATTAAACAATGTCATGGTTATATGAGCGCGAATAGGTATAATATCTAAAGGTCCAGATGATACGCGTTCCGAAATAAGTTGCCCTAACATAAAATGTAATTCATTGGATTAAAAAAAAATATTATCTGTTTTCTCTTATGATTATTCTTGCAATTTATTTTAATTTCATAACATTAAATTAAATGATTTCCTCTTATTTTGAAGTATGTTAAGAAGAGGTGTAGGATTGGGTAGTGGGGGTGCAGGGGGCGAAGCCCCCGCCGAGGATTAGGGGGCTGAGCCTCCTTTTCTGAAAATACATAAGACTAATTAATTGAAGATTATAAGGTTGTTAAAAATTTACTCTTAAATTAAAATGTTAAACAATTTAATAGCATAATAAGTAGAATTTAAAATTAAAACTAATTAAAAAATGATATAGATAATGTTTAATACTTAAAAAACATTGTAAGAATTTTTATAATATATTTCACATAGAATATAAATCATATTTTATTTAAAAAATCTCGAATACCTAACTCAAAATGCAGAAAAAAGATCGAGCCCGCGGTAAAGTGACGCATATACTCGTAAGTCTAAACATCGATATAACACAGGCACGGAAAACTCCGAATCCTACCGGATTATACGGTTTCTTTCATTCACTTTTCCTCCCAAGGGATGAAAAGTAAAATTCTGCTTTTTGATTAGTCGGGAAGCTGCCATAAACACTTTTCTTCCCTAGGGAGGAAAAGTAGTATTTTGCTCCCTCTAGACAGCTGTAGAAAATCGTATTTTGCGCCCCGAGTGTGGGAAAAATTTTTATCGGTCTTACAGTTTTTCTTCAATAATAGAATATACTAATATAATGGCAGTCAGACTGTCCTTATTTAGAACCACTGTCACAGAATCTGAAATAGAAATTACTACTTAGAAGTACAATAAAAATTAAATTAAATTAAAAATTTAAAGTTAGAGTTAAGTAAATTTATTTGAGTTTTTAATTTTATTATATATATCATAAATTAATTAATCATTATTTTTAATTAATACAATAGCTTGTGTAGATGAGTAATATTATAGCAGATAAAAGAATCATGTAGGTGAATACATGGTCAATAACTGCATCACGGGCATCATGGTTCAAGTTCGCGCAAATCGTACCATTGCGCTAAGATCTGGTTCTACTCTCAAAGCGTTCCACACTGTTTTCAAAATCATGTAAAAAATAGCAGTAACATCGCATTGCATACGATTTCACAGACAGCATGTGAGTGTTACGATTTTATAAACGGATGGATAACGAATCCCAACAGAGTCGACCCAACCTCTCGACAAATGTGGGGCAGCTGATCCGATTAAGGATCAAGCTGATCATATCCAGATTAAATTTTTATTATTTAAATTTAAATTAATTATTTAAAAATAATAGCTAATTTAAATTTTATGTAATTAATAATTGTAATTAATGTTTAATTAAATGAATATATAAATAGTCATTAAAAAGAAATGAATAAATATTTATTGCAAATTAAAAACAAATATATATATATATATATATATATATATATATATATATATATATATATATATATAATCTATATCAGTATATATTTCATAAATTTAATAGAAAAAGTAGAGACAAATAATTATATACAAACGAGTCATGACGGGTATCAATAATTCAAATAAGTTCAGTTATTTCAACTCAATTTAAATAAAAATTAAAAATTTAAATGGTAGATATATATATATTGACTGCATCAGGCTTCATAATTCTTTATTTGATTTGTACGACATTTAATATTTTTTTCAGTACCTCCTATTCAAAAAATCAGAAGTTAAAATTCTCACTTTTTTATCTATAGAATTAAGAACTTGCATTATAACTCTAATAAAATCGTAGATTTCGTTTTACTCCCTCAAATATATGAATTGAAAGATATAACAAAGTTCATTCGATTCATTATTCAATTCTACATCTGAGCTGATCCAAATTTAATCTGTACTTTACGCATAAAATTTATAATATCTGTTATTATTTGATGTTACTGCAAAACGACGATGTCTATAGTGCAGACAACAGTTAGATACAAATTTTTTATTTGTTTTAAATTATTTTTGAAAAATATTATGAAAGCACGAATGATCACCCCGGCTGTAGAATTGTTTAAAGATTCGGATAAAATTTGTTTCAACATTGTAAAACGTAAAATGAGGACGCAAAACGAAACCTACGATTTACACATTTTCATTTCCGTTTTAATAGTTCATCGTGGCGCCAGGGTCGCGGTATGGAGCACTCTTAATTTTCTCACAGTTTTCTTTTTTATTTATTACACAATCAATTGATTATGTAGAAGAGACCCAATAAAATATATTTACATGACCACAGTAGCCAAGGACTAATAAATTTATAACTCTTTATAGTTTGATTTTTCTAAGTTTTCCAATTGGAAAATTCAAGTAGCTCACATTTTTACTATGACAAATCACGCGCGTGTATTTTTGGGATACGCCGATTCAAAAGCGCCTGAAATCCCTATTCCGTCACTGCGCGTGTGCATGTTTTCTGACTTTCTAAAACTATTTGTGATAAATTTATTTTTTAAATAAATTTAGCACATCATCTACCCAATACTATATAATGCAATGATTCTATATGAATGCTATGTAAAATTTGCATTACTCTCGTAATATTTATTTTTCATTCTAGGCCATGTCCCTGTTATACTTTCCTATACACAGCTAAAACTCGAATACCGATGTTCTTTTCGCTTATGTGCGTAAGAAATCATGGCTGCCTGGTCCATCAGGATGTTTTAATTGCATAGAGTCTTACGAGCACTGAAACCTCGAGAAAAGATACCTTCGGTTGATAGAGACGCGAAGGAGGAAGGGAGAAAACATGCTTCTTTCTTCCCTCACCTCTCAGCACGCTTGCTCTCTTCTTCTGCCTCTCTCTCAATCTCGTTCATTCTCTCTCTCTCTCTCCCTCTCGCTCTTTCTTCCTCTTGGACCATCTCATTTCTGATATACATCAAAGTTGCCAGCTTGCCAGAGCCATCGTCCGCTTTATAATTATCAGATGAATGTATACCAGGTGTATGCGTGCAAGTGTATACTCAACTCTAATATTGCGACTGTTAAACTTCCATGTAGATAAATTTTGAACAGTTTTTAATCTAGTCATTGTCTTCTTATATTCAATAATGTGCGCTAAAAAGAAACTAACTATAAATATTATAAATATATCTAGAACACTGTATTACAAACATTTTAATAATCTGCTACGGTATCTATTCGGCGAGATAATTTATTCATCAAAAACTTACTCAAATTAAAAAAAAATCAAAGTACGATTGTATTAAAAACAAATCCTTGATATATTATAATCAAATAAATTCACAAACAAAGAAATGGGCACGAAACTTATACTAAGATAAATTATATTTAATGTTTTGAGAAAATCTGTTAGAGAAAATTTGTTTAGAGAATAAATACTTGTAAAACATATAAACATGTAAAAAGAATAATACGTTAGAATAAAATAAAAATAAATGACAAGCAGTTGTAAAATGAAAAGATATTTAAAAAATGAAAAAGTTAGTAAAATAATTTAGAAAGAAAAATTAGAAAAATAATTTCGACATTTTTAACGAATTAAAGTAATATAAATTAAAATTATCGAAAACAGAAATAAATTTACTAGCATTATTTTAATATTATTTTTACCAGTTTACGCGTAAAACACGTATTTGACTCCCTCCCAGCAGATAACTTAACATATTTATAAGTACAAAACTCACTTTATCACCAATTAAAAGAAATTAAAACATACGAAATTTACACGTGCCGTAGAAAAAAAGTATATATACAGTAATGGCGTAAAGTGGACATGGAAGTACCGTCCGAATGATACTTGATCGGCAACTTCAGGCAGTGCGTAGATTGCCCACTTTGTTTCCTTGGTGCATAAAATACTATTTCATTTCTGTCATTTTGTTCACAATAAGTCCCCAGATATTATATTGATAATATAATATTAAGTTATTGATCATTTAAAAAGAAAAACACATACCTAGTGTAGTTTAATATGCGCCATTTTGCGCTATATCTCTAAGAAAAACAGTAATTAATTAAAAGTAAAACTCTGTCTTTCGAATATATATTTTGTTCATTTCTTCCATTTAAATGCCTATATTATTAGAAGATAATGTATGAATCTTTTATATTAAGAAAAATGTATAATATAAGATAAGTATGGTTAGTTGTATTCTTTTAACATTTTTAAACTCTTCTCTTTAATGCCCATTTATGTGTATATGAAGATATTTGTTTTCAAAAATTAATCGACTAATAATAGTACAAATAATATTATTATTTTTATCAAAATTCAACTTGATTCATTAATTTTGGTTAAATGTAAATTTTAATTTTTAAAAAATATAAAAAAGTAAAAAGATAATATACAGATGGTAATAATAATATAATAAGTAAATATGCTATGGAAATTCTGAGTAAAAGTAATACGGGGTAGGATTATCCACGGGCATACTGTTGCAAATGCGAGGGGAGTATAAGAGTACGGGGATTCCGTTGCACAATGATTATTGTAAGAGTACAATAGAATTGACATAAGGATACCTATCAAGTACAACAGAATGCCCATCTGCTTATATGCCTTAATCCTCTTTTAAAATGGAATTCCGGTAGCTATACCTATGACGTACGGCAGAATGCATATGTGCCCCATCTCTTTTAGAACAGTATTCCCATAAGTATTCCTACGACGCATAATAATGCACGCTTTTTTATATGCCTCTCTTTCACCCCTTTTACAATATAATTCCCGTAGTTTATCTCTTATAATATTTTTCACGATAATAATATAATAACAACTTAGAAATATATTCCATTATTTTCATCTTTAATAATAATATAATAGAATGTATTGAAATTATTATGTAACAGGGTACCTTTGATTGATGCTACTTCGGTGATTTCACTCAATCTATCTCGGCCTAACGCTAATGAACGTGCCGTTGGATTCTCTTTGCATTTACCAAATATGTTTCTGAAATTTGACCTATTTAAAGATGTAAATAATTTATAGAATTTCGATTGTATAATACATTATTTACGCCAGTAATAGACGAGCTATGTTGGCCTACATCGTAATGTAATGGAATAATTCGCAGAACGAATCAAACATTTATTTTCCCCCTTTTTAGTCTACGCTTTCGCGTACTAGCTGGGATGGGACCTAAAGGATGAATCGCATACACGGTAATTATAGATCGGTTAATGCATTGCTTGTTGACATGAATTGGATTTCGCTAAGGTTAGAAAAGAAACAGGTATTTATGGAGCTAATTGAATATTATGAATGGAAAATAAAGATGAAATCTTTGTGGGAAAGATTTATTTACCTAATGCCTGAGATAGATATAATGGCAGCTAGAAAATAAGAAAATAGTAGAATGCAGGAAGATTTGGAAGAAGCACAGAACGCTCAAGGCTGAAGGTTAAGGATAAAAACCGTAAGTGTCGTTTAGCTAAGTCCAGTGGGATTGTAGAGATATAGTCAGCCTGCGTATCTAAGGCTTGCTTCTATGATGGATGAAGTGATTCGGATACTAAAAGCACAGGGATCTTTTAGCTTAATCCAGTGGGATTGTAGAGATATTCTTAGCGTGGTTCTTCTATAGCTAAGGCTTGTCTCTCAGAAGAATTGGGAGTAGTTAGTGGTGGGGACTTTACCACTCGTGCTGGTCCCGGAGGAATGGTGCTTCTATGCTTTCTTCAGTTCCTTTGATGCAAAATTCGGATAACTATGCTTATGGAAAACAATTAATGCTATGGAGGGAATTTCGAATAATGAATCACAGTGCTTCTTTTCGCTAGATTCTCTTACCAAAAATATATTAGTCCATAAGCCCTATACAATTTGAATACAGTGGCGGAGCTTGGACTGAGTTTTACTTCCTCTTCTACGAGATAAAATGCGTGGGAGAATGGGAAAGCGCTTCTCTGTTTGTACACAAATAATTTTCGTATGATTTTTACAATATTTGTTATGGCGCATCTTTCTGTAGTTTTTACATATAATTAATAAGTTTATTCGTAATCTTCCCAAAATTACATGCATGTACATTTTTAATCGTGAACGTAACGTAAATTTTTTATTTTAATCATAATCATAAGGAAAATTCTGGCAGCCCGATACAGTAAGATCATTCAGTTCATTAGAAGAAAAGTTATCTTGTAAGAAAATTGAATACTCATTCAAAAAAATAACGCATACATTTGACTTAATTAACGTTTGGACTGTTGGGTGTACGAGGTGTGTTCAAATGATAAAGTGAATTTTTGGTTTTCTCAAAAAATATTTATTTAATAATCAATACTTATCTTGTCCCCTTCAAAGTAACCCTCCTCAGATATAATAAACTTGTGTCAACGCTTTTACCAATCATCGAAGCACTTCTGATAATGATTTTTTGGTATAGCCTTGAATTTTTTCAGCGATGCAGTTTTTATTTCCTCAATCATTGAAAATCAATATCTTTTCATGGGTCTTTTCAGTTTTGGGAACAGAAAAAAATCACTGGTGCCAAATCTGGTAAATATGGAGGCCGAGGCATGACTGTGGTATTGATATTGGCCAAAGTATCTTTTACAGGCAATGATGAATGAAGTTATCGTTTTGAATCGATGAATGCAAAGGTGCATCATCTTTATAAAAAAGTAGCATCATTATGGACTTCAATCAACATCTTTTGAGCTATGGTCATGCGACGATTCTTTTGATCAAAATTAAGCAGTTTTGGATTGTATTTCATTAGCAGACGTCTGATGCCCAAATCATACGAAATAATAGCATGGCATGAGCCAACAAATATGCAAATAGCTTCTGCAACTTCTCTGATAGTGATTCGACCATCTTTTAACATAATATCTTTTACTGCTTGAATGTTTTCATCTGTTGTTGACGTATTAGGACGTTCATGGCGAGGTTCGTTTTCGATATCCTCTCGGCCTACTTGGAATAGCTTGTATCACTTATACATATTTTTTTACTCAAAGTATCTTTACCGTATACAACTGTTGACATTTCAAGAGTTTTAAAACACTGAATTCCATTTTTCACACAAAATTTATTACAAACTGTTTGCTCCATTTTTTGGTAAAAAAACATCGAAAGCATCAGGATTCATTCAAATGGTTGGAAACTCAGTGCCGTACGCATTGAAGCCGAGAGACGTCAAACGGCGTTTTTGCATGTGCGAAATATTGTTTCAGCGATATAAAAATAAACCATTTTTGCATTTTATTGTCACTAGTGATGAAAAATGGATTTATTATGACAACCATAAATGCAGAAAATCGTATAGAAATTCCGGCGGAACCGCTCAATGGACGCCAAAATGAATGCATAAACTGCCAGAAAGATGGAAAAAAATTATAGCTTCCGATAGACCATACTTTGAATAAAGGATATCTAACCATGTTTTTATAATAAAACTTCTCCTTTTGGAACAAACGCTGGAAACTAGCTTAAATACTCAATAAATAGTAAATTATTTTAAGTCTTTATTATGTTTTTAGAATTAAAATTATTATTATATTTAAATGAATTAAATGATATTGCGTTTAGTACATTGAAACGGGGCTATTAAGAAAAAACTGAAACATTGGTGGATTATACATAATATTCATAAATTTTTTCATCTTCAAATTTAAAATAAGATGTTCAAATTCTTTAAAATATATTAATAAATGGCTCTTATAAAAATTAATTGAAATTAAAAAAAAGAATGTTTTTTTAATAATAAACGAAGAAACTTTTTTATCGGACTTACAGTCTACAAATTAATGTAAATAATTGAACTTTATGGTCTCTGGTGTTTAATTTTTTTATTTAAATAATATCATTTCAGTCCGATTAACGCAACCGTTATCAAGCAAATAATAAAAATTAAATAAAATAAAATCGACAATTAAGTCTATGGTTTATATTTAAAGACACCTGTTAATACCTACTAGTTTATTACATTTTCATTTAATTTTTAATTTTTATTATTTGTTTGATAATTGGGTTGCGTTAATTGAGCCGAGTCAAATATTTTTTAAATAACAATATTAGACAGTAGTGATCAGAAGTTTAATTTATTTGCATTCATTTAATGCATAAACTACTATAAAATAAAACATTTTTAAAAAATAATTGCTACTAGTTTTAGTTATTATTGAAATGCCTTCATTACATATTGAAGTTACGTACCCTTTTGCCAAATATATTGTTTTAAAAAATAAAATTTTGATGTAAGTGTTAATAAGAATTGATATAAATTATATAAATTTCTCACTAAGCTACATGATTGGGCTTATCAGAAGGATGACAGGTAATTCATTTCTACTCTAAAATTAAGAAAAAGATTTTCTATTATTACTTTTTTTATTTCTTACAAATAGAATGCTCATATTTGTATATTACATAGAGATCAGTTCGTTACGTGTTCTTTACATTAGTGTTCTTTTATTCATATAATTTTGTATATTTTATTTTTAGTTAGTTTTATTTAGTAATATGGCTGAAAAAGATACCGAAGACTTATTACGAAGATGAAAACGGTGCTTTGATTTATTTAATTAAGTTTCAATTGAATAATTCGAAACGAAAAGCTGCTGCAGTCTTGACCGTTGGAGACTAATCAATGCTTAGCGCTGTATTAGATGTTTACTGGAATGAATTTAGTGAGCGTGACTATCAATTAAGTTCTTTGTCAGAGATTCTTCAGCGACCTAGTTATTTTAAATTAGATCATTATAATACTGCACTATATGAATATTTAAAAAAGAACTCATGGATTAATAATCAAAAGCTAAGTAAGTATTGAGCGTACAGATCAGAATTTATTATCTTCTACACCTGCAATGATTCATTCGTTCAGGCCTTCTTTAAAAAGTTAGTTTGTTTTTCTTCATAATATCAGACATCAACTGTTATTAAATGTGAGCACTTGATAAATGAATTAGAAGTCGAAGTAGTATGAAAAGAATTTTGACTTGATGGACGAGAATTTTCTTTTAGTTTAGGAAGCATTATGTAGTCGCTACCATAATCTACTGTTAAAATTCTCTACCCATTTCAATACTCTCCTGCGCCTTCCAGTATCTTTTAAGGAAACTGGCGAGTATTTGAGCAAACTTTAAAATACTGCCTTGGAGAGTAAAAATGTGTTTACTTCTCTAAAACTCTCAAATGAACATTACAATATTATATTTATATAACTAATTCAAAACAATTGCCATCTGTTACATGCTAGTTAGACAAGATTAGTTAAAAGAGATTGCCAAAATGAATTTCCAAGGTTCCTAGACATTCAAGCTTCTTAGAGGTTAGCATTCAAAGTCTAGATATTGTAGAAGATTTGTATGATTTTGTCAGATATGTGCATAGTTTTAGTGAAAAAATTCATTCTAAGAACCATACAAGACCTAAAAAAAATCTAGTTTATTGAACAAAAATACTTCTACATACGTTACTACGCTAAATTAGAAAAGAAAAAGTACCGATTCATCTTCTTTTTATCAAGGTACGTCATTTGTGAATATTTGTAAAAAGTTCACAGTTGTATCATTCAAGAGATAAAAACATGTAGCACAAGCTAAGCTGTGCTTGAACTGCCTTAGCTCTAAGTATAGAATTGATAATCATGCAAAGTTATCACAGTTTTATCACAGTTTTATACCATGCAAAGTTTTATTCTGAGAAGCCAAACAATATGGCTACTGTTAGTCAACGAGGAATATCAGCCGGTCCTTTGAGTTCTGCTCATTTTACAGCCTCAGATAGAAAGATTTCTTAACAGCTATTAGCTACTGCAATATAGTCCTTCAATCTTCAACAGGTGCAGGTACTGCTGCTCAAGTTTTATTAGATGCGTGCGAAAAAAAATCTGTAATATTCGAAAATATGGCTAATATACTGCCTTTAAAATATAAACCAGTGAACATTGTTGTGTCTCGTTTCAATGGTATGACTATTTCTATTGTTCGTGCCAAAATTCAGCTTATATTTTAATAAATCTCGATTTTTCTCTTAATTTCACAGTCTTACTACTGAGGCGTGTCTCCGATTGGCTGCCAAGACACAGGATTCTCTCTGAATATTGAGATTATATCCATGGATTACAATTAGCTGATTCATGCTTTCAACATCAAAGTGTTGTCAATTGTATTCTCAATTCATGTATTTATGGCGCTTTTCAGTACATGAATTCGACGTCGCTGAGGTATTCTTTTTGACTTACTATTTAGTATTCTAACAGGTTTCCAAGAATTAATTCAAACAGTATTCAAAGATAGCTAAAATAAGGGCTGTTTTTCATGGTTCTCAAAAAGATAAGGTAGGAAACTCTTTAAACGAATGTTTATATTGTGATACAAAGTTTCAGGAAGACATTGTTACTATTATTACTAGGTGGTGTTTTTTAAAATAATACTTTTGTATGTGATGTAGATAAAAATTTTCTTCAAATACTTTTCAATCTTATCGATTCTAAGTGCAACATATCTACTGGTGTTTTGATCCTCTTTTACCTTTTCACGTTAGGCTTTGGCTTACTGTTACATACGGAAAAGTGACTGCTCCATTTTTAGCAGATTTAGTAACTAGGAGATGTACTGTATTATAGTTACAAAACTCAAGAATCTGGTGGTCAGGGCGTGTTAGGTTGTCTCAGAGAAATCATAGTGAGCTTTTCATTCAACTGAAATTTTAGGTAACTTATAAATTGTTTTTTAACTCAACTATTGTTTAAATGAAGACTATAAAATTTGAAAAGAATCGTTTGTTCGATTTTTATCCTTCATCAAGTTAATTATTGTTCTAGGTTATTGCCTTGTTTGGCGTAAAAATCTGTTATTTGATGGAGACCACAAAAGAAGAGATTATTTGTTAGCTGAGGAGATTTGAATAGCAAATAATACTTTACTTCAATTAGTTCAGCGTTCGGATTAGTGAGTTTTTAAGTTTTGGATTTCCAGTGAGTTTCGAATTTTATCTTCAAGAGATCTACTTCCTTTGATAAATTAATTACACAAATTATTGTCATTTATTAGCACTGATAATTTACGTGCTGATAGTAGATTACACAACTCTTTCCGATTATAATCAGAAAAGCATCTGGCGATTTTACGAAGACCTAACATGTAATAGTTTTACTTATTAGAATTTTTGTACATTATACGATTGACCTACAAGTGTGCAAAGCTATTTATCTAAAGCTTTTGCATGATTCATGCTCGAAATGTTTTTTGCCAAGTAGTCCGTCAATATATTACATATGCTCGACACAATACTCACACGTAAGAACAGCAGGTGGGCTCACATCCTGCGATTAGAGGAAGACCTAATCCACTTTTGCAATACACTGAAGTTGATTTTGCAAGGCTTTTGATTAAGCCGTCTTGTGAAAGAGGACAATAGTCTATTAAAAAGTACTTAACCGTCATTGTTTGATTGGTTATTAAAGCAATTGATTTGGAACTAGTGTCTTATCTGACTGTATAAGCATTATTAGCAGCATTTCAGAGGAAAAAATAAGAGAAAATATTTAGAAAATCATTTCAGGGAGAAAGCGAATTTCAATGATATTTATAAAAAATATGAAGCATTCAAACTGTATCTAAATGCAGTGAAAGATGGATTGTATTATCTTAATAATAATATTTAGCACCGAATACTGATCGGGACAAGAATTGAAATTGACATATCTTCATCATTTACGTGATTATCTTGTAGTTCTTGTTACCGAAATTATTACAAAAATGAATATTTTTTTTAAAACATTCAATCGGAATAGGCTACATCAAGAAGAAGTTGAAAAGATCGTCATCACAGATAAAAATGTAGAAACTATCACTTCTATTTTCGTATAAATAATATTTTACTCTAAGGAGAGTAAAGGTTTTCGTTACTTACTCACATTTACAGATGTATTTTTGAAGTATACATGATCCATTGCAGTCTAGTGAGAGAGTGTCAACGATGATTATATTGGCTAGGAATGCCATATTGAAAACAAAATGAATTCCAACACATCTACAAACTTAGTATGGAAAAGAATTTTATATTTGACATTTTTAGTAGCCCATGAAAGAATATAAAATATAAAATATAAAATATAAAAAAGAATGAATATGGAAGAATATAAAAGAATGGAACCAATCAAGAAAACTTATTTCTGAAAAACATTATACACGAAACTGGTCCACTAAAATGTCTACAATTACACGAGTTGCAAAGACCAATCCAATCACTTATAATGTTAATGATTATTATGATAAATATATGTATAGTATTTTTTATGACAATGATATAAAAGAAACTAAGAAATATCTTTAAATTTATGCAATAGGAATAAAGAGTATTCGTGAAAATAGACACAATGTCACAGGCAACACAATAGTGATTTATAAAAGTAGAACTTATTAAAATTATTTCGATAGGTCAATATATATGTGTGCATGCGCGCGCGCGCACGTGTATGTGTGTATTTATGGCGTGGGTACATACAAGCACCAATGTATGGACTAGAAGTACATTACGAGAAAAGTGTATTATGTTAATACTGAAATCCCCACTAAGGGTAATGACCTTGCCGACTGTCCTGCGGGGCGTGGTGTGGTAGCTCATCTGGGGAGCCTGAGCGGGTAATGTGGTCCTCACAGAAGACAGTGTAGTGACCTGTTTAGGATCATCCAGGCATGGCGGCAAAATTAATTTGATGCGGAATACCGTCTCTCGAGTTCGAAAGTACCCCCCCCCCCCCACAGGCTTCCCTATAAACGGACACTACTAGATGGACCTTTCCGTAAACTAAGACTGGCCTTCTATGCTTTGTTTTGGGCTTCTATCTATTGTCTTCAGGCGGAGGACATAGATACTGCATCCGACCCCCAAACCCAAGGTGGAAGCCATTGTGTCAAGGGGAATCACTTGGCCGCTATGGATGTAGTGGTCTCAAACGATGCCTCGGTGACACAGGATGATCTCCCCGAGTATTTAATCTTACCGGCTAATGCAGGTCTCTATCACCGTGGACGTACATTTCTCTAGATACTCGTGTGACCTTATGGAAATATCTAATAACACGATTTTTATTTAGATAGGTAGGACTCAGGAGTCAGAACTACCCGGGAACCCTAGGAAACATGAACTGCCGAGGGTATTAAGAAGAACGTAGTTTCAAATGCAAAGCTTCGTGAACCGTGAATACATAGTCGGAAATGGGGGAATGCAAGCCTAATAAAAAGAGACTGTCTGGTACAGCCAGAAGCAAGTTGGACCGGAAGCGGCAGGCTACATTGGTCAGCATTTTTGTCTCATCTGCGCAGATTAAAGTAGTATTCAAGAAGCGATAAGGGAATGATAAGACCCTGTCTTTGACTAATCATGAATCAAAAAGGCCAAGGGCGACGGGAGGAAGTGGTATCGATACAAAGCGTGGCTCTCCGCCCCTTTTAGAGGGAATGCTGGCATGTGACGGAATTATTTCAGCCGCCCAAAGGTCAAACCCCCTAACACCAATTACTCCAGAAATATTTGCAGTATTTTTGAAGACGATGTCGAAGGTAATGTACAATGTGCCACCTCATATATGGTCTAGATTCTATACTTCCTGCTGCAAAAGGGCAGCTATCGTGGTTATGGCGACCAACCGAAAAGTGAAGGAATGGCTGATAGAACGGTTGACCACGCTGAATCTACCCTGGAGGCTAGGCTTAATTTGATGGAGAAACTCTTCTAAGCTAGATTGAAGACGATTTCGTGGGTACCGGATCGCCGGCGACCACGTAAAACGTCTTGAAAAAAGGGTGGTGGGATGCAATCCCTCACAATTCCTTAGGAGATAACTCACCAGGGATCGAAGGGAATACTGTGACGTATAATCTTATCAAACTGGGAGCTAAATGAGACTACAGAATCCCAAAACTAGTTGTACGAATCTGCAATATTTTTTTAGAACCACTCTGCAGGTGTAGGTAGCGAAAGAGGATAATTAACAATAGGAGAAAATCGAAGCATGCAAGAAAACCGAAGTCTTCATATCCATGAAAATCGTAAAGGACTGTACGAAGGCTATCTTTGGCCTCAGTAGAATAAAACTCCAGCAGTTAGTTGAGATTCTTACGGCTCACGGCAAACTGCATGACCACATTCACCGGGTAGACCTTGTGATGTATCTTATCTGTCGTTTTTGTCACAAGAGGAAACACCTAAACATCTTCTATGATATTATTGCGCCCGAATGAAATGGAGGCTGTGCCATCTGGGTGTCGTCTCTTTGAGGAAGGAGAAGAATGGGGCCATCGTCGCTTTGGGTACACTTTCATACTGGGACGCATTTCGCTTATAGTGGCTTTTTGCCGATAGATGGAAAGGCGCGAAGGGTTTAGCGCCATGCTTCCGGCGATCTGTATAGGCCCCACTCCGTATTTATATAATATTAATAATAATATTAAAAATTAATGAAATTTATTTATATGTTTATTAATATGACAAGTATATGCCTGAAGTAAAAAATGTATTAAATTATAAATGTATTGCGATATAACTCTTGAGAAATACCTTTTCAATAATTAAAATGTAATTTTCAAAAAATATATGGAAGACGAGCATTACAGTAAATTAAATAATCTAAATTTCCGAAAAAATAACATAGCGATATCTGGTTATTCAGGTATTTTAAATAAATTATAAATTTATTACGTTATGACAGGTGGTGAAAGACATTTAAATAAGCAAAATATAATTTTGTGAGGAATATATTTTTCTCCAATACTTGAATAGTTTCACATTTCTGATGTGAGACATTTTCATATCTCAGGTGATGGAGTCAAATTTCGAGATTTATTTTATAAAATTTATGCAAAAGAATTTTTATTTGAAGAATATAATGTTAAAATTGTAAAATTATTAAAATAAACGGAAAAAAATTATTGTTTGTATGTTCAGCTCTCGTTTACTAGCTGGGCTCTTCAATAGGATGATAGTTAACTAATTCAATCGGCAGACTAAGGAATTTTAATGACAGGCAAATCAATTATAAATGATGATTGAAAATTAAGATTAAATAAATTATTTAAAATTCTTAATTTTTAGAGAAATATTCACGTTAATGCAATATTAATTTTGCTATAAGTAATTTAACTAGCTCTGTATTATAAGTCATCAATTTCTTGATCAAGTACCTTACGTCTAAACAAGGAGGAACTGTATATTAATTTTTTTTTCAATTTCTTTCAAAGAGCTTACATTTGTACTTTTATTTTTAAATTTCAGTTAATCACATCTTCTAACATTATTGACGATATGAAAGCTATAGATTTAATTACACTAGACCGATCAGTTGTTCGAAAGTTTTCTGCACTTTCTGTGTATTATATAATGAATCTGAAGTTTAAGTTAGAAAAGAGATTGATGGAAAACAGGAAACTAAAATTAGCTGCAGGCAACGGGTGATTCTGTTGACGGTATCAAATTTCAAAATTTCTCTCGCGGAGGTAAAAAATTCTTTTCGAGACCTTGTCCCGTTTATATAATTGTTCAGGAAATTGTGTTAATTTTTGTTCAAAATAATTTTGCACATTCTTTTAAATTTTCTAAACCGTAACTAAGCGATACTTATACTAACGGGATCTTGTATAATAAATACGCGAATTAATTTTTATTCGACAATGTCATTATAATTTGAATTTTTGACGAACAGTATATTTTTAAAAGTTTCATCATGATTTTTGTAAGAGAAGGGAATATTTCATCATCTCTGAATTTTCTTCGCTTAAAATGACTGATCCGGTTTTAGAAAAGCAAATCCAAGTAGTAACGTTGTTCACAAATTTTATAATAAATAGAAAAGAAAGGAAGATTCCTGACATTCTTACAGTCACTTGCTATGAAGCACGGCTTAAATTATGAGAAAGTTACTATAGCGACTTGTTCATGCGGTATAATAAACTTTTTTCTTCTTAGGAAGAGCTAAATGAGTATGACTATTTCGAAAAAATTATTATTCAATTGCTGAAAATTCATACATTCTCACTCTTGTAGAAATCAATGCGAAATATTGTACAATCATTGTAGAAATCAGTGTGGAAACTAATGTGTCGACTCAAGTTTCAAGACCACTTAGGGAAAATTAGCCAAAGGTTACGACGATGCTCGGAAGCGTCATACCAATCATCTTGAAGCTTTAATATAGTTTTCGCATGTTCGTACAACTGATGTTTTAGATTTATAAACTTTAATCCATGCAGTAAGAGTCGCTGTACGTGGACTGGAGAATTTTGAATCTTAGATCGAATTCTATAATGATTGATTTATGTATTGTATTGTGAATGAATTAGACTTGCAAAATGTAAAACTTGGAAAATGTCTTAAGAAGAAAAACAAGATTTTTTTACATATTCTCATCTCATATCGTGTCTGGATGGTTCCTTGAAGTCACACGAATAAGTGCAAAGTTAGTGGAAAATCTTTCAGTGCCTGTTATTTCCTAAGAATTCGAGCTCAAAATTCAAACGGATTGAGTCAATCTTGGCGAGCAGACTCGGAATAGTGGAAATAAATTTTCCGTTAACACGATTTTGCATACGCATCTGTGAAGGAATATACTCGGTGAACACTTGTAAACAGTTTAAGAATATATTTTCGCACATGTGATTTTCCTTTTAAAAGAAAGCTAATTCATGATTCAACTGTCTCAACAAATCGTATGTAGTGACTGACTGCAAATCGTCTCAATGATGTCATGTGTTGAAGCAGAAGTATTACAGAAAGCTGCATTTTGAAAGTAAAACTGTCAAATTTTCTTCAGCATCTTCTAGCGATTTCGATTCTCCAATCGATAAATCTTAAATCACGGTAGCTTCTAACGCCTCATGTACTGAATATATAGTGGCCTCCAAATGTATGGTGCTGTCAGTGTTTTTGCGTACGACAAATTTGGAAAAGCTCTTTAGACGCACGCATTCAAGATCCATTGCGCTCAACGCTCGTTTGTATCAAAACGACCTGTTGTTCAACTTATGATCGATCACCGCACCTGCCGCTCTTATAGAGAGAATTTACCTGTATCTTTCTAGCATCTAATCTACCGATTACAAATTGATCGCATTTAAATACACTACACTTGGCAGAGCCGGAATAGCACAATCCTGGAAAAAACGAAATAAGTTTAGGAGCAGATCTGTACACTATAGTGTTGTGTGATCGATTTCTGCGTGGTCCTATAGCTGCTACACTGGCGCAAATTTCTGTATTCAGCTTCTGAGAAATCATATGAATATTAACGATCAAGTGATCCGAGTATACCTGGGCATCCTATACGATTATTATAACACACATCATTACATGGAAGTTGTTTACGTATAAGGCGATAATATTACCAAAAGACGAATATCGTACTAATGACAAAGCAATATGGCTTTTAGAACACTAAACATCGAATGGAAGATCCTTATAACCTGTAACTTCTACATTCATATGACGAATCTTCCAATACACATGAAAATCCTATATGTCGGTAATTAAATGAAACTTTGTGTGCAAGTTGTTGGAGTATACCTGGACCTTCCGTTAAAGTTATTTAAGTATGCCTAGTCACCCTTGATTCCAACTATCATAATATAATATTTACTATGGTAGTCGCTCCAGTGTGTCTCGATATCATATACAACTGTTAAATTACGAATCTTCATTGCTTTTATATTGTTGCTATTGTATTTTGTTATACTTACTATTTATATTTTGAGCCTAATAATGATAATTTATTACTGAAAATGGCTTTATTGTTTTTCAAAGTATTCTCCATGATGATCAATACACTTTTGCATGCGCTCGAACCGATTTTCGAAACACATTTTCCACTCGGATTGAGGCACCTCCAAAACACGGGTTTTGAATGCATCAATGGCTTCTTCAGGCTTGGAAAAACGTTTATCACGCAATTTATTATAACAGCGTTTCAGAGTGGCCAAGGAACGGGCTTCATCGCCAAAAGTCGAAGTTATTTGATCGATTCACTCTTTTCTTGGTACGCCACGTCGAAAGTCGTAAAATTCATCGCTCGAAAATTTTCACGAGTTAGTTCCATTTTTTCGCTGGGACCAATTTTCATGTCACTATAGATAACACAAGTTGTACTTAAATGACAAAACGTTCTGAAGAAGGGGATGGTTAAAAGGTCAAACTCATTTCGATATATCAGATGGCGTCTGCAAACGTTTGGTACGCCAAGGCTCAAAATATAAATAGCAAGCTTCGTATAAGATTTCCAAAAACGAAAGTTCTGTGGAAGCCTTTGCAATATATCAAG
Organism: Sycobia sp. Sy_11; assembly: GCA_018907035.1. Taxonomy (NCBI): domain Eukaryota; kingdom Metazoa; phylum Arthropoda; class Insecta; order Hymenoptera; family Epichrysomallidae; genus Sycobia; species Sycobia sp. Sy_11. Next base: position 2,730,633 of record JACCIC010000010.1, on the reverse strand, counting down.
TCATATCTTTAGATCTGTATTATTACAAAATTTCTCATTGAATTCGTTCCAATACAACTGCATATTCAATACAATCTTATTTAACGTCGCTCTATTTCTGCTTCCAAATATCGCTGCTAATCAGCGACGGACGTCTCCGATATGTTTATAAACAAAACATATGTAAATTATTACAGCAGTGGTTGTGTCCATCGGCCGAGACCGGGATTTGAATTCGGATGACCAAGTTACTAGTCCATTGCTCTGGCGATCGAGTCATCTTCGGCCTCTAATATTTTTTTAGGCCTATTGTTACATTCATACTTCATAAACTATACTGATGTTTTTATATTCTTTGTTTTAAGTATTTACCTGTTTATCCAAATGTAACATTTGTTACAATCTTAACAATTTATTTTGTACACTACTCCTACTTTTGAACATTTATTATCCTTACCTTTTTATTAAATAAGTATCTTACATTATTATTATTTTTAATTTACTTAATTGCACGAAGTCCTATAGGACTTCGAATCATGTACTGCATTATAAAAAAGGAATTAAAATAATAATAAATATTTGAACAACCGAATATGTCATTATTGAAATACACTAAAATGTTTAAATTGATAAAGGTTTTTATTGGTCTTACAGTCTTTATACTATAATATATTAAAATAAAATAATGACATTCAGACTGTCCTTGTTTATTATCACCTCCAAAGAATCTGAAATACAACTAATTACTAAAAATAAATTAGATTAGAAATTAAAAATGATAAAGAAAGAATTATAATAATATAAAATAAAATACTGAAAAGAATAAACTATGCTCTATTCTAGTGAAGGACAACCTGAGCGCCCCGATCACCTTAAATTTATCTTCTCCTTTCACGTCCGACGTTTCAAACCGCTACTGTTCATCCACAGGAACTAAAAACAGTTTCGTTACAAAATTCCTATGGATTATATATATATATATATATATATATATATATATATATATATATATATATCTTTTTAAATTAGTTCGTCATCACTATAAATATCCTCAAAATTAGATGCACTTTTGGGCTGAAAATTTTGTATAATTAAAATTTTTACTTCCTCTGGCATTTCTCCTTTTTAAAATTTTAATTTTTTTTTTAATATGGATGCGATGTTATACAAAGAATATATTAAAAATATCCTGAAAATTATTGTTTCATGAATATCTTTTAGAAAATTTGCTTTTAAAATTCTTAAAATTTTTATTAAGTGCTCCTGAGCTTCCCCAGAAAGTTGAATTAAAATGTGATTCGTATATATTATATATAAATTTCTTTCGTAAGTATAATACATACATAACATGTATAATGACACGTGTATAATCAAGAGTTTATGTTATTTATTAAAAAATATTTTTTGAATTTTAAAATGTCGAATTTATATAGAATGTCGGCAAACACCAATATTATTTTGAATAAATAATAATGTTTTCTTTAAAAATTCTACAATAATTCTGATGGCACCATTCAAAAAAGGTTGTAAAAAGATACCAGTATTGCTTGTCTTAATTTTTTAAGTGCACTTTTTTAAGCAGTGTTGCGTAATATTTTTAAGTAATTTAATTTAATGTTTTTAAGTAATCTTGCGGTAGACTAAGAAAATAATTAAATTAAAAAAGCATGTTCGGTTTAACCCATTCTTAATTGTCGTGTGTAAATCAGCTTATTACTTCTTTATCTTGTACGTTGGATCACATGAAATGATTTGCAAAAGAGAGGGTGGGTATTTTCAGCGACCATATTTTTAAAATTTTGTGTCATCAATAAGGAAAACTGGATTAATTTGTATTTATTAAGCTCTCGCATTAGAAAGCTACATATATATATATATATATATATATATATATATATATATATATATATATATACAAAGGTATATAAAATGTGAAAATGGAACTGTAGCAGAATGTTATTGGCTTCCCAAGATTCATAAAGAAAATCTGACATTTAGAATAATAATATCTTTCATAGGTTTCGCAACTTATAATATTGCTAGATTTTTGTCTAATATATTCGTTAAGATAGTTGGAAGAACTAGTTCTTACATTAAGGATAGTTGGTGTTTTTACAATGAAATGAAAGATATTGTTATTCCGAAAAAGTACAAGATGATTTCATTGGATGTAGTATCTTTGTTTACAAATGTACCTTTAGAGTTGTTAAATGATATTATACAGGAAAAGTTGAATGAGATTCATTTGCATACAAAATTAACAATAAATGAATTTATTAAAGCAATTAATTTGGTTTTTAATAAAACAATTTTTTCATTTAATAATAAATTTTATGAACAAAAATACGGATGTCCAATGGGGTCGCCTTTGTCACCGGTTATAGCTAATTTAGTTATGGAAAAGTTGGAAAGTATATCCTTGTCAAAATTGCTTTTTGAACCAATAATATTTAAGAGATATATTGATGATATCTTTACAATTGTTCCGGAAGTTTTTGTAGATGAAATGGTGGATGTTTTCAATTCTGTACATGACAGAATTAAATTTACAAGGGAGGTTGAAGTTAATAGCCAGTTAAGTTTTCTGGACATTAATGTCATTAGATGTAGTATTAATAAGGTGAAACTTAATTGGTACAGAAAGCCTACTTGGTCAGGTAGGTTTTTAGATTTTAATTCACACCACCAATTCAGAAACAAAATTGGAGCATTAGAGGGTGTCATTGACAGAGCAATAAAATTATCACATAAAGATTTTAGACAAAATAATTTACAGATAGTAAGAGAAACTTTCATTAATAATGGTTATCCAATTCAATTTATTAATAGATTAATTGCTGAGAGATTGTTTGACATTTATAATATCGAAAATAGATATAGTACAGGAATTGATGTTAACGGAGGCAAAATTATTGTCTTGCCATATGTTAGAGGATTGTCTGAAAGAATTAAAAGAAATTTTCGGAAATATAACATTCAAATTTTCTTTAAAAATAGCAATAATTTGAATAGATTGTTTAATAATTGCAAAGATAAGGATGATTTATGCTTAAAATCAGGAGTTGTTTACAAGATTAATTGCATGGATTGTGATAAATACTATATTGGACAAACAGGTAGATATTTAAAAAAGAGAATTTATGAGCATAAACATAGTTTACGTAGCTCACATATTACTTCTGGTTTAAAAGAGCATTGTTTAAAGTTTTTACATTCTTCTGACTTTGTGAATGTGGATATTTTAGAACATGGTATTAATAATAAGTTTAAACGGGAGAGTCTTGAAAGTATTCACATTTCCAGGAATCGAAATAATGTGAATTTAATGTTAGAGTCTGGTAGATTGTACAGTGTTTATCATTCCTTATTAAGCTGATTGGTTTTGGACAATTTGTGTAGAGGGGGAATTTATATTTAATTTACTAAATTTGGTGGTGGGGATGGGTATATATAGATTAGAATATAAGGTTTAGATTAGTCCCTGATGAGGAGCCGTAGCGAGCTCGAAATGTTGGACAAGCCTTCAATTAGTTAAGGGTGTTGGGGACAGTCAGACTGCACTTTACTAACAAAGAATTTTTTCAGCTAATATTTTATTTTCAGATTAGTCTACGGGGTAGAATGTAAACAAGGACAGTCTGACTGTCATTATAATTTTAATTTAATTTTTAATTTAATTTTGATTTTTAATTTTTATTTATTTTTTATTTTATTTTTTTTATTTATTTTTATTTTTATTTTTATTTTTTTTTATTTTTATTTTTTATTTTTATTTTTATTTTTTTTTATTTTTATTTTTTATTTTTATTTTTATTTTATTTTTATATTGAATTGATTGGACTGTAAGACCAATAAAAAAATATTTATTAATTAATAAAAAAGTATATTATTAATGCTTCAAAAGATTATCATTTTTGTAAAGTTTCCTTATCAATTACATTTTTATATGCAAAGGATTATTGCATATACCATTAGAATCATTAGTATGAACGAATGTCCGAAATTATTTCAAAATTAATATCTAAATGATCCTTTCATGTAAGTAAAATTAATCATTTGATCCAAAAATCGGCATTATTTTCATTTTTATACGCAAATGATCATTGAATATCATTAACATAAATGGTTGAAACAAACGTCCACAATTACTAAAAAATTTATATTCAATTTAATCTGTAGAGTACCGAAATTCGATAATTTTGACTCTTTCTAGATGATGGTTAAAAATACTATCTCATATCGTAAATTGATCATGGGAGAACGGTCAATGATCCATCGAATCAATATATTTGCTTTTCAATCTGCGAAGTAGAAGCATACATTATATTTTCCTATTTCATAAAAATGTGATCTATTGACATGGATAAAAACCAAAAGATTAGTACTATGTACTATATCTTTCATAAAAGCATTATTCAGTTTCCAAAAAACAAATTGTCTAATGTAAAATGGCGATATCAAATTTGTAATTTCTAAAATGGAAAACCTTATATCATATTCTTAGTTTAAAAATATAGACTTTTCTCCATTTGCCTATGAGACAATCTAAAATTTCTGTTTTAATACGGAATAATAAGCAAGTCACACGAACGCAGGCGGCACGTCTTCAACGTTCACGTTACGACAGGTAAAACAGAGACCCGATAGTCGCATGTATAGACGGCACATCTAAAACGCTTACGATGGTCGCGGTAGAGAGAGAGAGAGAGAGAGAGAGAGAGAGAGAGAGAGAGAGAGAGAGAGAGAGAGAGAGAGAGAGAGAGGCTCTCAACATTCGACCCATTTCAAAAGGCTCCCTTACAGCCGCTTCGTGGTTTTACAATGTTTTTTTGGTTTTGATAGTCGCAGTACAAACTAATAGACATAGATATAATGCTACAGGTATAATAGTGTAATAAGCAATAATTGTACATGGATAATACACCTTTAAATAATAATTTTAAACAAATTGACTTATATTATTTTCGTTGCTACCAATTAAAAAAATTTATTTCTGCTAAAATTTACTTGATTCATGATGATCAAACTTTGATTATCTTCATTCATTATGAATTATCTGTTTTCAATAACTTATGTAAAGAATGCACTGCGAGTAGAGCTTTTTAATTATCAGGAATATATCTTCTGTGAAGAAATACGTATTTTGCCTTCATTTTTTAGTGAACAATCTTTCAAATAAATCTTTCAAATAAAAATTTTATTTTACGCTTAGAAAAGTCGGGGCTCGGTGGCTTCGTTCATCGCAATATTTTCTCTTTATGTTATCTGTAAAAATATAGTGTGAGTTTAAATCAAGCTTAAATTAGTAAGTTAAGCATTTTACGATATAAAATTGGAAAATTGATTTATACATCATTATGAAAGTTAATTTTTGTATTTCGATTTTTCCGTCATTAGTTTTTATTCTTATACATATGCAATAACATTTCGGACATTTAAAATTTCGTTCAACGTTTCTCGGCTTTAGTTCGTACGGCATTTAATTTCCAATGTTTTGAATAAATCCTAATGCTTTTAGAGACAGGAAAACGGCTTTTTGTGTAAATCCAAAGATGTAACAAGTTCTTTTTACATAGGTCTCAGCTGCACTTTTCCTTATAGGAAGGAACAGAAGAATCGCTTCACGCAAATGAAGTTTATTTGGCTGGACACCTGCCATGATTTTGCTCTTTAAAATAAATAACACTGAAAGAAATGCTGACATATAATGCTGGAAAGTTGCTGAGAAATGCGTAACCTACAAGTATGACACGTGGGGTCTTACATTTCTGCCCAAGATCCACTGGTGAAGCCCTCTTTTGATAAACCTTGAAAACTTACTTGTATTAGGAGACGAAATTAGTTTCCGATTTTCACGTTCAGATATATGTAGTATTAAAAGTAAGATGTGTCGGATCTAGTACTTATTTTTTAGTTTATATAAAATTCATTTAACAGGCAACATCATTTGCGTAAATATTATAAGTTTTTGATCAGTGGAAAATCAATCGTGATAAATCGTTTTTTCAACATGTCCTTTTGCACTATTTTGATTTGAAAAAAAATATAGCAAAAATTTATCGATAAGTTTCCAAAGTATATTATCGCGAACAAGTCGCATCGCTTACAATATTTAAAGAGTGTTTTCAGCGGCTTAGAAGTGGAGATACTGATGTTAATGGCAAAGAACGTTCTAGACAACCAAAAAAATTTGAAGATAGTGAATTGTAAGCTCAAGCACAGAAAGAACGTTAATAGTTAATAAGTTAATAGTTAGTGACAGAGCAGTTGTCAAACGTTTACACTCGATGGGAAAGATTCATCAAGAAGGAGATAAAATAGATGCTACAGGATTTGACCGAAAGTGCGCCATTGTGAATCGATACAATATCGCACTGCCTTTGCTTGTCAGACAAAAAAGGATGAGTTTTCTGTGGTGTTTTGTGACTGGTGATGAAATGTGAATATACTATGACAATCTTTAGCGCAAATAGTTATAGCAACGGCAGTACTAAACACCCTATTCACTCCAGACAATATATAGGATGAAACGCAAGAGCAGAAAGATACGAGGTACATGACCAACACCCTTCCTTCCAGGAGAGCCGAAGTTGAATTTAATCTTGCTGAGTTAGATGCGGTCTTGGCCAAGATGAAGCTGGGTAAGGACACTGACCCAGACAGCTTTGACTTAGCAATCATTCGAACAGCACTGCTGATTATCAGGCAGGACCTGATCAACATATACAACTCGTGCTTGAGGTTTTCGGTCTTTCTCAATGAGTGGAAGGTCGGCCAAGTCGTCACAATCTGAAAAGGTGAAGACAAAGAGCCTGAAAACCCCGCGTCCTACAGGTCTATTGGCCTATTGCGAATACTTGTCAAAGCCCTTGAAGCTCCAATACTTAACAGATTAAACGGGATCATTGAAATAAAACTATCTCCAAGACAATATGGCTTTAGAACAAGGCGATACACTGAGTGGATATCCACTTGTGTATGTCTGAGTGAATCGAGTAGAAAATGTGTGGTAGCTATTTTGCTGGACATAAAGGGCACCTTCGACAATATCTGGTGGCCTGATGTATTAACAGCACTGAAAAGCAAAGCGTGTTCTAGGGGTCTCTATAAATTAATAACAGATTACCTGAAGGGCCGTTGAGTACTCATATGAGATGATTTTGAGGAAGTACAACATCGGATCAGTACAGGATGCCTGCAGGGATCCATACTGGGCCTAACTCTCTAGAAATTTGCCCTTGATCCTCTTCTTTGTCAGCTCTCAAAACTAAGTTGTTAGGTCATCGCTTACGCCGACGACATCGCGCTCCTTGTAGTAGGAGGCTCGTGTAGAGAGATCGAAAGGATAGGCCAGAGTTATACTGAAGAAGGCCTCTCAAAAATGTGGAATGTTGATCTTGAAAGAGGATCTTCATCCGAAAGTCCCCCCTCTCATTAAGATCGGTAGCGCTAGGGTGAAGAAATTAGAAAGCGTGAGACACCTTGGAATCCACTTCGGCGAAAATCTTAAAATCGGCTGCCATTTGAAAGCGGTACAATCCAAATGTGTGGATTCGTTTAACAGGATTGGACGTCTGGCAAGATGGGAATGGGTCCTTAAATTTAAGGCGCTTAGTACTATCTATACCGGGCTGTTCACATCTATCGCAGTAAATGCAGAGTCAGGTTGGTACGATTTGATGTGCGTTGAACAGCAACCCAAGTTGTCAAGTACGTAAAGGCATGCGCTCATTAGAATCACCGGTGCGTACAGAACCACCTCGACAGACGCACAAGCAGTGATAGCGGGAGAACTCTCCATCGTGCTCGAATGCAGACGTAGAGCGGAACTGTATGCAAACCGTAATAATGCAGCGTTACTTAAGGACCGACGTCGTGCTGCAAGAGAGATATTGGAAAGATATATCGACGACTGGCAGGAAATCTGCGATTTTCTTGAGAAAAGGTAGGCTGACCTATTTTTACCTACTTAGTGTCAGAGATATGATTGGGGCAAATTTGATTGGGCCGTCGCGATGGTTAATCTAATTTCTAACTGGACATGGAGAGTTTAGGTCATATCTCTCTCGCTTCCAGCTGAGATAGAGAGAGAGAGAGAGAGAGAGAGAGAGAGAGAGAGAGAGAGAGAGAGAGAGAGAGACAGAGAGCGAGAGCGATACATGTGCATTTGGGAGGTGGATACATCAGAGCACGTCTTGGCGGTTTCTCCCAAGTAGAAGGAAATTATGATCAGGTTACAAAGGAAAAATAATACATCAATTGAGGTAAGAGCTCTATTGAGCCAAGCGTCCTAGAAAAATTAGCAAACAAACTCATCCAAACCAAGGACTCAATTGAAACGATCGAAAATCTGCTCGAAGCAGAAATTACAAAGGAATCTGAATAGGTAGGTAGGGAACTGACAGTTGAATTTGACGGATTTATACAAATATAAATACATATAAATCATATGCATGGCAAAATATAAGGCAAAATATTTATTTATCTATATATTTACTTAATAAGTAAAGTATATGGCAAAATATAAGGCACTATTCACCGGTCTACAAAAATGTAAATACATAAATGCAATAAATAAACAACCAGCCTATACACTGGTTAACAACTCTAGACTGGAATAAGAAGGTGCAATACCATATAGTGAAATTTGACACGGCCTGGTGCATTTAAATTCTCTGCTTAAATTGAATTGGTAACATTTTTTTCTTATATTAGTACAACTTTTCTTGATGTCCGTGAGAAATTTGAGCGCCATATCTCCATTAGTGTGTGTTTGTCAGCTATTTGTTTACGATTCAAAAAGTTTGTCTGGCGATATTGACTATGGATTCATGGTGCGAAGCGGGTTTTTTAGTTTGGGAAAGAGAAAAAACGTAGAGAGCCAGCGTACGGTGGCTGAGCGATGAATTTCATTTCGTGTTTGGTCAAAAAGTCAGACATAATCATACTGGAATGTACCGGCGCATGTTCGTGATAAAAACAATGAATTGTCTGCCCACAAATCCGATCGTTTACGACGAATTGCTTCACGGAGATGTCTCTAAACGGCTAAGTGGTACTTCTTATTGACCATTTGACCTCCTGGAATGAATTCATGGTGAACCATCCCATAGTAATTGAAAAAAATGATTAGCATCATCTTGATTTTCGACCGACATTGACGTGGAGTTTTCGACGACTTCACAAACTTCAATGTATGCTTTGTACCACTCAAATACGTGTGTGCACGATAAAGTACATTTCCCAAAACGCTTCTGCAACATTTTCAACAAATTCCGTATCTGTAATTTCATTGGAAACATAAAATTTGGAAGCAGACTCGTTGATCAACTTTCTTTTCCATAGTCAATATCATACAAACTTTTTGCGTCGTAAAGAAACAGCTGACAAACACATACTAACGTTCAAATTTCACACGTACATTAAGAAAGGTTGTACCAATATAGGAAAAACAAATTTGCCGATTCAATTTAACCACGGAGATTAAATGTACCAGTCCGGGTCAAATTTAATCATATGGTAAACAGTGGTACGAAACCCACTATAAACTAGAGGTCCACAAAAGTCGCATTGATGTAAAGATCTGTAACTAAAAGAAAACAAACAACAAATCATAAAGCGAATGCTAATTGCGGCCGGAAATGATTATGTCTAACAAAGCATAAGCTTTGTTTTTTTTGGTACAGAGTGGTCTTTTGGGTTTGTCCAATAATAGAAATCACACTAAGCCATATCAAGCAAATAAGCAGGTTACCAAACGATATGCATTTAAATTTTCGCGAAATGCTCTCGAACGTTCAGTAGCGTGTGATTTGACGCATTATCTTGATACAAAAGCAAGAAGATTTTTACCTTTACTACGTTCTTTTGGGTGAATAGCTTCATGTAAACAACTCATAACACTGAGAGAATATTCCTTGTTAAAATTTTATCTCGTCAAAAGGATTTCAGAATCCACCACACCACGGTAATCGAAGAAAACTGTTAACATCGTCTTGATTTTAGAGCGACTTGAGTATTGAAATACAAACAAAAATTAAAAGTGATATTACATCATGCCAATGATCGATCTCATGTTACGAAAATGGTCAAGATATACTTGGAATCGTTGAAATGGAGAGTTTTGCCCCATCTGCCGTATTCTTCAGGTGTTGCCCCCTCATAATATCATTTGTTTCGATCAATGGTACACGGTTTGGCTGGACAGCACTTGAGGTCTTATGAAGAAGTAAAAAATTGATTCGTGGATTACTTCAAAAGATAACCAGTTTCTTCAACGCAGAATTCGTATGCTTCTCAAAAGATGTGAGAAAGTAGTGGCTAGCAATGAACAATACTCAGAATTATGAATGTATAACCAGTTTTTTACAATAAAGCCTCAAAATTCAGAAAAAATGGTGGAAGCAAAGTTGTGCACCTAATAGTTAATCATAACCATCATTCATGGGCCTTGATTTCCTTCCAGGTGCGCTATATTCGACAAAAAAATATAAAAATAAATTATTATTACACACATATACTGAAATATTATATTAATTTTCGCGTATGTCGTCGCGTCTTAATCCCTTAATCTGGCAGATCTCTTTTTTCAGAGTCGGAGCTTTGGCGAAAGTCTCGTTCGCAAGTTTCGTTTTCTCCTAGAATAATGCTATCCACTGAGGTAGCGGTGTTCCAGGTTCATCCCTGGGCACCGTAGCTGTGGTCTCTTCTGTTTCTTCGGGATCGAAATTCTTTCCCACCAGTAAAACAGCCGGTGGGGATTCCACTACAGCTGGAGAGGGGATGTCGGACGCATCCTTCGCCAAAGCCAGTGTGATTCATCTCTGGTTGGTGCAATTGGTGGATAATTGGGTGCTCCTCTACCGCATTCTTGGGCTCTATTACTAGAAGGATCCTGCTGCTGGTAGTTATCATGGAACGTTTGATGTAAAGTATTAGGTGTACAAGTAAGTTTCCGCCGTTTTGAAATGATGGCGCCATCGAAAAGATAACATCGAAATTTTCAGGTGTAAAAAGTCGTATAGTATATATTGAAGTTTGGAAATAACATAACCTTTTAGTACCTCTGATTTTTTGCTAGCAGCTCTTAGTTTTCATCGTGTTAAAATGTCAAGTTTTGAGCCAAGTAAGCGTCATATGCGGGAATTGTTAATTTACTTCTTTCATTTAAAGCAATCTGCAGCTGAAGCACATTGGCTACTCATAGAAGCATATGGTGATATTAATTTGAGTGAGGGAAGTTGTCGTGAGTGGTTCCAAAAATTTGAAAGTGGTGATTTTGACGTGGAGGACAAAATACGCAGTGGGTTCCTTACGAACTGAAGCTTATATGGGTCTCGGCATTGTACGGATCCATCGTGGACTTGAATAATCCAAAATAGTATCCCTCTATATGTTCACGGATTTTTTCCACTGCTCACATGTCTGCTAAATACTCCGTAACAGAATAATTCTTTTCAGCCTGAGATATTGCTCTACTCACAAACTCTAGCACACGTTCCTGTTCATCAATCTCCTGCAGTTTGAATTGCGTTTCGAATGCTAATCGATGAACGAGGGGCTGTAGCAATCATCGAATGGATTTTCTCAAAGATTGCTTGTTATTCCTTGCGCCACTCATATCGTTGGAATTTTCAATAAAACGCATGAGCGAGTGGGCAATTGTGGCAAAGTTCCTTAAGAACTTTGGATACCATGACGTCGTACCGAGGAATCGCCTCAGTCGCTGGAGGTTTCACCGTATCGGGTATCGCACCATCGGTTTTCTTGGGATCTGGCCGGAATTCTCCACGATTAACAAGTATATTCAGATACTTTACTTCGGTATGACCAAAAACGCTTTTGTCTCTATTAATCGTGAGTACCGCTTTCTTAAGGGGGCATCTTTAGTCTAAATCGATGAAAAAATCAATTTTCCAAAACCACCGGTTTTGCATTTAGTATACTAATAGTAACATCGTACAATAGTTTATTCGCGACGCAGGAAAAACCTCTTACGGAGAAAACCTTCGTCAGAAACAATGTGTGTACATTCTGATAATTTATTACCTAAACATTAATTTGAAACGCATAAGTTCGTTTTTTGAAATATAATTTTGATTTCCTGTCCGCATATCGTACAATATCGCTACAACTACTACATTCGCAATTCGCTTTATAATATATAATATGAAATATTATCGCCAAATTTATATATATATATATATATATATATATATATATATATATATATAAGAAGACAATATATAATATATACACATATATACATATATATATATATATATACATATAATATACATTAGTTCAGTTTATAAAGGTATAAAATTATTAAACATATTATATTATTTATACATTAAATTACTTATACTATTTATACATCGGTAACAAAGGGGTTTTTCTTCTCTTGTCGGGATTGCTACATTCATTGGAAAATTTTCGGGAAAAGTTCTTGATATCATTGTGAAAAGTAGAATCTGCAAAGCTTGTAAACAATGGGCTGGAAAGGAGAATTCGATGGATTATCAAGACTGGTATGAAACTCACTAGCCAGATGGTAGTGCAAATCATGAAGGCAGTGCGGGATCGATGGAAGTTAATGGTATACATGAAATGTTCCCAAGATCTGTAGATTTGCATGATAGTTATTATGAATATTATATTGGTGATAGCGATTCGAAGAATTTCTCATCGTTACAAGATATACAGCCCTATGGTGATGTTTTGAGCGTAAAATAGAAGGAGTGTGTTTTAGATGTTAAAAAGCGAATTTATAAAAGAGCAATAGATGCTAAAAAACAACTGAGACAGATAAAAAAAGCTCAAAAAGCGTTAGAAGTTTCACAAAAAGGTGCTGATGGAAAGAAAATGACAAAAAAAAACTGAAAAGCCTAAAATAACGGCTACATTGACTAATAAGGTCATGCTGGAGATGTCAAAATATTACGAATTAGCTGTTCGCCGAAATCCAGATTCTGTTGAAGATATGAGAAATGTTATTTGGGCAACTTTTTAGTCAAACTCGTGGTGCAAATATCGAGTTGTTGAAGCTACCGGCCAGTTGAAAAATTTTGTTCACCCTCCAGCACTAGACGAAGAAATTCAACCTGTATTAAAAAAGATTTATGAAGATCTTTTCACAGACGATCTGCTAGAAAGGTGCATCGTAGCACACACACAAAACACCAACGAAAGCTTCAACGCTTGTGTTTGGAATATAGCTCCAAAACACATGTTTTCTGGGAAGAAAACATGTGTTTTCTTGGTTGAAATTGCTATCTATTGTGCTGTGTGCGTCTTCAATGAAGGATTTTTACCTTTATTAAAAATCATGGAAACATGATATGGAAACATGGAAACATGGAACACGGTATTTCGATTGACAGCGTAGCAGTGGATTTTGCGCAGAGACAGGACAAAAATAGAATTAAGCATTGAAGCTTTAAAAGAACGGCGACTCGAGGTTAGAAAGGTTAAGACACACAAAAAAAGTTTCTTGAGGACCAGGAAGGAATTATGTATGGAGTTGGTATCGCGGATTGAGTATAAGAGGTTTATTTCTTCATTTTTTACACAGGTTTTCAAAAAGTTATTTGAAACGCGTTTTTCTCGAAATAACATTTTTTGACCTGGTTGACATGATTTAACAAAAACTATTCAACCGATTGGGCTGAAATTTTGAGAGTTTATTCGTTACACACATAGTTATAACCGGTTATAATTATGTATATTCGATTATAATTGAGCACTTTTTTATACAACATAACCTGAAAAAATAAGCCGAAAATGAGAAAAGCCTTCCATTTTGTTTTTATTTTACTTAAACTTCTTGATTTTAGTACGTACTATAGCCACTTTCTTATACTTTAATATGCTTTTTGAATTTTTCATTTCTGAGCTTCCTGTGTCAAGACATGATGTCAGCCAAAAAAAGCAAGCTTCGTTGTGGCAGCCATATCTGGGCCATATTGGATGAAAAATGAGAAAAATTTTTTTTTGCAGATTTCAATATGTATTTTTTAATATAAAACAATTGTAGTGTGATAATAAAGTTTACTGGAAGAAAAAAATCTTGAAAATTTATGCAAAAAGACTAGAGATGCCCCCTTAATTCCCTTGAGCACACGTTCAATTCATTCAAATAATGTTCGAATATTTCTGTAACGTTTGTAATATAGTCTGGACACTAAAAATCATTGGGCTCAAGCTCTCGCCCAATTATGTGGTCGACGAATTACTGAATAACGTCCCTACATTTGACTGACCAATTGGCGTTCTTCGGAATTGAAATAATCCCATGCCAGGCACTCTAAACGCTCTAATTGACCTAGATTCCAGCTGATGCAGTATCTGATGCTACGCATTGCTTAAATCCAGCGTTGAGATCTCTCGTCTATTGCAGTTTCCAAAGAATTTGATTCATATTAGATTGTAGATAAGCATCTGGTTTCGTGACTGCATTGACTTTTCTAAAGTATATGCCAACGGATACTTTCCATTGCTTTTACGTACGATCACGACTGGGCTAGACAAACCATACATGGAGGATTCGACTATTCCAGTTTCCAGAATCTCGTAGTAATGTTTTCTCCACCAGTTTTGGTTCTTGAAAATATCATCTTATAATTAATTTAACCTGCCTGCACTCTCCATTTGTCTCCCATAGTCGGCTGTTTTCTTCCGTTATCCACCTCTCTATCCCCCCCTTGATGAGGGTGTTGCAGAGTCCTACAGCCGGGTCTTGGCCGCTATAGGGAGTTCTAGCTCCCATTTTGGCAAGGTCATCCGCCACCATGTTCTCTTTAATTCCATAATAGCCCGGTACCCATAGTAGCGTGACCGTTGCCTTATTCGCCAGTCTATTGGGGGCTTCGTGCCCTGACCAGATTGGATCTAGTTGTGTAACTGCTTAAAGCTTGTAGTCCGCCTTGACTGTCTGAGCAGAGGAATATGTGGGTGTCAAGGGCCGCTTCCGCAGCCATCTCAGCTCTCCGCAGGATTGCCACTAGCTCAGCTTGAGAAATGGTAGGGTACTTCCCCAAATATAAACTTGTGCCCTTTCCGTTACTTCCTTGGTACGCTCCTGCACATGCACCCCTTTCACATTTAGAGCCATCTGTATATCATAGCTCTTTAATGTTGGGGAAGTTTACCAGCCCATTCTCACATTCCTTTCTGGACGGGATACTGACCCTATATTTTTTGTCAAAGAGGAAGCTCCTGTTCGTGGCGTCGAGGTTCATTCGCAAAGCCACCTTTTCGTCCAGTCCCCGAGGGAGCCGTAATGGCCCCTCTCTGCTTACCTCTATGAGCGATCTTTTGACTCTGTGGTGGGCTTTTGCAGCCGCTCCCGCCAGGGTGAGTTTAAATGGCTATATTTCGAGGAACATGCATAATCTAATCGCTCCGGAAATGCTCCTCAACACCATGCTTCTCAATCTTTCAAATGAGTTTCTGGCAGTCACCAAGGCCGTCCTTTCCCACCAAACCAGGGTCCCGTAGGTTAGTCTGAGTTTCAGGACAACCTCATACATCTATTTCATGATGTCTGGGTTGAGGCCCCACGTCCTGCCTATGGCTCTCCTAACCTGCCACAGATAGGCCGTCAGTTTTCCAGATACACAGTCTAGGTATTTATTCCTTAATAGTTTGCTATCAATGGTCACACCTAGGTATTTCACTTGCTTCTTGAAGGTCAGGGAATGCCCTCCAAGAGTCAAGCTACAACTCCTATTCCATTTATATCTCCTGGTGCAGACTATGACCTCAGTCTTCCCTCGGTTAACCGAGAGACCGCTCCGTCTGCACCATCCGTCGACCACTCGAAGGGCACCCTGTAGTACTCCCATAAGGGAATCCAAAAAGGGCCCTCGGACAATTAGCATTATGTCGTCAGCGTAACCAACCGCCAGACAACCGATGCTATTCAGTTTATTTAGGAGCTTGTCCATCACAAGGCACGATAGGAGCGGGGACAGGACGCCCCCTTATGGGCACCCTAACTCTACTCCTCCTCGTAAGGTCGTGGTACCTTTGCTTGCTTCCAGGATACGATTTCCCAACATGTTGTCAATCCATTCTGTGATACACTGAGGGATATCATGCCTATTTAAGGCCTCCTTGATAACTTTTCGTGACGTGTGATTAAGGGTTCCTTCAATGTCCATAAGGACACCTACGGCAAACACTTTTGCCTCCACCTGAGATCACATCTCGGATACGGTTCTATATAGAGCCGTCTCCGTGGATCTTCCGGTGCGGTGTGCATGTTGCTCCTTATGGAATTGATTTTTTCTCAAGGCTTCGTCTCTGATGAATCTATCAATCAACCTTTCGATACTCTTGAGATTAAAAGATGTCAGGCTGATGGGTCTAAAACCCTTCAGGGATGTATAACCACATTTGCCTGCTTTAAGTATACATACCACCCTGGTCCCTAGCCATCTTGCTGGGACATGACCCAGAGTGATGCTCGCCATTCTTGTCATCGGGCCCACAATACAGTCACCGGCTCTTTGTAGGAAGGCTGGGTAGAATCCATCCAGTCCTGGTGATTTAAACGCGCCAAATGACCTTACGGCCCATCTGACTCTGTCCGGTGTAACAATCTGGTTTGCTACCATTAAGTTAGCACCCAGTTTAGCGTAATCCGTCCAGTCAAATGAGGGACGTGGACTTGGATAAGGTATTCCAAAGTCTCCTCATCCGATTGTGTATAACTGCCATCGGGTCTTTTCAGCGTGTCCAGGACCGCGCCACGGTCCTTCGACAGGACACTGCTCAGCCTAGTCGCATCCTTACCCTCGCATATGCTTTCACAGTAGTTTCTCCAGCTTGTCTCTCTTGCTAACCTTACTGCATCTCTGTAGTTGTCCTTGGATGCTTTGTATGCAGTCCAATCAGAATCACTACCTTTTCTCCTGGCTATCTTCCGGAGGACCATAGTCTTCTCTTTCAGATAGTCTAGTCTGTTGTTCCATCATCGAACCTGGCCCCTGGGTCTCGTCCATTTTGAGCGACAATTCTCTTCAAAGGCGTATTTGATGGCGTTATTAAAGGACTTTGCGACGTTCTCAAGCGTTAGCATGCCCCTGATCTTTATAGTTAAGTCCTATAAAGCAGTTTCGACGGACCTTCTGTAGCCCTGCCAGTCTGTGCGCTTAGGATCGTGAAACCAGGTTGGCTCCTCCTCATTGTGTATCCCCAGCGAGTATGTTATCAGAGAGTGGTCCGACAGTGTCTCCACCTCCTCTACTCTCGATCCATAGATTTTATTAGCTATCCCAGTTAAGCAGATAGTTATATCTATTATCTGCTCCCTTAGCCTGTTTCCGAACGTTGGGGTATCTCCCATATTGAGTATCTCGAGGTCTGTGCCCGCAAAATACTCCAGTATTTTAACACCTCTTGGGTTCGTCTTAGTGCTACTCCACATCCTATGGTGCTAGTTTGCATCACATCCAAGGACTATTGGAAGACCGTTGATTCTACAATATTCCACTAGTCTCCGAACCTCCCCAGTGGGGTTGTCTTTATTATCATACGATAGGTAGGCAGATGCGACAATAATTCGTCCCATCTCTAATACCTCCGTCGAGTCCACCGCTAGGTCCCCAGTACGGAGACCGAACATCGGCACTACATTAACTCCTTTTACAAGGATACAAGCTTTAGTCCTTAGTCTCTTCGAGTCACTAATGCAAACGGCCCTCGACCCTAGACCCCTGATCGCACCTTTCACCATCCAAGGTTCTTGGATTAGCGATATGCCAGCCTGCGCCCCCGCCAAACTCCGCAGAATAATGTCCAAGGCGTCTTTACAGTGGTGCAAGTTAATCTGGAGGAATGAAATACTTGATGGAGCCATTTATTGTTCCATCGTGCTCTCGCCCTCAAAATTCTCCAGCGGCACCCATTCCTCCCGGCGGCTCACCTTAAAGGTGATCTTGCCCAGGAGGTACCAGGGTTTGTGATCTAACGCCGCCAACAACCTAGCGTGCGATTCCGGCATGGTCAGTACGAGGATTGCTCTCCTCTGTCAGCCCTTCATTCCTCGCCGTCCTTGATGTTGACGACCCTTCATAAACTTTTTTTGCCCCTGAGGGATGCATTATGCCCCTCCAGCCTTTCCAAGACGGTGGTCGGGGCCTCCGGAGACCCCGGTATCACCGCCTTGATTCTAGCCTGTAGGAGCTCTACACCCCCCATTTTCAGATTGGACCCCCCAGGGTAAGTCCAGAGTAGCCAGTCTAGCGGCTAGCCACTTCTTCGTCTCCGGGTTGTTCGTCACCAGTATGATGGCCCCTTCCTTGCAGAAGGAGGCATCAAATTTGGGCCATCTGTCAGGTGGTGCACTATACATAAACTTCGACACCATCTGGAGTGTTCGCCTGGCTGTTCTCGAGAGGCCCGAGGCCCAGCTCCGGCTGCGAGAGAGGCCTACGCGGGTTCCTTATTCAAGCATCCGGTCGGAGTGGTTATTCTGGTACCCAAGAGGCGGTTTGCCGCATCAGCACCTTTTCGTCACCCAGCCCCCCCTAGCGCAGAGCTGCACTCTCCCCGATCATTGCCGGGTCAGCCGCTCAGATCCCCAGACGAGCTTCCACACCGGCCTACAAGAAGCATGCGACAAGGTGTCAACCGCTGGTGGAGGAAATCCGTAGATAGTTTGTAGTTATAGTTTCAGTCAACAACACGGCTCTGTGTTTTTTGTAAAAATGGAAAAGCTGGAAAATCGTACTATCATCAAATACTTTTATTTGAAGGGGTTAACGCCGAAGGAAATTAAAGAAGAGATGGACTCAACACTGGGGACATCCTCCTCATCATACTCAATCGTTAAGCAGTGGGTTTCTGAGTTTAAAAAGGGTCGTGTAAGCACCTCTGATGAGCCTCGCTTAGGACGCCCCATTGAGGTCACAACTCCAGATATGATCGAAAAAATCTATCAAATAGTGCTGGATGTAAAAATCCATCCAGTAGGGAATGGAAAAGCTCTGTAAAAGATGGGTGCCGCGTTTACTAACAGTCGACAAAAAATTGATTCGAAAGAACATTTCTACTGACAATTTGGCGTTGTACAAGCGTAATCCAAGCGAATTTTTGTCTCGATTCGTAACCATTGACGAAACTTGGGTCCACCACTACACTCCTGAAACCAAACAACAGTCTAAACAGTGGATTGGACCAGGGGAACCAACTCCAAAGAAGGCAAAAACAATCGTTTCGGTGAACAAGGTTATGGCTACTGGGATGCAATAGGTATTCTATTGATTACCTTGAAAAGGGTAAAACTATCACTGGTCAATACTACGCAGACTTATTGCAACGTTTGAGCCGTGAAGTGAAAATTAAACGACCTCATTTGGCGAAGAAAAAAAGTTCTTTCATCACGATAACGCACCAGCGCACACGTCAATCGTTGCGATGGTTAAAATCAACAATATGAAGTTTGAATTGATGCCGCACCCTCCCTGCTGTCCAGACCTAGCCCCGAGTGACTATTATCTATTTCTTAACCTCAAAAAATTTCTTGGCGGTAAGAGATTTGCGGGAAATGAAGAAGTAATCGGAGCTATAAATGGGTATTTTGAGGAGCTTAACAAAGCAGTCTATAGAGATGGCATTACTAGACTAAAACACCGCTATGAGAAATGTATCAACCTTGGAAAAGACTACGTTGAGAAATACCAAAAAAAATTCTTAAAAATGTTGTTTTTCTTGGTCAAGCCGAAAACTTATCAATCCACCCTCGTATAATAATGAAGGTAATGCAAGCTATGTGTATTCGGTACAAAACAGTTAAGCCTTTTCAAATACTCCCACTGCCTGATACTCGCTCAATTAGAAGAACAGCTATACCCATCTTTTTCTCTCTACTTCGCGGACGGCACCTTTACTGTATAACACTATGCTCCTTACTATATATATATATATATATATATATATATATATATGTATAAAGGCAAAGTATATGAATGATATATACTTACTCGACTATCGCTGGTGTTTCAAATTTTCAAATTTTATGTTACACTTTTCTTATAATAAGATATGTATGCTGTACTTGACATTTGTAAATCACATGTCAATAATGTATAATTAAACATCCGATTTAAGTATCGGCCCGCCGATAGCAGTCTGGGATGCCTACTATTCAATTTTTCAAATCATGAGTATGTGGTACGTATAACTGAAACGATTTTTTGATAGTAATAGTAATATGTACAAATATATATATATATATATATATATATATATATATATATATATATGTATGTATGTATGTATGTATGTATTGTATTCTTGTACTTTAGTGCAGGTTATCGCTTACTTACGTGCTGAATTATAGAATGATGCCGTCCGCGCTAGATCTGAATCGGGAGAGTACGGGAACGGGATACGGAAATGAATACGGCTCCAATTTATGTTTAGATCATATTAAACATTTATTTGCCCATTCTTGTTTCGTAGCAATGATCACAATTTAATACAACGACGATCTTAATTAAATAGTACAATATAAATATACAAAGCACGGTAACGACATGCTAAATCGGGAGCGGATTTCGTGTGCGCGGGGGAATATCCGCGGTAGGGAGTGGAAAGAGGGGAAAAACGCGACGCGCACAACCTAGAGTACGGGAATGCGGAGTGGCCGTGCAACCATGGCTTGCTTACTCGCGGGAATGCCTACTCTTTTACTTATAATAAATACATAACGCTATTTGCCGGGATAGAGATCCGCTGTAGCTTCCTTTCGTGCCGGACTTCTTTCCCTTGGCCTCTCGTTCTCTTTTTCTTTTCTTCCTTCCTCCCTTCCTTCCTTCTCACTGTCTTTCTTTCTCTTTCTTCTGGGGCTTAGTGGCTTCCTTCTTCTTTTAGCCCTTCTTCTTCTTTTTCTTCATCCCCGATTGTCTCTCTATATCGTACGATTGTACAACGATCGTGCAGCCACGGAATATTGCTGGGATAACGAGGTGGATCAGCGTGATCACCGGGAAGCTGGTGGACACCGGTGAAGAATCTGGCTCGAGGTAGAGGTGATATGTCGGATGGTGCTCTTTCTCTTTTCGATCACGTCCTTTTGTAGCTGAGCGGGGAAGTGGCTCTTCTTACCTCGTTTTCTCTTCCTTCTCGATGGTCGCACACTCTCATGGCTTGCGCTTCGCCCATTTTCGCTGTCGCTCGCGAATACTCGGATTTAACCGAGGACCGGCATTTTGGCCGATCACAAAGTCCCCCTTCCAAACCGACGTGTGAGGCGCATTCGCTATCTGGAGCGTTTTCTCACGCGTTGCTGTGTTGGATCGTACGGTGAGGTTCTCGTCGGGGATGTGGATCGGAACACGAGGATGGTAACGGTTATTTGAGATCGGAATCGCTCAAAACAAAAAAGCTGTATTGCCTTCGCATAGGAAAAAGGACATAAACTTAAATTTGTATACGGCCGTCGGGGGTCACGGAGGGTCCTAGTCGCTCGGTAATGCTTCTATAGAATGCTAAGGGATTCTTATTCTAATTACAAAAAAAGATCATAAGCGCTATTTATATATTTTTATTTAGGTGTCGTTGCATGAATGGCTTTTTCTTCATTTTGCTCGAATATTCAAAAGAAACTGAAGTAAAAGCTACGCGCTGATTGAGCAAAAAAAACAAATCATTATCTAACCAAAAATAATTATTGTGTTGTACAGTATTTCTACAGTGATTGTAACCGAAATCAGCTAAAGATAAATAAACATAAATAGGAAGTAAAATATATCAGCTAAGTGCTAACATTTCTGTGTGCTTAAACTAAATATTATAGACTATTCCTAACGACTATAGGAGATAACAAATCACTATTATGCGGTCAGTATCACGACATCAATTTTGTGGCTTACCTTATTATACTAGTTAATCTAACTAACTACTAACGTAAACTACTAACCTAAACTACTAACCTAAGCCTTTACATAGGCGATATCTCTAAACGTATACCTAATATATTTTTTTGTGTGGAACTTCACTCTTGATTGCCCTTTGCGACTGATTTTTATTCTTGCTGGCACTCTTCTGGAGCAACTCGCGCTGCGCTGGTCCTTTCTGCGATGAGGTTCGCTGAAAATGAGGTTGACATCTTTTTAGTGTAGCCTCTCAGCTGTCGGTGGGGCAGCTTTAGGTGACCAGACAAGCAGCGTTCCAATTGTCAGGAGCCAATGTATGCTCTATTTCTCTAGTACTACTAATCGTTCGCCAACGTTGTGCCATTGTTGTATTGTCGCGCTCGCGTGTGCTTGTTTTTTTCTATTCGTCGCAGTTTCCCGTATCATGACCTGTTTCGTTGCGATTGTGATTCCTGGATGATGTACTACCTGGACAGTAATAATCTCGAGAGACCGTGTGTAGTGTTTTTTCTACGTCAAAATGTCAGGATGTCGGTGTGTTATGGCATTTGAACATTGTCCGCTCACGGTCTTTGGAAGAGATGATGATCTTTCAGTTGCCTTCCTCGAGAAATATGACGTCCGAGTAGACGTTCGGGCGGGGTTTCAAGAGGATGTTATGTCTAATACACTGATCTGTGTGTTTTTCTGGATATTCTTGTATTTCTTTTCATACCAACTGTCTCGCTCGATAGCGGTGGTGGCAGCAGTTTGTGATTTATGAGTGGTAAGTGGACGTGAGAGCACGTCTGGCACTTTATGCAGGTGCCTTTCCTATGGATGATTTACATGTTATAGGCTTGCAGTTCTGTGGCCCATGCTGCTAATCTGCTCGTGGGGTTTTTTTAGCGTATATATCCATTTTAGGCTACTGTGATCAGTGATCACCGTAAACTCCTCTCCCAACAGATAGCCTCTCAATTTCTTTACTGCCCAGTGGACGGCGAGGTACTCTTACTCGGTAACCGTGTAGTTTAACTCCGCCTTACCTCTATGGGTACGTAAATCGGACTTGCCGAGATACACCAGTTATGTCCGCGGGCTACACTGTATGGGCGCCATTTGTAACTTTGTGCTTTAGTACAGGTTACCGGTTACTTACGTGCTAAATTATAGCAGCATCTCGACTGCGCTGGATCTGAAATGGGAGAACACGGAAACGGGATACGGAAATGAATACGGCTCGAATTTATGTGTCGACCATACTAAACATTTATTTTCGCGTTCTCGTTTCGCAGCAATGATAACAATTTAATACATTGATGATCTCAATTAAATAGTAAAATATAAATATATAAAGTGCGGCGACGACATGATAAATCGGGAGCGGATTCCGCGGGCGCGGGGAATATAAGCGGCAGGGAGTGAAAATGGGGGAAAGACGTGACGCGCACAACCTAGAATACGGGAACGCGGACTGGCAGTGCAACCATGGCGCGCATAGTCGCGGGGACGCGCACTCTTTTATTGCAATAAATACATAACGCTACTTGCCGGGATGAGGCTCCACTGTAGCTTCCTCTCGTGCCGAACTTCTTTCCTTTGGCCTCACGTTCTCTTTCTCTTTTCTTCCATCCTTCCTTATCTCTCTCTTTCTCTTTCTTTCTTTTGGGCTCAGTGGCTTCCTTTTTTCTCTTCTTCTTCTTCTTTTTCTTCTTCCCCGCTTGTCTCTCTATATCGTACGATGGTACAACGATCGTGCAGCCACGGGGTATCGCTGGGATAGCGAGGTGGATCACCCTGAACACCGGAAAGTTGGTGGACACCGGTGAAGAATCGAACTCGAGGTAGAGGTGATATTTCAGATGATGTTCCTTCTCTTTTCGACCACGTCCTTCGATAGCTGAGTGGTAAAGAGGCTCTACTTCCCTCGTTTCCTCTTTCTTCGCGATGATCGCACACTCTCACTGTCGCGCGTGAACACTCGGTTTTCATCGGGGACCGGCAATTTGGCCGGTCACTATATATATATACTGCATTCGGTTGCAGGTAATTCGAGCCGCGATATGCAAGCAGACTTTTCGAAGTTCGGAATAGTTCGATCAGGTGCAAGAGCGGAAGGTAGGAAAGCGAGACCGTATTTTTTCTATACAAAAGAGAAAAAATAGTTAGTTGGAAAATAGCGAATGCAAATTGCAGACATACGAGCCTCCTAACCTCGATGAATCATGAATAACTGCGATTGTATAATAAAACGTGCGATATGAATCATGACTGTTCGTAACCATGCATCGAAGCTTGATTAAACAGCATTTTGTCTTCTACGATCTTCGTAGTTTGTGTATTTCGCGTCCACCTCACGTGGGTTGTAGTAATGCCAAGGTTCAACATATACGAGGGGATTCTAACTAGCCTTCACGAAGTTGCATTCGTATATTCTCGAAAGGACGCGCGCACGCTATGTTAGTGCAAGAACATGAGGTATCGGTGGAGGCATATTGCTGCCGAGTACAAAATTGTTCAAACAGTCCATGAGCAAATCAACATACCTACAAAAAGAGACGCCTCTATTATTTAATGTCTTACATCTATCTTGGCGTACGGACCAGTGAGCGTATTTATGAAAGAGAGAGCGAGATAGAGAGAGAATGGTAGGTAAAAGAGTAATTCAAGATATATATTCCGCGTACCCGGACGTGTGCGTGGCCTGGCTATCGCATAAGGCGCTGGTGTTCTAAGCCTTGCATGTGTCGTCAAACAGTGTGCCATCGACATTATTAGTTAAAACAATTTGAAAGGCTATTTTTTTGCAATTCATATTCTTTTATATTCTGTTCACCTGAGAACATTTCCCTCGCCTCTAGTGAATCTACACAGTACTAGGATATATCGACCTCCATGGATGCGACTGTCTGATCACACCACTAAGACCGACGGAGAACATGTTGCGATCTCTCTCTCTCTCTCTCTCCATCTCACGGTGCTCTCTTCTTATATACTTTGTAAAGAACGCGTACGCAGAAGTGTCTACGGTTCACTTCACCGACAGGCAAAGTGCTCCGAGACACAAATTGGGATATCGTCAAGAACCTCGCGCAGGCTATACGAGACTAGCCACGCATCGGCGTATCTCCGATATATTTTCGTCTGGCTACAATATATTTATGTATGCTTACATTACTATTATTATTTTGTGTGTGAATCCCGCAGCGCAGTTTTTGGATATAAAATATTTTTGAATTTTTGAAATGTATAATCAAAATGTATATTATAATATTATAACGAAATTCTTAATCAGATCATAGAAAAACCAGATATTCTGTTTGTGATGAAGAGAAGAACAATAATAGTATATGTAATTTAATTGAATTCTATTGTAGATTTTTTCAATGAATTCATTAAATGATAATTCTTTGATAAAGAAATGAAATCTTCAAAGCAGAACATATAACAAATGTAAAATAGATAAGCGAATCTTATGTATTTTTAGCAGATTTAAGAAACTGAAAACTTATAAATATTATCATGTAATTTATAAAAAATTAATAAAAAGCATTTGTCACAATTCAGAAATCTATAATACATAAATATTATATAAAGAAATTAAAAATTAGATAAGCGAAGTAGTCGGATGTCCTAGCTGTGGTAAAGGAAACAATAAAAATATATGTAATTATACTGTAAATCTTTTTATAGCAAAATTAAAAAAATTCGTTATGCCAGAATAATATTTATATTAAATTTTTTCTAATATATTTCGAAATAGATTAATAAAAAATAATTTATATAACGTGTGTACAGGTTAAAACAATGGCCCATTAAAGCAGATGGAAAAATTTATTTTGTATGTATCCATATAAATACCAGAACGTATAATTTGCACCAAAACTAAAATTGTAACAAATAATAAAATAATAGATAATTTACAAAGAACCGAGTTAATTTTCATATCATTTTGTATATCCAAGACAAATGTCATACCTACTGGATTTTTCTAACAGTGCTAAGAAAGGATAATAAGATGACGAATACTTGATATTATAATGAATACGCACTAGATATAAAATTATAATAAGTTGAGGAATAACATTATATGAATATTTAAATATTCAAATTCATATATTTAAAAAACAAATAGTATTTACGTGCGAACATTTAATAAAAAATTATCTTAAATCATCGATGTTTTTAGATGAACGGTCTTTTGTTCTCTAATGTCACCAAGATTTTGGCCTTGAACAACTTTTAAAAAATAGATGATCTTATAATAAATTACGACAAGTATCTCTGTAATTGATTGGTCTTTATTATAAACTTATACAATAGAATACAGATACACGGCACAACGGATGATCTTCTAAGGTAGACTACCCATTGATTGATTGACTTGGCTGCTTCTAGTCTTGTAGGCTTTGGCTTCCTGGTAGTCCATTAAGTGGAGTGATCATAGTTGATTAAGTGGGTTACCTTGAAAGAACCATCTTCCATGACGAGTGATAATTCGATCGAGAAGACTAGGATCACTTTCAACCTGCTCGAGACAATTTTGAGTGTTGTTCATTCGCTGGGCTTTTGCTCATCTCAAAGGTTCTTTGGTACCATCTTCGCGCACAGCTTTTTCATGGTGAAATCTTCGGTTAAAATCTTTCTAACTTTTTTCGATTAATATGCGACTCATTTGCCAAAATTCCAAAGGTTAGTCGCGGACGCGTTGCACATTCACGTCGATTCCCATTTGAATTGTCCTTTCACTCTGCGCCTCGTCTTTAACGCTCTCACAGCCTTTTTTAAAATTGACATGCTACCGAAGCACCTGACTACGACTCAGGGCATCACTATCATACACTTTAAGTTTCTTAATACACTTTAGTTGTCATAAGTTTTAATAAGTTTCTGTCGCGGTTTCGCCGAGTTTCGCACAAAATTTTATCGCGCAATGTTATTCTAAATTTCTCCGTTCCATTTTCGTGAGATGCACTACTCACGTGTTGTTACAAAACACTAAATAGCTGGCGAAGAAATAATCGTACAAGAGTCGGCGAGGTCTCAATCGAGAGAGTAGCGATCTACTATTACGGTGGCGGAGTTACGGATTTGCACAGTTACCACAGGCCGAGAAATAAAATCGTTCACATTAATTGTCTGACCTTGTATTTTGAATGAATTAGCATTAAGACTTACATATAATAAGGTATTTTTAATTTATTTGAATATTTGAAATAATTCTTTTTCAATTGATACAGAAATGAGCTTAATTTTCGCTTTCAAATAAATCGGAAAATACTCTTTTAAAATAAACCTGTGAAAAATTCAATGCAAAAATGTCAATTTGGTAAGTCAATTCCGGTGTTTGATGATAGTAAAAAAATGCTGTTATTGTCCGAGCGCAAGCTACCCTGTATATTTATGAAATCGGTTTAATAATGTATATTAAAAATTCTAGAATTTTTAGAAATAATTTTTATATTATTCACAAGCAAAAATCTGAATTTTATAAAAATAGAAAATGGTAATCTGTCATGGAAAAAAAAATTAACAAACAATATGGTGATATATTGGTTGATTAAGTGTTATATCTATGCAATAATTATACGTAGGGATTTCGAATATATTTATTCCTATAGAAAAGAGTTAATACTATGGGATGTACAGGTAAGTTCCCAGCGTTTGTCAAATGATGAAGTCACCAGTGAATTTCGGGCACAAATATCAGACCTGGTGTTGGCCAAAAAGTCTCTCACAAGCAACGATTAATGAGCAAGTGCATTATCGTAATGCAAAAACCACGAATAGTTTTTCAAAGATTAGGACTTTTTTGTGTGCAGCAGAACAGCTTCTACCACTTATACACATTCTTTTTCCTCAAAGTAGATTCACCGTATCGAATTGTTAACATTTTAAGAGTTTTAGAGCACTGAATTCTATTTTGGACAGAAAACTTTATCCAAACTCTTTCTTCCATTTTTTGGTAAAAGAAAATCGCTGAGCACACGAAACACTTATAACTTTGTATGCCTGTCACAAACAAACAACTAATTCTATAGAGTGAAAGCCGTGAATATATGCTCAGTAAACTTGTACTAACACAAAATAAAGAAAAAATCGATAATCGAACGGACGTAGCCCTTGATATTTGCAAAGTCACCTTATTATATGATCACACCTTGTATTTGAGCATTTCTTTTGGTGTCGTTTATTTTATAGAGTAAAATTATAGCAAGTTTCTAGCCAAATAAATGTCATTTCTGTCAAGCGCGGCTTCTATTCTTTAATATGAGGACAAGTGCGGTTGAGGCCTATTGTTTGGTTTCGGAAGCTTCTGGGATGGCATGTATTAGTGAATCAACGTGCCGCAAATGATCCAAACGATACAAAAGTGATGACTTGTTTTTGACTGAAAAAAGTTTAGACATTGAACGACGACATTGTATATTCGAAATGTTAGTAGCGGAATAAAATTGAATCATTTTTGTATCATATTACCACTGGTGATGAAAAATTTATTATGGTAACCTTAAACGCAGAAAATCTTACACAACGCCCTGCAAGCGCGTCTAATCGACACCGAAACGAAATATTTACGTAAATAAGATGAAGCTCTGCATATGATATGGTGGAATTAAAAGGGTGTCGTATACTGCGAACTTATCCAGAGTGGTCATACCAACAAAGGACCAGTGTATCGAACCCAACTTATTCATGTGAAGAGAACATTATATAAAAACTGGGCACTATATGAGAACAGGCATGTGTCTGTAATTGCGGCTTCGGTCAAAAACTATTTCGAGAATAGTAAATGTAAAATTCTGTTTCACCCACCTTACAGTCCAGACTTGGTATCATTTGACTACCACAAAAGAATGATTATGCGCGCAATAAAATACATTGACCAATGATCTTATAAAATTATAACACGGTAAACGTTGAACGCTTACCGTGTAGCCTACATCTAGTATAGTATGGGACGCGCACTGATACACCAGTGCGGCTCCGACGTCTCGATTAAGTTAACCAGCCCTGATGTCCAAAGGAAGTAAGAGCTCCTCTTTTTGCATCTCAGAGAAAGATCTTTGTTCCTTTATGAGGCAAGATACCCACGTGCACCGGTCGACAAGCAATTGAGCTATGTTGCCAACTTAACTACCAATTTGCAGTCATATAGTCTTTTCGTATAATATTATTTTATCAAGAAGAATACAATAGAGAGTAAAGTCAAACTTAATGATCACTCGAGCAGAACGCAAGCGAAGTTGTGGTAAAAGCTGCGTGTCAAAACCTTTCAAAAACCTAAGAAAGAGTCCTTCATATCATATCAAATCATATCATATTATATCATATCATATCATATCATATCATACTAATTTATAAAGACAAAGCGTGTTTTTGTTTGTACGCGATAATTGAAAAAACTACTGAACCCATTGTTCTGAAATTTGAGATATAGATTCTATATTATTTTGGAAAGAACATAGGCTATGTTTTTTTCCTGAAAATCATTTTAATTTTAACAATAAATTAAGTTAACAGTTTTAGTGGTCAGTTTCACCAGCGGCTACTAGGTGGCGTCTTGAATCACGAACATCAACTCAATGTAGTCGGCTTAAAGTATTAATACCAGGCCAGCTCAAGTGAATGTTCATATCCAACTTTGGGATTTGTATCCTAAAGAAGGTGTGATGTTAGTCGGTATGACCTTCTTTGTTCTTCAGGTTAATCTGACATTACTCTCACACCTTATAGATGTCTTGATTTTTGTAAATTTTATTTTCTCTTACGTGGGAAAATCTCACACTCTCTCTCTCTCTCTCTCGCTCTCTCTTTCTTTCTTTCTTCTTTTCTTATGAAATGGTGCTGTATGCCAAATCATACTGAATATAGTTTATGACAACAAATTATATTTTTATTTTTATACATTCTATTAAATTCAGAATTTTGACAAATGACTATGTTCTTTTTAGTTCGAACAAAAGAAATGATGGCAAAATAGGGTTCTTTACCAACAACCTCGAAACACTATGTATACATAAATAAAATATATCGTCACTTCTGCATAAAAAGGCAATATCCATCGCCTATTTAAAAAATATGCTATGCGCATACCAACATTTTGCTTGAATTTCAGTTAACATCACTACAAATATATTTACGGTATTGAATTGAAAAAACGGAAATATGAAAAGTATATATATATATATATATATATATATATATATATATATATATTATATGTATATTATATTGTACGTGTTATATATCCATATTTTAAATACGGTTTCTACTGAGAAATATTGTATTGGCGTATACGGGCGGTTGATTACGATATCCCGTTGCCTGAAGACGATTTCTATAGGCAGCTGTGTGTTCGGATGATAGAATGCGATGTCCAGGTGTCTCTGGGCGATTTCAACAGGGTATATTGTATTTAGTTGATTGAAAATGAGATCCGGGTATGAGGAAATCAACTTCTATAGGAAGATTCGTGTTGGGACGGTAAAGTACCATATCTAGGTCTTTCCGAACGACTTCTATGGAGAGTATTGTATTTAGTCGTTAGGAAGCGACGCTAGATTTCTCGGGTCGAATTCTACTGGGACTATCATGTTTAGTTGGTAGGAAACGATGTTTAGGTATGTCGGAACAACTTCTAGGGGGAGTTTCATGATCGGATGATAGAATGTGATTTCCAGGTGTTTTAGAACGACTTCTACGGGGACTTTCGTGTTCGGACGGTAGAAGATGATGTCCAGATATAACGGGACGATATCTACGGGGAATATCGTGTTTAGGTGATAGTAAATGAAGTTCAGGTATATCGGGTTAACTTCTACGGGGAGTTTCGTATTCGGATGATAGACTGTGATTTCCAGATC
Organism: Sycobia sp. Sy_11; assembly: GCA_018907035.1. Lineage (NCBI taxonomy): Eukaryota > Metazoa > Arthropoda > Insecta > Hymenoptera > Epichrysomallidae > Sycobia > Sycobia sp. Sy_11. The sequence continues at coordinate 2,699,921 of JACCIC010000010.1, read as the reverse complement.
ATTTGGAACGACTTCTACGGGTAGTGTCGTGTATAGATGGTGGGAAACGATGTCCAAGTATGTCATTACGACTTCTATGAAGAGATTAGTATTCTATCATTCGAACACGCACACTCCCAGTAAGGGTCGTCCCGGGAAACCTGGATATTGTATTCTACCTTCCCATTACAAAACTTTCTATAGCAGTCGTCCCGAGATATTTCCTATAGTCCTGAACAAGATGCTCTCTTTAAACGTCATATGGAGACACTTGCATACCTTTTTCTACTGCTCAAACTCGAAAATAGAATTTTCTCCATTGTAGCCGTATTTAATATGCATATATATATATATATATATATATATATTGTATAAAATGGTCGGTAAAATATCAACTTTTTGAAGTGGAGGCTACATTGAAACAGCTTTTTATACAGATGCGACGATAGATAAATTACGGTCAATTATTTATAAAAACATAGATTTTTATATATAGAGTACTTTTTACTTAGATATTATTGAATTATTTATGAAATCGGTTAAATTATTATCTCGGGCGAAGCCGAGATGGGGGATGCTAGTATATACATATACCCATGTACTCGTATACACAAATGCACATGTGCATACAGATACACATACCTGTATATATACACATTTACATAGATATTTATCTATCTACACATTATTATTCTAGGAACTTATCAATCGATCGCCCCATGTACGAAATTATGACACTTCGCTAATTTTTTCGATGCCTATTTATTTTCTTTGCATATTTTTCTAACAATTTGTGTAATAAATTCCAAATAAATTCTAATTAAAAGTATATAATTAAACAATAGCAAATCATTTTCATTATGATAGTCTACTGTTAGACATTATATATATATTTAAATTTAATATTTGATTTGTTCACCTATAAATTTCGTATTAACAAGCCTGGCAATTTCATACCTGATTTTTTTTATAATGATGAATATGAGATTTTATAGCAATACAACATGCACCTAAAAATATCAACCATTCAAGATAAGTATTTTTTATGAGTCTACGCATAAATACTATTTATTTGTAAATATATGTTTATGAATTTTGAGTAACAGTATTTTTAACTTACTCATTTAATATTTAAATATATATATTTTATTTCTCCTCTACGTATTATAATTTGATATCAAGTGCATACTCATGACAGCAAGTGGGCGCGAAAATTTGAATGAGTCGTATACTACATACTCTCTGTATAATACGCTCAAAAAAAACAAAAACGATTTATTAGAAATGTTTTTATGTTTTTTTTAAATTATAATTTTATAGTTATGTGTATATTATTGAATTTAATAAAAATTGAATATCAATCTAATCTTCTTTATTAATATTTTGAAGACAAAGTTTGCCGTTTTTTTGATTTAATAGGAATTCTAAACATTATAAATCCTTTCATATTTGAATTAGTGCACTAGTCTGCGTTGTAACCTATCATTTTTCTGGAAAAACCACAATTTAGAAATGTTATCACTGCTTTATTACAGTTTCTAAATGTGATCCACATAACATTTAACTAACATTATATTTTTATGTTCAACATAATTACTACTAAATTTATAAAGGTTTTCTTATATATAAGCCTTTGTTAATAAACTTTCTTTGCTAAATATCAATTATATCAACTAATATTTTGCAAAATAAGATAAACCCCAAACATAATTTTGAAACAATTTCAACTGCAAAGTGATTACTATGATGAATAAAAAATTTATAATTTTAGTTATAATGTCATTCATTAGATGAAGACGAATTTTTTAGTGATCTGTTTTTACCAATTTAAATAACAAGTATTATTTAAAGTGTTTTTGTTTTAATAAGCTGTATGAATTCTTGTTAAAAATTATTTGGCATACATATATTTAAATTACATATTGGTAACAATTAAGTTTGATTACAATTTTAAGATTTAAATGTTTTGATCACAATCATGCAAAAATTTGTACAGTATTTTTAACTACGAAGATTTGGGTCCGAAAAGCAAACACCTAACTATCAGGGGAAGGTATATTCCTTTTTTGTTTAGATTTGTTAGTACTATCTCTCTCTTATTATCATAAAGCCTACATTGCCAAAGTACATGATTTGAATTTTGCTCTCTCGTACGGGCATAGAGCATCTAATGTAAGATTGACCTTATAGAAGTAGCTAGATTATAATGATTGGAGCGAAATCTATTTATGATTACTATTGCTTCTCTATTCCAATTGAAGTTATAAAATCACGGCTTGGTCTTATTAGTGTTGTAATACGAAAAATATTCTGCACATTTATGTATTTCTCTTTTTGTAGCTGTCTTATGTGTATTTTCTTTAGCAATTTTCTTAAATTTTTCTCGTAGGTCTTTGAAGAGCAACTATCTGTTTGGATCAAAAATTTCGATACGACCAACCATTTAAGCATAAACATCTACCGTTTCATTTCCACGGATACCCTTGTGTGCCGGAATCCAAACAAATTCAATTTTATTATTAGTGTTTTTTAGAAATTGAAGAACTTTTTGCTTTATGAGATAAATAATAGAGATCAAAATAGAGATATTTACTTCTTTCAATCAAATAATCCAATTTTGTTTCCTCTACTAGGATATTGGTGGGGGTGCTGATTTGAAAACCTAGAGTATATCTTACTGCTGCATACTGAATTCTTTCTATATTTTCTATTTGGCATTTTTATCGGGGAAAATATATAAAGCTTGTATACTTCACCATGAAACGTATGTGACTTCTACAGAGCATAAAAAGCGTACTTGGATCAGCTCCCCACCATGTCCCACGGGAACATTTAATGGTATTTATAACTTTGACATATTTCTTTTTAATGTATGTAATATGCGAAATTAATGACATTTGATCAAATCATACTTAAATAACGAACTGCATCTGTTGAAGTTACTGCAGCATTATCGATTTTGATCCTAGCTTTTTTTTGTTTAATTCCCTGATTATTAAAGTGAAGTAAAGCAGTTTTATGTGGGGCTAGCTCAAGATTAAGTTCTTCAAAATTTTTTTTATAATCTATATCGCTTTTCTAGCAGACACACGCATTATCTGCTGTTCTTTCGTTTCACAAAAATTCTGATGTCATCTGCAGAAAAAGATAGCATTGCACTCTTTAAAATATTTTTTGTTACTGAGCAAATATACAAGATAAATAAAAGGGAACTGAGTACTCCTCCTTGTGGAACTCCTTTATATAAATAACGACAGCTTTCTCCTAATGAATCTGTATACGTGTGTATCTCGTATGTAAGAAATTTTATTAAGTTTTATGGAAAATTTGTTTCAGCTAATATTTTAAATAGAGTATTACAGTCGATATTGTCAAACGCACTTGAAATATCAAAAAATGCACCTGAAGTGTGTTGTTTTAATTTAAAACCTTTTTCTATTAGGAGAGTAAAACAAACAAGGTTATCTATGAACATTATTACTTTTCACGATTTTTAGCAATTCTTTCAAATATTTTACAGAGGCACGATGGCAGAGCTATAGGTCGAAATTTGGCATTGTCTATTTTTAGCACGAAATGTATGTATTGTTTTTTCCAATTTAGGGGGTAATCAACTGTGCAATACATTTCATTAAAAACATCAAGTAGTATAAGTTTATAGTTTATAGAAAGGGCTTTTAAAATGTCGTAATGAATCGATGCCTGCCATAGTCTTTTTTCTTCTGGAATCTAAAACTGCATTTAATTCCGCACATTGGAAAGATTGATTAAGAAACTAATTTTCATTACAATTTGTAGCAACGAGGGGTCAGATGGTACCGTGGGCGGCGTGAGTTTATCTTAAATATTTATTTTGAATATTAACTGTTGTCAAAACATACCTTGGATTTGTTTTCAAGTGAACTAATTGAGAGAAATTCATAAAACTTTCTTTTTTCTTAAAAAAGCCTTCTAGAAATCGCGACTTGCTTTTCGTAATTTATATAATCGTCAGTTTTTTTACTGAAGCTCCATTTTGAAAAATTTTGAAAAAAATGTTTTTCTCAGTCGAATCATTTTGTTGTATTTAACATCCCATTATATTACCGGGTTTTTATGATTTTTATACGGTTTATTATTCCCTTTTTTTCAATGAGTATTTTATACTATAACAGCAATTATTTCCTCAATAAACATATACTGTATTTAATACTCGCAGAAGCGTTGGCGAATTCATTACTAAAAAAATTTTTGAAGGTGTTAGTCAATCCTTTTTTCCATAGCATTTTGCCAATTCATTCGTATGCATTTTATATTGAATGATTTTCTAGCATAAGTATTTTTTTCTGTTTTTATTGTTCAAAGGATAGGAAAGTGATTGGAGCCGTGGGTTTCGGAATAAGTTGATATATTTACAGTGCCGATTCAATTAGGAGTTGAAAGTATTAAGTCTATATTTGTTTTGGTATTGTCGAGAACACTAATTCGCGAGATAATATCGTTATTATGTATATACAAATTTTTCTGTCGATCGGCTTCTGAAATCGGTTACTGTTATCGTCAATGTATTTACAATTGCATGAGAAATGATGTGCATTGAAATCACCGAGCATTATGCAGTGACTATTTTCTTCTATGTTATTAATTACCACGTTCCATTCTTCTTGAGTAAGATTATTTCCTGATGGTCAATAATAAGCGATAATATTGAGCTGCGGCATATAGCTTTTAATTTTTATACCGCAATTTTCCACTTTTTTATGAGCTGATTGAAGGTCACCGAGTTCAATTGCATCTATGCTGTTCTTAATAGCTATTAATAGTTAGTATAGTAGTATAATTAGTATTAATAGTAGTACAATTAGTTTTCTATTTTTTCTTAGAATTTTATAGCCAGACATTTAAAAAAATTTTTATGATTATCTTGCAACCACGTTTCTACGCATACAAAAAGAATATACTTTTGCTAAGAAATGAGGAATTTCTTCTTCTACGCTGTAAAAGGCTTCGCGCATTCTACAGTGGAATTTTTATTTGCCTATTTGCCATTTTTATCAAGTTATATAGATTGCTTTATATTAGCAAGCAATATTTTTAAGTATCTGAATTAGTTAATCAGATTTCATAACTAAATCAGTAGTATCAGAGCAATCTAGATTTTTCTTTATGGGACCTTTTAATTTATGTTTTAGCCGAGTAAGTTTCGCTTTCAATTGTGTTTGTGATGTATTCGTAAATTTTCTCGATCAATTGTATGATAATGTAGACATCGTTAAACATTTTACATGTTTCTAAATATTTGTTGGGCTTGTTTAAGCTCGTTTCGAGAAATTTTCGAATTTTTCTAAAGTCGTTAATTTAAAGTATGATTCGATAAATATTTAAAATATGTTTTCGATTTATTGTCTTTAAATATATATTTTTGATGTAAATTCAAATTAATTTAAAGAAGTTAGATAGTAAGACGTATCTATAAAATAAGTTTTTTAATTTCAGAAAAACATATCTAGGAGAACCGAGTATGAACTCTTGGCATTTATAAAATATTCATTTAAGATAAAAATTTATTAACAAAGAAAACTATAATAAAGAATCTCAAGTCTTGCCACCTATCGGCCGCCTTCTCTACTGACGTTATCTTTATTAATAAAAACCGCGAGTATGTAAGGTTTTCTGAAAGTAAAAATGAAGCAACGGTATTAATTTAGCATAAAAAAACGATGAGTAACAATAAAGAGGGGTGCATATAAGCAGAAGTTAAATGAGAATCCTATAGAATGATTAAACGAGACATAGAGAATGAAAGGTTGAGAGAGAGATGAAGAGAGGAGGGAACGGCGTTCGTGTGAACACGAGCGAGACGGGAAGGGAGATAAAGCGTGTATAGTTAGTAGCTATATCTTTTGGAGCACTATGCAAATAGGATCCTGATCGTGACCTGATCGTGATTCTGATCATATAGGATTTCAATTAAATCAATGAATCAAATAGGTTCATTCAAATTTAAGAATATTGTTATTCAATGTATTTATTTTAGTAATAACATAGAGAATTCTATTTAAAAAATAGAAAAAAAAATTTAATGAACATCAGCATTATATATATATATATATATATATATATATATATATATATATATATATATTTAAACATTTTGTTTCAATGTTCAAAATGAATTCCTTCCCTCTATTTATACCATAAAAATGTATTTAACAATATATATATATATATAGATGTAGAGTGAAAGAGAGACAGAGAGAGAAAGAGAGAGAGAGAGAGAGAGAGAGAGGAGAGAGTAATATATATATATATATATATATATATATATATATATACATATATATACATATGTATTTAGATATTATTAGATATCGCTTCGATAAAGTGCTAAGACCATTTTTTTCTGAAAATTATATCGAAGTGTTTAAGTTCCCTGGTTGGTTTCCATTAAAAATGGTAAATAACTGGTAGGAATTAAATGACAGAATATAGGGATTAAGTAAAATATGACACATTGTGTAAATGATAAGATATAATTAAAATGCTTACAATGCTAAAAGCATCTCAAACTCGCCTAACAATTTTACTTTTGTTAAAATTTTTTTTAGAGATATTCTTTTATATTGTTGTTGTTACTCATTGCTCTGAAGTGAGCAGCAATAGTCAGCTATCATTGCTAGAAGACCATTTTCCTTTATAACGCCTGTTCATTTTTGCTATGTCTTGATAAAAACGTTCACCCTGCTCTTCGCTAACATCATCTACATTTCGATGAAATAAATCCGAATGAGAATATAATGAATGAAATAAATCCGAATGAGAATATGATGAATTTCGAAACCTACAAATATATCTACTTTTATCTTTGCATCACTCAGGTTAGGATATTTTTGAATAATGTACTTGCATCAAGTACTGTTTTTATTAAAAATGTATAAATTCCTTCGTCAATCCCAATTTGATATGTCGTGGCGGTAGTAGTATTTTTCTTGCATAAATCAATGCATTCTTTATAATTAACTTTATAATTATGAGTATGAGTAAGCGAATCCTTTTTAGCATAGTGCTGATCACTATCGCTGCTATTTTATAAACATATGAAACATGGGTACTTTACAAACCGTAACTGTTGTGCAAGTAGCATAATAATGATTTTCAAATTTCCTTACATACCGTTTGTGATTTTAAGCTTGAAGAATAATATCTGTATTTTCGTATAACTATTGTAAGTAAAACGAACTAGCAATTTATGGAAAGAATATTTATTGCAATTATGTAACAAAACTCCTTTCATATTTTTTTAGAGGAGTTGATGAACATTCGCCAATCAGCAGGATGATATTTCATTATGAAGTAAATGTGAATGTATTAGAAGGTGAACTTAGTTTCCGACCTTTTTTAACAGAAAAAGGACATTTATGATGCAAAATGGATACAATTTAGTTCAATCAAAATATTTTTCGTTATTTTCCACTACATTTTCGAAGTATCCCAAAGATTATGACTCGTTGCTGACAGATTCGAGCAATGTAGTTATAGCGGAATTAGTATATATTTATAGAATCAGTATTTATATATGTGGGCACGAGCCTTGATGAATCGTCCAAAATGTCCGTATTGACACGTGGTAATAACGATATATACTATCTAGAATTTCAGCAAAAATCTTCTTTTTAATTGTTATATAACAAAATAGGTTATAAATCATATGAAAATTATTCTGTGTAAAATAGATACAATCGTGATCAATATAATGTTGCAACAAAGATTTCAAGAAATATTTTGGAACCAACTTTAAAATATTGTACTACATTATTAAATTAAGATTTCAGAAATATTGATAAAATGCATTACAAAAACTTCCATGGTGATCTTTCAGAAGTCATGGGTAAAAGAAATTGACCTATGTAGTTTATTTAATTGCCAAGGTTATTTCAAAAAGTTTGTTTTTAATGATTCGCGCTATTTTTCGTTATAAACTAATTAAAAGAACAATAGAGAGAAACAAAGTATGAAAAGAACATAAGAAATAAAAATATTGTACATTTGTTCAAAAATATTTAAATTTAGCTAGAGGAAATGACTTCTACACACAATATACGAGTAAATATATACGAATAGAATTAATATAATTTGATTGGCGTATGAATAATTTAATAAATTCAAATTTGATTGAAAATTCTTTTCTGGCGTGTAAGTTAAAGGCAGAAATAAGTTCGATTGTTGCTCAATGCTTGTTCTGATGATGCCCTATCTGGCGCTATCACTTTTTATCTCTTATATTCACAGCATACCTTTTGAAAATAAAAAATCTAATTAAATTAAACTATAGTAAAACGAATATATTTTGTTGTAATCTTAAAATATCTTTCATATATATATTCTAGTTTGCTTCTGGAACCATAGATGAGTAATCTAACGGTTTTCATAAGTCTGAGTGCTTACAAAATGAAGAAATGAGTAATTAGAAAAATCAATAGAAATCAAAATGAAATATAAAAGAAGCATGTTTTGTTTTATGGATAGATATAACGCGTACCACAAAGAAATGATAATATATCATATAAAAGAACACGGTAACAGCCATAAATTGAGTGTGAGCACGATTATTTATAAATAGATACAAGAACAGCTTTAGAGTGAAGCAAAACCTAAGCGGCGACTATAGTCCACTATTTTCCGGTGTTTATAATTGGGTTTTATTTTCCAGAGGGACAAGATATTTGATCGGGCCCAACTCCACATTACCATAAGGAAAATAGCAGCTGCTACTTTAGTTGAAATGATGTGCAAAATAAAGCGTTCGTAGCAAGAAATACGTAAAAAGACAAAGTTTATTCGTATGTCGAACAAGAAATACGTAAAAAGACAAAGTTTAAAATAAAGAAAGAAACTTATATTTATTTATTACAATATAAAAATATTATAGAAGTGCACTTACATAATGCACTTGCGCAGGTCGTCTTCATACCAGGAATGTAAGCCATAACACACACACACACACACACAAAGAGAGAGAGAGAGAGAGAGAGAGAGAGAGAGAGAGAGAAAGTCTGACAGAGCTGCCATGTAAAAATGAGTGAATTGTGTGTGCAGTTATTAGTGATGCTGTTACAGATCTCTCAAGCTCCTGTCCTTACGAGGCGGCCAATGATGGATGCGGTAATCGCTAATGTGGGAGATCACATAAGTTCAGAATGTTTATTACTGCACTTTATACTGCTGGTCAATAGGGGAATCTTGCATATCTCAAATCGTTATTAATCGACGGTCAATAATATAATCGTACGATTCATTCGTATGTTTTGGATATTTACTTGGACTTCTTATGGCATGCATACAAAATTCTATTACGTTTTATCTTTGGAGTTGGCAATTTCTATGCTCTTGGTCCTCGACCACGTGCTCGATCGTGATTTCTGAACTACATACGTGTGTTAGTAAATAAATGTTCATCGAACGAATCTCGTATGCTAGAAGCATGAAGTGAGGAGTTATCGAATGACTCTTCGTCCTCGTGTAAGCAAGATAATCAGTTAGTGTACCGAACTGAGTACGTTTCGACGTAAGTTATTCTGAAGAAACTAAGTTTCGTAAATTAAAATACAAAATTGTCGGTTGCTGTGAAATTTCTTTATTAATAATTCAAAAGGCGAAGTAGATGCTACGAGAGCAATCAAAATACTGTCGAGCCGACCTCAGCGTTCAGTTCGGGTAGCTCGTTTTCTAATATTTTTTTTTATTCAGAATGTTTATTTTGAAGGGTTCGACCAGCGGAAAAACCGCGACGACTTGAGGACGGATCAGCGCGAGTGCCGATTCATCTGCGCAGCAGATGTGTCTTTACATAGGATTGGCGTTCACAATTTTCGAGCGTCTTCTAACAATACTTCGTTGTCAATACACACTTTTATTTTATGTAACTGGGAAATACAGTAATAAATTTTGTTCTGGACATATTACGCTGTGCTTGTACATACAAAAAGAAAAGGGCATTTCGATACATACGCATGACAAACTATATACTTATATTACATAAATGCACGTTCTTATATACTAACATTCTCTTACCCAAACATTCACACTAATTTTTGAATAAATACTATACAATAATATTAATATACGATATCGGTAAGCATTAGTATTCTTAAAAATAAACTTATAAATATATTCTTATCAATTCAAACGACTCTTAAAATAACAAACAATATAATTGTACGGAGATTTATACAGTTAGTCTGCTATAGTCAGTTAGCACTTGAAATGTAGACGCCAGTTAAAGAAAGTACACGTTCGAAAAGCCAAGTTTACTTTTAATACAAAACATCATATATTAATGGAGTAAACCTGTGGTATACGACAATTCGCCATAGGAATTACTCGATATTTTTTCATTCGAAAATCGCCGAACTCAAAAAACTCGTCGAACCTAAAATCTAAAATCGCTCCCTTCCATTTTTTTGCTCTTCATTAATGCTTTATGAAAAGTGCTACAGTGGTCTGAATTACTTCAAATATGCACCGTTTTGTTCTATAATCTGTTTCCGTCTCGGCGGCAACTTCATAATATCCCTCTCGTGGAAACCCCTCTCCTTATTTGCGAAGAAATGGGACAGCCATTTTTTACAAGCCTCCTTTGAGTCCAACTTTACACCACCAAGGGCTAGACATGGACAGGAACAGGCGCTAATCACTTGTCACTATGCGCGGGCTCTATGCTGGATGCGATAAAATCTCACATCCGAACTCCCGTAGTTTCTGACGAGTCATCCACGAAGCGTGTGGTCTGGCGTTGTTCTGGTGGAACACAACACCCTTCCTGTTGGTCCATTATGGACGCTTTTGGTCGATATCCTGCTTCAAGTGGTCCAGTTATTCACAGTAGATTGTAGAATTAAGTGTCTGTCTATATGCGAGCAGCTCATAGTGGATGATTTCCTTCCAATCCCACCAAACACACAGCAAAACCTTCCTGGCCGTCCATCCCGGCTTGGCCACTGTTTGGGACGGTCCACCGACTTTGGACCACGACCGTTCTCGCTTGATATTGCCACAAGTGATCAATTTTTCGTTGCCAATCACCATACGCTTCAAAAATGGGTCGAGTTCGTTCCGTTTCAGCAGCACATCGCAGGCGTCGATTCGGTCCACAAGGTTTTTCTGCGTCAAATCATGCGGCACCCAAACATCAAGCTTTTTTGTATGCAGCCTTCTGCAGATGGTTTAAAATGGTTTGGTGAGTAACTCTCATTTCCAGCGTGATATCACGAGATGCCACGTGCCGGTCTAACTCGGTAAATTCCTTGATTTGATCGGTATTCGTTGTCACAGGTCTTTCGCCGGCTGGCTTATCCATGGTGTCGTTTTCACCGGCTCTGAATCGTCAAAACCATTCCTCTGCGGTTCGAAAGAATAGCGTGTCATCCCCCAAAACACCATTAATCTCACGAAACGTTTCTCTAGCGGATTTGCCTTTGACGAAGAACAACTTTAAAATAGCGCGAATATCGGCGTTCATGCATAGCGTCATTTTGTACGTTCGATCAAGACCTTTTAAATGATGTATAGTATTGCCAGATACCAGCTCTGTAGTGCTGTGTACATAGCCGCGAAATTCATAAGACAAAAAGGCGGAAGGGAGATATTTGACGACCTAATAATAAGATTGAATAAATTAAACTTTATATACATGTCTATCAATAAAATAATTTCTCAAATTATAGCGCGTGTGGGCGATACAAGCCAATGAAAGTTCTATTCTCTCTCTCTCTCTCTCTCTCTCTCTCTCTCTCTCTCTCTCTCTCTCTCTCTCTGTTTTTCAGTGTCTCGCCTACGCTCTCGCTCTATTTCCTCTGGAATGATTATGGTAAAAATAAGAGGAACGATTCAATATAAATTTTTGTCATTGAATAATATTTTATTGGCACGATAGTCGAATTACATATAATGAAAGGCATCTATGAAAATTTTCTAGATTTACCTCATGGGAAACACGGGACAGAAATTCATATAAATTCGGATCTAATTTTACAAAGCATAAAAAAATTAATTATAACATACAGATGCAATATTTTTTTAATATAAAGTATCATTTAAAAGCGGCATTATATAATATGAGAATTTCTTATTCCATTACATATAATTATTAGACATATAATATGATTTTGAGATCGAAATTTGCTTTCCAATTTCGGTTCAAAGCTTACATTACCAATTCCAATTGGTAATGTAAGCTTTTTGATTGCACACGTCATATAAAATAATATAGCGAATTAAGCTTATTAAGTTAAATTAATAAATGATAAACAAATAAACGCTACTTCATTTAGCAAAATAATTAAAATAATTGAATTTAATAATTTAATTTCTCTCACAATCAAATTATACATCTTCATATTATAAGTTCTTTTATTCTTGATCAAGCGTGGTACGTCTAAGATTAAACCACCTGTTATCATACTGATGAGTACAACAGGTTATCAAGAACTAGACGTACAAAAATAGTTTCTTTCTGTTGATTTTAATTTTGTGAAAATTTTAATTCCATTTATCAAATACATTTTTTCTCCTATATTCCTTATAAAATTCAGTCTTCATATTTGGATTAATCGCTTGAAAAAGAATTTTCAATGTTAAAACATTGCTTGGTAAAACTTCTCAAATGGATTTCTAGAGTTTATATTTATTATTTAAAACTATTTACTTTTAATAGCATTGAATTGTTTCAGATAGCGTCATTAAAAACCATTATGAACGTTTGCTTCAATCGTTAAGGTTTCATTAAAGACGACAGAAACTGATTTAAGTTGAACGATTTTAAATAAATTAAAAGTGTCTTAAATTTTGGGTAGGAAATTATAATTATCTATAATCTAGAGATACAAGAGCCTTATACTACTATTAACCCGTACTCGATAGAGCTAAGAACTTAATTATTCATGAGACTCAAAAAATTAACTAAATCAATAATAAAAATTGCATTTAAAATTAAATTTATAGTATATAAACATAAATTAGTCATAAGTATATTATTTATTATAGTTAAAGATTCTTTTTATTAAAAATAAAGATTATGCAATTTTTCTCCTCAAGAAGTAGCCCATAGCTAAAATAAGTTTTATTATATTTGCTCGTGTTCTATAACACTGATTTTATACTTTACCCTTTACTGCTAAAAAGCGACTGCTAAAAGCCTAGGGATCGCATTATTCATCAAATCGATTCATCGACGCATATTTACTGCTATACGATGGGAGACGTAAATACAAGATACATAAAGCTCAGCCATGTGATGAAGGTGCGGGGTATGGGTTCTTGGAAAGACACCTTATCTGCTTACGGATATGTTAATGGCGCAGGCCGTGTTCCTCCATTCACCCCCCCCCCTTCCGCCTCTTGCCAAGGCGATATATTGTACGCTACCGAGACATTGAGACCCGTACTCGCGCCCAGAAGTGAGAGAGAAAAGAGGAGTGAATTTTAGCTCTCGGTAGCCAAGCAAACACACGAACAGCTACATCGGCCTTATTTGAGACTGGGTTGTTCTTTTCCTTCACTCTTATCAGTATTACAGCCTCTTCGTTTGCGTATGTACGCTCACGGCGACTTAATACTGCTCTCAGTCCGAAATCCGCTTAGGGGTTCGAGATGAAATCATCCCTTTCACTGTACATCCTTTTACTCCCTTCAATTAGAATGTTCACTGTCCAGTTAAGTTCAGCTCATAGTTTCACTTTAATAGTTCTATTTAAAATCAAAATTGTATCAAAATCTAATGTCAACTGTTGTAAACTCAATTAAAACATATTTTTATCGGTCTTACAATTTTTATAATATAATAAATTATTGTAATGGCAGTCAGATTTTCCTTATTTACAATCGACATCGTAGATGCTAAAATATAAAACTACTATTGAAAAATAATTAAAAAATAATTATGATACTATTGTAACAAATGATAATTTGACTGTCCCCACCAGCAAATAGACTGCATCTATACTGATATCATACTATTTCTGATTATCATCAGGAACTCAAGAACTTTAGCTATGAAAGCACTACATATTTTTATTCTAAACTCATAAACGATCTATAGTCTTCTCCGGTGATTAAGTAATCTATAACGTTACAAAATGAACAAATGAAAACATTCAATCTGAATTTCAGGAATTCTTAAAAAAAAGAAAATATTATTATATTTTGTGGAAATGAAAAATTAACATTAAAAATACTGAAACTTTTTTGACAAAAATATAGGTGCCCTCGAACATACGCAGAGATTATATCGAATATTACTGTAAACATTTTTACATAAGAGAAAAATATGAGGCCTACGATTGCTCAATCGCTAGAGCGAACTTGGTCATCCGAGTTCAAACCCCTGTAATAATTTACATGTACTTTGTTTACAGACACATCGTAGACTTCCGTCGCTGATTAGCACCGATATTTGGATGCATAAATAAAGCGACATTCAATAACATAAAAAAGATAGAAAAATATGATAATGATTAAATTATTCCCATGAAGCTTCTTACGATAAATGCAGATGAAAAACATAAATTACAAGCAACAAATAAAAATCAAAATTTTGAAAACGAAAAATCTATTTTGGAAAATAAAAAGTTTATTTTCTTCTAAAAACCTTGCTATTAAGGAAATAAAATTATGTTATTAAGCCTTGATTAGACATAATATAAATGCTTTCACAAGAAACTTAACAACTCAAGAACATAAACTATTCTCTGTTATTCTAAAAATGTATAATACAATGAATGACTACTCTATTTTTTCAAACATTATGCACTATCTTGATATATTGTAACATTGACTCATTGTTTATGAATGATAAGAATATTGTAACAAATGTTATTTTTCTCACTAAATATATAAAAATAATAATAATAATTACACCTACTTTTGTAACATATAGTTATACTTACTTCTTTTGCCCATTATCCTACATTATACAAGTTCGCATATGTATTCTTAGTTATCATATTTATAATATTTGATTTGGTACTATCTAAATGATAGTCTGATAATGCGAAATAGTTGAGATTGTTTTGATAAAACATTAGTGAATCTAAAGCAAGTCTATTTTCAGTTCTTTTTTTTGAAACATTTTGACCAATATCATTACTAATTTTACCTAAATATCGTTAGATAGTTACTAACTATAGTTAAGATTTAGTATTACATCTGACAAATGGAATCAGAAAAATTGAATACTTATTATTCATATTTCAGCTGTTTTTACTAATTAAGTGACACGGTAGCACCACGAAGGCTAGTTTGAGAACCGCGGGTATGGCGCGGCCGCTACACTCTTTACTTCTAAATTGAGATTTCGAATTTTTAACCAATGAAAAAAATTCTTTATCACTTCTTTATCGATAATTTTCCAAAGCATAACTACTATTTATGACCTAAGGAATCGTTTTCCGCTGGCATTTTTGGCTAAACAGCAGTTGTTAGCCAGAAACACCTTTTTCTATATATATAGTAATAGTAAATACACGGCACAAATGTCAACACTAAAACCGTCCAAACTGTAGCAAAAGTTCAGCACTAAGCTATATGTATAGTGTAGTAAGATAATATATAGTATTGTAAGACGCTTTAATATAATAATAGTTATAGAGTATATATATAAATACATAGCAGATAAAATGATGCCTGCCAGATAATAGCGTGTACCAAGCGTACGCACGATTGCGTGGTTTGCCACCCAGTCGCATCAAATTTGCGCAAGTGCATTGCGAGACAACAAAATCAAATTATTGTCGACAATACATAAGCGCAAGTTGCTTGAGGAACTAACAGAAATCTTCGGCTTATTGACGAATATATGCAAGAGAAATAATTCAAAATTTTTGTGCAATAGAGGTTATGCACGTGCGTTTCATGTATTTTGATGGATTTTCTTTTCCTTGTTCCATCAAACAATTATATTCATCGTCCCAGATGTGGTATGTTTTACATACACACACACACACACACACACACACACACACACACACACACACACACACACACACACATATATAATTTTATATTAATTAAAAATTTAAACACAGAATTTTAAAAAACACTGTTGATATTTATACTGTTACATAATTGTTTTTCGAACGTCCCTTTTATATAAAAAAGTAATATATATTTATATTTTAAGGCTATAATATAAATTATCAATATATCATTTGTAATTATGTTAAAATAAATATTATTTTGTGTAATCATACAATACATTGACAATTAGCTTACGGATTTTGCCTGACATGTTTTGCCTGTAATTTGCCGGTAAATTGTCTTGTACCTGGCCGTCAATACTTAAGATTCCAAGTTGTAAAGCGTACTAAGCGTTCCCGACAATACGCCGGCAGGATGATGATGCAGCAGAGAAGATGAAAACGAAAACCACTATTTCATCAAGTTAGCTTCTAGTTTACATTCTCCAGTTTTAAATGAACTAATTATTAGGAGTGTGAATAAGTCTTTCCCGTTTTTTGTAAGAGATGGCGCCACCAATACTGTGCGAGTATTCAATGGTTACATATGTCATAATCAAAGCTTATTCATATGTCAACAATTCCATACTAACACATTAGTTAAAATTTTTTCGCATCATAAATTTTTGATATCGTGAAAATATCGAAATTTGAGCCGCGTCGACGTCATTTGCGGGAAGTTTCACTTTATTGGTTCAATTTGAAGAAATCTGCTGCCGAGACGCATCGATTGCTTCAGGAGGCTTATGGAGAAGGTTGTGTCGATGATTCAAGTGTTCGCGGATGGTTTCGACGCTTCAAAAGCGGTGATTTCGACGTGGAAGACAAGGAGCGTTCCGGGCGGCCGCAAATCTTTGAAGATCGAGAATTGGCGACTTTGCTTGATGAAGATTCTTGTCAAACGCAAGAAGAACTTGCTGAAGCATTGGGAGTTGACCGAACAACCATTTCCAAGCGTTTGAAAGCCATGGGAATGATCCAAAAGCAAGGAAATTGGGTGCCGTACGAACTGAAGCTGAGAGACGTCGAACGGCGTTTTTTCACTTGCGAACAGCTGCTTCAGCGACATAAAAGAAAGGGTTTTCTGCATCGTATCGTGACTGGCGATGAAAAGTGGATACGTTACGATAATCCGAAGCGAAGAAAATCATGGGGACTACCCGGTCATGCATCATCATCGACGGCCAAGCCAAATATTCATGGCGCCAAGCTCATGCTCTGTATATGGTGGGACCAGCTAGGTGTGGTTTACTATGAGCTTCTGAAACCGAATGAAAGGATCACAGGCGAGGTCTATCGACGACAATTGATGCGTTTGAGCTGCGCACTGCGAGAAAAACGGCCACAATACTCCGACAGGCACGACAAAGTTATTTTGCAACATGACAATGCTCGCCCACATGTTGCACCGCCGGTGAAAACATACTTAGAAACGCTCAAATGGGAAGTCCTACCCCACCCGCCGTATAGTCCAGACGTTGCTCCGTCTGATTACCATCTCTTCAGATCGATGACGCATGGCCTGGCTGACCAGCACTTCCATTCCTACGAGGAAGCCAAAAAATGGGTGGATGACTGGATAGAGGCCAAACCGGTCGAATTTTTTCGCAACGGGATTCGTATGTTGCCAGAAAGATGGGAAAAAGTTGTAGCTAGCGATGGCCAATACTTTCAATAATTCATTTGTAACCATTTTTTCACAATAAAGGCTCAAAATTTGAAAAAAAACGGAAAAGACTTATTCACATACTTGATACTTTTTTTTAAATTAACTTACATTTGTACATTTTACTTTAAATTAAAAAATTTGAACAAGAAGATTTAAATTATTATTACTGATGTGCAAATGTCATTTACATAAGTTTTATATTGTGCATAAATTAAAAACTATGGACTAATTTAAATTATCGTTCAAAATATAAACCTCATAATTATTTAATTAATAATATAGAAAATAGTTTCAAATATAATTATTAATAAAATATTCTAAATAACAGCTTTACTTATGCGCATATAATTTTGAATAATAAGACAAAAAACAAACAATAAGTTATTTTGAAATAGAAATTAAAAAACACTTATGAAGCATAGAACTTTTATTTAATAAAAATTATTGTTAAATAGACATGATTTTAATATATTACCACAAAAAATATTCTGTAATTAAATTATAAATCAGTTTACTGATATAGTCAGATGTCCTACTGATTGTGATAAAGGGAAACATAATAATACATGTTCTTTTTTATGTTATTTAACATTGCTTTATTGATGCTTCCAAATACTGGTGCTAATCAGCGACGGAGGTCTACGATGTGTTTTTAAATAAAGCATATGTAAATTATTACAGCGGTGCTTGTGTTTATCGGCCGAGACCGGGGATTTGAATTCGGATCACCAAGTTACTAAATCTACGCTCTAGCAATAGAGAATAAAATATGTTCTTAGCAAAATAAATAATTTACTACTTATAAATCTTATATATATATATATATATATATATATATATATATATATATATATATATTTAAAACTTAATATAAAATATTATATAACGAAATCAAAACATTGAAATAGTCAGATGTCCTGTTTATGATAAAAGAAAATAGAATAATATGTGTGTATATATATCATATCGTATCGTATCGTATCGTATCGTATCGTATCCTATCGTATCATATCCTATCATATCATATCATACTAATTTATAAAGACAAACCGTGTTTTTGTTTGCACACGATATCCGAGAAAACTAATGAACCGATTGTTCTGAAATTTGACATATAGATTCTATATTATTTTGGGAAGGACATGGGCTATGTTTTTTCCTGAAAATCATTTTAATTTTAACAATAAATTAAGATAACAGTTTTCGTGGTCAGTTTCACCAGCGGCCACTAAGTGGCGTCTTGAATCACGAACATCAACTCAAAGTAGTTCACTTAAAATATTAATACCAGACCAGATCAAACAAATGTTCATATCCAACTTTGGGAATCATCCTAAAGAAGGTGTGATGATAGACGGTATTATCCTTTTTGTTTTTCAAGGTAATCTGACACTATTCTCACACATTATAGATGTCTTTTGATTTCTGTAAATTTTATTTTCTCTTACGTGCGAAAATCTGTTTCGCTGTCGCTCTCTTTCTCTCTCTCTCTCTCTCTCTCTCTCTCTCTCTCTCTCTCTCTCTCTCTCCCTCTCTCTCTCTTTATTTCTCCGTCTTTTCTTATAAAAAATTTTGTGTATGCCAAATCATACTGAATATAGTTTGTGACGACAAATTTTATTTTTATTTTATTTTATACATTATATATTAACTTCAGAATTGTGATAAGAGACTGTTTTTTTAGTTTGAACAAAACAAATGATGGCAAAATAGGGTCCTATACCAACAACCTCAAAACAGTATATATATATATATATATATATATATATATATATATATATATACTGCTATTCGCATACCAACATTTTGCTTGAATTTTAATTGGCAGCACTACGAAAATATTCACGGTATTTAATTGAAAAAACGGAAATATACGATATATATATATATATATATATATATATATATATATATATATATATATATATTTTCTCTATATTATATTGTACATTTTATATATACACATTTTAAATACGGTTTCTATTGAGAAATATTGTGTAAGCGTATACCAGCGGTTGATTACGATATTCCGTTGCCTCAAGACTATTTCTATAGGCAGTTGTGTTTTCGAATAATAGAATGCAATGTCCAGGTGTCTCTGAGCGATTTCTATGGGTAATATTATATTTAGTTCTTAGAAAACGGCATCCAGGTATGAGGAAATCGACTTGTATGTGAAGATTCGTGTTGAGACGGTAAAATACGATATCTAGGTCTTTCTGAACGACTGCTACGGGGAGTATTGTATTTAGTCGTTAGGAAGCGATGCTAGCTTTCTCGGGACGACTTCTACTGGGACTATCGTGTTTAGTTGATCGCCGACTTCTACGGAGAGCTTCATGTTCGGATGATAAAATGCGATTTCCAAATGTTATGGAACGACTTCTACGGCGGTATCGTGTTTAGTTGGTAGGAAACGATGTTCAAGTATACTTAACTCTCGCAGCACCAGCTGCTGATGACCCGTCTTCTCTCTACGAGGTGGTTCGCTGATGAAAGCGGCGTAACGCTAAGGAAAACAAAAGGGGGAGGGGCGGCACTCAATATATATACGCCTCGATTATCATAACAAGTTTCGTATATTATATATCTCGGATACGTGATAAGAACTCCGAATATGCTCTCTCTCTCGCTCTCACACACCCGTATTCGCGAACACACCCTCTTGCGCTCGCGTTTTACATGCACCTCGGCTACGCGGTGCACATACACTATCTCACTAACTCACTCGCACTCCCGGGTTTCGCCGTTCGGTTCCTTCACTCTCTCTTTCTTTCTTTCGCACTCCTGACTCGTGACACACGCATTCTATCTCTCTCAGTCACTCGCACTCCCGGATCTCGTTGTTTGGTTCTCTCACTGACTTTCTCTCTCTCTCTCTCTCTCTCGCACTTCCGACTTGCGACACACGTACTCTATTTCTCTCTCTCTCACACACACACACGGCAGTTCGTGGTCTCCACTCACTTACTGTGGAGCCTCTTCTTCTCGTCCCACTGCCCCGTTGTTCTCGTACTCGATAAATCTTCCCGCTCGCGCACGTGTTTCGCCCGCGTACTCGCCGACGTCGCATCGCGGTCCGTGGCCCGGGCTTATAACTGTGCGGTCGCTTGTCGTCGGTACTCACCGTACTCTGCTGTCTCCGGGCTGTCGATGGAAGGCGCCGGCGGATGATCTTTTTCCTCTTGATCGGGCTGACTTGAGCCGTGGATGTCGCTCCTCTCGGTTGGGCTTGTGATAATCGGGTCGAATGAGACATGGTCGTCCCTTTCTCTCTTTCTCTCGGGACAGGCTTGACGTCGACGTCGCGAATACGGTGCGTTTTAGCCTCGCAAGCACTTCACCATCACTTCACAAGCTCGTATCTTGTTTCTATATTTTTCGAAAATTTACAGTGCTTCAAGGAAAACGGGCAAAAAGACCGAACAAACTCTCTTTTCACTTCAACGTATCAGCTAACAATAATCACGTCTACTCTTCACGCGCCTTCTACCGTCCCCCCTCTCCCCCGGGTCCTGCTCATCACACTCGCTCTTTCGCGCGGATGCGGCATACGCATTTCTCTCTCTTACATATACTTCGCGTGCGCGCGCATCAATTCGTGCTCTCCGTATTCACTCAGATCTTCGTGCTGCAGCTGAGTTCAACGGCACCTTGAAAGAAGTAAAATGCCGATTAATCGCGAATTTAGACCGTTACTCATTGTGACATCCATCACTATATATATATATATATATATATATATATATATATATATATATATAGGGAGAGAGAGAGAGAGAGAGAGAGAGAGAGTAGCTTGGGCTCAGGTAATAAGGGTATCTGATCATTGACTATAGTTAAGTACCGGACTTTACTAACCAAATTGAAGTTTGTTAATGGTCCAAGTTGGATTAACCGAATTTTATCATCCGAATTTTTCGGAATCTTGTAACAAAATAGTGTTTTTCTATTTCTTTGAGGGCGAAAAATTACTTTTAAATTAGAATCCTTCAAAACATATTATATAATCTGTTCAAATAAATAAATAACATTTTTTTATATATAATTGATAGCTATAATTCCCTCATAATAAATTATAAATTATATATATATTTCTATTTTTGGCTATTCAAATCGTATGTAGTTACAAATGACAGTTATTGACCAAGAAAACTTCATTTATTAAGATTACAGTATAGACTGTAAAACATTTTCATGAAAAAATTAATTATTAAAAAAACAGCATAAGCTTTGTGAGAATGGGCCTGGCAAGTTCATACCTATTTTTTTAATAATAATGAATTATCAGTGAATATAGTAGAAGTATTTTTAGCTAAAAACATCGATGATTTAAGATAATTAACTCTATTTTATGAGTCCACACGTGGACCAAATGATTGGAAAATAAATTCGGCTCTTGGTGAATGATTTCATTACTTTATTAAGCTGCATTTCCGTTAAAACTATTTATTTATTATTATTTTTTAGAGTTTTAGATATATTTGTATGAAATATACATGCTGTTTTATATATATATATATATATATATATATATAATATATAGGGTGAGGGTGAGGGTGAGGATGAAGATGAGGATGAGGGTGAGGATGAGGATGAGAATGAGGATGAGATGAGATGAGATGAGATAAAGACAAATTATGGAAATCGAAATCAACACAGATTTACTTTCCATTATATTATTGTACAGTGTACCCCTTTCATTTGAAAACTTTAGGTACAGAATAGAGTTCAGAAACGAGCTTTCAGTTACCATACTTTTGAAGGTCAAAATACCGGAAGAATATGAAGCTAGAAATCAAAAACTCAATAACAGCAATGGTATTACAACATCTGCTTTTTCTGCCATAATAAGTAAACAGCATTCAGCATATAAATATAAAAGGAGACGAATTTGAAAGAGCATAACAATATTGCCGCAACGAAAAATTATACGTGAAAGGTAAGGATACAATAAATTTAAACATAGAAATAAATAGCAATCAAGAAAAAATTGTTAAATGTTATATATAGCAGATTTAAGATAAAATATTATTACCTTAGCAAAGATTGCAGGTAGAAATAAGATTGTAATTCTTTAAAACAATCAAGCTATAGTAAACGATAAATATAATAATATAGAATGTAGAGCCAACAGAGTAGGTAATCTTTATATTTAAAACAAATAAAAAATGAATATGCGTATTATGTAAATAATGATAAAATACTACTAAACCTATGGCATTTGCTCATGGCTCATTAAAACGAAAAATATTTTATAAAGATATTATACGGCTTGTATATATTTAACTTTAAAAAAAGGGTAAAAAATTATGAAATCGCTAAGCCTGTGCTATAGGACAACAAACTTCTATTACTAACTTTTCTCATGTAAAAAGTATTTAAAATTACTGGCTCAGAGCGAGTCCTACCAACTTTTGAAAATGTAGTTTTGAATGATATGAGAGATAGGTTGGAATGCTGCTGGAATAGTTTATTTAATTTAATTCAATGAAAAGGGGCGAGTTCTTTTAATTAAATGTTTACCTTATATTAATCTTACGGCACACCTCAGGTCAATATTAACCAGATTGATGGATATTTGCATACCGAAACCAGCTGTGACGTTCCGGCGGAGTTCCGAGTGTCACTTGGAATTTTACGCGGCTAATTTGGCGCCTTTTAAATCCTGCTTGGAGGCAGCGGTTGGAGAGATTCTCGGCCTGCAAACTTGCAACGGTATACTGTGCTTAGCCTTGCTAACGGCTGTAAACTTGGGCGGCAATTTATTCACCTGCCCTCTTAGCGCCTTTCATGGATGATGAATACGTGGATATATGCGAAGTATCACTGCAGGGAAGGATTATCAATAACTAGCGAAGAAAATTAGAAAAATAGAGGAAATAACTTTAATATTCTGGCTATTATGATAAAAATATCTGGGCGACGAGAATACAGCTCGTAAGCAGCACGGGTAGCCTAGTCCTGCACTTTCGAGGGCTATATATACCCGAGCCGTAATCCTCCGCCGAAATTTTCGCCGCACAGATGACATCGATGGTCAGAAAAAGATGAAAACGGCTTGTCCATATGGGAAATTGCACGTCCCTTTCATCTTCCCGCCACCTTTCATCGATTATAACGTGTTTGTGTAATCTCGTTTTAAGCAATGACTGTTTTACGAAATTCCGTATATCATATATGGTACACGCCGTGGCTCGCCCATTGTCCCGTCGACCCGTAAGAGCGTTGAGCGTGGGAGAGGGACGGTAAGCGCGAGAAAATTTCTCGTACTTCTCTGAGACATTTCCCAAACCTCAAATCGCTGGACGCAAGACCCACACCCTTAACTGGTTGGTTGGGGATTTAGAATGAATCCAAACAACCATAACGCTGAGTTTATTTGAAGTGGCTAGTAATTACATGGCATTTTGTCTAACACTAGAATTTTGAAGATGAGATTACATAGTTGAGCATTTTCGTAGTTGTAGTTGTCGCGCTTTTACTGGCGATTGTATTTTGAATGCAGAAATACTTATTTGCCTTTATTTATGTTCAACATGTTAATGCGTTGAACATTTCTTGATCACAAAAGATAGCACATAGTAGTATATTTATTGGTCATACAAATTTTAAATAAATAAATAAATAACTTTTGATGCTAGAGTTTGTAAGTGTTTGAACTCTAATTTCTATTATATTTCTTTTATTCATTTGGGTTCTCTTTTTCTGTTTTTCCCTATTTTACAAAAATTGATATTTATATATATATATATATATATATATATATATATATATTATAACCCCGAAATCGGATTATTACTTACGGTTCACTTGCGTGTGTGTGTGGACTCTTCCACGCTGCTGGTCGTGCACTCCGCTGAAAGGGGACGGGGAACGAAAAATGAACCACGCGGGTGATTTTAGCAGATTATTACAATATTAACGTTTATTATCATTAACGATCTATTTACAATAATAAAGTAGTACATACGTTATGTACTGATTGCGGGTTCCGCGACGCTACATCAATTATTTATATAATTATGCACTCATTTAACATACACAGGGACGGGGGAAACGGAACGGGACGCTCTCGATACGAAACACGTGGGAACGACGGTATAATATCACATACTATATGCTAACAAACTACTTATACGTGAACGCATTTACGGCAGTACAATATTATAAAAAGGAATTACGAAACTTATCACTTGGCTACGCGCGATAGATACATATTATTACAGATGAACCGCGAAGCTATATATTCTTCGGTAGATCGCGGCGCGCGGGTGCGGCGGCGGGTCAGGACCTAGCTATACGCACACATGAACATAACAATAAAAACAAAAAGCTACTTGCCGCCGACGACGATGATGCTGTCGCTGGCGCTCGCTGATGTGGTCGCTGACGCTCGTTGGTGCTGTCGCTGGCGCTCGCTGGTGCTGTCGCTGGCGCTCGCTGGTGCGGTCGCTGACGCTCGCTGGTGCTGTCGCCGACGCTCGCTGGTGCTCGTCGGTGTCAGGGCGACCGGGCACGCGCTCTCTCTCTTGCTCCTGGCTGCTAGCTTGCGCGGTTCCGCGTGGCTGCGGCTCGTAGCCGCTGATGGCGTCGCTGGCTCACGACAGCACACGTATGATAACGCGTACACGCTTCTTCGTAGCTTTCGCTCACGGTCCGGGGCTGATGCGAGGATGTCGCCCCGTGTACTCTCCTCGTCGACACCGATGCGCTCGCACAGAGTTTGCACGAGGGCAAACTTGTAACACATTACCGCGAAAGGCGCATAAACTGCGGCCTTAACTCTACGATTCGCAATACGATCGCGAACGGAAAATACCACGGTATTTTAAAGCGGAACGAAATAAAAGTGCGTCCGGGACGAAAGGAAAAAGGTGTAAATTTAGGACTACAAACGACGAAAGCCAACTCAAGAACGCGAATTGACGAAGGTCAAATCAAGAATGCGAAGTTCGTTCCGAACTTCTTACTTCCTATAGCGCTTCTAGCGCCCTCGCGGCTCGCGCGTATCGTTTCGCGGACACGCCCGAACACTCGCGGTTCCACACGAGCGCTCTCTCCTACAGAGGCCGTTCGGGCGGTTACAATATATATATATATATATATATACATATATATATATATATATATATATATATATATATATATACATATTGTTACGTATTAGTTTTACCTGGTTACATGCAGTCCGATACGTAGTCATATCTCGTCCGTCCGCAGTTCTAGCAGCAGTTATAGCTAAACTAAAGAGAAAGCGAACGTGAAAATAACAAAATGAAAACGCTTCGTTCGACAATAATTACACGACTTTATTTACGCAACAAACATATAATATATTTATATAATTATTCACGGCGGTAACTTACCGTGAGCGGGTTCCGCGACATCGCTATATTTAAACAAGGCATGCGGAGATATACACGCACGCCGGGGACGGGAAAAAGGGGAACTCGGAGGTCTCACGCAGTAACATACGGCATGAACTCACTATGCGACGGCTCCGATGGCGACGGGTGCGAACATATATTCAAGAACGGTAAAATAGCGTAACTTGCCCCAAGCTGACGTACATGCTGTCGCCGGCTTCCTCTCGCTGGTCTCTCTCTCTCTCTCTCTCTCTCTCTCTCTCTCTCTCTTGCGCTGCTGGATCGCGTAGCTTCCGCTGTTTGTGCGGCGTTCTCTCGCGCTCTCTCTCTTGCTTGTTGCTGGTTCGCGCGGCATCTTCTTGTTAGCGCGTGCTGCATACGTGTCTGCTGGTGGATCGGCGGTGGCTTTCTCGGGGTACACGTAGATGGTGGTAAAGGAGAGAGTTCAGAACAACCTGGGCGTAATAGTGAGCTGTTGGACGGCCTCACTCGGAACGGGGCTGATGGCTTGGTAGAGAGGCTGTGGTACTGTATAATAAAAGACGCAAATACTCTGTCCGACGGCTGAATCGCGAAGAAGGGATCTTTCGCTGCCTTTCTTATTCACTTGCTTCGCTGCGCTTTGCGCGCAATGTTTCGGCACATAATGTACCTTGTTCGCGCATACACGCGCACACGCTCGGTTTTCCAACTATTACTATGAAATCGGCAGTTTGTACGGTTACAAACTCTCCCTGCCAAAACCGAGGGGACACGTTGAAGTCATGTGCTAAAGGATTGCGTGAAAGGATAAGAGGTGAAGGGAAATGATTTAGCTATGTATGGTAGAGTGAAAAAAACGTGAAAATAGAAATGTACTCGTCCGCTCGTGGTAAGTGAACTCTTGTTCAATTAGGTCTCGAATGACAATAAAAAAGAAAAATTTTCTTATTTTAAACAAGCACACGCTGGTGTTCACATAAGTTGTACGTTGTTTGTGACTCGATATAATTCAAGAACATATACCTAATCTATCCTAACTAATCCTATATATTTTTATTTTCTTTTTTAATCCAAAGTTATCATATTAATTCTAATCATTTTAGTATTCGGCTTTCGGTGTATTGTTTTTGTGTATCTTATTCTATTCTATTGATCTTAACTATTTTATTTTTCCGCTTTCAATGTGTATCTTTTTCTAGTTCTATTCTATTCTATGAATTTGAACGATTTTACATTAAACCTATCGTTAATTTGAATTTACCCTTCGTGAGTTCGTCTTCTTCTATTATTATTCGTCTTATCAAGCTCTGCGTGGTCTTCTGCAATATTTTTTTTTCTTCTGGCAGCAACTTTGGCATCGTCTTCTTCGGGTTACGTCTGTGGGTGTTGCTGAAATGGTGTTGACCATCAGTGGTGAGTTAATAAATCGTATTTGGCTTGTGGGGTAGCGTTGCTGGGCTAGACTAGTAGGTTTATGGGTGAGCCATTGTCTGTTCGTCTTCAATGGTTTAAATCAACTCGTTCTCACCTGCCAACGCTGCGTCATTTGTAGCGTTCTCATGCTTGTGATAATGATGTCAGTAAATAATAGATGAGTATGGACATGTGATTGTGTGTGGACATTCTTTATCCCTGTGCTCCCATGTAGTAGTTTCGGCACGTCGCTATATTTATTCTGACTCGTATTTCGCGGAATTTCTATTGCTCTCACGTGGACATTGCTAGGGGACTTCGATAGAGAACTTAGTGCGGTAGGATTGATTCTAATTAAACGGGACATGGTATGGTGATGGGGGTATAGTTTATTTATTAATGTAAACTATCATCACTATCATCACCGGTTGCGATCTCTCAGCCAGAGCGCCTGTGATCTCTTTTATGGTCTGCGCTACATTATGCGCGACTGACGGGTTTGCAGCAACCTTCTCTTCTTTAGGCTCCGTCATGTTCTCTTCTTATGCGCTATCTGTTGCAACCTTCCCGACTGCGTGTCGCGGTCGCTCTCCCCCTCCCAAAACGTAGCGGCAGGGACTTTCCGCTCCGAACAGTACGCACAAGCGTATACGTCACGGTTTGCACTACCACATCTATAGCAGAACTTATGGTTCTGGGGGTATGGGCAGGCGGAGTAGCGATGCCCTTGCGCACGGCAATTCCAGCAACCATGTGCAGGTAAAGTACACTTTTCAGTCGATGCCGATAGATTCTGCTCAGGAGCGTTCCTCTTTTTGCCTGGTATGCTGCACAATCCTGGTAACGGCTTCGAAGACAAGGATGGGTGCGGCCGTATTGGGGGTACAAAACTGGGGGTGGTGAGACCGATAACTCCATGAGGGCCTGTATTGTAGTTCCTCTTGGAACTGTGTTGATGGCGCAATCATACTGCGTCGCCATTGGCCTAGGGAGTGGGTTTTGAAAACTTGCGACGGGAATCGAGTCCATTGGGACCTCTGCTCGGCATTGTCCCTGTTGGTTTTGAGTGAATTCGTATGGATGCGATAGGGAAGTATCGAGGTGGTTATCGGTACAGGCTCTTTCCTCATCGGGGACTTTTTCGTCGCTCTTGTACTTTATCGGTACGATTACTTTCCCTTGTATTTGTGATTTCTGAGCACCTGATGTTTTTGGGCAGGTTTTCTACCTGCCGATCTTTGCGGCCGAACGCATAAAGGCGCATTGATCGCCGCCATAAAGCCAGACCTCGTTTTCTTCAGGTGTACCTACGTACACTATAGGCTCAACCTTCGCTTGGGGAGTTTGTTTCTTGGGATTATCTGCCAATGGATTTTTGGGCCTGCGCGATAGGGAAGTGGAATTATAGCGTCTTCTGGATGTCGGTGATCGATTATTTTCCTTCGCGACGCTTCCAGCGGTCCCGTTCTCTGGACGTCGGTAATCGATTATTTTCCTTCGGGACGCTTCCAGCGGTCTCGATGTTCACCGCAATCGTGTCTCCTAAATCCTTATATACTCCCTTGAATGGATTATAGAGCCAGTACGTCTCAATTTTCTTCGAAGGGCGGCGCAGTTCCTTGTATGGGGGAAAACTCACGTTTGCGGTAGGGTCTGGGTGGCAGGTCGTTTACACTTCACCTGTGATAGTTTTACGTCGTTCCGGACGTTCGCCTTCAATGTCTTCTGGTGTTGATATCGCTGGTGTTGTGGTAGTTTTACGTCGTTTCGGACATTCGTGTTCTTCTTGAACTAACTTCCCTATCGGTGCTTCAGATGTTGTGGTAATTTTACGTCTTTCCAGACGCTCGCAGATGCTGTTATCCTCTGCATTCTTGGTAGTTTTACATCGTTCTGGATGTTCACAGATGATGTGATCCTCTGCGTTTTGGTAGTTTTACGTCGTTACGGACGATCCTGCTCATCTTGAGCTTCCGTAGTTTTATATCGTTGCGGATGATCGACATCGAATTCTTCGATGGTATCGGTAGGGTTATGGGGAACTGTTTCGTCGAGTGGAGGCTCGCTTGTGTCTAGCAGGGACAATGTAAATGCAGTGTAAATGGCCAGAATAATATTCATCAGCTTCTCCTCCTCTAGGATAATATCCTGTGTTTCACTGGACTTAACGCAATCATGTTGGTGGTTTCGTTGTCTATCGCCTCTGGCTTTTCTAGGGCTTCTATTAGGGATCGCATTTCGAGGGACGTGTCTAGCTAGGGGATGCCCGGACGCGTTTGCATTGTAGATGTGGTTGCGTTTATTGGGGCTTCTCTCTTCGCCTCTACGTTGTTGAGGCTTAGGCCTATGGGTGTACTTGTTTCCCCAGGTCTGCGCAACTCTTTGGTCACTACTGATGTGCGTAGTCCTCTGCCTCTGCCTACGCCTCTCTGCATGTTTTGCCTGGTTGGATATGGCACTTGTAAAAGAAGCAGGAGTATTATTAGGAAGGTAATATCTTTTGATATCAGAAACGTGGGTTCTCGTTTCTTTCCCGCTGTTTATGTCACTCAGCTCAAATAGGACTAGGCAAACCTTTCTGATTTATCGGGACCCAATGATAACACATGGTTGCGTCAACAGACCATGTGATTAGCTTCGAAAGTTTCTTATCGTCGGCCTTGGTTGTAATATTTTGCTTGTTTTGAGCTTTTTTTACTCGGTCGATCCAGTCTGCAGGTGTTAGAGACTGAATTTTCTGAGTCTCTCCATGAGTGTGTCTATACGTCGGCATTTCTCTCGGTTTTCGTCCGAAATTGAGGAATGTCGGCGATGCTTGGCTGCTTGCGTGTACCGAGGTGTTTACGGCAAACGCGAATTCGGACAGGTGGAGATCCCGGTCCTTATGGTCGTGTTTGATAAAGATGGAAACCATCGTCTTTATGGTTCGGTTTACCCGTTCGACAGGATTCACCTGTACGTGATATGGTGCTATGAATTGGTGAATGATACCTATTTTAGCCAATTTGTTTTTAAGCAAATGGTTGGCAAACTCTATGCCGTTATCTGTGATAAGGAATTTTGGACATCCCCATTTGAAAATTACCAGTTCTTTTAGCGCCTTAACGATTGTCTGACAAGTGGCTTTTTTTATCGGCCTGATTTTGATGTACTTAGTGAATAAGTCCTCGAAAATCAACATGTACCGATGTTAGCCCTTACTGGCCGGGATGGGTTCCATGATGTTAGCTGCCACAGATGTTCAAGGGCCTTCAATATTTCTTTAGGTCATTAGACCAGCCGGTGCTCTTTGTGATACCTTATATATTTGGCATTCTGGGCAGTGTTTTATGTACTTGTATACATCCCTTCTCATTCCAGGCCAGTAGTACAGTTGGCTTATTTAGTGTATTGTTTTGTCTACGCTGAAATGTCCTGATGTAGGAGTGTTGAAGCGTTCGTATAACACCTTTCTCTGTCTACTAACTGGTATTACCTGTTTCCAATCGTCAGGGGTTTCGCCTATAGCGTTAGAGAATGGATTTGGTCGGTGTTTATACATTTCATCGATTCTGACTGTACAGTCTCGATGGTTTTCTGTATGATTCTGTATTTCGCTCATTTTCCGCTTATACCAGGAGTCTTTCTCTAGGGACCTGAAGGTTGCGGTAAGAGATTGCTCTATTTGAGGGGGTCTTGAAAGTCCATCCGGTATGTGATGGAGCGCTCCGTTTCTATGTATGATTTCCATATTATGCGCTTGTAGTGCTGTTAATCATCTTACTAGGCGGCCTGATGGATTTTGTAGCGAGTGCAGCCATTTAAGACTGCTATGGTCTGTAATGACCGTACATTTTTCGCCTAGCAGGTATCCTCTAAATTTTTCAACTGCCCACAAGACTGATAGATACTCTTTTTCCGTGACAGTGTAGTTTGCTTCGACCTTTGTCAGTATCCTATTTGCGTAAGCAATAGGATGCTCTTCTCCGTTATTTTCTTGACTAAGTACTGCTCCGAATGCGTAGTTGCTTGCGTCAGTTGGCAAAACGTATGGGTTGTTTTGGGTGAATCGAGCTAGCACAGGCGCTTGCGTAAGCAGGATTGTTAGTTTGTCAAATACGTCTTGCTGGGCCTGCTCTCAGTCTCATTTGATGTTCTTTTTAAGTAGTCATGTCAATGGTAATTTTATGTAAGCGGGGTTACCAGTCTACCATTTCTAAAAAGGCCCTCAGCTGCTTTAGATTCGTTTGCCTCGGGTAATTACTTACCGGACGGATCTTCTCCGGATCCGTGCGCAGACCGTTCTCGACTATGATGTATCCTAAATATTTAACTTCGGAGCAGTAAAACTCGGATTTAACCATATTAATCTGAAGCCCAACCTCATTAAGGCGGGCGAGCACCGCTGTAAGTTCCTGAGTATGCTGCTCAAATGTTATAGTGGCGATTATAATATCGTCCCTGTAGACGAATACATTCGGCTGCCACTGTGGCCCGAATATGAGGTCCATACCTCGTTGGAAAATAGCTGAGGCGTTGGTCCGCCCATATAGTAGGCGAGTATATTGATATAGATCCTTTTGCGGTACTGTGAAGGCAGTAATCTCTTTGTTGTGTTTGTATAAGGGGTTGGTCGTATGCTTGACTAAGGTCTAATTTAGACAAGTACCTTGCGTCCCTTATATAATCCAAAAGGGTATCCATTGGTGGGAGCGGATACGTGTTCTTGCGCGAAATCTGTTTAATCGACTTGTAGTCGATACAAAATCTGATCTTTCCATCTTTCTTTGGCACGATCACGGGAGTTACCTTTTTTGGGAGTGTACCGCTCGGTATTAGGTGGTTTAGCACCTGCTTGAGCTTTCGCACCTCCTCCTGGGTTAGTGTTGCTACACATACAATGGCTGCTATGGCATTGATGGTTTCTTGCCTGTTCTTTTTCGGTGTAACGAAATGGTGAATGATTTGTCGCGATGTATGCTAGATGGCGTTTGCAAAATCTATCGCCATCTGTATTTTTACGATGATATCCATTCGGAGGATCATTCATATGTTAAAGCATGAGACTGTGAAATTTGCTTTCAGCAACTGGACATCGATTTTCAGCGATATTACAACATCTCCGTCGTTAGCACAGAGCTTTCCGTCTGAGAATTCCAAGTATGAGATGGTGTTATCACTAATCTTTATAGTCTCTCTGGGCCAGGACCCACAAACGAACTTCTTGCCCCGGGGTCGACGAGAGCTGGGAATATCTTCCCCATTAGCTCAATGTTTAGGAAGAAACGATTTTCTTCATTTCGTATTGTGTTCGGGCAGGCATCGGTTACGTTTCTAGCTTTTGGGTATTTATTATCGAGGGAACTTGTCCCCGTTAGTGGAGTCCTCTCGTAAGGGGTGCAAGGTTGACTCCATTTTCTTGACCCCTTACGCATTTCCCTGATGTTTGTAGGAGTTGCAGCGTGGACAGTTTCGCGTCGTGACGTCTTTTTCTCCACAATTGTAGCAGCGGAGACGTCTTCTATCAGGGCATCTATTTGCCCAGTGACCTACCTGCTTGCAGTTCCAGCAGGGTCTATCTTCATCACGACGCGGTTCGCTTCCTGCACTTGGTCTTTGTGTGCCATTGCGTTCGTTGTTTTTATGCCACATCCGATCATCATATCGCTCGTTTCTGCTCGGCGATGTCCGTCTACTACATATCGGTCTGTATCGATCCCGTGTTGGTGATCGTGAGTACCGGTCTCGATCATCGTGGCATCTGGGTGCTGTTCGGTTTCTATTTTCGTAGTTTTGAAGTGGTGTTAGATTTCGAGAGGGGCTCCGATAGGTGACGTTGGGGAAGGGTTTCTTGGTTGCTTCTGCAATGAATATCGATTATAATGGCTGGGTGATGGGGAAGAGAGTCTGGTGTTTCGGTGCCGACTCGTGTTTCGTTCGCTCCTCTGGGGTGCAGCGTCTCGTGAGTATGATGGTGTCGGGCTGTAGTTCCGACGTGACTCCTTTCGTTTGTGACGGCGGTTTGTTTCTTCGCTCGTTTGGTTCGTTACTGTTGCAGATGGTTCTATTATTGTCATCTGTTTTCTTGAGACTTTAATCTCGTCAGTATCGAGCGCTCCTAGTCTAGAACATCTGCTAGCTCTTCTGGATGGTGAAAACGCTGCTGTGCTGACCATACAGGTCTCGATGGGTGGAGGTTCTTTGTATCGATGTTTCAACTCATTTTCTAGTTCGAATTATTGCCCAATTAATTGTAGTTCATCGATCGATTTGAAGTGGCTGCTATTGATTTTGTCGATGTATTCGGGATGGAGATTCCTATAAATCCTATCGAGTTTTGACTCGGTAGGAAGTGCTGGTGATATTTTATTGATCAGCACTCTCATACTTCGAACGTAGGAGCCAAGGGGTTCTTTCGACCCTTCCGCCCTATCCCTTAACTCTTCTTCAAGTTGCAGCGCATAGTCCATTGGCCAAAATTGTCCGCGGAGAGCTGTTTTTAAATCTTCTAGATTTCTCCATTTTTTATATATGGGCCTTGCCCATATCCTTGCTGATCCACAGAGTATTCCTGGTACTAATTTAAGTATCTCCGTCTCTGGGATATGTAGGCTTTCGACTGTCTCCTCAAGTCTGTCGTTAAACTCCTCTATATCTTCACGTGGAGCTCCTGAAAACTGAACTTTCCACTGTCTAAGCAGCTGACTTGCTCTTGCGTCTTCTAAGTAGGTGTTGTCTATTGATCGGGTATACGATCGATCATTCGTAGTGGTTCTGTGATGATGTAGACTATTGTCAGCCACTTGGGTCGTATTTATCCTTTCTGGATGCGGTGTAGCGATATAGTGCTGAAAAAACGCCGGATAGAGGTATGTCCATGTGTCTGGTGGATATTGCCACGGGGCTGCATCTGATGGGGGAATATCATTGTTTACCACTATATCTGTACTGTGCGTCGGTGGTGATGGCTATGGTGCAGCGGTGTATTCTGGGATTGGGACAATGTTCGAAAGTGTTGGCCTTATAGGTGCTGTATTGGCAGTATGTTGTTCTGTCTTACAGTCTTTTGTCGTTTAATTTGTTGCTGCCGGTGTTTCTGGTTTGTCGCGGTCCTGCTCGAATCCTGTCGACCTGAGTGCCTCAGAGATCAATGACATCTGGGTGATCAACTTCGTGAATATTATCCTTTGCGACATCCCAGTCGGTAGTATTTCGTCCAAAAAGACGTCACAGTTCAAAGTGAATTAGGTTATCTCTTAGTATCTATTTACATTGTTGCGAAAAGGCTATTTAGTCTGTTTTGCTCGTCGTTAATCATCGCTTTTGATGTTTCAGGTTGATCCATTTTTGCTAGTTTATAATCAAAATAGTTAAGTCATGTTGTGTTAAATTTTAGAAGTGGTTATAAATTATTATTAATTCATAAAAATAGCTGATTCTAATAAAGCAGATTTGTTTGCTTTTTTTTCTGCAGCACTATTAATTTATGGTTGTGTTATCCTCATATGTTCGAAGTTTATACTTATCGTTACAAAAAACTTTTGCAATTCGATTGAACGTTGAAAAAAAAGAAAAAAAAAATTTGTCTGGTTTAAATTTCCAAAACGCTTTGGTATTTACATTTAATATTTAAGAAAAAATGTTCAATCTCAGGTTTTGTAGTTTTTTAAAATTTATGTTTTAATTTTTTCGTGAGGAAACTTGAAATCGATGTTAATTTCACTGTCGGAAATTCTTTAAGTTTGGGTTTAATAATAAAAAGAAATTTATTTGATATAATTGTTATAAAATACAATAAAATTAAAATTTAGTGCGTTTTCTGCTAGTCCTTTGTAAAATTTTTCTAATTATTTATTGATTTATTGTTTATTTAGAATTTTATTGTTTATCCACTTCTATATTATTTATTTAGTTTTCTGATGTTTGTTCGTTTTCTATTAATTTCCAAAAAAAATTCCTATTTATTTTCAGGTTGTCCTATTGTTATTTAGCTTCTATTATTTATTTATTATATTCTTAATTTATTATTTGCATGCAGTTAGTCTAATATACACATCTTCAGTTCGATCATTCGTCTGTATAGTACATCAGTCACCAAGGCCGTCCTTTCCCACCAAACTAGGGTCCCGTAGGTTAGTCTGAGTTTCAGGACAACCTCATACATCTATTTCATGATGTCTGGGTTGAGGCCCCACGTCCTGCCTATGGCTCTCCTAACCTGCCACAGACACGCCGTCAGTTTGCCAGATATAGACTCTAGATGTTTATTCCATAATAGTTTACTATCAATAGTCACACCTAGGTATTTCATTTGCTTCTTGAAGGTCAGAGAATACCCTCCAAGAGTCAAACCACAACTCCTATTCCATTTAAATCTCCTGGTGCAGACGATGACCTCAGTCTTCTCTGGATTAACCGAGAGATCGGTCCGTCTGCACCATCCTTCGACCACTTCAAGTGCCCCCTGTAGAACCCCCATTAGGGGATCCAAAAAGGGTCCTCGGGCGATTAGCATTATGTCGTCAGCCTAACCAACCGCCACACAACCGATGCTATTCAGCTTATTTAGGAGCTCGTCCACCACCAGGCACCATAGGAGCGGAGACAGAACGCCCCCCTGTTGGCACCCTGACCCTACTCCCCCTCGTAAGGTCGTGGTCCCTTTGCTTGCTTCCAGGATATGATATCCCAACATGTGGTCAATCCATTCTGTGATGCACTGAGGAATATCATGCCTATTTAAGGCCTCCTTAATAACCTTTCGTGATGTGTGATTAAAGGCTCCTTAAATGTCTATAAGGACACCTACGGCAAACACTTTTGCCTCCACCTGAGATCGCATCTCAGATACGGTTCTATATAGAGCCGTCTCCATGGATCTTCCGGTGCGGTGTGCATGTTGCTCCTTATGGAGTTGATTTTTTCTCAAGGCTTCGTCTCTGATGAATCTATCAATCATCCTTTGGATAGTCTTGAGAATAAAAGATGTCAGGCTGATGGGTCTAAAATCCTTCGGGGACGTATAACCACATTTGCCTGCTTTAGGTATGAATAATGGTCCCTGGTCCCCAGCCATCTTGCTGGGATGTGACCCAGAGTGATACTTGCTCTCGCTATTCTTGTCAACAGGCCCACAATACAGTCCCCGGCTCTAGCCAGTAACTCCTTCTGAGGTCCTCGGGAGCATTGCATCAACCCGGGCCTCGCTTCTATATTTTTCTGTTTAACTTCCATAAAAGTCCTACGAGTAGCTAGGGAAATGAAAGTCCGCCGACACGGAGCCCTACCGGTAAGGCCATATACTCGGGAAGGTCACCCAGTGTTCCCGAGGCATCGTTTGCGACCGCTACTACCCCAACGGCCAAGTCGGTACCCTTCAGCACGATAGCTCCCACCTTGGGTTTAGGGGTTGGATATAATACCCATTGCGCCTCCTTCCCGACACAATGAGGGGTTGCCCTTAGCATCTGGGGTATCCGCCTGGCTGTTCTCGAGAATCTCGAGGCCCAGCTCCGGCTGGGAGAGAGACCTACGCGAGTTCCTTATTCAAGGACCCCACCGGAGTGGTTACTCTGGCGCCCGAAAGGCGGTTTGCCACATCAGCACCTTTTCACCACCCAGTCCACCCTGGGGCAGGGTCGCACCCTCCCGGGCATTACCGGGTCAGCCGCTAAGATCCCCAAACGAACCTCCACACCGGCCTACAAGAGGCACGCGACAAGGTGTCAACCCCTGGTGGAGGTTTCTTAATTTAATAATTATTTATTTAGTTTAAATTTATTTTATCTTGGTTCGCTTTTGCTCCTTTATGGTTATTTTATGATGACTATTTTTATGTATTATTATATATTGTTATGTAATTATGTACTAAGTGAAACAAAGCAAAAATCTGTAAAATAATTGACGTATTTATTAGTGATAATAAACGTAATATACAAGAACTATTGAAAAGAATGCCAGTTGCAAGCGAAGCGTTCAACTTGACAATTACTCGCGTTTACAAACTAAATCTGACTAACATTCTAGACTGTGGAATCGACCTTATATTTCTCCTTGATCGTAAGGGAGAAGGCGTTTTACAATAACTATATGCTTAATTATAAATACCGTTATGTAGGCAGACAGCGGCTCTCAAATGCATACTTGCATCAAATATTAAACGGGAATTCGCAGTACATACAGATTTGGAAATGCTCGACATTATTAACGGTACTATTTATTTTAAATTATAATATAGAATTTACGCAGTAATTCAACAATAATTTTTTATTGTTATTTAATCTATTATGTTGTTGCATATCAATAATTTCACCCAAAAACTAGTATTTATAAGTAAATAATTGGATTGCAGTAAATAATCAATTATGTGAGCCCTTCAGTTGTTAATATTCTTTTATATCATAATTTTCTAGATGATGCATTTACTTTCAGCATAACAGTATCTTGGTTGATTAAATTATTATTATATTTTGATTTATTTTAGTTAAATGTTGTATTCGTGGCTCTTCGTTTTACTTCTTTTAATTTTATTATTGTGTGTTTTTGTTTATTCATCAGATTTTGAAAGAATGAAAAATTTCTGATTATTATAAATAATTTTATTTATTAATTATTAGTATTATCTAAATATTTATTTTTATCTTGTATATTTAATAGTTTTCTAAATTTTCAGTATTACTGCATCTTGATCTTTTTTTCTCTTTGCTTTCAAAAACAGCCTTTATATACTTGAATGATATTCGTTGTTGGTATGATTATTGTTAATCATTTACAAATTTGTCTAACGTTTTATGTTTTGTATCATCTGCTGTTATTATCGTTGCTTATTCATAAGGTTGTATGTGCCAAAATATCCTGTAAATGAATAATAAACTGGCTGAGTACGCTTTGTCGACCAGTGATTTGGCTTACGAATGTTTATTACTAAAAATTGCTAATTTGTAGTGAATCTTCTTGAATTTCCATCATTGCGGTGGTGCTATACATCCTTCTGAATTTTTCGGAAGTGGAAAAAAAACCAATTCCTTCCACTGGTTTTGGTACTTTTAATTTTTCCTATATGTAGCCTGTATAGTGCATATATAGGTTAGGGCTATCTGCCTACTGGTATATATTTTGGTACATCCTTCTGTATGTAACTCTTTATAAAAAGAAATGCGCATGCTTCTTAATACTATTCTTTACTGCTAGAATGAGTATCTGAAGTAAAAGGAGGAATGTATATAAAGTTATTACAAGTATCGTTGACTCCACAAAATTTTTTATAAAGTATTTTATGCAAATTTTTTGCTTCGACAAATTCCTCTTCCTTCTGTAATTAAGGGGCTTTATAATTTCTTAAGAGTCTCATATATCAGGGGACATGGTACTAAGGGTAGGTAATTTAAAAATATCTGTTATGCACATAAGAGACATAAACGGAGGGAGGAGAACGATAGCTAACATTTCATTAATATGAATTTATATTTTCGACCAATAATAATAATAGCATTTAGTAAATAAATAGGTGTAAATTGCATGTATTATGTGTGAATAGAAATGGATGTTTGTAATAAAGCATATATTAAATTAAGAATATATATATGAAGATATAAAGGAGATATAAGCGATAGAAACAATATAAATAATGTAATTAATATTAGTAAGAAAATTTATTATATGTTATTCTGCTTATGTCTATATCATGTATCTGTATTACCTTAGTTTTCAGGGACACATTTCATATTACACACATGGTAAACAGAGAAGATCGACAAAGTTTATTATACTTCTCGAAACTCATTAAGGGTAAGCTGAATTTTTCAATCAACAAATTAGAATATAAAATAGCTACTTACTCTGTGAATGTGTAATATTCGAAGGAGCCTTACCTTCTGACATCTATCACTAGTATATGTAATCCATAAGCATTTATCATTTACCTGCTATTTATTATATATTTATCAATATTTTCTACTTACATCTAAATTACAATAATTACAATAAAAGGTGGGGTAAATGGAGGGACACTAAATTTGGGATGCGGGAGCCAATGGGAAAAAATTTTTATATTATTTCCTGACTTACTTTTTATTATCATCAACTATCAGTTGAAGCCACTGCGCATTCCTATGCGCACAAGCCGCATACGATCATACAAAATCCACTTTGCCTCGTTTGATCAAGTAAGATTTCCCCACGAATACGATACTAAATGCGACGTTATTATATAATACAGAATTTTACATTTATAAAAATTTTCATTATACACGTTTTATCGGTTGAAGGAAGCTAGTTAACTTTGTACGGTATATGTGGGGGATGAGGGAAAAAATACTATTGTAGCTCTACCAATACTACGCTTGTATAGTGTCACGACGTTAGGGGCCCCACGTTGTTGGACGCCATTTGTAACCTATTAGTCTTACCTGGTTAGATGCCGTCCGATACGTAGTCGTATCTCGTCCGTCCGCAGTTCTAGCAGCAGTTGTAGCTAAACTAAGGAGAAAGCGAACGTGAAAATGACAAAATGAAAACGCATCGTTCGACAATAATTACACGACTTTATTTACGCAACAAACATATAATATATTTACATAATTATTCACGGCGGTAACTTACCGCGAGCGGGTTCCGCGACATCGCTATATTTATACATGGCATGAGGAGATATACACGCACGCGGGGGACGGGGAAAAGGGGAATTCGTAGGTCTCACGCAGTAACATACAGCATGAGCACACTGTGTGACGGCTCCGACGGCGATGGGTGCGAACATATATTCAACAACGGTAAAATAGTGCTACTTGCACCAAGCTGACGAAGTTGCTGTCGCCGGCTTCCTCTAGCTGGTCTCTCTCTCTCTCTCTTGCGCTGCTGGATCGCGTGGCTTACGCTGCTTGTACGGCATCTCCTTGTTGGCGCGTGCTGCACAGCGTCCGTTGGTGGATCGGCGGTGGCGCTCTCAGGGTACACGTAGATGTTGGTAGCGGAGAGAGTTTTCAACGACCGGGATGCAATAGTTAGCTGATGGAGGGCCTCACTCGAAACGGGACTGATGGTTTGGTAAAGAGGCTGCGATACTTTATAGTAAAAAACGCAAATACTCTGTCCGACGGCTGAATCGCGAAAGAGGAATCTATCGCAGCCTTTCTTGTTCACTTTCCTCGTTGCGTTCTGCACGCACTCTTTCGGCACATAATGTACCTTGTTCGCACATACACGCGCAAACGCCCTGTTTTCCAACTATTACTACGAAACCGCCAATTTGTACGGTTACAATATATATTAGGTTGTCAAATATCTCCCTTCCACATTTTTGCTCTTCATTCAATGTTTTATAAAAAATGTTACAGTGGTCGTATTTACTTCAAATATGCGCCGTTTTGTTAGATAACGATAAGCGAACTCCCGTAGCTTCTGACGAGTCATCAGCGAAGTGTATGGTCTGGCGTTGTGCTGGTGGAACACTACAATCCTACTGTTGGCCAATTATGGACACTTCTGGTCGATAGACTCCTTCAAGCGGTCCAGTTGTTCAGAGTATATGGTAGAATTAAGCGTCTGGCCATATGGGAGCAGCTCATAGTGGATGATTCCCTTCCAATCCCACCAAACACACAGCAAAACCTTCCTGGCCGTCAATCCCGGCTTGGCCACTGTTTGCGACGGTCCAGCGGCCTTGGATGACTCCGTTTTCGCTTGATATTGTCGTATGTCATCCTTTTTTCATCGCCAGTCACTATCCGCTTCAAAAATGGGTCGAGTTCGTTCCGTTTCAGCAAACATCAAGCTTTTTTTTGTATCCAACCTTCGGCAGATGGTTTAAAATGGTTTGGTGACTAACTCTCATCTCCTGGGTGATGTTACGAGATGCCATATGCTGGTCTAACTCGATAAATTCCATGATTTGATCGATATTCGCCGTCACAGGTCTTCCGCCGGCTGGCTTATCCATGGTTTCGTTTTCACCGGCTCTGAATCGTCGAAACAATTCCTCTGTGGTTTGAAGAGATAGCGTGCCATCTCCGAAAACACCATTAATCTCACGGAACGTTTCTCTAGCGGATTTACCTCTGACGAAAGAAAACTTTAAAGTATCGCGAATTTCGGCGTTAGTGAACTCTATGTTTACACGGCTATACCTTTTGAATGCAATATCCAAACTAATCATGCATAGCCTCGTTTTGTACGTTATGTCAAAACCTTCCAAATATATATATATATATATATATATATATATATATATGAATATGTGGATATAAGAGCTCCTATTTAATCTTTAAAGGCCCGATTTTTGCGATTGCGAAAACTCCTTTGAAACTGCCCAAATTCATATCTTGTACCACCCATCAACTATGTACAATGGTTCTATCATGGATCGAGACGATATATCAGCTCTCCGGCCTTGGAGGGTCATAAAAATTTTTTTGTTTTGTTAAATAAGAATAAAACCATATTTTCAGGGTTTGAAATGTGCTGCAACCAAATCTGGAGTCCGATAGGTCATAACTACTTATAATCACGGTCATTCGAGGTCAAACAAGATTACTTCAAGGTCAGATGCAGAAAGTAGC
The DNA here is from genome assembly GCA_018907035.1 of Sycobia sp. Sy_11. Classification (NCBI taxonomy): domain Eukaryota; kingdom Metazoa; phylum Arthropoda; class Insecta; order Hymenoptera; family Epichrysomallidae; genus Sycobia; species Sycobia sp. Sy_11. The sequence continues at coordinate 2,657,986 of JACCIC010000010.1, read as the reverse complement.
TTACATATTCGAACAAAAATTATATCTAAGAGTATCCCGAGGCACTATATTTGAATCTGCGACTTGCATGATTGTGAATAGACAGAATTATACTCATTCTTCTGTTCATATGGCCATCTCAGAGTTTATGTGTTTTGATTTGTGCTTTTTGTTAGAAATGTAGAGTTTTTAGTTTCAAATTGCTATTTATACGATCTAAATTACGATGATATATACGTTTCGAGCAAAAAGTATTTCTGTAATTTTACTGGCAGACTACTTTTACGAGAATAGATTCAGAAATTTATCTCAATAATGATATTGACGGAAATGCGATTGGTTGTATGAGAAAATTCAGGTGTTAAGCGTTCTTAAAATCTAAAAGCCAATTTTAAATATTGCCCTGAGTATATTCTCAACCTGACCTTAGAGAAATCTTCATCCCTCTTTTTATTTAAGGTCAAAATGACATAAAACCCGAACTCAGTGACTCCAAAAACAGAAAGATATAACCTTTGCAATGATTCAAACCATATTTCTAGGTTTGAACTTCAAATGACCTTCATTGACCTTGACAGTGATAAGGTCAAACCAACTTCAGATACGAAATTAGCGCATCAATTTACTTAAGGATAAATAGATATCCTAGCATTATGTTTTTGAGCCGATATATCGAGTTTTCGGCCCTTTAAAGGTTAAGTATATGCGTGGGCATCCACGTATCCTTTTCGTTGTGGGAGACTACCTGTCGGTATACTTCCAAGGGTTTCTTCTTATTCTTTATTATCATTGTCAAAAACCAGAGTCTTGGCGGGACTCCGAATGCGACCGTGTAAAAAGACTACGTACAGCTGCAAGCAAAAAATTTAATTTCTCCCACTCAGTCGATGATTGAAACAAATATATACACTCTTGTGCAGTTGCGACAAAGACATTCAAGCAAAAGGAAATAGATAATTTTAAAGCATTTGCATCAAGCCTAAATTTTAAAACCAACCCGGCATTTCTCTGGAACAAATGCAAAATTTTCCAAAATAAATGGGTTAAAATTAAACCATTGCACTGTACAGAGAACCTTCAAGAAAGCCAAAACATTCAAAATTGTCTTGATAATACCCCCCCCCCTCATGGGCTCCGACGAATCCTGAAAATCTCACCCCTTGCAAAATAACAAACACTTTGACTCACAATTTTCTTTCTTAGAATTTAATGTTACTTTAGAGGGTAAAAACAAGAACTCGGCTCCAGGGCTAGACGGTGTTGCTTTTAGACATTTATAATTGCATGTATTTAAACAGTACTTTTCCACAGGGTTGGAAAAATTCATTTGTACATTTTATACCTAAAACAGCACTAGTCTGCGACTGAATTTTTTGACATCATGCTTTTACAAGTTAATAAAAACAATGTTGAAAAACAGATTGTAATAATGGTCCGAAGTCAACGACCTAAGCTCTTCCTCACAACATGGCTTCCGTAAAGGTAAATCTTATGGGGATAATTTAGTAATTCTTAGGCTGAAAGATGAACAGTCTTTTATTAAAAAAAAGAAGTATTGGCTGCTTTCCTACATGTAAGTGCAGCATTCAACAACGTTAATGTCGATATTCTCATAGATAAAGTAGCTGCTTTTAGTTGTTCCTTTTCTCATTTTTCATTTGTTAAACATATAATACACACTCACAGAATATACACAAGCCTCAATGAAAATAACGCTAGAATGCTGCACAAGGGTGTTCCGCAGGGGGAGTACTTAGCCCACTATTATATCTACTTTATGTATCTAATATCACAGCGAATGTTCCTAAAAACATAATAATACTTCAATTTATAGACGATCTGGCAGTATTTATAAAATTCAAATCTCTTAAATTCTTTTTTGTAGTGCAGCGGAAAAACATTAAAATAATAGTGAAAATATTTTATTAAGATGTATCAAAAGTGCACTGGTGTTGAAAAAATCGACTATTCGTTTCAATAGCTCTCATTTATGTAATTACGATTTTGAAATACTTTAGAAATCTATACCTGTAGATATAGAATTCGGCAAAACGTTAAAAAACCAAAGTCACATAGGTACCTCCAATGCAATTTTTACGTTCAATAATTATGTAAAAAACTAAAATATTGTAACAATATATACTACCAGGAGTAAAGAGCAAAGTAATAATTTTGTTGGTTCATCGTGTTATTGCCCTCAATTAAAAATTGAAGTTGTAAAAAGTTTTGAACACCGGGCTTCTATATTCATAGCAGAATGTATTGCCTTGTGTAATGCCCTTGAAATTATTATAAAAAATCCAGGGTTCGCATTCCTTTTTTTTTCGATTCCCTTTAAGCACTACAATCATTGCAAACAGTCCTATTAAACTTTCATGCCAATCTATTTATCTTATAAATAAAATCGGAGAAAACGAGAAAGCCCACAGACTTGCCAAAAATGCTACTAACGCAAGAGCATGTGATATCAGTACATTACCATTCTTGGACTTTGTTCATTTCTTAAAAAAAGACGCTTCAATAAAAAAATTGAACGAGTCAAAAGAACAAGCCGCGTCAAAAGGTAAAATTTATTTTGAAAATTAATTTCAAAGAAGATCAAAGCTTGGCACGACTATCTAAAAGAAAACTTAGACGGACCGTTTATAATTACGTTAAATCGCTGTGAGGCTAATCATTATAATCTTGCTGCATCCCTACATCGCATGAATATAATCGACGATCGTAAATTTAAATGTAGTGATATAGAACACTTAAATCATGTAATTTGGCAATGTCCGATGTACACTGCTCAAAGAAAAATTATGCTATTAAAATGAAATAAATTGATACCTTGATCTGAATTCAATCCATTATGTATGGGGATATTTATCAGTGAGCGTAATGGGAAAGTGTGCCAAATCATTTTTAATTTCTTAAAAATTCATTTCTTCTAGGTACACCATATTCGACAATACTGTGTACATAAATGTAATATGTATAATTTATATTTCATATTTTATTTGGATTTGTAATTTGTGTATTTTTTGTAAAACTAAATAGCCACGAAAGGCCTTAATAAAGCTGCTAATTAGGAAAAAAATCTTCCTTTTTCTTAGAGTTGAACTTTCGTTGTTAGATTTGCTACAATTTCTTTCTTCGTTGTCGTAATCCACATACTTTTCAAGTTCTTTTCTTTTCATCGAGCTATCACTACTGAGGGTATCTGTATCGCTACTATATTGGTCGGTGCTATCTTTGGGCGATAGTATAGTTCTACCATTAGGCCTTTTGCCTTTCGTCTTTGCCTTCGTCCGCGGGATATATGATTATTTGGTGCTCGACTCGTTCGTGATAGATATATCCTTTACCTGTAGAAGATCTTTATCACTGCTATCTGAACTAGAAATTGCTTCCTTGTGTTTGAATGTACTTGCTCTGATAGTTGAGTGCGATCGCGGATTTTTTAAGCGGTATTTGCCTATGTTAACTAGTTGAGTACGTCTGATGGTCATCAGCCTTGTTGCGGGCTCCTTGCAAGTTAATCGTATTCCTAGTTTTCAGATTTTCAATAGTATCTTCTCTAAATTGCGTCGTAGTTTTACGACGTTGCGAACTTTCCCTGATTGTCTTCTCGATCTTCCTGCGACCTTTTCTTGGTTTGCCCCCATTTTCCTCTTAGACTTCGCGTATTTCCGCTTTTTTGGGGTTCTTCGTCATTTCGACTGCTGTTTTTTCTTTCATCTCTTTTGGAGCTTTCTCAATTGATTCAGTGATACTCGTCCTTAATTTGAAAAATGTTAGTATGATTCTGCGCTTGTCTATTCAAATCGAACTTTCAAAATTTTTGGTATTCTTCGAAGAATCTAGAATTAGACGGTTTTCAGTGATGACCATTTATACTTCATAATAAAGCGGTCTCGAAAATTTAGAAGGTTCTCTATAGGCGTTCGGGTTTTAGATACTTTCAGATTGCATTTGCTCGAAATTTAAGTTTCTTTTTGTTTACCTTCTAGTGGCAGCATTTAAGTTCTACACCGAGTTCCGGGATAAAGCATCAGCGTGCGCGTTCGTTTTCCCTGTATTATAAACGACTTTGTAGTTATATTTGAATAGTTTAAACCTCCATTTTCTAATCCGAGTGATTAGATCAGTCGTGTTGAAGCATACAAGTGGTTGATCGTTGGTCACCAGGGTGAAGGCATGAGCAAATACGCTGGTCTAAGAGTTTGCACAGAATGAAGCATTGATAACGCTTTCTTCTCATATATTTTGTAGCATAGCTCGAGTCCCCGCAACACGTGTGACGTATAAGCGGTAGGTTGACCCTTACCGCGTTTCCCTGGCGATAGACTGCCGCTAATAGCGCAACCCGACTCCCCCATCGTGATTATAAATGCCCGGTTCATATCAGCGAATCGCAACACATGAGCTGTGTATAAAGATTCTTTTAGACGCGAGGATGCCTTTTCCTCTTCTTCTCTCCAGACAAATGGTTCATTATTCTGTAGAAGTTTTGTGAGGTAGTAGTCGACTAAGCCTATAAATTGTCGAATATTTTTAATGTGCTTATGGCGTGGGAATTGTTCTACCGCTTCTAGGTTCTTAAGGTCGGGTCTTAGCCCATTCTCACTAAGAACTCATTCTAAATATGCTACTTTATATTGCAGAATTTGGCACTTTTTGCCAGTTTGCTTTTCGTAATCTCTCGATCATTTTATTAAACGGACTTTCGGGTTCCTCTAAAGTCTTGGCGTAGAGTACGATGCCATCCTTATAGATGAATACGACCTTACCACCGAGGCCCTCGAGCGTGAAGATCATGGCCCGCTGATACTCCATGTCTGTGTTTTTTAAGTCGAAAGGCATTCGTACAAATTGAAAATATCCATCCGATGTTGAAAAAGAAATCTTACGCATGTCTTCCGGGTTCATCGGTATCTGGTGAAATCCGGAGACGCAATTCATCATGGTGTAATATTTAGTAGCACCAATAGTATTGAGTATTATAAGATAAGGGAAATCCACTACAACTCAGCATTTTGGTTTTTATCAGCTAATTGCTTTTGTGGTACAATCCAAAGCGCTGACGAATAACTTCTTCCTGAGTGCATTATTACTCCTTTCTCAAGTAATTCATTTACTTATCGATTCACTTTGTCTTTAAGAGCATGCGATAACCTATATTGCGGTGTACTCATTGAAACATGGTCGGTAGTTGGGATCTTATGGGCTACTGCATTAGTGGTGGTAAGTTTGTCACCTTCTAGAGAAAATCGGTGCAGATTACGTTTTAATAGAATAGCTACTTGTTTGTATTCCTGGTCGTCTAAATTTTCTATTTCTGTAAGGTTAATCAACTTATTTAAACGATAAGTTAATAAATAGATATTTGTGAGCAGTTTAGATGATAAGAATAGACCTTTATAGTTGTCTCCACTCTAATCGAATTCCTTCAGATGCGTATTATCGAATCGCATTAAGGATTTGATGGTTTCAAATCCTACGTCATAACCTCAATTGGTATCAGCCCCTTCTCGATATCGATAGAATACTTTTTCGTCATGTAAAAATTCTAATTTCGTTGTTTTATTGTTTATTTTGATGCATTTTTCGTCAAAATTAATAATCGTCGTGGCTTATATAAAAACTCTAATTCCAAAACGGCATTATAGGGTGTAGATGTATTGTTTGATAATACAGTTATCCCAACTTCTATGACTAGAATATTGAGGGAGGTTGTATCAAATGGCATCAGTAGTCCGTCAATCCCTCTTAAATAGGCTTAATGGGTCGTATCGACTTCCTCTATTGTTGGTAATCTTTTTATCTTTATAACGCTCGTTTTACATCCGTTGTTAATCAAGATTCATACGCTGTCGTGGTCTACGAATGGAAAGCTGTTCTGATCTCCGGGGAAACTAATATTAATTATCTTCGAACTGGTTGGTTCGGAATTGACCTTATTACTTAGCGCAAGTTTATGTTCTACTATCTTCAAGACATTTCTCTCAAAATTCGCTATTGGTCTTTATTGTACTAGAAAATTAATCCCTAGTATACCATCATATGGGAGCTTAAACCTTTTTTTTCCGACGTGGAGTTTTATTAAGTTTCCAAACCCTCTTATTCTAACGATTCCTAAAGATTTGATTATATTGTTCGAAATTTGCATCTATGCCTATTTCACTAGGAGTGAAATTTTATTACGCCCAAATTTTAGATGAACATGGAGCAGCAATTCGCTTTTTATAGTGGTTGCAATTCAGAGATTTCTTCCTCCATTTTCGCTACGTTAGCAGAGCGCAGTGCGTCATACGGTACTATTGGTTCTGCTCTGGACGTGGATGCACCGTAAAAGTTTCGCGGTCGCATTCTTTCGTTGTACTTTTGTTTTTTGTATACATTGATGTTATGCCCTAAATTCTTGCAATACGCGTAAATTCTGGAGAACGGCCAAGATGACGCGTATCCTAGTCTATTACATTTGCGTTACTGTTGAGCTCCAGATATAGTATTGAAGAGGTACGTTGCCGCCCTATGTTCAGGTTCGTTGTAGCGAAAAATTTTTCAGTAGGCCGACAATTTGTGGTAGTATGGCTAGCTAAATTACATGGTTGCAAAGAACGCAGTCGCAGTATACATTTGCCATATGCCCTGCTTTATCGCATAACTGGCATCTTGCACTTGGTGTCGTGTTCGTAATCTCTTGCATATATTTTAAGACTATTTTTCCGAACCCACCGCACCGCGTGCACGCCTCTGTTGGCGCTCTATCGTGGGTTTATCTAGATGATAGATGTATGCCTCCTTACCGTCTTCACTTCCTCGAATCAACTTATTTATCAACTTATTTATAATCGTATTTAGATCAGTAATTTTCTTTCTTAAGCCTTTGCCAAAGCAAATAACCAGGGTAGCTTCGGCTTCTCGGCGCATTGCTTAGTCACAGCTTCTACGCGGGCTCTCTGCCTCTCCCTCTCTCTCTCTCTCTCTACCTCCCGAATTCGAAAGCCTAGATCTTTTACGCCATTCGCGAACAAAATTACGCTTTCATCGTCTCGCTGGAATTTCATTCCTAATTCGTCGATCCATTGCTATACCATTAGATGAGGTGCGTATCTCGACTCTAAATATTCCTTTAAAGTTCCTTTAATTGTATTAAACATTTGTCCATGAATTACCTGTCTCGCTTCTCAGGTGATCCGGGCTCATAAAAATTTCACAAAGCTCTATACATTGGTCGCATTAGTTATTTCTAACGCTTCCTCACAGCCTTCGAAGAACTCACTTAAGGTAATATTACTTTAAATGGGTTAATATTACTTTAGTATATTTAGACGCATGTTTTAATGGGACACTTTGAGTAGGAATTTCTACGTGAATGCTATGTGGTGTTTGTATAGGGAGGTTTTCAAGTTCCTTTTTCTAATCATTATCAGCTGACTTTGGGGTTTGCTTGGATGATTCTAAAAAGAAATCTTCCAAAATCTCAATCGCTATTTGTAACGTTCACAACGGAGGTTATTTAATTTCTCTATCTCTCGAAATTTCTTTAGACGTCGAGAAGGGGTCAAACTCGTCGATTTCGGGTGGACCAAGTTTATTTTGTTCTGCCTGACTCCTAGTGATGCGTTGTTTAGACATACGCTCTATTACGTAATCCAGGCTTAAATGGGCCGAACTTTGCGAAACTTTGTTGCTCCGCTTTGGTCGGAGTCCAGATTTTTATTAACGCGTATAGCAAGTAGGCCGCGATAATTAGGCTAGATATTAGATTGTTTATTATCTCTAGCTATTTCAATTTACTACTACTTCTAAACTTCTAAATAAATAATGAAAATAAGAGATAAATTAAAGTTACAGTTGTTAGGTGATTTTTAGTACGCCCCCTTTTTTAATTTTAATATTACCTACAACATGATTGACACAGTTTAATGGTCGCCCTATTGGCGGTTACTCTTGCAGTTTTATTATTGTTGAGTTGACGAGGTAAAGTGCGCCTTTCTGAGTAATACACTGCTGAACTACCTTGAAGAGTAAATATATTAATATATATATATATATATATATATATATATATATATATATAAACTGGCCCCAAACCTAAACTTCAGCAAAAATTATTACAACGAAAAGTTTATCGTCGAAAATATTATTAGTTCTCCCACTCTCAAACATTCAGGTTTAAGGTTTCAGCGGAAGCGTCCTGCACTTCCTCTATGTACGCATGATTATGCTTCGAATGCATTTTGAGGGTACTGATGTTTCTGTAAAGAAAACTTTGATATCGTCAATCCTATTTTCAGCGTTGTTTTTGCTGGGATACGGCCTTTCGCCAAACGTACCATCGGATTTTCAGGGAATCTCCGGAAAAGAAGGACTAAGATATCGAAACCTGGTAGTTGGATTTAAGCAGTTCATTCGGTCTATATATATATTACAATAAGTGCGCAGGAAACGCTAGTTTCGAGGGCTAATATAATATAATGTTAGTTAAAAGAGATCGAATATTATTAGGTAGGTGCTTAAATTAGTCTTTTCTTCAAATAAGACAAAGGTATTCATGACAGAATAATCAATGATTATATAAATCAAAAAGAGAAAAAAGAACTCTCATTGAAACAGTTCTAGCATTTAAATTATTTATTCAATGTTTTAAGGAAAGAAGGAATTTATTTGCACATTGTAATTCATAAATGTTACTTTCTATAGAATATTTATGTATGAATATATATTATTCTTTCAATATTATTACTTCTGTTTATAGACATAACTCTTTAAACTATCCTATAAACTATTTAAAAACTATTACAAGTTGGAGGAGAGAAAATTATATTATTTGAAATATAGGAAGTGGGGGGCGGGATTATGTAAAAACTCGTATATATAAATAGAAAAAATTGTTTATTTTACTATGTAGCTTTAATACATGCATTTTCTTAAACATTCTATTATTACCGTATGCTATACTATACATGCATATACATGTTATTTATATATATATATATATATATATATATATATATCCGTTGGTGCGCGCTCTTACCCACACTCGTCAACTCGTACCCTGCTTCGCCCCATACGCTTTAGAAGAAAAAGCAACGCGAAGTCGTATGTTAATACGTACGCTCATAGTCCTTCACGCTGCAATAACGTACACGTACACTCTCTCATATAAAACATAGTACATTAGATGCGCGTAAATCTATACATCAATCACATACGCAATTTCTTTCAGTTGAGTGGGAGGTTTTATAGCTGCATACGCAGCTGGTACTTTCGGAGCTACTTCCAACGTTTAGCGCTGCGCGGGGCGGAGGTGGGCTTTGATCGGTTACCGGATCGACTGTATAAAATTTGCCTTCTTTATAAACGTACCAATCGAGCCAAGTGTTTCGACCGTATTTCGAACAGGAGACGGGCCAGGAAATCAAAATCTCGTTTGCTTCTCATTTAGAATCCTACTCAATCCCTCTTCTATACACGATTCTATACCTTTCTATACCCGATTCTATACACGAAATTCTATACACGATAGACGGTATACGCTGAGGCATGCCCATTGTCGCGTCGGCCAGCGAGAGGGGCAGTAGGCGCGAGCTAATTTCCCGTACTTCTTCGAGTCATTTCCCAAATCTTAAATTGCTGGACGCAACACAGCAGTAACCAGGGCAGATGTATATATATCATACTGCCGATCTAATTATTTTGTTTAATAAAGGTATTCATTTATTCAAAAATTCATCTCAGAATATAATTTGGTAGAAACAAGATACTTGCTTGTACCATAAATTGATTTTTTTATGTTAATATTCGAAGTGCATGTAAGGGTTTTATAAAAACGATTAAGAATTATTTCTCTTGCGAAATAATCAAATCTATAATTTCAGTCGACTTCTTATAAATAGAGAGTCTGAGCTAAGTAAATAAGTGCGTGAAGGCAGTAATAGAAAAGTGAAAATGTTAATCGACGAAAATCGTGATCAAGATTCGAAATCGCGCCAATTTACTTATCTCTTGCGGCAACATAAAGAAATATGAAGAAATATAAATATTAAATGCAAATGAATTTTCTGTAATTTTGGTATTCAAATGTTTTAGTAACGATATACAGTACCATATGATCCAATTTGACCCAGACTGGTGCATTTAAACTCCGCGCGTCAATTGAAACGGTAAAATTTTTTTTCCTATATTGGTACAACCTTTCTTGATCTCGATGCGAAATTTGAGCACCATATCTCCATTAGTGTGTGTTTGTCAGCTGTTTTCTTACGACGCAAAAAGTTTGTCTGATGATATTAACTATGGACTCGTCGTGCGTTCTCCGAATCTGATTTTTGAGTTTCGGAAAGAGGAAAAAATCCCACGGAACCAAATTTGGCGAATACGATGGCTGAGCAATGATCTTCATTTCGTGTTTGGCCAAAAAATCAGACATAATCATACTGAAATGTAACGGCACATTATCGTGGTGAGAAAACAATGAATAGTCTACCCACAAATCCGGTCGTGTACGACGAATTACTTCACGTAGACGCATCAAAACGGCCAAGTAGTATTCCTCATTGACCATTTGCAAATAATGACTACGTGCAATCGCCATACTACAGCCATACACAGCAAAAAGTATACGCATAGCAGACGCACGTAACAAATCTTTTGTTGGATACGTACAGCTAAACTTTCAAAGTATCAAGCCGATGGAACGAAATCAAGGTAGAGATGCTACCTACACTTAATGAGGATGGTTACGTGGGAGTCAGTTTCGTCTGAACTTTTCAAACAAATTGATCATCTGTTATTCCACATTTTGCTAGATGTGACAGAACCTCTCGGTAGCATGACGTACGTTAAGTATGGTAGTACTATAGACTCAGCTCGATCTATTAAACAAAGATGCAATCGGATCATCAGTATCACGGCACGCGGTAAAGGCCTCTTTCAGTTTACGAGAATTCCTGATGGAGTATGACAGACCGGCACGAGTTTTTAGTATCTAATCGACCGTGTGATTAGTTCTGAATTAGAATTGTTCTCGTTCTTGTACCTCGATAACATAATTGTGTTTCGGCTATCATAGAAAATGGTTCGAACATGTGCTCAACCGCATAAAAGAGGCCGGACTCACTTTAATTAAAGATAGAGTAAATTCCAGCAGAGTGAAGTGACAAACCTCAATATATTGGCAAAAAGGGGGGGTGGAGTTATTTTACTCCAAAGAATCTGAAGAAGCTTCTCATGAACTTTACTAGTATAGTAAAATCCTTGAACAGTTGAAGGAAAAAAGGTTGTCTAGACGCTCTCTCGCGCTTGCACCAGAAAAGCGAGCCTTCTGCTGGAGCTATGTCATGGGCAGATAGCGCACGATAGTCGAAGACGACGGGAGCAAGGTGATGAGCTCCCGCGTTTCGTGAGATAAGTCGTCGACTGAATGAAGCAAATATAATACCTTCCGAAGTGAGTGTGTCAGTTTTGCAGCGCTGTCGTTCCTGCAAAGCGGTTACAGTGGTGCGCCAGGACACAAAATGATTATGTAATTCAAAGGATGATGTAACTGGATCAAAGCCTGGTCTGAAACAAGAGGTTCAGCTAACAGGCAAGCGATTGTAGTCGATCCACAACTATGAACATATCTACGCCACGACTGCAGATGCAAAAAATATGCTAATCGTGACACCACATCCCACTAACAATCACTCCTTCCTTTTCTTTCAGACATCAGGGATGGTCGATCTCGCTATGAAGAGCAGTTGAGCAGCAAGTCTCAGTCAACTTAAGTAGTAAAAACAGGTAAAGGGGACTAAAGAACTAATGGAGGGCGCCGTGTCCAACAGCGTCTGAAGACAGCGTCTGGAGACAGCGTCTGGAGACTGTCCCGAGACAGTCTTGTTGCTTACAGCGCGATAGCGATGTAAACAACCCGTTGGACTTTCTGAAGTTCGAAGAAGTACGATCAGTGCCAGACAGGAGAAAGAGAAAAGGGAGGCTAACTTTTTCCACAAGAGAGAGAAAAAGTAGTTATAAAATAATCTACACGTACTTCACACTCATTCGAAATTCGATCATTTGCGTGCACTCTATCTAACATATGAAGTCATATTAATTAATATTAATTCCACACTCGCATCGAGGTCAAATCAGAAAGCGCTTTTTGCCGGGATCTTTTTTGCCGTCATATCGTTGCCTCTCACACCGAAGTGACGTCGCCGAAATTTCTAACTATACAAAGATATATTGTACAGATGCGAAACATATTGGAACAACCATCATCACCGGCTAGTAGAAGCCGACAAGACGCCGGTGATGTGATCGCATTGGAATAAGAGCAGGAATACGAGAATACTAGAACTGGGTAATCAGTGAGTGGAAACGTGACAAAGCAGCCTGTGAGTGGATCATTTTATCTATAAAAGACAACTGTAGCAACTGTAACTTCCTATCATTTGAAGTATTAGAGTTACCTTGGTGCACATTTCGGTATGTGTATGAATAAGAGAGAAATAGAATTAGAATTAGAATTTCATTTATTAAAGCCTAAAGACTCGTGGTTCTTCATAGGCCAGAATACAAATATTACAATTATAGTCAAGCTATATATCATAACAAAAATTAGTCATAATTTCAATATCGCATATATAACAACAATTCTTAACAATATAAACATAAAAATATAATAATATAAATGTATAAAAGTAAAATATAATAACAGAAAAAAAAATAATAATATGAGCATTATTTAAGATGTGCTTACGTGTAACATGAATTAAATGCTAAGATAACGTTCTCTATAGAATCGAATCGGCGCAGTCTTAAAAGCAGATGTTTTATACGAAGATCTTATATGTGCTGGTATCTCATTCCACAAACGTGAAGCAACAATGGTGAATGAGTACATATTGCGTGACAAGCGTGCCCTATTAATAAATAGGTCAATGTCAATATCACGGAGCGAGGCTAAACTGATACTTTTTTTAAATGTGAGTTTGTTATCAATATAAAGTGGTTTACTGTACTTCAGTACAGATGCCAGTAGCGTAATGGTAAGGTAATTTCTACGTAGATTATATGGTAAGATTCCTAGGGTCCTGTAGGCGGAGGAAATATGATTGGATTTTTTAAGATCTAAAGCGAACCGAATTGCAGCATTCTTACAGCGATGTAACTTCAGCATCCATTCGGCGGAAAGGTCAAAAAAGAAAGAACAACAATAATCTAAGTAGGGGAAGACTAGCTGCTTAATAACTGACGTGTAAAGCATTTACTGCTTTTGCGTAATCTTTCTAAAGCTGCAAAACATTTCCTTGCGGTGAGCATGCATTGCGGAGCCCATGTTAAGGAGCTATCGAAGGTAATATAATACCGAGTATAATACCGAGTATTTTAATAGTATTCGTGTATGCAACTCTATCATGGTTTAACTGAAGTGACGTTAAATCAGAGATAGGTAGCCAATTCGCATTGTTCCTAGTATCTAACCAAATGGATTGTGTTCTACTGGCATTGATAGAAAGGCCATTAGAAGTCGCCCAAGCAAATAGATTATGAAGGTTAATATTCATCTTCGTAATTATTATTTCTAAATCACTATACGGCCCACTAATGTAAATAGTAAGATCGTCAGTGTAGAGGTGATGTTATATTGGAGAGCTAATGGAACGTCATTAATAAATGGAGAGAACAGTGATGGAGCAAGTAAGCTATCTTGCGGAACCCCAGATGTGCGAGTCATCATAGAGGAATTTTCAACTGTGGTTAGATAAAAATGAGGCAATTCAGTTAAGCGAAACAGCATACAAACCAAAGTATTCAAGTCTTCTGCATAATAAAGGTATATTAACCAAGTCGAAAGCTCGAGAAAAGTCAATCACTACCAAGAGTATAATTTCTTTGTTATCGGCGGCTTGGCGAATATCATCGCAAATTTTTAAAAGAGCTGTTTGTGTGCTGTAGTTTCCTAAAACCCGACTGGTAGTTGTCTAGTATCTTATTTTCGGTGATAAACCCGGAAATTTGCTTATATGTAACACGTTCTAGAATTTTTGATGTAGCGCAGAGTATGCTAATCAGTCTATAATAACTCATTTCACGTGGCGGTTGATATTTAGGTATTGGAATAACCTTTACAATTTTGCAAGTAGTTGAGAATATTCCTGATTGTAAGGAAGAATTATAGATATTTACAAGTGTGGGTAAAATTATTGACAGGCTTTGTTTGAGATAACTTATTGGGATTTTATCAATTCCATGAACATGAGAATGCATAGTAAGAATAGCTTCGACATCTTATATCGGTTCAATGAGGCGAAAAAAATCGATATATTCTCATAGTGTGTCTTCTCACAGTGATCGGACAGTGCACTATACTGATTATCAGCAATGAAAAATTTGTTGAGATGGTCAAGACTAGTAGGAAGTGGAAATGTTTGCTTAGCCTTAGATGTAACAAACATTTTATTAATTAATTTCCATAGCTCTGTATTACTTATAGCTGTTAGCAACTTATTTGCGTAGTAATGTGATTACGTTACGAGTGCATTACGAGTAGCCATTTTTACTTTATTACGTAGAGTCTTGTACGCACAAAGGTCAGTGGGGCGGTTAAATTTCCTGTACCAAGTGCACGCTCTATTTCTGGATTTAATAAGTTTTTTAATATCATGGGTTAACCATGGAGTGTATTTGCGCGTTTTTCGAGTGATGGTGGCATAGGGAGCATAAATATCATATATCGAATTTAGGAAATTATAGAAAAGCGAAACTTTCTCATTTATATCATTAGAGTGATCAATACTACTCCACTCGATATGGCTAAGATCCTTTAAAAAAGCATTAATTTGAAAATGACGAATTTGACGATAGGTAGATTTTGTTATAGACGTTTTTGGAACTGGAAGAGATATACCACACAGAAGTGCATCGTGTTCAGAGATGTTTGGAACATTAGTCTGGTTGGAATAAATAACCTTCGAGGGATCACTAACACAAATGTAATCTATTGTGGACGAAGTTCCAACGTGATGAGTAGGTTTGAAGGCAATCGGATTCAATTTACACACAGTGAAAAAAATTTTTAGGACAGTGCGCGGAGTAGAGGTGACTGTCAAATTAATATTAAAATCGCCTACAAGTATGCAAAAGTCGTAAGCTGCATTGCCACATTTAGAGGGACTATAAACTATACAAAGAAGGACTTTGAAATTACCTACATATAAAATACAAATAAGAAATTCAGGCCTTTTAATATATATTTCAGACTGTTGTGAATAGTCGATAATCCTTGTACAAATCGAATGATGTACAAGGATAGCAACTCCGCCTCCACCTTTGCTGCATCGATCAACGCGATAAAAATTATAATATGGGATATCGAAAAAGCTCGATGCTCGCTTGGGTTTGAGCCAAGATTCACTAATAACTAAGACATGAGGTTTCGTGTCGCTGAGTAGAGATATAATATCCGAAAAATGTGCTTCGAAGGATTGCGCATTAATATGAACTATGCGTAGATTAACATCATATATATTATATTATTATAAGTCATAATTTATCCATGCAACTTTACGCTCAATTTTCCTACGAAGAATCGGACATTTGAATCTATCATTGGCCGCGTGAGAGCATGTATTAGTTGGATTGATCTCGAAATAATTAATACATTTTAAATTTTCTTTATTTCTACAAGATTGAGGAGTGTGTTCATTGGCACAGTATACACAAGAGATTTTTTATTACAATTAGTAGCTATGTGACCAAAGCCGTTGCACTTAAAGCATTGTAACATAGACACATGGTCCTCAATACTACAAGCCATCCATTTTATATTTAATTTTCCTTTATTTAATAGCGATAGTCTATGCGAAGGCGTAGTTTCTATAATATAAGAGCGATGTTTGTTATTATGAGCTGGATAAATATAAAAAATTTTTACTTCGTCCAGCGATGCTCTATTTAAATTTTGTTCGCATATGCAATGGGATATATCATCTTTATCCAGTTCGACAGGTATACCATGTACTATTAAGCGAGGGTTTTGTTTAATATTTGTTTTACTTTCAAGACCAGCAATAGAAAGTTCGGAGCAATTTGCAAGTGTCGCCGCGTTACAATGATCTCCTTCGATAACAACAGAATTTTTCAGACCCAAACTAATGCGTTTAATTTGCAATTTAAATTTAGCTGGGTCAATTGTTTTCATTACTACTTGTTTAGTAGCATTAGAAGAAGTTAAAAATTTTAATGAACTTTCTATTCGACCTATAATAATGCGATCATCGTTATTTATCGGAATCGTTTTATTATTACTAAAAAGTACACGGTTCGATAATTTGCTAACATGAGAAAACGAATCATGATTATTTTGTTTGACAGCGTTAGCGTACGCTGTGTCGAGATCGCCCGAAGTAAGTTCAACAATTGCCGAATTAATAGCATTAATGTTTACAAAAGTATCCGATATTGAGGACTTAAATTTACGCACACACTGCTGTCTTTCTAGTAAACGTGAATAAGCCTTGGTGAGAGAATTGTAAATACTGGGCATTTCTTTTACCGGATCACGTAATACGTCCTTTAATTCTGTAGATTTTTCTTTCGAGAAACGCTCTAGAAGCGTGCGTTGCACTTCTTTCAATTTTAATTCCAGATCATTTACCTCGGTTATTGAAAGTGGAGGAGCGGGGCATCGAATAAGCCGTAGTCGGTGGTTTGTTAATTTCTACAACTACTACCTTCGTTTGAACTGGCTGAGTCATTGCCGATTGTGTCTAACTCTCTGCTGCGGGAAGCCGTAGAAGCTGATTTGAATAGTTTTTTATAAATCATAATTTATTATGTTAACTACAGATGGCAGTATGATCAACTCAAAAATTTTATTTTAGTCGCTATTGCCAAAACAAATATTAATTAAAATAATATGATTTTTATAGGCACTCTAAATGATCACAAATTAAAAATCAGAAAAATCACGGTTATTAATACACAGAAACACTTTGCAACTATCTTTGAACTTAATAGTTGGCGTCGAAGTCGTGTTAGTAGTTGCTTTAGTTTCTTGTGTGATGATTTCAATATGGCGTGAAAGGAAGCGTCTTGTCATCTATCTTAGGAAAAAGGTAGAATTCAATCATGGGGGCTTTAAATATGAAGCCAAACTATTTAATGTACAATAAGCACTGAGCAGCCGATGATCTATCCACTTGCAAGAATTGATCTCCCAAAAAAAGATATTGAACAACAAAAATTTTGATTTATGTTAGCAGCGATGTGAATCGTGTGTGAAATACTCACCCATATAGAGACAGAGAGAGAGAAAATGTGTGTGCATGTGTGATTCCATATATGCATCCCACGTACGCGGACATGTACGCAACCTCGCTTTCGCATACGCCGTTAAGGTTTGATCTTGCTCGTCGTCCATGTGTATTATTCGGCGTCGACGTTATTATTTGAATAAACTCGAAATGCTTTTTTCTTATTGTTCTCATTCGTTTATATTTTATTTTTCTAACGGCCTCGCCTTCTCCAAGGGCAAATTCTTGCGAGCTCGTATTGGACGGGATCCACCCGCAGGCGCGACTGTATTCACAACTACTGAACAACTTGAATCAGTTAAGATCTTCATTCGGGAAGCAGGACGGATTGGAGCGGACGTGGTGTGCTTCAATTCACGTGTTTGATCACGGTTCTCCTTCTATCAATAGTTTAAAACAGTCCGAGATAACATCATCGTTGGGCAGAGCGACTCGACCAGTTAGCTGGAATGTGAATCCAGTCCTCTCGCGCGTTACGTGAGATTGGACGCACGTTGGTACCTCTCGGTTTTACCCTCTCCCATTAAATTTCCTGAGTTTTTTGATTTGGTAAATTTTTTTTCTTAAAACTGGTAATATTGTTCATGACGTCTGTACCAAATTTCTGGTCAAAATCTTGATTAGTGATGGATGTTACGTTTTGAATGATGCAAAAAGTTAACGATCAATTGATAATGAAACACACTTTAGGGAGATCAGACTTGGTTCTACGCTTGCGACTTTAAAACAATCGATCAATCGAGCGCATGTTGAACTGAAGGTAAGACAAGACTAAAAAGCAACGGCAAAATCCCTCAAAACTGAAGGTCATTTTAAACGTTTTCTACGAGAATTCTGATATGCTGTATTCTAAATTCCTTCTGATTAGCCAAACTAATAATAATCAATATAAACTTAGTGTTCTGCTTTATTTTCATGAAGCTATCAGTAAAAAGATTGATCCATGATTAAAATGTTGCCAAAACCTTGAAGCATATCAGTCTGTAACCTTCTTATTCACCAGAATTGGCTCCGTGTGACTTCTGGCTACTTACGAAACTCAAGAGATCAGTTTGTGAATACTGTTTTAGATCGACTGAGAAGAAAAAAACCGAATCCCCGTCTCGGCTTCGCCCGAGATAATAATTTAACCGATTTCATAAATAATTCAATAATATCTAAGTAAAAATTACTCTATATATACAAATCTATATTTCTATAAATCATTGACTGTAAACTACCTATCGTTGCTTCTGTATAAAAAGCTGCTTGAATATATCGTCCACTTCAAATAGTTGATATTTTGCAGACCATTTTATACCATATATATATATATATATATATATATATATATATATATATATATATATATATATGCATAATAAATATGGCTTCGATGGAGAAAATTGTACTTTCGAGTTCGAGCGGTAGAAAAAGATGTCCAAGTCTCTCAAGGCGACGTTTACAGAGAGTATCATATTCGGACTATACGAAATGTCTGGGGACGTCTACTATAGATATTTTTGTGTTGAGAAGGTAGAATAAAATGTCCTGGAATCCCGGGACGACTCTTACTCCGAGTGTACGTGAAGAATACGAATTTCTTCATAGAAGTCGTACTGATATACCCGGACATTGTTTCCCATCAAGACACTCCCCCTAGAAGTCGTTCCAAATCATCTGTAAATGACATTCTATCATTTGAACACAAGACTCCTCGTAAAAGTTGTCCCGACATAGCTGAACATCGTTTCCTACCAACTAAATACGTTACTCCCCGTAGAAATCGTCCCGTCCTACCTGAACATCGTCTTCTACCGTCCACAAACAAAATTCCCCGTAGAAGTCGTTCCAAAATATTTAGAAATCGCATTCTATCATCCGAACAGGAAACTCCCCGTAGAACTTGTCCCGATATATCTGAACATCGTTTTCTACCAACTAAACACGATACTCCCCATAGAAGTCGCCTCTTCATACCTGGAAATCATCTTCTACTGTCCGATCACGAAACTCCCTGTAGAAATTGTCCCGACATACCTAAACATCTATCCCCCATACATATCGTTTCTTACAAACTAAATACGATAATTCTAGTAAAAGTAGTCCCGAGAAAGCTAGCATCGCTTCCTAACGACTAAACACAATACTCCCTGTAGAATTCGTTCGGAACGACTTAGATATCGTATTTTACCGTGCCAACACGAATCTTCCCATAGAAGTTGATTTCCTCATACCTGGACATCGTTTTTTATCAACTAAATACAATAGTCCCAGTAGAAGTCGTCCCGAGACACCTAGACATGGCATTCTATCATCCGAACACACAACTGCCTATAGAAATCGACTTGAGGCAACGGAATATCGTAATCAACCGTCCGTACACGCCAATACAATATTTCTCAGTAGAAACCGTATTTAATATATATATATATATATATATATATATATATATATATATATTACACACATACATACATATATATACATATTTCGTATATACCCTTTTTTTTAAATTAAATACCGTGAATATTTTAATAGTGGTGCCAACTAAATTCGATAAAAATGTTGTTATGCGAATAGCATATTTTTTAGCCGACGATGGATATTGCCCTTTTAGGCAGAAGTGACGATATATTTTATTTATATATATAGTTTCGAGGTCGTTGGTAAAGAACTCTATTTTGCCATCATTTTTTTTGTTCGAACTAAAACAACAGTCTGTTTTGATAATTCTGAAGTTAATAAAATGTATAAAAATAAAAATATAATTTGTCGCCACAAACTATATTCAGAATGATATGGTATACAGAACCATTTTGTAAAAGGAGAGAGAGAGAGAAACAGATTTCCCACGTAAAAGAAAATAAAATTTATAAAAATCAAAAGATATCCATAAGGTGCGAGTGTAATGTCAGATTCACCTGAAGAACGAAAAAAGTAGCACCGACTACCGTACAGCTCCTTTAGGATACGAATCCCAAAGCTGGATATGAACATTCGTTTGAGCTGGCCTAGTATTAATGCTTTAAGCGGACTACTTTGAATTGATTTTCGTGATTCAAGACGTCACCTAGTGGCTGCTGGTGAAACTGATTGTTAAAACCATTAATTAATTTATTGAGGAAAGTTAAATAGTTTTCAATAAAGAACATAGCCTATGTCCTTCCCAAGATAATATAGAATGTATATATATATATATATATTAGACGGAGTATGAGGATGGTGGTTCAGGAATCAATATGAAGGCAGTTTGAATTAATTTTTTAAAATTAAATGTATAAATATAAGTAAATACAATTTTTGTTACGAAGGAATGATACATGAAATGAGACGTAATATCTCACAACAGTCAACCTTCTCACTCAAAGTTGAAACCAAATCAGCCTTCCATTTCCGTTTTAGATTATTATTGCTCCTCGTTGTTTCCGCGGGTCAATCATTTATCCTTACAAGTACAAGTGCACTCCGGTCCTCCGTAAAAGTACATTCAACTCGTTTACACACACATGGATACAACTTAGCATTATCTGTCCAGTATTTTTTTCAATTCTATAATTAAGTTTACAATATATATATATATATATATATATATATATATATATATATATTTAGCTAAGTTGAAATAAAGAGTGTTATTTAAGATAAAAGATATTTTTCTTTATCTATTCCGTATCCAAAACACGTATAATACAATTACACGACTACACAGAATAGCGCTATTTAATAACATCAAAACCACAGACAGTTAGTACGTGTGCGAACGATTCCGCAATTAAATACGAAATTGAAAACTGAACCAGCACAAGTTTGTTTCGAAACCAAAATTAAAGAAAAACGCCTGTTAGCTAGAATAAAAGTGAACCACTCATTGAGAGTGCTAGATGTAGACTGACTGAAACTGCGAGTAAAGGCCCCAACAGAACCTAGCTTATCCTTTTTATCTGTTCTCCATAATAATTTTTTCAACTGTGCAATCTCATCGTCTGTAGAGGGTTTTGTTGCATGTCTTGCACGCTGCATCCTGCACTTCTACATATCCCTCCAGAACGTCTGTGCACCACCTTCATACTATCTGCACACTCGACAGTTTTTAGAATAAATAAGCGCTAACTCATTGGGAAACTGATTACCACTTATGCATTTTGCAGTTAAAAAATAAATAATTAGTTAGATCCGCTGTACACTGGTCTGGTAGCTCCATGAATGTCTAGTCCATCAAAACCAATTTCAGTATTATCGGTAGCACTGAAACTATGATTATCTCAAGTCCGGTAGTTGGCATCTGAGAGACAATAAACTAGGGAAACTTACTTTTTAGACACCCCTCATACGAGGTCAGACAGTTAAGTAATGCGACAAAATTGCATTTGATTTAACTTTGAAAGGCGAAAATATAGAATAAAGTAAAATGTTTGATCGTAGTAGTGAAGATATGAATATTAACAGAAAGAAGTCGGTGTACGTAAGGGAAAGGTATTTGCTTAGTAGTATCAAAACGGATATTTTAAATGGTAATGCTAGGCTGTTTCAAATATGTCGGCACATAACCACCTAAATGTCATAAAGTGACTAGAAAACGAATCGGCATTGCATTCTAAACAGGAATCATCAGAGCTAGAGGCACAGAATCTAGAAAATACCTTACTCTTTTAGAACTTCGATGGAAAGAAAAAGTACACCGACATAGGAAAGTCGTAGTACAAGAAACCTACTTTTAGGTAGTGGAAGCTAAACGAGTCAGGAGAAAAAAATTTCATTATTTTATACCAGAAGAAAGAGAGTCTATGAGGGACAGGATTTCTTATGTGAGTAGAGATTATGATTCTAGAGAAGATAGCGATAACGAGGATTTTCCAGTGTTACGAAAGTATAGTAATCGAAGTAAAAATATTGGCTAAATAACTGTAGGAAGACTATTCATATTCTGGTTCAATAATTTTTGGTGCTTCACCCTATATTTTCAACGGCCGAGCAAAAATCTAGCACCAGCTCCTGTGGTGTTGAGCTTCTAAAATAGAAAAAGATCAAAATCTGTGTTCGTGATCAATCCATGGTAAAATACGATTATCAGGGCCTGATGAATGATTTACGACATCGGACTAAACAGGCGGAGAAAGGATGGCTAACTTCATTTCGTTTAATCAAATATATTATTAAGCATTTTCGAAGACTAACTTCCATAAGTGAAATAGTAGTTCTTGCATATCGATCAATTTCCTACCGGAATATAGAAATTATAACAGACAACCTTCTATATTATGTGAAGCAATTGGAGCAATTAGAGATTTGAATTGTCGTAATATTCCTCGAACAGCATCTTATAAGATGAGTTTACCGGGGGATGCACCTTTCCAGGAGCCAAATATCAACAGAGTTACAAAGTAATAGAAGTATATACTGATTATACCAGATTCAGAAGGAAAAAGACAAGAGAAGATAGCAGTAAATATAAAAGTAGAAGTGAAAGAAAAGAATAAAGTGACTGTAGATGAGCATTAAGAATTGATTCCATCTAATGTTAGGATTTATAACGAAGAAAAGATGGCTAACTTTAATAATTCTAATTCAAAACTACAGCAGAACGATAAACCTATTTACTTGCCAGGTAAATCAGATAATGAAGCACCAGTAGTGAAAAAGGCAAATCAAATTAAGAATATTGAAGTGACAGTGAATACGGTAGATAATCATTGGAATCATTCTCCCAGTTTGGACTCCGTCAAAAATTTAATAATAGAAAAATATTAACCAAACAATTTTCGTATGGGGGAGCGGCATTCTTTTCCAGATGTTTCAACTGTGAAGTAATTAGCCATCGAGAGATTATTCGGAGAATCTTTGAGTAGTATCGTATTATCGAACTGTCAAGCGTATGGTACAAGTAACTATAAATTTAAAACGTACCCAATTGCATAGTAGTCGGGAGTTACAAGCAACCCGGAAGATAATTTATTCATCTTTAGAAAATTCAAATTTCTTGGATATAAGTATGGATGGGGTTAAATAAATTACTGTCTTCGATCCAGGATCATCGATCTGCTTGGATGGAATAATCGTTGCTGACTAATTGAGGCACAGATCTTTAAATAGCACTGTTGATTAGAGGCATAAATTTTCAGTATGGATGTTGATGGTTGTACATCTGTTCTTTCTGGCAAGGCAGTGGAACAATTAGAACATGAAAAGATCCTGGAAATAGATTTTTGTAAAATATTTTATATGAATATGCGCCTAGGCAGCTCTCTGTTGCTTGTTACGGAGAAAAGGTAGAAAGAGTCTCCAAAAATGGTTCAGATTCGGCTTCGATAACTCAACTAGAAAGTACTGGAATATCCGAGTTCACCAATCAAAATAAGTCAATTTATCGTTTAGTGAAGTATCTCTGTCCAATGAATTCAGGGAATTTTGGTGTGACTAGTTAACTGAACATTTCATAGGTGTGTAGGAAGAGGCCTTAGTATGACATAAATTTAAAAGTATGTCTCCGATAATGTTGGACGTTGCACATGAAGAAGTGAAGAATGTATTAGAAAATGTTATAATTGTAAAGTCCGCCAGTAACTGGTCATGAAAAAAATCAGATGGCAGCTATCGATTTTGTACGAATGATAGGGACACACGTAAAGTGAATAAGAAGAATGCTAGTCCATTACAATTCAAAGTAGTTCCCTCCCACATTTATACACTTATTCGAGCGAGATTTCCAGTTTTCGTAACAATACTGGAACACTACTTCTGGGACCTCACCGATTACCCTCGTCACAGATTTTTGGATGTCTTCAACGGAGTAAAAATATCGACCTTCGACGAATTTTTTCAAATGGGGGAATAGGAAAAAGTCACAGAGCGACGTGTACGGTAAATAGGGCGATTGTCGTAACATTGCGATGCCTTTAGATGCCAAAAACTGAGAGACACTGAACACACTGTGCCAGGGAGCATTATCGTGAGGTTGAACCCAAGTCATTGCGATCTCTGGACATAATCTGAGCACCTTTTTTCGTAATTATTCGAGGGCGGTGTGGTAGAATAGTTGATTTACGGTTTATCCAGGTGGCACAAACTCATTGTCATCCACGCCTTTGATGTTGAAGAAGCAAATGAACATGGTTTTCACTTAAAAATTAAATTAATTGATTTCTTACTAAACACTTGATGAAACATTGTTAATATTTAAAGTATAATTATTTGTAGGTATATAAATAAAATATAAAACACTTGGTTAGTTTCACTATGATTTTATTAAAATCTTACAGGTGTTTCGGCTATAATGCCATTTTCAAAGAATGTTACAAAATGAGTTAATATTGTAGAAGGTGACGAATATATATGAGTATAAGTAACGGTAAATTTTCAATAGATTGAGATGGACGATCGGAGGTAGGGTTAGGGGATAACCGAGGGAAAACCGAGAAGTTACAAACTTGTTGCAACACGCAATAACGAACTAATTTGGAAGTTTGTCATATCATTTGTTACGTTACAATCTTTATGAATCACTCTGGATATTTCTAATGTGTCTAATTTATCTAGTCTTTTACCCTTATTAACGTTGTGTACCAATTTAACGGTATTGTCATCAATTTGATGATTATTAGTTAAACAATGTTCAGCTATTCCTGTTGTAGGGTTGTTATGTTTTACAGATTTAACATGTTCATTAAGACGTTTAGCTAAAGAGCACCCTGTCTATCTTATATAAATTGTATCACAATTTGCGCACGAAAGTTGATATACGCCGTTTTTTTGAGAAATATTTATTTTATCTTTGTTATTAACTAATAAGCGTTTAAGATTAATTTTGTTGATATTCACCGTTTTAATATCGAGTTTCTTTAAAATATCACAAATTTTGTCACTAATAAAAAGTATGTAATTAATTAAGAAATAACAATTATTTTTTGTAACTAAACCAGCATAAAAATGTTTTATTAAGAGCTTATGATTTTTACTGGCCACCAAAATGACAATTATAGAATCATTATAACCGTTATTTACAGCTAAATCTGTATTAATATATTTTCAGAAAGTTTAATTCATTTAAATAACGTTTGTTTTTTAAAGGTATGGACAAGAGTCTGTGAATAAATTAATGAAAGGAACTTAATTTAATATTAAAAGACTGATTGGAATCCGCAGGAATTAAAGTGTCAGTAAAAAAAGGTTTTCTGTAAATATCAAAGTCTAATTTATCTTTTTCTCCAATAATTGATAAGTCTAAGAAATTTAAACAATTTGAAGATTCAATTTCATAGGTGAAATTAATTGTAGAATGAAACGAATTCAAAAAGGTTAAAAATGTAGTTAGTTGTCTTTCTGTGCCAGTCCAAATACAAAAAATATCGTCCACATAGCATGTCCAAAATAATATATTCTTTGTCATTAAATTATTAAGAAATGTGTTTGATTCGAAATCTTCCATAAAAATCTCACTTAAAAGTGGAGAGAGAGGGGAATCCATCGGTAAACCGTAATGTTGGATATAGTATTTATTATTAAACATAAAATAACTTTGTTCTAAGCAACATTTTCTAAGCGTAAATATCTCTAATTTCAAAGCATTACCTAAGTTATTGTTATTTTCTACTTTATTGTTAATGATGCATAATAGATATTGTATTGGAATAGAAGGAAAGAGATTAACTACGTCAAAAGAAATTAATTTAGCATTAGAAGGTAAATTTAAATCTTTAATTCTACTGACTAATTCAAGTGAATTTTTAATAGCAAATTTCGAATCAAAGTTTAACAATTTAGGTAATAACTGCAGAGACATTGCTGCAATGTCCAAGTTAGTTTTGCATACATCGAAAAAGAAATTAAGTCCTTAAAAGAAAAAACTTAACAAAAGTAAAATAGTTTGGTGAGATCAATATTTTTCGAATATTCGAAACTTCAATATCTATAAATATAATCATGTGTTTTATTAAACATATACATTAAAAAAATTTTTTTCTAAAATGTTCCGAAACTATTGTCCAGAAGTATATTTAAAACAGATATTCTATAACAAAATTAAAAAAATAAATGATTGAAATAATGTAATAATCTATAATAATTTAATAATATATAATAATATAATAATATACAATAATATAATAATATAATAATATTTCGATTAAAATAATCAAATATTCCGTACGTAATGAATGAAAACATAATAATATTGAAAATACTAAAAGAAAAAACTACATAAAAATATTTTAAATTGAATTTTACACATACTAATATAATAATTGTTTTAATTATTTGTTAATTTTTATTATAACGAAATTAAACATCAGATCATTGAAACCTGACTATTTAGTCAGATGTCCTGTTTGTGAAGAAAAGCAGAATAATATATATACTATATTTTATTATATTGTCTTGTAGATTTTTATATTGAATTCAAATAAATAATATTTATTTGAAAAAGAAATGAAATCTCCAAAAAAGCACTTTTAGTAAAAGTAAAACAGTTAGGCGAGTTTCATTAGTTCTTTTCGTAGTAAGAATTCTAAATACATCTGCACATGTATTTTAAAAAACAAATTATATAAAATACTTTTCGAAAGTTCAAAACATATTACACAAAAACTATTCCATGATTATATTAAAAATCAGTTCACTATATAGTCAGATATCCTTGTGGGGCCTTGAGTTCAGCTACCACACGCGTCCCCGGGGTTGCGGATAGGGGAACGACTACTCGCGGTCAGTCACGAAATAAGCACTTCTAAGAGTGACGAATAAGTGGCCGTGGACAAGAACTTCGAGCGAAAATAGTGGTATTTGCCCGTCTACACACCCACTCATCATTCACACACCTACATATCTATAAGATAGCCGTACTCGGACTGGGGAGTATATCGGGAACTCTATAAACGAGTTTCCCACGAATGGTGGAGATGGAGACCCTATAAACGGGTAACTACCAGGCGGGTTACGAATGAATGAGAGGCACCTATAAACGGGCAACTCTCACATATGAATGTGACCAGTTTGAGCGACGGTAAGGTCTTGCGGATGCAGTGATTACTTGTTGATTGGTGGGATTAGCTGCGAGGGAATCACTTCATGCTTATGTGCGTTCCCCTTCTGGAGAGTACAGTTGTAAAACCAGATGGCACTCCTGGGCCGCCACAAGTAGGGGGCCCGAACCCAGTCGAGCAAACATGGGAGGCTGCCCCACACAGTGGTAAGACGTCGTCAGACGTCAAAGCTCGCTTCTCGTAATAGTGCCGTATGGCGTATGGATGGGACCCTGCTGCGAGTCGTTGGGAAGTAACAGCCGAGGCCACCGGAATGTAGTAGGGCTTCAGTATTAAGGAGATTCAGGACGCTGAACCGTCATCTCCAAGAAGTGATCCTCCTGATCATCACAAATATAAAACATTTAACACAAGTTAATAATATAATCATGAAAGGTGATAAAAAAATTATAGCAGGCTCTCGAGTGCCGCCGGTAAGCGACTCAGTAGAGTTAATGGAGCTAGCCGGCTCTCCTATCACACCAATAGGCAACCTGGCTGGTGTGACAGAAAATGTTACAGGTAGCAGTATGAATGAAAGTGCGAATGTTTATAAAGCACCGGCAACTCGGGAAGCTGCTGAGTGTAAATTGCAGGAGCAATTTTACACAAGAAGCAGAGTCCTAAGTAAAATGATGGAAAGGACTTGCATACAAAAAAATGTAAGTCAAATAATAAAAAACGGTTGGAGTGAGATCAATGAAGTAGTGGAAATCGGATATTATGAACTGAAGTGAATGAGACTGCTCCGACAAAAACAGAAAGATAAAGGACGGAATGAATGTGAGGAGGCAACTCCTCAGAAACGGAAAAGAGATCGTCAGACCCCTACTCCGGAGCAGGCGGCCGCACAACAGCGGACGATCGAGACCGAAACATGGGCGACGATGGTCTCAGAACATAAAAAACCGAAAACGATCGAGACGTACAACAAACCGACAAAAGAGCAGACAAAAGCGAGACCCCAAGGTCGCGGGTCTGATCGCCCTAACCTCAAAGGTAGGGAAGGAGCGATCATGATCAAGTCGGCTGAGGGACAGACGTACATAGACGTGGTACGAACAATACAGCAAAAGGTGGACCCTGACAAGTGTAATACTCAAGTCAGAACAATAAGAAAGACAAAAGACGGCGCGGTACTTTTACAGGCTTCCGACAGGTTCTTCAAGACGCTGTCGGAGAGACTGGTAAAAGATTTGACCTCCAGGGTGACACTGGAATTCCTAGACTTGGACTGTGTCACGACCGACGAGGACATCGCGAACGCGTTAAATCGGGAAACGGGACGGACTGTAGACCGTCGGCCCCATGTTTTCGTCGTTAACAGTCGAGGACAGAGAATGGCGGTCTGCGATTTTGACGTAAAAGAGGCTACCGACCTCTTAAGGAAAGGCCGTATAAAATCGGGTGGGTTATATCAAGAATAAGAGCAAGGATACGCGTCTCGCGATGCTATAGATGGCTCGTCCTCGTGTGCCGCGTTCAGGATAGCACTAAAAGAACAGAAGACAAAGACCGTCACACAATGACGACGACGATACTCCAATGCAATATGAACGGGAGTAGCGTGGCAGACGCACTGATCCCGCAGATTGCGGCGGAACTAGACATCGACGTGCTGATTATCAGTGAGCAATACAAAGACAGACGATTACCGTCTTGGCTCACAAGCAGCTCGGGCAAGTACGAAGTTTGGTTACGTGGAAAGGGTGCATCGAATATCGTACGCAGTGGGACTGAGGAGGACTGTGTCTGGGTGACGGTCGCTGACATAACCTATGTCAGTGTTTACCTGAGCCCAAACAGCAGTGTCTCCGAGTACGCGGCTAAACTTGGAAAAATCGAGAACGCGTTGCGGGAAACCCCTGGTAACGTGATCGTGGCGGGCGACTTTAACGCGCGGCCGATCGACTGGGGAATGCCCTTGACCAACAGACGGGGAAGACTGCTGCTAGAGATGGCCGCAAAGCTGGACCTGGCAGTAGTTAACGAAGGAACGATATCGACGTATAGATGACCGGGGTATGGTAACTCCATACCAGACGTGACTCTGACCTCGGAGTGAATTCGGACTAGGATAAGGGCGTGGCGGGTGATCCAGGACTATACGGCCAGTGATCACCAGTACATTGCCTTCAAACTGACAGACGCGACGAGACAGAAGAGGAGACGGGGCACAACATCTACCGGGTGGAACCCCAAACGCCTATACATAGACGAACTCGAAAGGTATCTGCAAAATGCAGAACCTCCCTTACAAGAGGTGCCTCAAGAATTGACGAACCGGGACAGGGTGGAGGTGTTAGCGGCGGCAACGACAGGCTTTCTCCAGCGCCTATGCGATGCCACCATGCCCAGGAAACGGGAAGTGCGAAACAGACGACAAACATACTGTTGGACAACCGAGATCGCGGATCTCAGAAGCAATTGTTTGAAGCTGAGACGGAAAGCTTAACGAGCTCGAAGTCGAGGCTTAGTGGGACTATACTCTACGGAGTATAGTCGCATCAGACAGCGACTGAGATACGCGATCAATGACAGTAAGAAACGGTGTTGGACAAAACTAATCGACGAGGTAGACTCGGATCCCTGGGGCAACGATTATAAAATTGTAACATGCGCCCTGGGAGGTCGGGGTTCGCCGAAACTACGAGACGCGAAAGTGATGCAGCGGATAGTTGAGAGACTTTCCCCAACCCATCCCAACAGAACGGACGCGACAAATAAAATGACAGATATGGAGATCCCTCTCTTCACGCAGGAAGAGCTCTGCAGAGCTTCGAATGCGTTGAAGCCTAACAAGGCCCCGGGTCCCGATGGCTTCTTCATACAGGCCTCTCTGCCTACTAAATACGGCAGGGAAGCTGTTGGAGCTACTGCTGAAACCAAGACTGTCACAGGCAATTAAAAACGCCGGAGACCTATCCGAACAACAACACGGATTTAGAAAAGGACGGTCGACAATCGGAGCTATAGGTGACGTGACGAACATCTTTCACGCGGCGAACAGGGGCTATCATGCAACCAGACCACTGGTTCTGTTGGTGACCCTGAACGTTCGTAACGCCTTTAACTCTGCAAAATGGACAGAGATACTGGGGGCGTTGGAGTTGACTTTCAAGGTTGACTCCTACCTCCTTCGTATCATACGGGACTATTTACGAGACCGAGGACTGGCGTATGATACTTTGGACGGAAAGAAATGGAAACGCGTGACAGCGGAGATCGCGCAGGGTTCCATTTTAGGCCCCGACTTCTGGAACGTACAATACGAAGGTTTGTTGAGACTAGACATGCCCTCCGACGCCCGTCTCATTGCCTATGCCGACGATCTGGCAGCCGTGATAGTCGCACGCGACTATCACTTGATTCAATTAAAGCTGAATGAGACGCGTGAACGAATGGATGACAGATCACGGACTGCAGCTCGCGCTGCAAAAGACTGAGTTGCTGCTGCTGACTCGCAGATGTATACAGACGGTGGTTCCGATGACGTTAGGGACGGAAAGACTGGAAACCAGGAGTGAAGTCAAGTACCTTGGCGTTACCTTGTATACGAAGCTGAGCTTCTGGCCCCACCTACGAAACGCGGCGACAAAGGCAGCAGAAAAGACCAAGGCTCTAAGTAGACTGATGGCCAATACGAACGGACCGAAACAGAACGTTCGCAGACTTCTGATGAGCGTTACCCACTCGATTTTGCTTTACGGGGCGGAGGTTTGGGCCGACGCGATGAATATCAGGAAACGCGCGAACGCCATGAAAAGCGTACAAAGGGTGGGCGCGTTAAGAATCGCGTGCGCGTATCGTGCCGTGTCTCAGAGCGCTGTTTTCGTGATTGCTGGGGTCATTCCCATCGATCTGCTCGCGGCCGAACGGAAGCGAATTTACGAGCGGAGCTCGAACGTTGGAAGGGAAGACGCTGTGACTGAAGAACGGACGAAGACCATCGAGACATGGCAGAAACGGTGGACGACGGACGAAATAGAACGGTGGACGAAAAAACTAATACCCGAAATCGGTCCGTGGAAAGAGAGAAAATACAGAGAGGTGGACTTCTACCTTACCCAATTTCTGTCCGGACACGGATACTTCCGTAAGTACCTCTGCAAGATGAAGACGGTCGGCTCTTCAGAATGCAACTACTGCGGATGGGCTTTGAGAAAAGTTGACGTCGAAGTACGAAGGGCCATTCGATATCACGGAGGTGAAATCGCGGACCGTATACGTACTAGCTACGTGAGACGTGAGGAGGATAGCAACAGATCATACAAAAGAGCTGAAGAAGTACCTAATGCAGCGTGGATATCGAAGGAGTGTAGCCAAAGAGAGAAGAAAGAAGAGAGAAGAAGACGAAGTAGCCCGAGAGTAAAGGTAGGACAGAGCGAATAGATCGCTTTACCCGCGAGAGAAAGCGGTAAAGACCAAATGAAGTAAGGGTGGTATTTAGTACAGTTCATGATGGGTAAGAGAAAATAGTTAAATTAAATTGTTGATTGGGATAGGAAAGAAGAAAAAAAATAACAACGATAACGGAAATGATAACGCGAACAGTTTACGAATGGCAGAGGCTCCGACGACGTGATTAGTACGACGAACGAGTCGCGAGTAATAGGCTAAGTAGACTTTAGATTTAAGTTGTGTGATTATATTTTATTATTGTTATAAGTATCTATTATTATTAATTTATTCTGTACACTAGTTCCGAAAGATCCGGGGCCTTACCCGACTCAAGTATATAGTGGAATCCGTGGGTTTCTCCTACGGAGGACCTCCGGCTTAGGAGGGGGGTATTTGTGACGGAGGTCACAACGAGTAACGGACTATGTCTAAGTTCGCGACTAATCGCCATTTTCCTTCTTTCAAGGTGTTGTTGAACCCAGTCGCAGCACGAAGATCGGAGCGAAGAGGGAGAGCACGAATTGATGTGCGTGCACGCGAAGTATATATAGAGAGAAATGCGTATGCTTCCACCGTGCGAAAGGGATAGTTAGCCGAACAGGCCCCGGGAGAGAGTGGGAAACGGTGGAAGACGCGCAAAGAGAAGACTTGATTATTGAGACGTCGAAGCACAAAGAGTTTTCGAAAAATATAGAGACAAGAAACGAGCTTATAATATCCCAGGAAGGTATCCCTTTCTGGCATACCTTCTGAGCTGTACTCGAGGATGAATGGGACAAGCTCGCTAAAAAAATGCCCGGCTCCAAAAGAGACTATTGAGAGAGTTCGCTCATTGCCAGACACTTTCAGGAAAGCGTGCAATGCTGCCATACCGAGGAGTAGGGTAGCTGTTCGCATGGTTCCCTGGTGGAATCCTGGCTTAGATAGGCAGAAAAGGGCTAAAAATCGAGCCGGTCGAGTATTCCAGAAAGAGCGTGATCCCGTCAGACGGGAGTACCTCAAGAAAAAATACAAAGCGGCCAGAAAGGAGTATGTCCATAGACTCAGGCATACTAAAGAGACTAAATAGCAAAACTTTGTTACTCTAAAAGATAATCAAAACCCCTGGGGCGTAGCTTACCGATTACAAGTGGGTAAATTGTCCACTAAGGAGGTTGCTTGCAACGTCCGTCTGGATAATGACACCTATCTGTAATGTCACAGCTCTGTTGAGCCAAATTCACTATTCGAAAAGCTAGCTAAAGAAAAACTAGCTAAAGAGCTCCTCCAGACAAAGTAGTCTCTTGAGGCAATAGAGAATCTGCTTGAAGCAGATATAATAGAGGAACCTGAATAGGTAGGTAGGGAACTGGCAGTTGAAACAAAAGGACATATATACAAAGGATCATATATACAAAAACATTTCTACATAAGCAAAAAAATTATACAATAATATAATTGGACCGGCGCCATACACCAGTGCACAAAACTGCGAATCAAAAAATACCGCAACTAATCACAAAGGCAATATTTTTATATATACACAAATTTATTTTCCTAATCAAATAGACCGGCACTATACATTGCTTTAAAAACTGTAAATATACAATTAGTAATAAGGAAAACCAGCCTATACACTGCTTAAACAACTCTAGACTGTAATTACATGATGCAATAAAAAGTGGTTCGGAACCCAATATAAACTTTAGGTCCACAAAAGTCGCAATGATGTACAGATCTGCACCAATAAGAAAAGATCAGCAATACTGAAAAGTTTTGCAGCACAACGGGTGATAAAACGAAAGCTAGGTGCGGCCGGGAATGTTTACATGCAACAATGCATAACTGAGCGATCTTTGTTTTTTTTTTGTTTTTTTTTTACGCGGGCGGAATACGTGCACGTGCAGGAAGATTTATCGAGCCCGAGAACGATGGGGCGCTTGGACGAGAAGAAGAGGCTCCACAGTAAGTGAATGGAGACCGCGAGCTGCCGCGTGTGTGTGTAAAAAACCAAGTGAAAGTGCGTATGTCACGAGTTGGGAGTACGAGAGAAAAAGATGGGGTGTGTGCGCGCAAATACAGGTGCAAGTGAGAGAGAGGGAGAGAGAGAGAACGTATTCGGTGTTATTATAACGCAGAGATTTATAATACGAGAGTGGATTGATAAGTTTCCGGCCTGACCAAGAGATGGCGCCACTAGACCTTCCTTGAGGTGGCGTTTTATAGTATCATCCTTAGATAGCTTGTAGCTATAGTTTCAGACCGATCACCATGTTAGTTTAGATTTGAGAGCATGCTGAACAAGACGCCTCTGTGTTTTTCGTAAAAATGGAAAAGCTGGAAAATCGTGCTGTCATCATATACTTTTATTTGAAGGGGTGAACGCCGACGGAAATTATAGAAGAGCTGGACTCAATACTGGGGACATCCTCCCCATCATATTTAATCGTTAAGTAGTGGGTTTCCGAGTTTAAAAAGGGTCGTGTAAGCACCTCTGATGAGCCTCGCTCAGGACGACCCATTGAGGTCAGAACTCCAGATATGATCGAAAAAATCCATCAAATAGTGCGAAAAGATCGCAGATTAAAAGTGCTTGAGATAGATGAGACCTATAAAATGTCATATGAGTGTGTACATTTTGCACCAACATTTGTATATGGAAAAGCTCTGAGCAATATGGGTGCCGCGTTTGCTAACAGTTAACTAAAAATTGATTCGAAAGAACATTTCTACCGCCAATTTGGCGCTGTATAAGCGTAATCCAAGCGAATTTTTGCGTCGATTCATAACCGTTGACGAAACTTGGATCCACTTGTAAACTCCTGAAACCAAACAGCAGTCTAAACAGTGAATTGGACAAGGGGAACCAACTCTAAACAAGGGAAAAACAATTTTTTCGGCAATCGAGGTTATGGCTACTGTTTCTTGGGATGCAAGAAGTATTCTATACATTGATTACCTTAAAAAGGGTAAAACTATCACTGGTCAATACTATAGAGCTTGACGAATCAGTCTATAGAGATGGCATTACTAGACTACAACACCGCTATGAGAAATGTATCAGCCTTGGAGGAGATTATGTTGAGAAATAAAAAGAAAATGCTTAACAACGTTGTTTTTCTTGGTTATGCCGGAAACTTATCAATCCACCCTCGTAGATCTGAGATCACAGTGACTAATACATCACGCATAATACCTGGCAATTCAAAAGGCAGGTCAACGTGACCCGGGACATAACATGGGGAGTTTCCTGAACCTGTAGCATCAACACAACACCAGACGGATTTTCCAGATATTTGTGAACTTTTCGGCGCTCCTCCATCCACTTCAGAAATAAGTCTAAGTCTTTATGGGAATCCTCGTATCGAATATCGCATTTACGAACCACAAAATCTATATCCCTCTTCAATCCTCCAATTATTTCCGATTTATCACTGAGCAATGCTCTAGGCAGCGTAACCTTCGAAGCACCTATTGGCCTTAAAGAGCCCTCCCCCTTCCAGCCATTTTCACGGATACGTGGACTTGAACATGGCGTAGAAACACCACTGGTGGGAAGTTCTCCTGGAAGGCAAGAGTCGGAAGCTGAGAAACCGACAATTTCTTATGCACGGTAGATGCTTGACACACAAAGATGTCTTGTATTTGCACATTAGACCGTGCAAGGATTGTACCAGATAGGCCATTCTTGTACTGCTGACCGGTGCAGAACATATCTACGACAGAGCATATAATTGTGCCTATATGGCAGCAATTGCTTTCTCTAACCTCTTTGTTCTGATGTCTTACACTACCATATACTGCACAATGTCCTCCATTGTACATGCAGAGAGACTATCAGATAGAGCGCAGGTGATAGCTCTTGACGATGGGGTTGGGGTCACATGTCCTGACTGCTCTTCTGGGACGAGTAGGCCTCCTGCAGTCGTCTGCTCATCCGTACCCGACTGCAGGGGCAGATATACCCTCAAGCGGAATCAGCAGGCTTCTGTATTCCGTTCGACTTCTTTATCTTGTTCCAATATTTGCAGCAGATACCTCTCTTCTTCATCAGCAGTCGAATCTAGCCGGATGGATCACTTTGACCTACCATCTTTTCGATGAAGGATTTCCTGGTTGACTCGTCCTTAAGAAAAACACGATCCGGGTCTTTGTCTATTTCTGAGATACAGTGACCCGGACTATATTCTCTCTTCAGATGGGAACCGATAGGGAAGCGTTCTCTCCGCAGAATATACACGCAGTACCGTAACCTACCTAATAAATCGTCTGCGGAGTTAGTATTCTATCCTACAAATATTAGGTTGTCAAATATCTCCCTTCCGCTTTTTTCTCTTCATTCAATGCTTTATAAAAAGTGTTAGCGTGGTCAGATTTTCTTCAAATATACGCCGTTTTGTTCTAAAATTTTGTTCTAAAAAACCTTCTGGACCGAATCAACGCCTGCGATGTGCTGCTGAAACGGTACGAACTCGACCCATTTTTGAAGCGGATGGTGACTGGCGACGAAAAATGGATCACGTACGACAATATCAAGCGTAAACGGTCGTGGTCTAAGACCGGCGGACCGTCCCAAACAGTGGCCAAGCCGGAATGGACGGTCAGAAAGGTTTTGCTGTGTGTTTGGTGAGATTGGAAGGGATTGGATGATTGGAATCATCCTCTAGTGGCTGCTCCCATACGATGAGACGCTTCATTCTAACATGTACTGTGAACAACTGAACCGCTTGAAGTAGGCTATTGACCAGAAGCGTCCACAATTGGCCAACCGGAATGGTGTAGTGTTCCACCAGGACAACGCCAGACCACATACTTCGATGATGATTCGTCAAAAGCTACGGGAATTTGGATCGGAGGTTTTTGGATACGAGAATATTAAGCGAAAAAGGTCGTCGTCCAAGGCCGCTGGACCGTCGCAAACAGTGGCCAAGCCGGAATTGATGGCCTGGAAGATTTTGCTGTATGTTTCATGGGATTCGAAGGGAATCATCCACTATGAGCTGCTCCCATGTGGCTAGACGCTTAATTTTACCATCTACTGTGAACAATTGGACCGCTTGAAACATGCTATCGATCAGAAGCGTCCACAATTGGCCAACAGGAAGGGAGTAGTGTTCCACCAGGATAACGCCAAACTAAGCACTTCGTTGATGATTCGTCAGAAGCTACGGGAGTTCGGATGGGAGGTTTTATCGCATCCACCATAAACACTGAACATAGTGCCAAGTAATTATCACCTGTTGTTGTCCACGTCGAACGCCCTAAAGTGGTTGTCCTAGTTCTTCGAAAATAAGGAGCGGGGTTTCTACGAGAGAGGTATTATGAAGTTGCCGTCTAGATGGAAACAGATTATCGAACAAAACGGCGCATATTTGAAGTAACTCCGACCACTGTAACAGTTTTTATAAAGCATTGAATGAAGAGCAAAAAAGCGGAAGGGAGATTTTTGAGAACCTGATACAATCCCTCTCTACACAAAATGTTAAGAACCAATCAATTTATTAATGAATGATAAATGTTGTCTAATTTACTTGACAATAACATTAAATTTACATTACTTCAATTCCTTGAAATTTGAATACTTTCAAGACACTCCCTTTTGTACTTATTATTAATACCATGTTCCAAAATATCCACATTCACAAAATCAAAAGAATGTAAAAACTTTAAACCATGCTCTTTTAAACCGGAAGTAATATGTGAGCTACGTAAACTATATTTCTGCCCATAAATTCTCTTTTTTACATATCTACCTGTTTGTCCAATATAGTATTTATCACAATCCATGCAATTAATCTTGTAAACAGCTCCTGATTTTAAGCATAAATCGTCCCTATCTTTGCAATTATTAAACAATCTACTCAAATTATTGCTATTTTTAAAGAAAATTTGAATGTTATATTTCCGAAAATTTCTTTTTATTCTTTCAGACAATCCTCTAACATATGGCAAGACAAAGATTTATTTGAAAGATTGTTCACTAAAAAATGAAGGCAAAATACGTATTTCTTCACAGAAGATATATTCCTGATAATTAAAAAGCTCTACTCGCAGTGCATTCTTTACATAAGTTATTGAAAACAGATAATTCATAATGAATGAAGATAATCAAAGTTTGATCATCATGAATCAAGTAAATTTTAGCAGAAATAAATTTTTTTAATTGGTAGCAACGAAAATAATATAAGTCAATTTGTTTAAAATTATTATTTAAAGGTGTATTATCCATGTACAATTATTGCTTATTACACTATTATACCTGTAGCATTATATCTATGTCTATTAGTTTGTACTGCGACTATCAAAACCAAAAAAACATTGTAAAACCACGAAGCGGCTGTAAGGGAGCCTTTTGAAATGGGTCGAATGTTGAGAGCCTCTCTCTCTCTCTCTCTCTCTCTCTCTCTCTCTCTCTCTCTCTCTCTCTACCGCGACCATCGTAAGCGTTTTAGATGTGCCGTCTATACATGCGACTATCGGGTCTCTGTTTTACCTGTCGTAACGTGAACGTTGAAGACGTGCCGCCTGCGTTCGTGTGACTTGCTTATTATTCCGTATTAAAACAGAAATTTTAGATTGTCTCATAGGCAAATGGAGAAAAGTCTATATTTTTAAACTAAGAATATGATATAAGGTTTTCCATTTTAGAAATTACAAATTTGATATCGCCATTTTACATTAGACAATTTGTTTTTTGGAAACTGAATAATGCTTTTATGAAAGATATAGTACATAGTACTAATCTTTTGGTTTTTATCCATGTCAATAGATCACATTTTTATGAAATAGGAAAATATAATGTATGCTTCTACTTCGCAGATTGAAAAGCAAATATATTGATTCGATGGATCATTGACCGTTCTCCCATGATCAATTTACGATATGAGATAGTATTTTTAACCATCATCTAGAAAGAGTCAAAATTATCGAATTTCGGTACTCTACAGATTAAATTGAATATAAATTTTTTAGTAATTGTGGACGTTTGTTTCAACCATTTATGTTAATGATATTCAATGATCATTTGCGTATAAAAATGAAAATAATGCCGATTTTTGGATCAAATGATTAATTTTACTTACATGAAAGGATCATTTAGATATTAATTTTGAAATAATTTCGGACATTCGTTCATACTAATGATTCTAATGGTATATGCAATAATCCTTTGCATATAAAAATGTAATTGATAAGGAAACTTTACAAAAATGATAATCTTTTGAAGCATTAATAATATACTTTTTTATTAATTAATAAATATTTTTTTATTGGTCTTACAGTCCAATCAATTCAATATAAAAATAAAATAAAAATAAAAATAAAAAATAAAAATAAAAAATAAAAATAAAAATAAAAAATAAAAATAAAAAAAATAAAAATAAAAATAAAAATAAAAATAAATAAAAAAAATAAAATAAAAAATAAATAAAAATTAAAAATCAAAATTAAATTAAAAATTAAATTAAAATTATAATGACAGTCAGACTGTCCTTGTTTACATTCTACCCCGTAGACTAATCTGAAAATAAAATATTAGCTGAAAAAATTCTTTGTTAGTAAAGTGCAGTCTGACTGTCCCCAACACCCTTAACTAATTGAAGGCTTGTCCAACATTTCGAGCTCGCTACGGCTCCTCATCAGGGACTAATCTAAACCTTATATTCTAATCTATATATACCCATCCCCACCACCAAATTTAGTAAATTAAATATAAATTCCCCCTCTACACAAATTGTCCAAAACCAATCAGCTTAATAAGGAATGATAAACACTGTACAATCTACCAGACTCTAACATTAAATTCACATTATTTCGATTCCTGGAAATGTGAATACTTTCAAGACTCTCCCGTTTAAACTTATTATTAATACCATGTTCTAAAATATCCACATTCACAAAGTCAGAAGAATGTAAAAACTTTAAACAATGCTCTTTTAAACCAGAAGTAATATGTGAGCTACGTAAACTATGTTTATGCTCATAAATTCTCTTTTTTAAATATCTACCTGTTTGTCCAATATAGTATTTATCACAATCCATGCAATTAATCTTGTAAACAACTCCTGATTTTAAGCATAAATCATCCTTATCTTTGCAATTATTAAACAATCTATTCAAATTATTGCTATTTTTAAAGAAAATTTGAATGTTATATTTCCGAAAATTTCTTTTAATTCTTTCAGACAATCCTCTAACATATGGCAAGACAATAATTTTGCCTCCGTTAACATCAATTCCTGTACTATATCTATTTTCGATATTATAAATGTCAAACAATCTCTCAGCAATTAATCTATTAATAAATTGAATTGGATAACCATTATTAATGAAAGTTTCTCTTACTATCTGTAAATTATTTTGTCTAAAATCTTTATGTGATAATTTTATTGCTCTGTCAATGACACCCTCTAATGCTCCAATTTTGTTTCTGAATTGGTGGTGTGAATTAAAATCTAAAAACCTACCTGACCAAGTAGGCTTTCTGTACCAATTAAGTTTCCCCTTATTATTACTACATCTAATGACATTAATATGCAAAAAACTCAACTGATTATTAAACTCAACCTCCCTTGTAAATTTAATTCTGTCATGTACAGAATTAAAAACATCCACCATTTCATCCACAAAAACTACTGGAACAATTGTAAAGATATCATCAACATATCTTATAAATATCATTGGTTCAAAAACCAATTTTGACAAAGCTATACTTTCTAATTTTTCCATAACTAAACTGGCTATAACCGATGATAAAAATAATCCCATTGAACATCCGTATTTTTGTTGATAAAATTAATTATCAAACGAAAACTTTATCTTATGAAAAACTAAATTAATTGCTTTAATAAATTCATTCATTGTTATTTTTATATGTAAATTATTATTAAAAATTTAATGAAATAATACTTAATACGGTTTATGTAGATATTAAACAAAAGAGACATATTAGGTTGTCAAATATCTCCCTTCCGCTTTTTTACTGTTCATTCAATGCTTTATAAAAAGTGTTACAATGGTCGGATTTACTTCAAATATGTGCCGTTTTGTTCGATAATCTGTTTCCATCTAGAAGGCAACTTCATAAGACCCCTCTCGTAGAAACCCCTCTCCTTATTTGTGAAGAACTAGGACAGCCACTTTTCACAAGCCTCTTTTGAGTCCAACTATTCACCACGAAGGGCGTTATACATGGACAGGAACAGGTGATAATCACTTGTCGCTATGTCCGGGCTACATGGTGGATGCGATAAAACCTCACATCCGAACTCTCGTACTTTCTGACGGGTCATCAACGAAGTCTGTGGTCTGGCGTTGTTCTGGTTGAACAGTACACCCTTTCTGTTGGCCAATTCTGGACGCTTCTGATCGATAGCCTGCTTCAAGCGGTCCAGTTGTTCACAGTAGATGGTAGAATCAAGCGTCTGGCCATATGGTAGCAGCTCATAGTGGATGATTCCCTTCGAATCCCATGAAACATACAGCAAAATCTTCCAGGCCATCAATTCCGGCTTGGCCACTGTTTGCGACGGTCCAGCGGCCTTGGACGACGACCTTTTTCGCTTAATATTCTCGTATGTGATCCATTTTTCGTGGCCAGTCACCATCCACTTCAAAAATGGGTCGAGTTCGTTCCGTTTCAGCAGCACATCGCAGACGTTGATTCGGTTCGGAAGGTTTTCTGCGTCAAATCATGCGGCACCCAAACATCAAGCTTTTTCTTGTATCCAGCCTTCTGCACATGGTGTAAAATGGTTTGGTGACTAACTCTCATCTCCTGGGCAATGTCACGAGATGCCACATGCCGGTCAAACTCGATTCATTCCATGATTTGATCGGTATTCGTCGTCACAGGTCTTCCGCAGGTTGGCTTATCCATGGTGTCGTTTTCACCCGCTCTTAATCGTCGAAACCATTCCTCTGCGTTTCGGAATGATAGCGTGCTATCCTCAAAACACCATTAATTTCTCGGAACGTTTCTCTAACGGATTTGCCTTTGACGAAGAAAAACTTTAAAATAGCGCGAATTTCGGCGTTAGTCAACTATGTTTACACGTCTATAACTTCTGAACGCAATATCCAAAGTAATCATGCATAGCGTCGTTTTGTACATTATGTTAAAACCTTCAAAATGATCTATAATATTTCCAGATACGAGCTCTGTAGCGCTTTGTACATAGCCGCGAAATTCATAAGACAAATAGGCGGAAGGGAGATATTTGGCAATCTAATATTAGCTGAAATTTTCAATGTTTTTGTTAAACAATTGCTTTTTTAATACAATCATATATATTTATATACCTATCACATCAAAATAAAGAAATATTTATTAAATATTTTAGACAAAAATATAAAACATTCTTTATTCGGCAAGTAATCCATTGCACGATTTGAGTCTTAGCGCCAGGGAATTTTCGTAACCGATGAAAGTCCAATAAGTCAACTAAGTTTTCTAGGAAAACTTTAATGCACTGATGATGAAAATCGAGGGCGTTTTTACGTACAAATTCTTTTAAAAATTTATTAACAAATTAAATGTTTAAAACATTGCGGTCACGGAACTTCGAACAAGAATCGCATTTTAGATTTGTTGTTTTATTGCATTTTTCCTACGAACCAGCTAGTTTTAGAAGAATTAAAAAATTTTTATTAGAAATGAACATAATATTAACTTAGTAACTATTTTGCATGTCTGCGCACGATGTCGTTTCGTGTGCACTATTTATATTCCAACTTTAGTTCTACTGCTAATTTCTAGACATAGTATGTCTCATTTTCAAGCCCAAGCAATAATCAATCGAGTATATGCCGCAATATTAGCATAAAATATTATAAACAGTAAGTTCTGACTGATTAATTAGAAAAATTATCAAAGAAAGAACTTTTTATTTGTTTATAGCTGAATTTGACCCGCTTCGTTTCAAAATAGTACGAAAGCAGCTCACAGAATTATTGTTTCATAACTATTCGAAAAATTAATAAATATTATTAGTCTCAACTCAGGCAACTAAAATCCATGCAGTTCGAGAAATGCTTATGTTGTATTCATATGCAGTTATCACGGGTAAATGTACATTCGGTATGTTAGTATGGCCGTCAATCGGTAGGCCGCAATTCCCCATCTTTTAGACATGCAACTCGACTATCCATCATTAGCGCTCAAGAACAGACTGCCTTGTTTTCTGGCTGGCACCAGCGCTTTTTTTTTATTAGATTCGTCTCCAGCGTTAATTTCTCAGTTTCATCACTGTGTGCGTCTACTCTAGTTAACAATAACTTCACTATTTCTCATTTCCATGTGAATATATCCACACGTGCCTTATTATATACCCATAAGGAATAATATTAAACTTTTCTTTGTTCTCTCATGCGCGACTTTGAAAACCAGAGAAGCACTTTTAATTCGTTAAAAGCATGACTTGTAATTTGCTCAAATCATATTTTTTTAGTCTACTCATTTTCATTAGACTTTTTCATCTTGGTATTCCAGCCGTGTTCTACATTTTATGTTTCAAGTGTTCTTACTCCTTTCAATTCACATTTAGACTTCTCATTAGCTATTGCAAACAAGAGTAATTTAATCATAAAGAAGGTATTACTTTGCCCTTTTTCAAACAATAACGTAAAATTTTATGTATTGTAAAATTCGAGAAATAAGCTTTGAACCGTGAAAAATATCCTAATGGAATCGCTCATTTTCAGCCGAGGCTCGGTATGAAACAAGGACACCATGATGGGCGCTAAACATAGTAAGAAGCAATCGCGTATTTCGAAGCTTATTCCTCGAGAACAAATGAAGGCAATCGAACTTTACAATACATAAAATTGTTCGTTATAAAACAAGAAATAATTCTGTGTACCTTTTTAGTTTTATTTTGATAGAGAGGAGTCAAATTTAGCTTGAAACAAATAAAAAATTCTGTTTGATAATTTTTTGAATTGAAAGCATTTGAAAGTAGCGAAAATTTATTCTGTTTCTGTCGATGGTACAAAGGATAAGGGTCATCCAAACCAATTATTTATAATATTAATTAAGCTAAATTCACACCTTCTGAAAAATTTTGCACCTTCAAATCCATACCTTTGATCGACACTTTTGTGGATGCTTTAAAGGAAAGAATTTCAGCATATGAAACGATCATCTTCAACAAACTTCAATAACTTAACTTCTTTTAAAATTAAAATCTGAAATTAGAGTTAGTAGAAAACAAGTTATGTGTTCATTGATTGATAAAAAAGGAGTACGAGAAACCCTCCAAAACTTAATTACGGCGCTGATTACGCAAAGAAGGTTACATCTAAATGTGTCGAAATAGAAAAAGAGTTTTCGAGAATCAACTTTCAGTTCACTTCTTTAATACATCCAAATACGATTTTATCAATAAAGTATTAAAAATAAAAATTGTCAGGTACTTGCGAATAATTATTGTAACTATGATTAAAATGCTTTAACGAAAATGAAAAATATATTAATTATTAGTTACTCTGCTTTCAAAGGAAAATGTTGAAAATAGAATGTTCCAATAGCGTAAAAGTGTACATTTTCGAATATTTCTTGCCTTCTAATAGTATGATAGGTTACGCATTAGGATGCAGAAAATGAAATTTCTCAATTAG
This sequence comes from Sycobia sp. Sy_11, assembly GCA_018907035.1. Taxonomy (NCBI): domain Eukaryota; kingdom Metazoa; phylum Arthropoda; class Insecta; order Hymenoptera; family Epichrysomallidae; genus Sycobia; species Sycobia sp. Sy_11. The sequence goes on along the minus strand of JACCIC010000010.1, from coordinate 2,613,723 downwards.
TTTTGTCCACTTAATCATCATAAAATTTTGGAAGATGGGTTCGGAAGTATCTGTCAATTGAGATTTTTTGATAAAAGTATTCAATAAATATAATTTTTATTCTGGTAAATTTAGAAGAATTCATCGATAGAAATAGTCCTACATCAATATTTTAGGACTGACGGCAATTTTGCCAATGTGGGTATGATAAAGGATTTTAATTTTTATATAATTTATATATTTTTATATACTGTAGAAGATTATACTTTTCATTTCCCCATATACCTAATGTGTTGTGTAGAATGTTTGTATTTATTATGAACTTAAAAGTATTTATTTTTATTATTCATTATTATATAACTTTATTATTATAGACTCACAACTATTCAATTATAAAAGAGAAATAATAATAGAGAGAACTTCGCAGACGATTCCCGATTCTATCGTGCGTCATAAAAATCTATAAAATTTTAAATAGAGAAAAATATTTAAGCATAAATAATCTCTTATGAAAGACAAGGAAAGAATGACAGTTGATCGAAAATAATCCTCTTTTGCTAGATTGTACTACACACATCCATTTACCGTCTATATTCAAATATATATTTATATGAATTTCTTCTAAAAAAATGATTATTCACGGCAAGTTCCTACTTATATAGACCTCATAGACTTATATATTAGACCGCGCGCTTACTCTGAAGTCCATTGAAGGCCAGAGATAGGCCTTGTTTCATGCTTTCTCTCTTTCTCCGGGAAAGAATAGGAAGGCAGCCCAACAATAACAATGGTATAGAATATAGGAGAAACGTATATTTCTGTTGCGTATAATTCTACTGCACCTGTTCCACTAATTTCCTTTTTTTCTCCACGTTCTTGCTTGGAAGAGAAAAAGACGACAGGAGTCCATGTATTGCGTTCTCACTCTGATTTAAGCTTCAACTCTGTTCCGAGAGCGTGCGGTCTAATATATAAGTCTATGGTTCCTACACTACTTGCTATACACGAACATTATAAAATAAAAATGTTGTATGGGGCATTTATAATTTACATATAAGTTCGGTTACTATGGCTTCGATGAATATTGGAAAAGTCAATAAAACAAAATAGGCTTTTTCGTACATTTGAAGTAGTATAAAGTTCCGCAATATATTAAAAATTACGCGTTTCAATCGATTTTATCTTCCCCCAAAAGTATGGAACACTTTTATGCGTAATATTTGAATTCGAGAGAAAATTTTAGGTTAGATTTACACATTTACCTATAAACTTTACAGTGATTTCATTTATTGATTTGTTTCATATAAATTACAAATATAATTTAATATGAAATTGATTTAACTACGTAATGATTGAATGATGCGTAAATTGTATTTATTTTTAGTTAAAAATATACAAATGAACCTATGTTCTTAATAATTTTAAGATCTTTACAATCTAAATCAAAACAATATTATATGTATTGGACAAAAATTGTACGTATGAAATTCTTTGTTAATAATTAGCTTTTTATTCAGCACATTGGTCTGATGTTGAAAAGAAACGATTGAAAAACTATGGATATGAGTATTCTATCATCTTATAATAGGTTAGGTTGGACCTGGCAGGTTCATCCCTAATTTTTTTAATAATGATGAATTATCAGAATAGATTGCAAATGAAGATTCACCTAATAACATTGGCGTATCAATATTATTATTTCCTTTCTTATGTACACACGTAAATAGTATTTATTCGTAAAATAAATCTCTTTGAATTTTGGGTATATTTTTAAGAAATTTAAATAACAGTTTTTCAACTTAATCATGTAATATTTAAATACTCATATATTGTTTTTAATCTGCTTATTCTAATTTGATATCAAGTACCAAGATACCAATTCATACCAGTTCATGCTTAAGTCAAATACATCTAGATTTAGTGTAAAATAGTAAAAATCAAATAAAAAAACCAATAATATTCTAATCATAATAGGATATGTTTTAATTTTGTGGAACAAATTTGATATAATAATTTAATTTTATTATTTTTTATCTAATGGTGAAATTGTTTTTTAGTATTTGTTAACTATTTTGTCTACTGAATATTATAATTTACAAAAGCTTTAATTAAGATAGCAATTTTTTCAATAGAAATTTTGAAACTGGAACCGTGATATGTGATAAAAATTTATAAAAATTGATTCATGATTCATTACGTTGAATTAATTATTTTGTTACACAGAAAAATTCATTGCATCAAGTACATTAAACAATTTTCTAATTGAATGAAACATATTTTACACTATTAGCTTATCGTATACTAAGCAATTACTATTGAAATGGAATTATAAAATACATTTAGTTAAATCGAGTGATCCTCGATGAATAAAAGAAGATATTGAAAGATGATTGTCATCGAGAAAGTAAAATTTATTTTTCCTTAGTTAATAAATATTTTTATATAATAATTTTATTTAAGCTATTTGATTTAGTAACAAAGATTTTTTTATTTAGTTACATATCATTCCTATTCTAACTAGTAATTTAATTAAAATTATCAAATTATTATAGCAATGCCTGATATCAACCCACACTTATCATGCTTATGCGTGAGCTAAGTTGCGCATTATTGTACATATGAAAATGACTTCACTGAAAACACATGCTTGTATCAGTTGCTAATCACAAAAATTACTTTAGAATGGATTCAAGATTAATTGCAAATGTGCCTCATGGATTAAATTAATTGGAATTGGATTAAATTATTTGTATTAAATGAATTCTTGGATGGGAATTAATTGGAATTCTGCTTGTTTAAATTGTAATTTCTAATTATTTTCGAATATTTGTATGTATATATTTTTATGGTATTTTTTTATTGCTATTGAATTAGAAAATATAATTGGAAAATCTAAAAGATGAAGCTAATTAAAATTTTTATTGAAAATTTTTTTCATTCCTTCTTAATTGTAAATAAATAATTATTCAAATAGACATAAATCAATTATTTATTTTAGTCGATGAAATAACTTTTTTGGCCTGCAGTAAACAAGAGCCTCATTCACAATATTTTATTTTGAATTATTATTATTTGATTTAATTATTATTCTCGAACACGAGGACAGCAAGAACGGCCATTACAATAGAGTGCCTGGCGTTAGTCCGAGTACCGAACAAATCAAGCGATGGAGAGGCGCGCTCTGCAAGAGGCGAAATCACACATTCATAAAAAGTGGGAGTAAGCAAGGCGAAATAACGTAAAAATTAAAAACCAAAAAACATCTAATTTAAATAAATACGTATATAGAAGCCATACACGCGAAACCATAGAGCATAAATAGCAATGCGAAGACCGTTGCAGCGACGGCGCACGAGAAGGTGGGGAAGCGAGGGAGAGAGAAAAATAAAATCAGACTGCCACTTGCTGAAACCTTGATACGGTGAAAAGAAAACTACTTTCACTAGGTAGGCAGTACCAATGTCTCGTGTTACGGCTTTTTCTCACTCGGCAGCAAGCACTATACTAATTCACATGCGATGTAAATCCACCATTCCCCTCTCTCGCTCTCTTCCTCACTTACCTTTTCGTAGGTGGTATTGTTGCCTGCCTGTAACATAACTATACACATAAATAGATATAAATGTATATATATTAGGACGCACACAAATACAGAGGCTACTACTGGAGAGAGAGAGAGAGAGCTTATGGACGTGGGATAGCGAACGCAGGAGGCATCCTGGTCATCGACTTTCAGATCTTTGTTGAATGGATCGGGACATTAGTAATACAGTCGTTGCCCTACCACTGTCTTACGAAGGCGTAAATACCAGGGATCTTGGACGTCGGTGATGCAAATGGAGGCAACTTCGCACGTCGGCTCGTCCTTGTATAAGCGAATTAGAGTGTCTGGTATTCAATTCAAGGTACCCTTCCGATGAATGAATTCCTAGTTATATCTCTGTACTTCCAAAGCCCAATGGACGAGTTTGCCCGTGGGATTACGCAATGATGTTTTTCTTTGTTAGTTGGATGAGAGGTTCAGCAAGCTTCCCGAAGTTCTCTAGGAAGTGGTGATACCAGAAAGCATGCTCTAGAAAGCAACGGGGCTGTTTCAGATTCTTAGGTGCGGCGTAAGTTAACATTAGTGCAATCTTATCTGGAACAGGTCGAAAATCATCGCAATCCACGAGGACGTCGAGGAACCATACTTATGTGAGTCCGAATTTACTTTTCTGTCTTTAATACCGAGGCCAGCATCAGAATTTCTTCGTAGGACATGGTCGAGCCATTTGAGGTGCTCGTCAGAGCTCTCCATAGTGATGATCACATCGTCAAGGCAGGTGAAGGCTACCGGATCCATTTTAGGGCCGATTAGCTTGTCGCTTAGCTGCTGATAGGTGGCAGGCCCACCAGAGAGACAATAAGGATTATGTGTCCAATCAAACAACCCCATGGCTGGAAGAGTAAAGGTCGAAAGGTGCTATGATTCCTTCGAAAGAGGGATCTGATGATCGGCGCTGCGGAGATTCAGTATGGAAATATATCGTGCATTTCTCAATTTCCGTAATATTACATCCATGTAAGGGAGTAATACGGGCTGATCTTGGAACACGGAATTCAATTTGCTACAATGCATGCAAAATCTGTAGTTTCCATCGTTCTTGCGAACCATAATAACGGAGCTGGACCATACGTTCGTTGATCTGCGAATTACACCTTGATCAAGCATTTTGTACACTTGCGCATGCATCTCCAACTCTATTTTCTGAGACACCGAATAGTAACACTGCTTATTCGGTCATGCATCGCCGATATCGATTATGTAGTTGGTTAGATATGTGCAGCCTAGGGGTTGATCAACAGGTGGTAGTATCCGGTCGAGGAGTTCCTCGAGGGGTTGACGTTGACTATCGTCGATATCAGTTAGGCTTGTAGAGGCAAGCGCAAACTCCGACGTAACAAAGACGGTACAGATATATACCGTAATGAATTCCGTTTCACTCTTGATCTACATAGTGTTTTCGCGCGAGTGAATGATCGCACGGAAACTGCGATAAACGCCCGCACTGACTCGACAGTCAGTTTCCAAGTCAGGAATTAAAATGAGATCTAAATCAATTTCAATGCCTCAAGCCACAAGCTGCGATGTAGATGGGTTCCGCACACGTCGATCACGAAGAGTTGTGACGCCCAGTACTGGAATCGATAGTAGGCGACTCTAAAGGCCGCGGTGAATGGAGGTTCGTCTACAAAGACAGCCCTCATTAGAGGTAACTGATCCACACTGTTCGCGTGGGTGGCACTGGTGGGTGCACGGGTAACGTGAGCACGGAAAGCTGGTCTACGCGGTAGTGCTCCTGTAACAGCACGAAAACCCTTGGCATGGTGAAAAGAAGACTATTTTTCCTACGCAAGTAGTTGCCAATGTTTCGCGTTCCGGCTCTTTCTCACTCGGTAGCAAGCACGATACTAACTCGTTTCCTCTCATTCTCTCTCTCGCTTACTTACCTCTTTGTAGGTGGTTGTTACCCTCCTCCCCTTTGTAGGAGGTATTGTCGCCGGTCTGTAACATAACTATACAAATATAATATAAAATATTTAGTACATTTTATTAAAACATTTTGTTACAATTATTAAGTATTTCTTTAGAGCAACTAAAGATTTTGTAAAATTGACTAAATGATTCATTGAAGAAATGAAATACTTAATTGGCTGAACGAAACAATTGCTTTCGTTGAAACTGAGAAACAATTTTGTTCAAATTACTAAATATGTTTTTGGTGTTACTAAATACCTTATTAAGTCAAAGAAACATTTAGTTAGAGCAATATCATTAATAACAGATACCTTTGTTACATCAACTAACTATTTAGTTAAAACTAATATACGTTAAGACATTTTATAGTTATTTAATTTATGCATAATGGTTCACTATTAAATGAGTTAAACGTAATAATTATTTGTTCTGTCTTTGCAATAATTCTTGGTAACAAGTAAATAAAATTTAGTCAATAAACATTACATTTTTTATAAATCCTTTAATTTATTAATAAAAACAATTTTTGAACTTATTTAATAGTTATATACATTTACTAAATATTTGTTTAATTATATCAAACAAATATTTAGTTGTTTTCAAGAAACGTTGTTTTGTTTTTGGTAATTGGTTTTGCCGAGATGTCATTTTTTCGCTTTTTCGAAATAGTTAGTTAAGTTGACTAATTACTATGATTAAACTGAACAAATATTTATTTAAATTGAATTGGATGATTCTACAAAATGAGTTTCGTTATTTACACTAAACAATTTAACAGATTTAGTTTATTTATTAGATTTTAGTTAGGTTTACTAAATATTATTTTTACTAAATGATTTCTTTGGTTTTATTTTACCTTTATTTGTTTCAATGAAATATTTAGATAAGTTAACTTAATATGTTTCATTAATTATTTTTACTTAGTATTACATAAAAGTATCTAATTTTTCTTTCAGTGTATTTCAGAATATTTTAGAAAAATATTTTGTATAAATATTATTCTAGTATATAAATATGTTTAAAGATTTATAAAGTAATTATATATATTATTATTAGGTTTGTATTTTTGTCTTAATATTTTATTGAATTTAGAAAAATATTTGATTTAAAGCTTTTATAAAATTCATATAAGATTTATAAGTTGTAAAATTCTTAATCTTCTAAGAACATATATTATTATATTTCACTTTATGAAAATCAGTAGGACATTTGACTATATCAGTGAGCTAATTATTAATTAATTATGGAACATTTTTTATATTAATATATTTCGAGCTTTCGGAAAGTATCTTTTAAAGTTCTTTATAAAGTACATGAGAAGATGTATTAAAAGTTTTTACTATACTAAGAACACGTCAAATTTGCCTAACTATTTTATTTTTGTTAAAAGCTTTTTTTTGGAGTTATATCTATACTACTACGATCACGTGGTGCAACAGTATCACGTAGTTGAATTTCAAGATTAAGTTAGAGAATTTGGTACAATATTATGGAGGTTAGAGATCAGAAGTGGAAACTTCGTTCGCTTTATATGATCAAAATTTATCAAATATTGGTCGAAGGTTATAGTTCCGATATGTTTAGTACACTTCGCTTTCTTCAAACTCAATCGATAGTTCTACATGCAACAGAGAAAGAAAGCAAAAGACAAAACGAGTGAGGAAAAGAAAAGAAGAAAGTATAGAGAAGCAGGGATTTAACTTTCCCCTCGCTTCACGCTTACTAAATAACACCACTCGCTTTTCTTCAAATCCATTCTAATATTCTTCTAACAGCTTCCTTTCTAACTGCTTCAAAACATTCTATTGAACGAGCAACCTCAAATGGTGTCGCCGCAATGGTATCAATTCTGGTGGGAAGTACTACCCTGTAATTAAACACGATATCAGCGTAGTTTCCAATTCTTCTCTCTATCCTCCATATTCAATATAATCAAATACCATCGAAGATGGTTATGTCATTAAAAAGTTTGTTTCCTTTAATGCACAGGATGGCGTTACAATTAAAATTTGGCGGATAAATATCAGCTGTAATTAGGTTTTCCCAACAGTCAGGCGCGCTGCTGGGTGCTACTATTTATTTGTATAGCGAAAGGAAGAGTTAGTTTTTCCTGTTATCGGATCCATTCCAAGAACTGATTAATTTGCGATTTTGTGAAGAATTTGAAAAATGTAATAATTTATTTTAATTATGGATCGAGTCGATTTTTGATCCCCTGTACTGAACTGAAGCGTATTTCCGTAAAAGAATTCTGCATTGATAAACAAGTGTTAGTAAGATGGTGCTCAATCTCGAATGTAAGGCGAGTGAGGCAGAATTTTCCATCTACTATTCTTCCAATACTTATTGATGGAAGTTGCAACATGTGGCCGAGTATTATCGTGATAAAAAATGATGGACACATTCCTGGTCTCATATTCTGGCCGTTTTTTCTATAATCCGCACGTCAAAAGAATAAGTTAACTTCGATAAAATGGACCTTTAATAATTTGACCACTCGGAACCAGCTCATAGTATACGACACCTTTTTGATCACCCATATTCAGAGCATGACTCTATTTACGTGAATATATCGTATCAGCATCGATTGGGCGGGCTCGCCGGGCTTCGTATACGATTTTCAGCATTTAGGATTATCATAATACCTCCATTTTTCATTACAAGTGAGAACACAATGCAAACACGATTTATTTTTATACCAGCGCAGTAACATTTCGGATATGCAAAATCACCGTTCCACATTTCTCGGCTTCAATCCGTACGGCAAACAATTTCAAACCTTTTGAATTAATCCCATTGCTTTTAGGCGTAACGAAACAGCTCATTGCGTGATACCTAATTATGCAGCAAGTTCTTCTTAATTCTGACACAGATTCTCATCGACCAAAGTATCTAATTCTTCGTGTTTAATATTTTTTGACTATCCGGAATCATCCTTGTCTTTAACTTCAAAATTAGCACTTTTGAACCATATGAACCACTGGTAGTACGGCGATTCTCTAATATATTCCGTCCCGGCGCTTCTTGTAAATGATGTTTATTTGACTGAAAAATTGCATTGAATTTGCTCGATAAAATAAACGACACTGAAAGAAATTTTCAAATATAATTGTAACGTCTAATTCAACCTTTCATCGGCATCAGCTTTATTCGAAGTACACAAGTATATTTTTCCTTCGATGTACCCTGGCTTGTTTTTGAGCCTGGCGTTTCCTCCACTAGCTCGGGAATATCTTATCAAGCAATTTAATAGGAACAATAACAATTCTATTTTCATTTTAATATGCTTCCTACGCTCGGTTAAATAAACTGGAGTCTAAGGGCTTCACTTGAATACGGATTCCTTTTCTTTCAAAAGGGAAGTCGTATTTGCCTCGGCCTACCGATTTATTTCCCTCAACGAGAAAATGTATATATATTTGCGTGTAATAAAATAAAGAGGGGCATGTACAGTCCTACCATATAGGGGGATCAATCACTTCCCCGGATTAAACGGAAACAGAGAGAGACAGTGGAAAGAGAAAATTAAAATAATAATTAAAGTGTAAATAAACTTTATTTCTTACTTTCGATATTCGGTTGTTGAACACATACACAGAGAGAGAGAGAGAGAGAGAGAGAGAGAGAGATGCTGCTACGACGTTCTGGACACCTGGGAGATTCTTCGAGACTACTGCCTACCTGACTGCTACTGACTTCCTGACTGACTGCCTTTCTCTGGCACTGGCTGCCTTTCCCTGGCACTGACTGCCACTCCCTGGCACTGACTGCCTTGTTTTTATGGAAAATTCGGGGCTTTATATACTCGATTTTTTTATCACTATCCGCAATCCCTCTCTCAGCTCCTCGTTTTTATGGCTTATTTTATTACTTTATTGATTTTTCTTATTTTTAGCCGTAATATTAATGTAATTTTATAATGTTTATTAGGAACGTTTGTTATAATTTTTATTCCAACTATTCATTTTATTTATAATATGATTTAGTTGTTAAAAGTAGTGGTTGTACCGCCAATTAAACATTAAAAATTATAAACTAGCGCATAGCTAATGTATACATTGCGCTACCGAAAAGGCCTTCGTCGGAAAAACATACGCTTCTGACGTATGAACTTGCGCAAGTCAAGCCTTATTTCGGCAGGTATTACAAAGTTGTTTTTCTCGCCCCAATAGGATGATGACATATTGCATGAGATTTAGTGATTTTAGTTTAGACTTATTTTCTCGATTTTACTTTATTCTACAAAAACTTAATATATATTTATTATTGTTCGTACTGCAACTTATTTATATATATATATACTTTAATGTTTATATATTGGTTATATACTTTTATAGTATATATATTTTTTATATTTCTTAAAATTAATATTATTTTACTGTAACTATTTAGCTCTATGTTACATAATACTGCAAATTTGTTGGCCTATACACAACCTACAAGTATAAAACACGAGGTCTAAGATTTCTGACCGTAATCCACTGGTGACTCCATCTTTTGACTAACGCTGGAAATTTATTTATACAAACAATAATAAAAATATATTTAATTTTAATTCTAATATAAAGAATTCTAAAAAAACTGATAAATACAAGATTAATAAAATTAAATTTTCTAAAGTTATTAATTTAAAATTAATACAAAATAAAATAGGTTATTTGTTAAAAAATATTCATTACACTTAAAATATGTTGATGAAAATATATAACAAAGATAAATATATATATTAATTGAACAAAATTTACTCTTGTATGTAGTCCATACACAGTATATTTTTAACTATAATAACATCATTTTTATTTTGTATTGGATAAGTGGCCATTGTAAATATATTTCAGATTTATTAATTTTTTGTACAAACAAAAATATATTTATGTCAAAATTATACAAATACCAAAAGGCATCGTATGCACATATATTTTATAAATGTCAGCTTAACCAATACAATATAAAAAATTAATTTATTGTATTGATACTCTTGAATATTTATAATATATCAATCATTAAAGCAGTTCGAAATTTATGCAAAGGTAAACTGTATTGGAACCCCTAAAATATAAAAGTTCTTCATCGATTAAAAATTTTCCAAAATCATAATTATACAATTTATAAAAAAAATATAATGAAATCTGAAAAATTTATCAGTAAACTTTTTAATAATGCATTTGAAAAGCGATTCATGTAATATTAATTGATTGACAAAATTTAGAAAAGGGCTCATATACAATAATATTATTGTAAAATCAAATGATTTTTTAACATCTTAGTTTTTTATATATCTTATTCTGCATACTGTTAATTCTTCTCGATAGGATGACAGTGGCAGGTTGCATGAAAACAAGTTTTTAATTATTTAGAAAATATTTATATATTTTTTTACTTTTTCATCTGAAAAATACGATGTATATCAATTAAACTATCTGTACAAATGACAAAAAAAAATTAGCAGAATGTGATTGGATTATAGAATCTTTAGCTCAACGCGGGATATAATTTCATTACTTAAAAGTTTAAAAGTTCATAAAATTATTTTGCAAGAACTTGTATCTGAAAGTCATAAAGCGCGGTGACTGTACTAAATAATTGAGCTAGAAATATATTTATATTAAATCATTCTTTAAGAAATCGCAAACTAATTTGAGTTTGATATTTTATAATAGCATGCAATTTTTTACAGCTTTTGTACGTAGAGCTAATAGAGAACTATTTCAGGATTTTGCTTGAAAATTTTTTTCCACAACATGACTTACAAATTTCGTAGATTTACTCAAACATCAAATGCTTTAAATTGATTATTTTCGACTATATTGATCGCATCTATTTCGAACTTATTCAGTTTACACTTTGTTTTCAAAATAATTTGAAAGTGAATTGAAAAAACATTCACTGTTAAAATTTTTAAGAATTCATAATTTAATTTTTTAAATAATTAAAGCATGCTCGTTGCTTAATTGAAATCAATTTTGAAAAATATTATTTTTTTTTTTTTTATGTTATTTAACGTCGCTTTATTTATGCTTCCAATTATCGGTGCTAATCAGCGACGGAGGTCTACAATGTGTTTGTAAACAAAGCACATGTAAATAATTACAGCGGTGCCTGTATCAATCGGCCGAGACCGAGATTTGAACTCGGATCACCGAGTTACTAGTCCTTCGCTCTAGCGATCGAGCCATCGTAGGCCTCATGAAAAAAAAAAAATTATTTTAATCTAATATTCTCATTTACAAAATCTACTTTTAAAAATTATGTGCCTATTAGATCAGAAGTTATCAAATATTTTTAAAAGAAGTAAATTATGAAGCGCGCAACAAACGGTGCACTTCCGACTCCCGCATTAGTAGATGAATTAATTTTTTTAGATTTTTAATATTTATAGATTGTTGCTTTTGTTCTTCATTCAGATATCTCGAAAATCAATTTTATGAAAATATTGTGCTTATGTTAGATCAACAATTAGTATATATGTGAGAACGTAGCACGCTGAGCACGCGTTAAAATTTCTCAGATCGTGTACGTTTTCAAATTTTAATATTCTTTGTGATATTACTACTTGAATATGCTTAATGGTTAGGTTTATGAGTAGAATGTTTAAAAGGCTCTTTGAATTCTTAAAATTGGTTGAGCCTATTAGTAGTAATCGCAGCAAAGTTGATTTTCCTATTACTGGGAGATTCAGAACTATAGATGGGTCCCAGACTGGCACGCTGTAGAATTTGTACGAGGAAATATTTGACATACACCATCGTTTGTAAAAATTGATTTTGTAGATGAAAGAATACAGCACAAAATAATATTGATCACAATCGATTTCAGCTTGGGTTGCGCATATTACATATTAAATTATATAAATAATTTAATGATTTGTACTTTTTGAGTTTTTAAATATTAATATTTTTTTATACAAATTTTGCAAATTATGGAAACCTTAGAGAAGAAAACCGCGGGAACACAAAAAAATATAAACAAAACTGTACGCTTCGTCAAAATGTACGATAGAATTTCTCTTGAAAACGTTAAAATGAAAAATGTTGAATTAACAGACTCCTATTAAATATTTTATATCTAAATCTGTCATTAATTATATCTTCATTTGATTAAAAAAAATATAGAAGCTTCGTACTACAAAAAATAAAAAATATTTGTGATTTTTTGTTTTTGAACTGCATTTACATATTTACATTATTTCAGTCCAATGTATATTTATATAGATAGTCGATTATTGAAAAGTTTATTAACACGTTATAAAGGTAGTAATAACGATATAATGGTAGTTAAATAACATAAACTAACTATTGGTTTACACAAATAAGTTTAAGTTCACTAAAAATACGCATGTTACAAATAGACTCGACTGACGAAAGAAAACGCTGGAAAAATCTTGTTTATCTTTCTGATGTATTAATTTAAAATTACTTTACACAAAAGTATAAAATAACTCAATTATTGTGTGCATTATACCTCCAAATCATGTTAAAGCTCTTCTCTATAATGTATTATATTGATAAAATGAAACTTGTTCCTAATTATATTTCCTAGTCAATTGCACATAAATATGGGATTTTTAAAAAGAAGTGAAATATCTTAATTTGTAGAAAAGTATAAAATAAGGTAAGTATGGTGTAATGGACATTCTAATAATTTAAAAGCGCTTCTCTATAATTTATTGTATATATGATTTTTTTTCATATTCATACTTCACAATCACATGTAAATATTCTTCATTCTTAATAGACAGTTATAGCCTAAGATAGTAATAAAATGACATTTCCGGATTATGTTCAATTGTTTTTAATTTAAACAATAGAAAGTATGGAAATCAATTTGTACATAGTCATGTATATGTAAATATATATGAATATCAATTCGTGTAAGTTTCGGAATTCAGTTTGGCTTAACAGTTTTTGTCAAAAGTTTATGTTATTAATTAAATAATAGAAAAAGGTAAATATATATAGATCCATAAATATAAAATGACATATTAGAATTGTATTCCCTTATCTTTAATTTAAACAAAAGACAGTATTGAAATCTATGTTTGCATATTCAAGTATATGTAAATATACATAAATATCAATTCGAATTAGTTTCCAAATGATTACTTATTTATTATTCAATAAAATAGTTGCTTATTAAAAAGGTGCCTATTATAGAGTACATTATAGAGAAAAACTTTTAAATGATTAAGAAATCCAATACAGCATAGTTGTCTCCTTTTATACTTTTCTATAAAATAATTTGATAGAGATCTAATTATTTTCAATAAGAAAACAAAAATCCGAATTATTGAGCAAAACATTTTTAAGAGATTAATTTTTAGAGAAAATTTATTTTAGAGAAAATTTCATCCACTTAAAATTCTAGAAATGTTTTTTGTAGATTACAAAATTATATGAATACTGGAGTTATAACTCTAGTTAGGCCCCTACTAGTATTAAAAATAAATGATTCTACGCATGCATAAAGAGGCTATTGAAACACTAACGATGAGCCGGTTGTTCTTGCGAGATTTATCTCCACTTCATGCTCACGTATATACGCACACAAATAGGAATCGAATCCCTTCACGCCGTTATATTCGAACTGGGATTCAGATCGAGCTGCAAACTAAACGAATGGGCGAAATTCCGAAACCACGTAACGAGAGAAAGAGAGGCTGAAAGATGAAAGGTGGGGAAAAAGAGGATGGAGAATCTGGTCGCAAAGCTCTGGCTGGAATCAGATAAACGTCGGTGGCGCAGTAAAAGCAAGAGGATGGGGTAGGGTAAGAGTAAGAAACCAAGCCCATGATCTCAGCGATATAAGAATTTAATAACCTGTGCCTCTCTTCGGTCATCGAGGGGGTTGAGGTAAGAGTGAGGAAAGAGAGCGGGAGAGAGAGAGAGTGAGAGAGAGAAGGGAGGTAAGGGAGAGAACAAACGATGAGATCGATAGTAGAGCAGCCAGCAGTAAAGGGAAAAGGGTGTACAATAATATCTGCAAGATATCGATCTTTAATTAGACGGACAGAAAAGCAGATGTAAACGCTCTGACATTAGATCATTTAAGTTACGCCGCTGAAGAAGCGATCGCATAAGTGAAATGAATAATCAAATTTATTTATCGTGAAATTCTAAACAATATTTCCATAAATATGCGCAAGTTATTCATGATCAGATTGATTACTGTTATGAACTTATAATTTTTTTCTTACTACATTCTTATAGTTATATTTTGACGTTTCTGAAATACTCAAGAAGTGCCATTCAAATTTTTAATTACTTCTTAATAATTTTCTCAAAATAGTATCAATTATAAATGCAGAATTAGATGTTTTGTCCATTTTTGATTAATAAATAAAGTTTATTCTTTTAATTTGTACTCTCTTATACTGAATAAGTGAATAAATACCCATTTGAAGTTTATACTCACTTATCGTCTAAGTTCGGATTTTTTCACTTATGATAGGTATACGTAGTACGTCCCAAATGTTGTAAGACTACGAGTATAACATCCGTACTACGTGCGCCATCTTCATAAAACTTTGGCCACTAGTTACTACAACCCTTCTCTACATCTATACGAAGTTTCAAGTTCATAGGATTACATACAGCTGTTCAGTAGCAGTTTGCGTGGGAGTATCAAAGTGGTGTTGTGATTGTTTCAGATGAATAAAAATATCGAACAACGTATTGCAATGAAATTTTGCTTTAGTTAGTAAAAGTCCAACGAGAACGAAGGAAATGTTAAAAGTGGCTTATGTTGAATGTGTTATGTCTCGTGCTACTATTTTTGGTGGCATAACCTTTTCACATGATACTCACGATACTCACCTGATTTAGTCTTCTGATTATTTCTTGTTTTCAAAATTAAAAATAGACTTGAAAATCAAAATAAACTTATAATAAGTAGAAATTTACAAGGGAAAGAGCTTGGCAAAATTTACTTATTTAATGAGTCATTTATCATTATTTTCTTATTTCTTTATGAATTTTTTATAATTGTATATTTTTTTGCAAACAATACCTATGTTTAATGATTAAGCATATGGTACAGTTATTTTTCCCATTGGAAATATACTGTTAATAAATAAAAATACAGTAATATAGAAATTACAAATATTTATTTAAGAAAATGAATTAGATAAATGTTAAGTTTATATAAAATATAATTACCGGTAGTTTTAACGAATTTTCTTGGAGAATCCAATTTCACCAAATCATATAATTATTTTTCAAATACTTAATTATACAATTTTTATTTTTTAAATTAGGAGCTTATGCTTCATAAAAATTATTTTTAATATCAATAATATAAAATTTACATATGAATACTCATAACAGTATACCAGAATATTTAAAAGTACGTTACTTTTTCTTTTAAATTAACCTGCATTAATAAAATAACATCAATTTTCTCCTAATAATTTTGTTATCACCTTTTTCTTTTCAGCTTTTTGAGCAGGATAATGAAAAATGATAAATAAAAATTTGTTTTGATATCGTTTTGATAAGTTTCAAAGTTCAAGTAGGTTTATAAAATAATATATATAGAGTGCTCTCAGCTATGAGAGTACTATTGTTCTTTATTTGTTAAATATAATTCTTGCAGTTTTTATAATTTAATTACCTTAATTTTGGCTCGCCAATGTACTTTCAGCTATTTTATAGCGCTAAACTGAAAAATTATTTTATTTTTTATGTTATTAATGATATATAATAGAAAATAATGCAGTAAGAAATTTTTTTTTTTTTTTTTATATTTAAGCTTACCCAAACCCAGGAGGGTTTATACAGCTACAAGAAATATTTAAACTACAATGCTGCGGAAAAATTATAAAGAATAATTTTTTTTATCTTTCGATTCTTGAGTTTTTTATTTTCTTGTCAGAACTATTTAAAACATTATAAGTTTTTGTATATTTCGAAGGCTTAATATCGATAATTTTACTATGAAATGCTTGAAGTAATAAAAATAAGTTAAGTTCAATTTATAGTTTGCAAACTTTGTTTCTGATGAATTACTGTCAAAGTATGTATTATATTGAGTAAATTACTTTCTTGTTGAAAAATATTACATGTCACCTTTTCTTCGTTATCTATTTTCAACATTACATCACTTTCGGTATAAAAACATCATAATAATTTTTAAAAAGAAACGAGAAGAAATATATTGTAAAAATTAAATAAATAAAAATACATTGTTTACACGTGTTACTATTGCATTACACTTACATAGTGAGAACTTTGAAACTATTTAATTATATCATTTGTATATTCATCTGACTACTGTCCGCTTGTGTTAAGTCACTAAATAATTTGCCATTAATGCATTCATCTAAGGCAGTGAAAGATATTTTAAAATTAATATAAGCTACGTAGATCTACTATATTATTCCATATACAGTGATATGTCTATGAACATCAAAAGGTAATTTATGGTTAAATTAATGAATATTTTTCTCGGTCTTACATGCTTTATAATATAATATAATTGCTACAATAATCACAGTCACACTGTCCTTGTTTATGATCACCCCCGAAGAATCTGAAATAGAACTTATTACTACAATAAATTATATTAAAAATTAAAAATTAAAAATTAAATTAAAATAATAAATAAAATAAAAATAATCAAAACAATATTCTATGTTAGTAAAGGACAAATTAACTGCCCCCACCAAATTAAATTTAGATTCACCTTTGCTGTCCAACATTTCGAATCGCTACGGTCCATCCTCAGGAACTAAAATATTGAATATAATACTGTGCTACCTTCAAATCACGGAGCACATATCTTTCTTAAAGATCACCATCATGGTCTCCAAGAATGCGTAAGTCAGATAGAAAGGAGATTTTCAATAAATATCTATCTCTTTAGTATTACTTTACAATAAGGATTGCTTAAATATATATAAGATACTTTTCAGAAAGAGATCATGTAATAGCCAGGTTGTCGAGGCTTAGACGAGGAAGAATCTGAGCAATCTGGAAATGGAGCACTCACACCTGGCTTCATTGCTGAAAGAAAATGTTCATGAAAAAATGTTGCAAATTAAGAAGACGGTGGAACAGAGGAAAGCAAGATTACTATACAGATAAAGATATATTAAGGACATAGGAGATAGGGCACAAGAAGTAGATGAAAGGATAAGAAACAAATATCGGAGTGAGAGAGAGAGAGAGAGAGAGAGAGAAGATAACCTATACTATCGCTATATGCGAATTAAGAAAACGCACAAAGAAAAGGAAGTTTGAGAAATAAGCCAGAAAAATGAAACGATACTTCGGTACTACAAACAACGAAAGATTTTTCACCAGGTACTTGCACCTCAGGAGGATGAGGAGCGGGGAGCACGTGGCGACGGCGAGGTTAGAAGATACCAATATCTCGGAAGCACAGCAGGTATACATTTACCACGAGAATCACACCACGCAGAGCAGCTCACCACGGCGAGAGCTCAACCGGGAAGGATTCGGAGCCTGCGAACGAAAAATGAGTGAGAAGACGGCAAAGTAAACCTCCAAGCCATGACGACATTCCGTACACGGCGACGTTACTTCAGTTTGGCCGCTCTTTGATCGGGTCAGCCTGAGCCGTGATCCGCGCGACGCCAGGTGGAGAAGGAGTGCACTACAGCTAGTATATATATATATATATATATATATATATATATATATATATATATATACTGAGCGAGTAAAGTTGAATTTAGCGGGCAGCACAATATGACTACGCCGACATAAAAATCGATACAGTACGGTACCAGATGAGTACCGTGGCACGTATTGGATGAAGAGGCGCTGGAAGATGTCGATAGGTCGGCGACGCGGAAGATCGACGAAGACGCAGATTAAACAAAACCGCCATTTTGAGTACTTTGCGCGCCGAGCCGAAACCGTTTCGAGTGAGCTTAGAGAGAATTTGCGTGAGTGTTAGAAGAATAGAGTGCAAGAGCGTCGGTGTCAGAGGGTCGTAAGTTGCCGCGATAGGGAGCAGAGAGAGAGAGAGAGAGAGAGAGAGAGAGAGAGAGGGAGATGTGTGTAGCAAGAAAGAAGAGAGGGGAGCGGTGCGAAAGGGATCGGTGACGGGAGAGGTGCGAGGCGGCCATTTTAGCAGTGCGAGAGAGCGGACGCGAACGGGATTTAGCAACCGCGAAGGCGGCACATAAATGTCAGAAATCGAAACTATCGGCGGTCGCCAATAATTGTAACTTGGGGAATAAATGTAACTAATGAAATCGGCAGTTTTCTCTTGACTTTGAATTATTTTAGACCTAAAATTTTACGACCATTCAATGAAAACGTACCCGAAGTTCTCATCCTCAGATCCTTGTTCCTGGATACCTCGCCCGAGAGACAGAGAAGATTCGTAACCAGACGGCGGTGAGGTAAACTTATCAGAAACGAAGTAGGTCAATCACCATTCATCACAACTTAGCGTTCTCTGTAAATTTCACTGTGATTGAGGCGCAGGATGGAATCCTGCACAACCGAGGATTATGAGAGCAAACATGGACTGTCTATTTCAATCACTATCTTCGGAGTCTGGTATGAAATTAAATAACATTCCTATTGCTCGCGATTGCTGATTTATGTTTGATCAATTTCTGTTGTAAATCATTCTATTGGCATTTGTATTCCTCAGCAGTGACGGTTTCAATTGGTCCCACCGAATACACAACAATACCTTTTGGCCATGGCTGTTCCGTGTTGGTGTCGATGTGGACGATTGGCCTGGGTCCACCCATGATATTTTGCGTTTATGATTGTCATAGTAGATCCACTTTTCATCACCATTCATAATATGCCACAGAAAAAAAATTTTTTCTTTTTTTTCCTAGCAAGCAAAGACAGTGCGATATTGTATCGATTCATAATGGCACTTTCGGCCAAATTGTGTGGCATCCATTTTCCTGCTTTATGAATCGTTCCGATCGCATGTGAATGTCTGCCATCTGCTTTGTCACTGACTCCTAAGTTATTATCGAGCTCTTTTGCGTTTGAGCTGAGTTTTCGTCCAATAATGCTTGCAATTCACTTTCTTCAAACTTTTTCGGTTGTCCAGAACGTTCTTTGTCATTAACATCAGTATCTCCACTTCTAAATCGCTGAAATCACTCTTTAAATATTTTAAGGGATGGAGCTTGTTCGCCATAACATTCTTAAAACAATCGATAAGTTTCTGCTACACTTTTTTTCAAATGAAAATAGTGCAGAAGGACATATCGAAAAAACGATTTATCACGATTCATTTTTCACTGATCAAATAATTATGTTTATACAATTGATGGCGTCTGTGAACTGAATGTTATTGATAAGTGTCAAAACTAAAACATAAGTACTAGATTCGACACATATGACTTTTCATACTACTTATATCACTATCTAAACGTGAAGGCCGGAAACTAAGATCGCCTCTTAATAATAATGATTTTATGAAATTTCACATTTGAAGTAAAAATTATATATTTTTACGATGCTGCTTTTTCGTATTGATTTTGTAGAATAGGGATATATATCGAAGTTACAACTCAAATGCATTAATTACAGCTTGTGAACACTCAAAACTCTCACTTTCTCATAAAAGTATGAGTTTTTTCAATTGTAGCTAAACAACTATCCTGCAAAATAGCTAAATCGACATCGTTGAAATTTTGGTGATTTCTCATAACTTTCTGGTTCTCTGAACTCTCATAAATTTTCTGGTCCAATAAAGTTTTTTAGATTTGTGAAAATCTCCACTGTGGTGAAAATGAAATTAAGAATTATTAAACAATAATTATCAATTTCTGAATTAATAAACCTGATGATATTTGAACCACACGAAGGTCATTTCGGCTTCCCTCCTACAGCCAGATATGCTCGTATCACGGTGTATTTGTTAAAAACAGCACAACTATCCACATTAATATAGGGAATAATAAATTATTAAACAACAATAATAATTAAATTTTTAAATATCAGGGATCATAACAGTTATTAAAGGAAACAATAGGCTCTTTCCACAAGGGATAACATTTTAAACAATTGTAGAAAAGGAAGTAGGTATTCTAAAGACAAAAAATATCAATAACATAATTAAATCAATAATAACCAAAATTATAAATAAATAATTACTAAATACAATTTCTATTAACCATAAGATGATAAACTATTAACAAATTTTTCTTTATTAAATAAATAATTTATAAACAATTACTTTTTTCGAAAAATTTTTTTTCCTAGCTTCTAAAGTAAGAAGTTTTTTTTTTATTTTGACAGACTGTCTGTAGTTTACGTGTAACAGTTTAGGTCGACAGTTTAAGGTCGACAGTTTCTTTTGGGCTTACATAATTTAGAAGGTAAATACAAAATAAAGAGCATTTATAGAGATCAACTTTCAAGAACATTCGCTAGAAGAATGGAAGAATTATAAATTAAAATTATTAAAAAAGAAGAATTATATCTGAAAATAAAATCTACAAAATAGAGGATAAACATTTTCACTGAAAAAACTAATGCAATAAATTATTTATATAAACAAAAAAAACAAAATAAAGAAGACTACACCAACTCATATTTCATATAGAAATTTAAGTGCTCTGATATATAATTCTAATAAAATGAAAATATTTTTAAAAACCTTCGAGCACAAATATAATAATCAATTTAAATTAAAATTTAGTGTATTTTACTGTATTATTTTACCACCTATCTCAGACTATCCAGCCTCTACCATCATAAAATAGCTGAGAACTTTTCTCGGTATGGTAGGATGGTACGCTCGTTTTATAAAATTCTTAGCGGACGTAAAAGCGCCATTAAGCAAATTACTACGGGATAGTAAGATGGCACTGGGGCAAACCCCAAGAAGACGCCTTTAACCAGCTGCGCCTCTTCCTAACGCGAGCTCCCGTGTGAGCACGCCCCATATAAAATAGACTCTACATAGTGCGAACAGATGCCAGCAACTACGCTCTCGGAACCCTACTTAATCAAAACATCGGAAATGAAGAACACTCTATCGCTCATGCGAGTAGGGCATTGACTTAATCAAAGATAAACTACACGGTGACCGAGAAAGAGTGTCTCGTCGTACTCTGTTTCGTAGAGAAATTTAGGCCCTACCTTTCTGAAGAGGATTTTACAGTGATCACGGCAGTCTGATATGGCTGCACACGCTAAAGAATGCCATGGGAAGGTGCACTGCACAAGTTGCTAGACGCGTTCTCACGTCCCGCTACCATGGAAAAATCACCAACCGCTACCATTACCAGCATGAAGCAAGACAGTTGGTATGAGTAGAAAATAAAAGAAATTAAAGATTATTCAAAAAAACATCTGGACTGATGCATCAAAAATAACGCCCTATTTAATCATCGCCCGAACGGCTATTCAGACGTACTGGGCCCCGAGGAAGACAACTGGAAGATGGTCATCTCTTCCAAAGACCGTGAGCGGAAAATGTTCGAATGTCATAATACGCCGACATCTAGATATTTTGATGTTGAAAAGACTCTAATGAAGATAACTCGAAGTTAATACTGGCCAGATATGCGAAAAGATGCCTATAGTTATATTAAGGCTATATTCTACTTTACAATTTTGAAAAAAAATGTTTTTCTTTTTACATTTTTCGAAAGTAAATATATTCAAGAATGTTAGCACAAAATTTTAGAAAGATTCAGGTAGTCTAATTATACTTTTTCACCTTTCGAACGCACTTACCTGAGCGCGCTATTCCGTCCCGCCCAGCGCGCGCGACGGCTAAGCCATCTACCTGGCCTTGTTCTCTTCAGCAGCTGTTCCCCTATTATAAATCATTACACCTATATATATTCTCATCAAAATATATACCTTTGCCTCTCAATATTACCTTCCCTTTATAATTTTGCTACTACATTTCGAAGAAAGTTATGAAGAAACCAAAAGTGAGACTGCTGATCTAAGTATCAAATTAATGAAGGAGTTATCTAAAAATTACAGTCTTGCAATTGAAAGGAATTCAAATTCAGTAGAAGGCATACGAAACGAGATCTGGGCCGGCTATTACGACAAAATCTCAACAGACTCCAAATCACAGCATACGTACTGTTCAGATAATTGGTGCAGGTATAAAAAGGCCGAAGCAAACAACGCATTAAAAAATTATAAACATCGTCCTGATCTTGCTAGTGACGTACAAGAGGTACTGAAACCGATCTACGAAGATCTAACAAAAACGGAATTGCTGGAGAGATGTTTGGACAGAAACACTCAAAATAACAATGAATGTTTTAACTCAACAGTTTGGCAACTGGGCTATGGCACCGAAGAACGTCTATAATGGCAAAAAAAGTCGTTAAAATTGCATGCCTCACTGCTGCCTGTATTTTTAATGAAGGATTCGGCCCATTTTCTAAAATAATGGAAATTATGGACCTGAAAATCGGCTAAACCGCCATGCAGTTCGACAATATGTGCGACCAACAGCGCATCGTTCGAGAGAATCGCTGCTTCACTGAGGCTTCTAAGGAGAGTAGAACTCAAAAAGAGCAGGCTAAATTAAATGAAAATACTCGCCAGGAATAAGTTGAAGGCATATTGTATGGCCCAGGCATCACTGATTGAGCGCAAGATAATATTTTTTACGATTTTTCACTCATAAAAACTTTCAACGCGCTTTTCTCAAAACAGCGATTTCATGTACCGTGGTCGTAAAAACTAAAAAACTATTGAACCGATCCTAATGAAATTTTGAACACACATCTATAAGTTTGTATCAACCGTCCTAACTACAATCTACTTAAAATTTTAATTCTAACTATATTATCATTGCAAAAAAGACGGAAAAAAGCAATTTTTTTCTTTCATATTTTAGCCGCCATTTTGTTGATTTGGCACATACATAAAATATTCTAGTTAGATTGGTTTCAGGAGTCCTACTGAACGTACAACTATTTGATTTTTTTGTTTCAAACCATCCGTCGGCAAGATTTTACGACCACGACAACGTTACCTACTTTTTGAGGTGTTGACTTTACCATACTTTACATGTATAAAAAATGTATGAAATAAATAAAAAAAATTTTTTTATGTACTTCAAGAGTGTATTTGTTAAGCATTTCAAACCCTACATCAATATCTTCAATAGCATTCTCAGAAAAATTTCACAAATATAGCGTTTTTTTCGAGGATTTAAAGTAGAATACTGCCTTAAGCATTGCCCAGAAAAACGATACTCCAAGCGCTTGAAAAATTAATCGTATTTAAATTGGGCTGCCCCAAATTTTTGATCCCTGGCAATGGCACCGAGTTCGCCAAAAAGCTGGTCAAACAGTGACTCGACGAGCTTAGAATAATACAACAACTAATAGCGTCGTACCATACACAGGTGAATTTTGGGACATACACTTGCCGAAGCTAGCTTTCACCATGAATACTTCTGTGCTTGCAATTACGCAGGCGTCGCCCTTCTCGCTCACCCTTTGCCTACGCAAAGACGTAAAACTACGGAAACTCAAGGAGAGCAAGTGCGTTTGGAACAACGTAAAACTACGAAAGCTCAAGAACACGAATTCATGGATCATCCGCAAAGACGATAAAAACTGGAAAGAATAAGGAAACGGACTGGATATATAAACAGTTCAAAAGGAGATATGAGGACTTGGGCGACACCATGGTAGTGGTTTATATGTCTGACAGTGAATCATCGTACAAGACAGGACCACTGAAAACGTCCTGCAGACAGATAGTGCTCCACAGGAACTTACGAGATGCCATATCCTATACCTCGGGTGCCAAATCAGATCCATCGCCCCTTACCGGACCGGCCAGGTCCAAGATGCAATAGGCGAATTATCCCGAAAAAACCACACAATGTCGGAAGGCCAGCGCCCACTGTTTACGTAACTACCCCGGAATGGCGACATCCGCTTGTACCGCGCTGAACGCTCTGCAATCATGCGCTCAGTGCCAACACAAAAATCCGTAAACTCGAAGATACGTCCAAAATCCTCGGACAGTAAGAATAAGGACAAGCAAAGCAAGATTATAATCTCGACGAATTTCAAACGAGAAGGTGGTTCCTATGAAGGTTATCTATCTTGGTTATCCAGCCGATGTACCTGGGATATCGCCAGGGAAGTTTTCACGCCATTTTTGTAACAGAGATATCCTTACGGTCATTCACAGTAACCTACAGAGAAAGAAAAGGAAGAAAGGAAGCCTGAGAAAGATAGAAAAGAAGAGAGGAAGAGAAGGTTTGAAGAAAGCCTGAACGAGACGAAACTACGGCGCAATCTTTACCTCAGCAAGTAGCATTTTCATTTGTTTACTAAATGCATGTGCACGTCCCCACGTAACCGCCCGCCATTGCTGTATGGCCACTGTGAGTCCTCGATGCGTAAGCAATGCGCGTTGCGCCCCCATTCCCCTCCTTGCCGCAATTATTCCATCACCTGCGGAACCCGCTAGTCGTCGCTGCGCTATCCGGATTATGTAAACTCAGTGTACGACGTTGTAATAAATATTTGGATATGGCGTATCCGAAATCAGAGTTGCATTTATTCGTCTCGTTTTCCTCCTCTCGTCACGACCGTAGTTCTAGTTTAGCCGACGACAAGCCGGAGATCATAGCATCACGTAAGTACATAATACGCAGAGAAAGCAGCTTATAATATATATATATTGTGACTGCCGATTTGGTGGTCAGGTATATACTCGTAGTCGCATTCGTTTAAATCGGCGAGTGTTCACGGATAATCGCGGTTTTCGTACTCGCGAACGAGAGAGTGTGCGCCGAATGAAAAAGCGGAATGAGAAACCGTGAAAGAAATGAGCGCGCCCTTTCTCGCTCTGGCCGTCAACCAGTCAATACCTTCTCGTCCCAACCTTCGAGCTATCAACACCTTCTCGCCATCTCTCTCACACATCTGTCGTTCTATGTAGATTATCAGTCGTGGACATTGAATGGCACCAGGAGCTCACCCTTTTGCACTGCCGGCATCTAGACAAGGAGTAAACGTCCCAAGCATCCAGACTTTCTAGCAGCAGAGTCAAAAGGTACACCTATGTCTTCACTCTCTGAGAGAAAGAGAGAGATGACCGAGCGATAGCATGGACACCGCTAATGGAGCACCAGCGCAGTGGAGAAAGAGAGAGAGAGAGAGAGATTGAGAGGATA
This sequence comes from Sycobia sp. Sy_11, assembly GCA_018907035.1. NCBI lineage: Eukaryota > Metazoa > Arthropoda > Insecta > Hymenoptera > Epichrysomallidae > Sycobia > Sycobia sp. Sy_11. The sequence goes on along the minus strand of JACCIC010000010.1, from coordinate 2,588,102 downwards.
GCACCAGCAGGCTATGCATCATCACGACAAGTAGCCTCTGATTTTTATGTAGTTTTTTTTATCGATTTTCCATGTAGTTATATACCCTCTCGACATTGAAGGGTAGAACCAGGCCCCGCCGTCAATGTATAGAGTGAATATCCGCACGCCTCACGCCTGCGTCCGAGACATTTCCCCGAGCGGAACCCCCTCGCCCCTTTATTCCCCAATGTAATTATATCCCGTGTTCTTACGCTGCGTGACGCTGAACCTGCCAGAAATATGTAGCCCGCGATCTAATGCACATTATCCCCGTGTGTTTTCATGAATAAATTAAGTTAATGGTTTTAACAATCAGTTTCATCAGCGGCCACTAGGTGGCGTCTTGAATCACGAACATCAACTCAATGTAGTCTGCTTAAAGTATTAATACCAGGTCAGCTCAAACCAATGATCATATCCAACTTGGGGATTTGTATCCTAATGAAGATGTGACGTTAGTCGGTATTACCCTTTTTGTTCTTCAGATTTATCTGACACTACTCAATCACACCTTATGGATATCTTTTGATTTTTATAAATTTTATTTTCTCTTACGCGAGAAAATCTCTCTCTCTCGCTCT